>OY292488.1:1306261-2049261 GCA_958496325.1 Nomophila noctuella | reverse complement strand
CTAGGTATCCTGCATTTTCTAGCATTCAAAGTATCCTTCGTCTATCCAATGAGCTTGAGAATTCAGAAAATTGAGTTTTTTTTAACCTTATATGTATGGTCAACTGATGGTATGTCATCACCGCTGCCCATGGACAAGGACATCAACAAGGGTCGCAGATGCGTTGCCTGCCTTTAAAAACGCCATTCCCTCCCCAACTGAGCTCACAGTACACTTCGTAGCACAACAGTTACGATGTGATACTTCACTGTGGTCTTTTATAATTCATTTTATAAAAATTGTCGCTACGTTGATAGACATAATACAAGAGGTGACGCGTTAGCGCAATGCGACAATCTTTTTTTTAATTGAATAAAGGCAGACGCGATCGAACATATCACTACTAACCTAGTAACAGCCTATTCGTGCATTCCTTTAAGGCACCCAATACTGGAGTACTTTCGGTGCCTTAAGAGAGCAGCTTAGTGTAACTTCCACTTAAATCAGCCGCTCATCTGGGGAAGAACCTCAACCTTACAGAAGACTACAGTGATATAGCGCTTTGCAACTGTTGTGCTGTGTTTCTTCTGGCGAGTTGGGTCGCCAGAGCTCAGTTGTGGAGCGTATGTATGGCCATAAGTAAATCAATGAACAGTTTCCCGACTCAGGAATGAATATTATCTGTACTAACTTTGAAAACACAATATTAGTATTACAGTATCATCAGTAGACGGTATCACATCATCTCCTTATTCTAGCCGTCAGATTATCGCCGGCGCGGCACAAAGGCGCTCGAACACGTCTCTCGCTCGCGCCCCACCTTGCCTATCGGGACCGTATTGTGCTCGGTGGAGACACTAAAAATGTGTTGAAAAGCGAAGTTTTTTAAACTGAAGTTGAAAATATAGTTTTATTAAGAGGTAGAGTAAATGGATTTAGGTAGCTCCTGAGTTTTAGGCTTAGCTGAAGTAAATGTGACATGAAGTAAAAAAACTATATAAAAATCTTATTATAGAATAGAGTCGAAGGCAATTAGAACCGCGTGTGTCAATCCCAACTAATATTATAAATGCGAAAGTAACTCTGTCTGTCTGTCTGTCTGTCTGTCTGTCTGTCTGTTACGCTTTCCCGCTTAAACCTCGCAACCGATTTTGATGAAATTTGGTACAGACAATCTTTAGACCCTGAGACAGAACATAGGCTACTTTTTATTTCGAAAAAAAGAAATCCACGCGGACGGAGTCGCGGGCGGCCGCTAGTGTACCTATAAAAGATAAACTGCAAATCTTGCGGCAAATATAGAGATATTTACTATCTCGATCTATGATGTGACACTTACTATTACAATGTCAAGTACATCTACACCTGAACGCATCACGCACTGAAGGTTTTATGAAACTAAAAATATTACATACAAGTTTTTACCAGCGGCGTTGTCCGTGTTATTAAGATTCCTGTTTTATCCCATAATTATTCAATTGGGATAAAAAGTATCCAATCACCTAAGTCCGCCCATAAGGGTATGGGCAGGCGGGGCCTGTAGACCAAATTTCATCAAAATTCGTAGAGTAATTTCAGCGTGATTGACGGAAATTCTTCCAAACAAACAACTTGCACAATACTTACGTAATATTTCATCATAACAAGAACATACATATTTTATTCGACTGCAAATAAACATACAAGCTTGCAGTACCACTGCAGCTGTCCACATTATTGCACCTAACCTCCAATCGAACCGATACGAGGACAGCAAAAGCCGGACAATTATTTCGTTTTTCCCTCCTTATTAATTCCAAGGAAGCATTATTTATCGACGTGTTCCAGTAACTAGAACACAATGCGTATAAACCAGCAACCTTGTACCGGTGATCGATACGCACCGTTCTGCAGAACTGAACATCGCATGACAACGCCTCCAAGGCCTCTGCTTGGAAGGATTCACACCTGAAGAAACGATTGACTAAGAAAGATTGTTGGAGTCGAGATAGATTTACGTTTAATAGAAGATAAACTGAATGAGTCTCGCCTACGATTGTTCGGCCATGTTTCAAAGTAACCGGCAAGTTTACGGGGAAACAAATATCTCGCTATGTTGGTACCGCCGGGTGTCGGAAGAAGGGTTATGCCCAGGAAGTGCTGATTTGACGTCGTGAAAGATGACATTCGTGCCAATGGCCTGACTACACAGTGCGAAGTAGAAAGAAATAGGGGATTTTAGAGGATGGAACAACATGCCCGCTGGATTCTACCACCCTATAACCTGGTCATCTTCAAGCGAAGCGTCAAGAAATATCTTGCGGGCCGCTATGGATGGAAAGGATACCATAATAGTACCATCTGTTGTCATGTCAATCAGCGCTCCTCCTATCCCTTCCATCAGACACAGTGGAGCCTATGTTCGGAGCCCCCAGAATTCCTATTCCTATTTAAAGAAATACTATGTATACGATTCGTTGGAGATTAGCATGAGACGTGATTTTATTATGTTTTCAAACTTTTATGTATTACTTAAATGTGTTATTTGGCACATACACCTCTTCCGATACTTTTGTCGGTTTCAGATAAAATCACAATATTATCATTATGACTACTTATATATATTATGCAATGTTGAATACAATATAGGCAAAATATCTTGTCTGGTCATGGAATGAATTCAAAGCCATATAGAAATGAATTCTTTTCATCTCTGACTCTTAGTTCTTATTACTAAATGAATATATCTTGCAAAACAAAGTGATATACCTACACCATGTTTCATGCTTTACCCGCTTAATCACTCTAAAATTTCAATGAATAGAAACAAAGAGATGCTTTCAGTCTGAATGTAAAATGTTCATTTTCATGATTATTTTGGTAAGCGCCGGACAAATGGCTCTATTTCTGACGATGTTTTGAATATTTCTTTCAACCCTGTACCATTATAGTAATATGAGTGTTTAAAAAGGAATATCGTATGTGGGAGCACTTTAGAAATTACTGCATTTGTAAGATTTAAATACACTCAACATAATAATGATACCTGATTCATCTGGAAATAAGTGGGTGATTATTAAGAAATCCTTTTAGGGACACTTTCAGTAGAAAGTATTTCTTAATGTACTAGCTTTATAGACTCGTTTGCTTCTATCTCTTCAATTTAAATACGTACACTTCATGAATTAAAATGATTCACATCAAAATCATCTGAAAAATATGTAATCACGTCGAGGACATTTATTTTAATACTGTTTGTATTTTTTTTATTCACAGACGTCCAGATTTCAAAGCCTTCGGAACTATGTAGTACATGTATTAGAGGCGGCACAGGTTTCTCCTCGTCTGTTTATATTTAATTGAAAGGTGAGCTGTTATAAATATAACGACACTTGATTTTCATGTTATAGTCCATTACATGTAATTTCCCTTTAATGAAAAAATTGAAACCGGGATCCTCTTAGCTAAAATGGTCTATAGTTTCCCTTTTTCTAACATAAAAAAATACATTAAGAACAATTCACTACAGACTTAACATAGGAGCTATCACTTACTGTCCCTTGAATCAATTTATTAACTATCATCTCTTCTTATATTAAAAAAAATCTATACTTATAAAACTAAGCTCAGAAACTGCTGGTTCGAACTGAATTATAATTTTTATGTTGTAGGTATATAGTCCATTTAATGGGGAAGGCTTTAAGCTATAGCATAAAACTATGTGTGCGAAAATCAAAATCCACGCGGAAGTAGTCGCCGTTATAAGTTATAAATATATATAATAACAACCAACAACAAAATTTCATAAATCATCAGCAATGTATTATTAAAATCGTGTCGTATAAACCCACCTTCGTACACTCTCACATGAGTTCCGTGCACCGTCAAACAGCGGAACGGAATGAGTCCTTCGCAGATACAACACGAGACGTCAACAGGCACGAGACTGACGAAGGACTGCGCAAACATTACACGATTACACGATTGCTCTTACGACCTGTTCGTGGGTTACGAGTACAACTGTATTGTGTAAACCGGATATTTATAATATCTCGGAACATATTAATATCTCTGGACATTATTCACCCAGCGCCATCTAGCCACAAACTAAGCATTAGCTTGTGTATCACTCACACTTAAAATTCTGAGGCTACAGGCAATTATTTATTTATTTACTTTAATTAAAACGGTACAAAAGACCAATTACATTAATAGTGTACACGACTGGCTTCAAAATAAATTATGAAAATCTTACATTAAAGAAGTAATTAATAAATAATCGCTTATCATTATGCCACAGTAACTTTTGCGCTTTTAACAATTTATTACAGTTAATCGGAACTAAAAAGTATTCATTTGACAATACTAAGTTGTTACGTCAAACCTTAGTATTTCATAAAATTTTCCCTATAAACTTACGTTTTTGATGTTTAATAAAAGTGAGTGATTTGACCTGTCAGTCGTGTACCCAATTAAAGGTTTACAAGAAAACACAAATTAAATTTACACAATACTAAATAATACTAACACTAACACATTTACATCTTCGCCTTACAGTAACGCAAACACATTATGTTAATATCATTGGATTCAAACGAAATAGAACCAACAGACTGGGCAACAAACCATTCCGGAAAGACAAAACAAAGATTCAATACAACAAAACTATTTTAAAAATAAATTCTAACCTCTCAAAAGTGGGACGTCAGAATGCCGGTATAATTTCAAAACGAAATGTGGAAATAGAAATCCTAAAACGAAATCTTGTTCGGGAATAACTCCTAGCATCGTGTTCCTTCGCCGTGGGAAGGAAACGCTGCAACTGACGTTTACATGCGAAATTCCCAAAGCAGTCAAGTGGCTGGCATACAATCGTCACTTTCGGTTGATGTCTATACCTACTAATATGTATAATATGTCCTTACTGGAAATAGCAACTAAAGCCGCTTTACTCAGCTCGCACCAAATATGGTTGGGAAGGGAGAGGAATGTCATCGGTGAAGGTGATCGTTAGTATACTATAAAGGGGCCCCTTAAACCTACACGTTGGGTCGACAGTCCCAGGCGCCGACAGACATTCCTCTCTGTTCCATGCGATGGACCCGGCACCCGCACGGAGAATCCATGGATAGCTAAGAAGTTTGTCTCTCAAGTCGACTCAGATCCATCAGTCGCAAACTTGTCTTGCCATGCGTGTGGGAACATGCCGCTCTCGCATCGGTCTTTTCAGCCACCAAAAACGGTGTCCTCATAGGCTTGCACCATAAACCTTCTGACATAGACGTAGAGGCCCGATTGATTGATTGATGTATAATAAAGCTGAAGAGTTTGTTTGTTTGTTTGAACGCGCTAATCTCAGGAGCTACTGGTTCGAGTCGAAAAAATATTTATGTGATGGGTAGTACATTTGTTGAGGCTTTAAGCTATAGTAAATATTATGTGTGCGGAAACCGAAATCTACGCGAACGGAGTCGCGGGCCACTTGTCTATACAAATATTATAAAGAGGAAAGGTTTGATTTTTTGTTTGTTTGTTTGTTTGTATGAATTGAATAGGCTCCGAAACTACTTGGCACATTTGAATAATTCTTTCACTGTTGGAAAGCTACATTCACCCAGAGTAACATAGACTATATTTTATCCCGGTACGGGAAGTAGTTCCCCCGGGACGCGGGTGAAACCGCGTGACGGGCCGCTAGTGTAAAATATTTTTGAAGTTTCTGTTAATTTTTATTAATAAAAATACACAATTGAGTAACAAAAAGGATAAACAAATGTATTGCATCATAAAAGCTACATTAAACAGGCATTAAATATAACAACTGAATACTGATACAATCTCGGTAAAATAATAAATATGCATTTCAAACCCATCATTTCAACTTCTTTACCGAAGCCACGATTTCGGAATAAAAAAAAACTGTAGCACTTAAATCAACTATTAACGGAGCATAGTATTAAATGCATTATTTATCAAGCATCCCCATACCACCCCACTACCTTTTATTTTTTTGGGCAGCAAATTTTTGTAGGACTATTAAAATTAAAGCTTTTTCGAATTATAAATTATGTGAATGAAATATACGTCGTATGTATGTATTTCCCTTTATTCAAATACAAATTCAAATTAAAAATATTCTTTACTAGCGGCCGCCCGCGACTCCGTCCGCGTGGTTTCCGGTTTCCGCAAACGTAGGTATATACTATACCTATAAAGTTCCATACAAACAATAATCCCCTTTTTCATCCCCTTGGGGTGGAACATATAAAAACCCTTTCTAAGGGGATCTTTATATCATAGTAGCTTTATGCATGCCAAGTCCCAGCCCAATCGGTTTAAAATTGACAAAGTTTCATACAAACATTAATCCCCTTTTTCATCCCCTTGGGGTGGAACATATAAAAATCCTTTCTAAGGGGATATTTGTGTCATAGTAGCTTCATGCATGCCAAGTCCCAGCCCGATCGGTTTAAAATTGACAAAGTTTCATACAAACATTAATCCCCCTTTTCATCCCCTTGGGGTGGAACATATAAAAATCCTTTCTAAGGGGATATTTGTGTCATAGTAGCTTCATGCATGCCAAGTCCCAGCCCGATCGGTTTAAAATTGACAAAGTTTCATACAAATATTAATCCCCTTTTTCATCCCCTTGGGGTGAAACACATAAAAATCCTTTCTAAGGGTATCTTTATGTTAGTAGCTTCATACATGCCAAGTCCCAGCCCGATCGGTTTAAAATTGACAAAGTTTCATACAAACATTAATCCCCTTTTTCATCCCCTTGGGGTGGAACACATAAAAACCTTTCAGGGGATCTTTATGTCATAGTAGCTTTATGCATGCCAAGTCCCAGCCCAATCAGTTTAAAATTGACAAAGTTTCATACAAACATTAATCCCCTTTTTCATCCCCTTGGGGTGGAACATATAAAAATCCTTTCTAAGGGGATCTTTATGTCATAGTAGCTTCATGCATGCCAAGTCCCAGCCCGATCGGTTTAAAATTGACAAAGTTTCATACAAACATTAATCCCCTTTTTCATCCCCTTGGGGTGGAACACATAAAAATCCTTTCTAAGGGGATCTTTATGTCATAGTAGCTTTATGCATGCCAAGTCCCAGCCCGATCGGTTTAAAATTGACAAAGTTTCATACAAACATTAATCCCCTTTTTCATCCCCTTGGGGTGGAACATATAAAAATCCTTTCTAAGGGGATCTTTATGTCATAGTAGCTTCATGCATGCCAAGTCCCAGCCCGATCGGTTTAAAATTGACAAAGTTTCATACAAACATTAATCCGCTTTTTCATCCCCTTGGGGTGGAACACATAAAAATCCTTTCTAAGGGGATCTTTATGTCATAGTAGCTTTATGCATGCCAAGTCCCAGCCCGATAGGTTTAAAATTGACAAAGTTTCATACAAACATTAATCCCCTTTTTCATCCCCTTGGGGTGGAACATATAAAAATCCTTTCTAAGGGGATTTTTATGTCATAGTAGCTTAATGCTTGCAAAGTCCCAGCCCGATCGGTTTAAAATTGACAAAGTTTCATACAAACATTAATCCCCTTTTTCATCCCCTTGGGGTGGAATATATAAAAATCCTTTCTAAGGGGATCTTTATGACATAGTAGCTTTATGCATGCAAAGTCCCAGCCCAATCGGTTTAAAATTGACAAAGTTTCATACAAACATTAATCCCCTTTTTCATCCCCTTGGGATAAAATAATAGATATATACTATAGCCTATAACCTTCCTCGCCAAATACACTATCCAACACAAAAAGAATTTTTCAAATCGGACCAGTAGTTCCTGAGATTAGCGCGTTCAAACAAACAAACAAACAAACAAACAAACTCTTCAGCTTTATACGAGTATATTAGTATAGATTAACATAGGCTTCATAGAAGCACTTATTAATCGTAAAAAAAAATACAAAATAATGACTCTTCCATTCTACCGACCACTCTACCGACTTTATTACTTTCTAATGCAATGGTCAATTTAAGGGTCTGCTACATGTAATGTGCCAATATTGAGTGTTCAATATAATGGGGTGCTACATACGAGTATAATGTGGACTCAGCTAGTCGCCAATAATAAGTGAGCCGTCAGTAAAAACGCGGCGAAACGTCGAACAAACGTGTCGCCGGGTCGCCGGCACAATTTATCGGCACAATTATGTGTCGACATAATGAGAACTCTAATTTGAGAGGTCAATTTTGTTCAAAAACCCCTTACAATGTATTTTAGTTACCTTGTCGAATGTTTGCGACTCAATACCTTCAGAAAAAATATTATGTATTGAGAAAAATGTCAAATCCGCTTAATGTTATTTTTCTGCTCTTGTGATCGGTTTTTGGCCAAGAAAAATCTTTATTTTATTGACAGAAAGTCCGTTTTTAGCTGTGGTATAGCGTGAATGACATTACTTGACCGTAAATCAACCCCTTTTTCCACAGGGGCTGAACTGACTAACTAACTAACTATTGCAAAGGTTTTGTTTTCAAGTATGTACGTTCTAAAAAATAAATAGTCTCTCCAATATCCATAATATCCAAATGGATACAGCAATCAAGCCAACACACTATTCCTGTTCATACCAGAGGACAATCCCATCAAAGACATGACAGGAGATAGTGTCTATACGCCTGATGTCCACTTCTGGGTGCCAGTCTAGTTTACAGTTACAATTATTTACTCGGAACTTTAAAGCTTAGTTTGAAGCTTAGTAAGCTGAGTTTGGAATATAGGAAAACTGACAAAAATACAAAAAATAACATTCGTCTACAAAACAAAGCCTGATGTCCCGTCGTATAAATGTTTGCTTAGATTGATTGATTGATTAAACTTCTTATTTTTTAAAGGCATCTTACGCATGTTAATATACCTTAATGTACAAAAAATATAGTAAAGGAACACTAAGATATAGTCACTGCGATTCCTCATAATTGGACTAAGCACTTCCTGCTGTGAAGGAAGCAGATTGTAATCCGGATTTTCCCGTCACTAACATTTTATCGGAATCAAGTTATCCAAACGGACATTTTCCTGCTTCAAGAGTTCAGTCTTAAGGCACAACTTTATCATGGTATTTCAGATTGCAGCATATGGGACGATAAGCTGCCAACGGTTATTCGACCATGAAGTTTTGAGACTTTTCAAGGTAGCTTAAAGCCTTTGATTGCAATAGAATATTATAGAGTTCGCCTTAGCCACCAACATCATCCTAATTGCCAGTATTATAAACCGCCCGACACTCTGTCCGTGTGGTTTTATACTATAGATAAGCTTTCCTCAAAAATGAACCAAACGTATATATCTTTTTTAATTTGAACCAGTAGTTCCTGAATTTAGCGCATTCAAACAAACAAGCAAACTCTTCATCTTGAATATACAAGTATAGATTTCTCGTGAAAAATGTTTAAAATTAAAATCCAACCATTTTAAAAGGACAATTCCTAGCAACACAACATAAGCACTATCACACTCATAAAATAGTCTAAGATCCTTTGCACACAATATGACACCAAATCATCATTTTATACACTGTGTAAAGAGGTTTTATAGCTCGTGTACTCCAGGCATCAGATACGTTGGTGCCGTGCAAACAATATGCTTATCTCGAGCCTTCAGCTGGGTTTATGAACGGAACATACGCGAGTTTATAAGGCGTCGTCTCATTAAGTATAGTATGGTACCGATCGGTAGTAAAGTAGTGTAAATAGTGTTATACGCATTATAGCTTATGGGTGGGATTTCACTAAAACTGAGATGTGCGAGCGTAGCGGTGATTTGACTTAAAAACGCGAAATCTCAGCTCCCAAACTAAGCTCGAAACTTGTACTATGGAAGCTAGGAAACGGATAGACATACTTAAATACTGTTTATCCATGACTTGAGTACAAATGCCGATGTTTCACACACAGACATTTGCCCCTAGCGGGATTCGAACCCGCGACCATTGGTTTGTAGCCAGGGTCTAGACCAAAGGGCCCGTGAAAATAGATTTAAAATGCCTCGGGGACAGAAATAAAACCTGCGAATTAAATTTTTAGTTTTTTAAACAAACAAAACGCGTGTAACTGACACTGCAGGGTTTATTTGACGAATGACAAGCCTTTGTGCGCGCTGTAGAGGCGTGGGGTGGACTCGAGGAAAATATGCTTCTAGATAATTACTCTGTAGTGGAGAGGAAATATGCAATGGAACGAAATTAAAATTGGAAGAAACAAACGTAAAACAATTAAAACTTTGTTAGTTATTAGGTACGGTGGCAATATTCAGTTATACCATATTTTTTCAGTAATTATTACATTGTTATTATTTTTACGAGTTATTCACAAAAAATACAATGCAGCATTTTTTTTCTTCTTTTAGAATTATACCTAACTGAAATGTAATTGACCAACAGGTTATATGGGGTTTTCCGTCTAGGAATGTAAAAACAAAATAATATTTAAATCACCTCGCAAACCGGAAATCGTTGATGCAAATCGAATGTTATGTTCACCTTTCGGATTAAATTCAAACCCCATAACAACATGACTCCTCATTATTTTCAAATCAATAGCCCCAACAAAACACCCATTTGAAAAAGACAAAGAAAAACAAAAGCTAATCGCAGTTCTGCCCCAAAATATGCAGGGCGCGGGACGCAAATATTTGCCCCGATGGTTCCAAGTTTGTGTTTCTGCGGCGACCATTTATTACACCCATCCGTCACTGTCGACTACAACAAAAAGTGTTAAAAGTACTCGGTTCATGATCAAGTTATAAAGTGAAAATGTATTTCCAATAAAACTCTTGTACGTGAAGTTGTCTTGTTTCTTCGAGCGCTTTTGTTCCAGTTAGGGTTAAGAGGAATACATACTGAGCCGGCCTGCCGCCGGCTTGTGTCGGCAACTTTTTGCCGACGAACTTGTCGGCAGCTATATCTTTACCTTAGCGTTTTCCATATAAATTATATGGACTTTAGAAAGAGTATATTGGTCTAAAGTGACGATTTTCAATCGAGATGGACGGATATGGAAATTAGTGGAGTCCCACAAAACTTGGTTTTGACTAACTCTCAAGCGACTTGTCGCTCCACTGTACCATCGGATTTACCTTGATAAATCCGATGTTTTCTACACGTTCAATGAACAAAATGTCCTTGGCTTTAGTAAAAAAAACCATTCGTAGCACATCAGATTTAACGTCTAGACCGTACGAATTTGAATGTAAGGAAAAACAAACGTTTTCAACCTAAACCCGCGCTGGTTAGTGGAAGGAAATCAAATAAATCTACCTTATTTGCATAAGTTCTTTCCATGCTTTATTTTTCCGAAACTAAGTTTTTGCTGGCTTAAGCGTTTTATTTGAAAACTAAACATACATTTTGCAGCTATTTTTTTGTAATGATTTTTCACAATAGCATTTCTATGCATCCAGTTTTATTCTTAAAACATTATATAAAATTATTCTGCTAAGGCATGCACATTATATTTGCAACAAGAGATCACAAACAACTAACAAAATAAATAAAATCATACAAAGAAATCGTATGGATGGATACACCATTCTCCGCAAAGTCAAACAAAGTATGATACCAATAAAGATAAATGAAGTGAAATGCTTACAAAAATTCAGTTATCTGCTAGAAATTTATTGAAACAATTTATTAATTTTAGCGCAAATTCAGCTAGCAGTCTCCTTGGATGTATGGCTTCATAAATTCAACTTTATGGCTAAGTAAATTACGTACATCGAATTGAGAAAATTTGGTTAGATGGGGAGATATAAAAAAATTGGCCAAGTGCGAGTCGGACTCCCGCACTGAGGGTTCCGTACAAATTCTATTTTTGACGTATTAAAAAAACTACTGAATAGATTTCGTTCGAATCAATTTTCGTTGGTAGTTTTTATGGTAATGTACATTATATATTTATTTCAATTTTATCATCCTCTTATTTTAGAAGTTAGAGGGGGGGACACACTTTTTTCCACTTTGGAAGGGTCTGTCACGCAAAGTATTCACTTTAGAAAAAAGTGATTTTAGAAACCTTAACATAATTTTTAAAGACCTATCTATAGATACCCCACACGTATATGATCAATGAAAAAAAATATTTCGAGTTTCAGTTCTGACTATGGGGACTCCCCGCTTTTTTTATTTCTTTTATATTTTCGTGCGAAAACCTTGTTGCGGTTTACAGAATACATCTACTCACCAAGTTTCAACAGTATAGCACTTATAGTTTCGGAAAAAAGTGGCTGTGACAGACTGGCGGACAGACAGACAGACAGACAGACAGACATACATGACGAATCTATAAGGGTTCCGATTTTTTGCCATTTTGGCTACGGAACCCTAAAAATGTAGTAAAATTAAAATCCTCCGTCCCATTTTCATGATTTCAAAAAAAAAACTTTAAGTCGTTATCTTTTTAAAGAATTTTACATAGCTAAAATAAGCAGGATGTACAAATACGTGTATTATAATGCACAAAACGGTTCGCAAACGCAGGTGAATCCACTATACGAGTATATCCCTCACTCTCATTGTACCGTGGAACAGAAATCTGACGTGATCGTAGAGATCTATTAAGCACTGAATATTTGGTAACATAAACTTCCCATATAAGTTAACGTACAGTAACAAGCTTTATGGAAATCCCAATTTCTTTCAATAAGTAAATACCTTATTTTAACATTCTTATTTTCATAACGCGGGATTTAAATTCGAAATACGAACGTAAACCACGCGGAATCCCGAACACACAATTACTACCTACTTCCAGAAAAATACTGTAGCGCGGCAGAAATAATAACGTCTCGATGCAATAAATTCTGTTTGTACGTAAAAAAAATATGTTCGCGCGAGGAAGCGGCGAAGCGACGATATTCTGCGATACTATTGAGAGGAAATACATTTGTAAATGTTTGTTTTTGCCGGTCAACAATATAGTGTTTAAAGAACAGGTGTGGGTTATAGCATAGCCCGTCGTTGTTCAGTGGGCGTAAACGTAGCGCTGTTTGCACTTTGTAGAGATCTTTGTTCTTTTGTTAATTTGTTTTGGTTTGTTAATTGGATGGCTTGAGTATCTGGGTATTGTGAGGGGTGAGGATATGATTTGTAACGGTAAAAAAATGTAAGTGGTGTAGTTGCTATTAAACAAAAAGTAGTTTATGCATGCTCTGTGTCTATTTTGAAGTTAAGAAGCAAGTTTGTATGCTTATTGGCAATATAATCCGAGTAATTTCTACATCATCGTCATTAACTGCCTATTGCAGTCTACTCTTACAAACGACTTATTTTGTGCAAACTGAAAATCACAGCGCACCTAGCGGTTACTTCAAGAACTATATGGCTTTTATTACAACTTTTCCGCCATCTATGGCGAGTTCAGGCAAGGCTATTGCACGTGATCGACTAAACGATCGACAGTTTGATGGAACGATGATCGAATTCGCGTCCACCGGAGCGTGACGGACGCGCGGTTCACTTGTTGCTGTAAATCAATGACGATCGGTGGCCGGCGACGCGCCGCTAAAATTGACTTAATTCTATTAGTCAGACCACGGATCGGGTTATGTTTGGGTTGGCGATTATCGATAAACCAGTTAACGGGTATCGAATGACACTGCGATTATCGATTGGTATTGGTATCGTATTTATTGCGTTCGTTAACAATAGTAATATAATTGAAATTGAAATACCTAGGTTTAAATTGAGCGGGCCGAGTTAAGAAACCGTGGTTCACTTATTTTAGACACCCTCAGGTTTGCGGGATATTATTTAGAGACCTTGAGTTTTAATAACCTGACGAATGCCCCTCGTTGGAAGGTAATGCAGTGCATAAATGAAATTCCTGAAGAAAAAACAGCAGCAGTGTTATAAATCTCTTACGTATAGTCTATAAATATAAAGATAAGATGCCATATTTAAGAAATAGCGGATCTCGTTCTTAAAAACGTTTGATACGTAGCAATTTAAGGCACATTCTAATTCCTTAGAGCTATAAACATGATTTGGAACTAAATAGTATATCATCACCATTATTATCGTTCTCCATAATGTCCCTTGGTACGAGAACCGCAAAAAATATTATACCCTGCCGTCATTACACAGCCAATAATATTTTTAATACTCGCAATTCAGTTCAAGAGCATTCATTTAAAACGGCCAAGGTACAAACTGCGCGATATCACACGTCCTGGGAATCGTAAATACATAATGAGCTTCCTCCAGTAAATCAGGGCTAATCGGTTTACCATGTCGCCCGTTTTAACCCGGCTGAATCGATAAAATACAATGAAATACATATATGTATTGTATATATGCATGATTTGTACGAATTTGTAAGTACCTGTCTTTTTAGTTGGAGCGAGTCAAAACTGATGGTCCGTTTATTATCATTGAACTCTATACTGCTGCAATCTTTGGAAGTAACGAAATTAAGGTGGTCTTCAAGCTTTGGGCCCGTCCAATGGTAAATGGCAACCGTCAGAAGATCCTTATTTATGAGGTGGGAACACATTTACCTGGCGGGTAAAAGTTATGTGGGACTCCACGAAAATAATTGCCCCAACAACCCACTAAAACCACCCCTTCCTCCGCTGCTTGACAGGACAGGAGCTTCTTAAGACCATGCCCTTTTCACTATCCCACTGTAGGGCAAAAGCCTTTATAATGATACTGACAGTTACGGTAAGAGTTGATGATGTTTATAAGAGTTACGTAAAGTAAAAAGTAAGTAAGTCTTACAGTTGTACACCGCCGCACAAGGGAATCCGTCTTAATCGTCACATTATCCAAGAGCGGATTACAGTTCCGAAGCATGTTCGAAAAACCAGACGCGAATAGCTCTGTGCAGATACTTTCACGCCATGTTCGCGAAATCTCGTTCTAAGCCTGACCTGATTCCGAGCTTCGGTTCTGTTCGGTTACGTCACTCAGAGCTGCAACAAGTGGCATAGTCCCGAACACTTATATAAGTACCTAAGAAGAGGTCTACTTATATTTTAGTAGAACTCTAGTGTTTAATATAAATGAACCCTCAAAATTAATAAAGGATATAAGGAAGACCAATTTGTGACAGTTTCCGAAAATGCTTGAGTTTTAAGCTTGAGTGAATCAAATGTCAATCCCCATATTTTCTAACTTAACATAGGTAATAGCATATCTTATATCATTGGAAATGCAAACAATGTACTTTTCCACATAGAATCAATTGAGCTAAACTGTTCTAAGAAAATCTTATCTCTATTGCAGTTTCCGACTGCTTATTCACACCAATCCTCTCACCGAAGCGTATTCCTTTTACAAATCGCCAAAGAAGTGCATCAAATTCCAGCAAACAGTTCCGAATCTCGGTTGGAATTCCAAAACTAGTTCCAACCGACCTCTAATGCTACAACCGTTAATGAAAACTCCACTCTTGAACTGACAAATGTCCTCTGTTTTGTCAGGGTTGCGGTTTTCGCTCCGGTAGCGTTACGGCATATTCTACCTACGTTCGTGCAATTACACCAGCTAACACTGACCTACCTCGCCTCCCGTTGTCCGAACAAAGCTTCCCAACATCGAGGGCAGTACGTGGATGTCCACAGCTCAACTTACACTAGATACTTACGATGTACACAGCCCACCGCTCACCAGCCTCTGTTTACAGTGAAATTGCGCGTGACAAAGGAATATAGACCTAACTAGAAGGGTCTGCGGATGATATTTGTTTACACGGTTCTGAACCCATAATCCGGGCCGCTAGTCATCAAGAGATTAGATCACGGAGTCTTTTAAAAATAATAAAAATATTATCGAGGGCAGGTTTTTGTTTGGTGTCCCTTTAATGATATTGGGATGTGATGAAGCCCTGAAAAAGATGAAAGTAAAATTAATGGTGCGTTTAATAACTGTCGGAAGGGACGGAAGGTCTGCTGTTTGAGACCTTTACTCGTAGAGGATTTCGGCAATATTTTCTTCGATTTATGCAGGACCATGCCTTTAACGGTTTCAAACAATTTGATAAATAAAAACTTGTAAGCTAATGTGGCAACACAAGACGTATTTTTGTGTATAATCTGTCCATACTGCTTCCATAAGTGTAGGATCACATCAGGCTGAAATTACGCGGCAGAAGTTCGGCGGCAAGGCATTTTCCATACAAAATTACGCGACGTAACTGCGGCATGATGTGTCATCCTCCAATTAAACAACATTGCAGGCGCAGTCACGCCGAACTTCGGTCGAGTAATTTCAGTATGGTGTGTTTCTACACTAAGGCTGAATGGCTTTCTATCAGCTACGTTGACTATGTACTTCCAACTCGTTACTACCGTAACACGTCATTCCAGGATAACTACTCGTATGATGTCGTTACTAAACTTGTAGTTAGTTACAAAGTTAACCACCCAACTCAGCCATTAACCGACGACAAAGTCGCTTCACCGATGTCCACTCGAATTAATCTATTTCCGTGTTTCCCTACACGCCAGGCTGTTGCGCTCTAATTGAATACGGTTTGTAAACTGATTATTGCTGCCGGCTGAGATAAAGCAATTTCTGTCGTATCGGAACCGTTGACGGTTCAACTTTGTTTGCCGGTCGACGATCCTAAGAGTGACAGTGCTAAGGTTATGAGTGAAGTATAGTGTTTTAAGTATAGTTTGTGGGCTTAAATGCTACATTTATACTTTACTACATTCATTATTGTGCACAAGAAAGTACCACAGGTGTATTCCATATTTCCATCACATCATGCTAGCGCTTCTCCCGGTTCCATCCTCAGCCATTACCTTGGAGCCCAGGGTGCGCTTTGACTACAATCCAGAATTGGCCAGTCTGGTTATTGCAATGAAGCGACTGTCGTCTGACCTCCGTAACCTATACAAGTGAAACCAGACCATACTCCCATATTATGGTAGAATAGCAAAATGACATGACCTTAAAAAGAACAGACGCAAGAACGCAAAAGCTATGGACGAACGCACTTTCGGAGACATAGGGATTAATAAACAGGCAACACTAAGACTACAGAATTTTACCAACTTTTGTGGACTAAAAAACTATGACTTACATTTTTGGTCTATCAGGAGATTCGAACTCTAAGCCCTTGGGGCAGTTTCACTTTAACGATTGACTTTCTAGTCTTGTCCCACGAAGACAGTCACGCCGTCGTGTTTCAGACTTTGTTACATAAGAACCAGGAAAATCTTAGTATTTATACCTGTACCAGGTACCTACATGATTATGCTTAACAAACCCAGAGACGCGGAAAAAGGGTTTAGATTATTAAAATGATATACTCCCTGGACCGTATCATATTTTATACTCAATACGTTCCTTTTTATTGAAAAAAATAATCAAATGTGCCCAGGCCGGGCGTATTTCACGCATGGATACTTTCCATTACCTTAATCTGACCTTCGTAAGTAAACTCCATTTTCAGTTGGAAGTGTATGCACAAGCTTTATGTTTTCTCTTTTTTATCAGATTCGGCATACTTACTTACCACGAAGGCTAAGTTTGAATATACTCTTTAGTGAAAAGCATGTAGGTATAAAGAGTCATAAATACTCTTTAGCAAAAAGCATGTATGAAGAGATTAATGGATGTGAGAGAAGCAAAAGTTGTTAGCCGAATCGTAGCATTTGGAAGGATTTGAACTAAGTCCGATGTGGGAAATAGGCGTGATTTCATGTTTGCACTTACCACGGATACTTATCTTAAGTGGACCTTCCTAGTTGGCAAGCTTGTTCATTAAAAGGTTTAAGTCTGAGGAAATCTTTTACAGTAAGTGATAGTAAAATAGTTACACAAAAGTTTTTGGTTGCTCAAATGGCCCATGTCCATCCTCCCAGAATCTTATAGTTATTTATTCATTGATTTAAACTTTCTTCATCACCATTAGCTTTTTGAATGATTCAATGCCTCCTATATAGGCCTCCTCCAACTTCCTTGCATGACATAAATATTCTACAAAAGACTTAATGCATCTTGGCATACTTTACCAGTCAACTTTAGGGCTAAACAGAAAGTAGTGCAGTGCAAATGGTATAAATGTAGGTACGAGTAGGTAGTGGTTAAAAAAAATTATTCATTTTCTCCCATTAACTCATTAACATAATATATCACATAAAAATATATATCTGTATACGCACTTTTAATTAATATTTACTTAATGAATTTATAGAAAAAAGTAGGAACGTGTTATCTAGGCCAGCAATGCCCGTCAAGAAAATCGTCACCACATGACACAACAACCTGATCAATAACCTAAGGATAATGGCAAATCGATGCAAATTATATGTGTACGTACAAGTAGTACCTAGGTATAATAGTAATTAATACAATTAAACCCCGCCGTCCTTGGAATAGCTGAAGCAACAAAGGATGAGACGCAAGTATTAATTCCGTGAAATGATTTGCGGCAAGCTCTGCTGTGGCGGACCGCAGCAGTATTACGATCAGGCCTTGGCGCAAGGAATGTATAAATTTACAAAATATTTATTACTAGGTCTCCGCAACGGAGAGGAAGGAAAGGTTCCGGAATTCGGTTGTATTGCAAACAATTTTTTTCCCTCGGGAATATGATGTTTTTCCGGGATAAAAACTACTCTATTATTTAAAAAGGAGTACTTACTTTAAGTCTGCAAAATTTCAAACCAACTCACATTCTGATTTATAATACATATATGTAAGGATCAGTAGTTACTAAGACAAGCCGGTCTTTCCATGTCTACCTAAAGAAAGACCTGTGTAGACATAAAAAGTTATTTGACTTGTTATGTTACAAGAATGTTGTTAAATATAACTTATTGAGTTAGAAACATAAACATTTTAAATGTGTAGCAGTAACAAGTTACAAGACTATAACAAGTTGATGATATTCCTAGCGTTTATCCTGTTTCTGTGTGGGGTCCGCTTTGATCATGATCCAGGATTTGTCGAGTCCGGTTATTACAGTGAAGCGATTGCCATCAGACCTTTGTAACTCTTAGAGGGAACCAGACAGATTGGATCATACACATTCAGATCTAACTGAAGTAAAGTCAGAAACTATCGGAATGTGCTGGTTTGCTCACGGTGTTTTCCCTCACCGCCGAGCAAGGCACAAATCAACATAGATTTTCGAAAAATCCAGATATTATGTGAGCACGGACTCGAACCACGGACCTCACATAGTTAAAATAAATAGCAATTCTCCGCTCCAGCGATATGCCGTAACTTGCGCCGCTGGTTCTTCTTCAACTGTTGCGTAATAGTTCTTAAGCCTGACGAGTCTTACAGCTACAGCCGGCGTTCGGTTTGTTTGCAAATGCGACAGAACTGTTAACTATACTCTTGTAGACTAGGAGCGTGCGACAACATAGATTTACATTTAGTGAGTAGTGGTTTTCTTTGTTACTAATTTTAAAAATTATAGATAAGAAGGAAATTAGCATATAAAAATGGTTAAAAATACAATAAGAAGAAAATATTGTATTGAGTATTTCTCACACTCATATTTTAAATGATTTGTTGACTTTATCATCGGACTTTTCCCAGACAGCACTTAGAAAATAAAGTCGTAGAAAACACTATACCTACACCAACAGAAATTCATGCATAAAAAGTATAGGTTTTTGGGAACCTACTTGCAAATTTGTCAACTTTTCCCCAAACACTTTAATAATACGTATTTCTATTTATATATGAAGAAAAATAATGCATATAAAACTAAATTACCTGCAAACCAGTCACACTGTTTTGGCAATACATGCAAACAGCATGTTACTCCATTGTCGAATTGGTCAACTAAGTTGCAGTCGTTAACGTTGTAACACTTGTCGACCAGGTGTTTAGAGTTTACGACTTGCTAGCTCATCACCTAACAAACCATCTACCAACAGACCATTAAACCAAACTACCTACGTTACAAATTCTTGTCACCTCCTGTACTATAAGTTGGCGAAGGCATTGTACTTATAAGTATTTAACTTTACTTTTAATAAACTCGCTGCTTTAATGCTAATTTCACTGTTTCAGGCACGGTTAAATTAAATAAGGTAGTACAATGGACGAAATTTTCGTTTAACTTTCTCGGTCGCTGCCCATTTGTTTTGTTTTTTGTTACTTGGTACTGGACATTTACGGCAAAGGTTTATAATAATTTTAATAAGGGTAAGAATAAGCCGCGTTTATGTATTCACCAACACTAGTGAACTTTAATTTTTAATGATAATCCATACCAATATGTATTATAAATCGGAAAGTGAGTTTGTTTGTTTGTTTGTTCTGCTTTCACGCAGTAACTACTGAACCGATTGCTTTGAAATTTTGCAGACGTGAAGATAGAAGTCCGGATTAAATAAAAGGATAGGGTTTTGTCAGGAAAAATTGATACTTCTAAAAAACTTCTGGAAAACTAAAATATTTGCAATATAACCGAATTCCACGCGGGCGAAGACAAGATCATGAAGAAGAAATATCGGTATTTTTAAATACAAAATTCTTGTGAAATCTTAAAATTTAGATTCTTTCGTGGTATTCAATTACGAGAATAAAGTGCAGCAATCAATGTCCACCAAACGAATTGAAAGCACTCCTGTCGCAACAAATTGTGTGAACGCAGATGTGTTCAGACGCGAGTTACCCGCAAGGGTTTAACCCATCCTGACATATAATCTTTAAGTCTGTGTTGCACCTAAAGCTACATAAGAACTTTTAGAAACAAAGCAATAAAAATTCAAACAAGTTAAATTCAGCAGTAAGTAGTATATATGTACTACATAATTAAAACCGCGTTTAGTCCCGTTAACAAATATCATTATAAGTTAAATTCCCTCCGCATTCGATATGTGTACATAACGTGCCTTTGTGCTGTTAGCGCGCTCGGCCTGTGATTGCTAAGTTAAGCAAGTATTGCAGGGGCCAGTTATCGGATGGGTGACTGAAAATTTTCATCTCGAGCTCCACCTTATTTCGGAAGGCACATTAAGCCGTTGGTCCTGCGCCTGACCTATCTACGGTCGTGTCACATTGCTGTCCCACCTAACTATGAGAGTGAGGGAATAGGGAGTGCGCCTGTGCTTGCGCACTATAATATATCCCGCGTAACTGGCTGATCTTAAGATCGGCCGCAGTCGAATCGTAAGACAGTATTCTTCTTCATGTCATAAACCTTACAAATGATACTAGTCAGAGGAACACAATGCTAAGCGGAGCAATACCGGCCGTGTTGGGCGAGCCGATGTTTGCGCGCGTCCAATCTGCGGCCTCCTGTCTGCCTATTGCTGTACCTACTCTACGTGCCAACCTTTAAGGAAACCAGATACAAAGGAGGATATTTCATGGTTTTTTTTTGAGGAGTGTAATGGTTACATTGTCAAACAATTTAGTGTGGGATAAGGGCAGGAGGATGAAGATGTCAAACCATTTAGGTCTTAGACTAAAGGTGATTTAGAATAAGTTTTGGACTTTCATTCAATTACTTAAAAATAGGAAAGTAATTAACGTTTTGTTACTTTGTCTTATGATTCAATCAAATCAAATCAAATCAAAATCAAACTATTGGATTGAGTGGAAGAAGAAAACTATGTGGTGTGGTGGCAGGAAAACGATGATTATTTTAAATATATTGATTTTTTATCCTTACGATATTGATCGGTTGCATAACCTACTAGGTATGCACGCAAAAGGCTCATATTGCAAACTTTGTAATTTTTTTTCAAATTTTATCTTAAAGACCACCCCTCCCTATGTTATGTTAAGCCAAAATGAGTGTTACAATGAAAAACTTAAACAGTTCATTTTGAAGCACTTAACAATTTCCCACACCATTCGAAAACGCTTCATAGGGGAAATAACCCTGATGGTAATCTAACACCAATAAAATTATAGCGTTGATAAGATCAAATCGAACAATTTCCTAATCGCAACCTCACAATCTGAGTATTTCGGCGGAATGGCAGGGCGCCGAAAGCTTCGTATAATTTTGTGGAAATTGAAACGAAATTGTGCGTTAAGAAAACGGAACGAAGTTTAATCATTACAAGATTACAGGACCGCAGGAGGAAAGAGAAAATTATGTGCAATACGTTACGGAGGAATCTTGTTTCTAAAGTTAATTTGTTCCAAAAATAGGAAATTATCTGATTCAGCGTATGTTGTGACAGTTTCATTCTATATTACCAAAGTTTATATTTCGATTGCGTAGTTTCAAATGCACAAACGTTTCCGACTATCCGCTAGACACTACTATGTATTAACATACATTGTGATAGATTAATTGATCGGGAATCATTTTTTACGGGTTAAAAAGCACCGGATTGTTTAATCCGGACTTTTAACTTTTCGTCTGCAAAACTTCAATGAAATCGGTTCAGTAGGTACTCGTGTAAGCGGAACAAACAAACTCTCTTTCCGATTTATAATATTAGTTAAGATTTAGTAGTAATTCATGCTACTTATTAACGCTTTTCTGTCCCAGATTTCTTTTAGAATATTAGGCATTATTAGTTCTAAAACCATCTTCACCGTGCATTTAAATAAAATTCCCGTTCCCAACCATTTCCATCAGCATACATCACTCGTACAATTAGGCTTATCCTCAACTGTAAAGAAAACAATATATAACAATCATTCTTTTACACGACATCCCCTACTTACAAACCACAGCGTCATTCCGCTAACACCTAAGATATCATTAATCTCCTTAATAGCAATGAAACAACACATCTAGGCTTGAAGCCCTGAGTCCCGCTTACGGTGTAATCAACAGGTCGATTTGGGGCTCTAGAGGCTGGTAAGACTGGCGAATGTTGTTGAGATTAGATACACAGGAAGAAAACAGTGTTCCAAGATTAGAAACATATTATGTATTACAGACTTAGTACAAATAACTTATACCTATGTATAAATGCAGGTTTTGCACAGTGAGCTCGTTAGTAATGTGTGGCATAGGAGGGTGTACGATGATCTGATGTTTCTTGTCAAAACTAACACTCTCAATTCAGTCATTCATCATTAATCAGCTATGTGTACATGAAATCCCGGAGGAAAGAGTGGGTGCCTTCGGAGACACTAGACACGGAGACGCGAGGCGCAGAGACGCAAAAGGAATTTAAGGGACAATCGATTAAGAAATAACAAAAATATGATGCATCTTTTATTATGTCATAAATGTCATTGATTCTTACAATAATTAACTAATCGTTACATTACATAATGATCCGATCGGCTCGGTGTGAATAAGCAGTGAGCGGGCGCCTCCGGAGACGCGGGGCGCAGACTCAGAGACGCAGAGGCCACTTAAGCAGCAATCACCGCGCGATTGAGGCGCGCTTCCGACTTCGTCAGGACATTGCCAATCACTCGCGCACCGCTGTGCTCTGCTCGATCTGCTCATTTGTGGGAATAAGCGGAATCCCTTATAAAATATTTGCACCCTTCTGATATAATAAAATACTAGTTTTTACTAGCGGCTTTACACGCGTTTTAAAAATTTCAGTTTTATCCCATGGGAGCATTAAGCGGAATAAAAAGTAACCTATCAACTAAGTCAGCCCATACCCGGACTGTCCACAAAATCCGCTTAGTAGTTACGGCGTGGACATACATCCATAGAAAGTGATCTTAGTAAATGAAAACATACTCGTACTTGTCAAATTAATAACTCTTACAATGCTATTACACTATTATTATATTTATTTATTCATGAAACAATTACTTCTATCCTTATTTACCTGTACCATACAAAAATTATTATAATCCTAGATATTTTGAAACGAGCTCTTTTAATGACGACATACGTTGTGTTGTGTGTAAAAACCTCGTTTTAATTGCACCCAACCGCTTGCATTTAATTAACTAGATGTGTACACAAGCTGCTTACAAGCGTCGTTCTCTGTTCTAAAATGCGACAAACATTTACCTAAGCTCTGCATTCATGTATTTGCGCGAAACATTTTATCTCATGACAAATGATGGTCTAGTGGTTAGAGCGCGAGGATAAACACGGAGGTCGTGGGTTCTTATTCCACGGGGAACACTTTAACTTTGTGTTGGTTTTCTTGGTTTGGTTAGGTCATTGCAGGTTTCAATCACCTGATTGTAGGATAAGAATGATGATCCACGCTCCGGAAGGCAAGTGAAGCCTTTGTCCCTTTGACTATGATCCAAATAATTTGGTTTCCCTTTTAAGGCTTACGGAGGTCAGACGATTTGCTTTTGTGTCACAAACATCAGGATCAACATTGGTATTACAGATATACTTAAATAGATACAAAGAACACCCAAACCGGGACAAACCTAATTTTCATGCACATAAATGCTTGTCCTGTGCATGGATCGAACTCGAGATATTTTGTTCTAATAGGCAATTTCTTGACTAAGCGGGTTGTCAAAGAATGTTTTTTTATCTTACCACAACATGATAAGGCCAACAATTTATGGCTTGATATAAGGCTAACAATTTATGGGTCGAAACTCTCTGCAAAACTAGCATATTAACCACAGTGACCACTTCCCAACATTCATCACCAGTAGGGTAAGGTTACCCGTATTTGCAAATTGTACGTACAATAACGAATTCACTCAACGTTTCACATGAAAATTAAATGTGATTCTTTATCGAGTGTTCAGCAAGAGTTGCTCGGATTTCGGCGTCATTCTCCCACTTGAATTGAATTTAATATTACTTTCCGTCGCTTACGAACATTCGCATTTTGTCGCGCCACGATACTGAATACCCAAAGGTTTTTAACCGGTTCGTACTCACAGACACAGATCGTGTTTACATTTCCTCTGGGGCGGTTGTGTTAGAGGCATAAACACTACAGAATAATACTTTGTGATAGAGAAAATGTCGCTTCTCCAACAGTTTTTGTATTCATGAATATTTTCCTCTTGGATGAAAGTGGGCCGTTTTCCTGTTATTATATTACTAGATCGCGTTCGCGACTTCATATGTTAGACTATGTATGATCGTTGTCCCTGCAATATTGTTCGTTGAAGTGCGTCAATAGTAGAATAAGTGGTATTATGCATGCTTGTCAAAAGGCGTGGGTGATACATTTAAAATAATGTTATATTTAGGTAGGAAATAGGGTAATATTCTAGGCATGCACGTCACGGTTGTTTATTTTTGGTATAATGAAGGTATATAATAGCCATATGTATCTGTATACTGAATGTTTTGAGGAGCTCGATGGCGCAGTGGTTATAGTGCGCTCGGCTTGCGATTGCTAAGTTAAGCAACTTTCAACCGCCGTTGGCCCTGCGCCTGATCTCCCTACGGTCGTCTCGAATTGCTGTCCCACCAAACTATGAGAGTAAGAAAAAAGGGAGTACACTTATGCTTGCTCACTCACTTCTGCACTATAATATATCCTGCGTACCTGGCTTATTGTAAGATCGGCTGCCATGGTCGACGACGGAAGGGGTGTATGAGTGTTTGTGTGTGGAATTCTACCATTAGGAACATATCGACGGTGGAAAGCGGAAGTAGCGTATCTCAAAAAGTCCAACTTTACACCAGAGCAAAAAAACTATTTCAAAAATTCATATCTCTTAAATTAAGAAAGTTAGAAAGCTGAAATTTTACATGATTTTCCTACTGATAAAAGTTTATTATATTAAGTTTATTAGAATATTCTAGAGTTACTGCTTCATTGATTTTCGACTAGTTACAGCAATTGATGTTCAAATCTCGAGCAGCAGAAATGTCGTATCTGTTAGGTAAAATATATGGCTTATTTAAGTTGACTTCAGTTTCCATGCAGCGCATCTGCTGTATCTCAAAGAAAAGATAAACTCTATAGGGCTATTTAGCTGTATGAACTTTTAATAAAAAACTTTTTACATTTGAAATGTTTTAAGTACAATAAGAGTCAGAGATGTAAAAATAATAAAATACTGTATCTTTCTCTGAAATTTTCTGTTCAAATTTAAAGAATGTGAGGACACCCAAAGATCAGTCTGTAACATTTTTATTTTAATCAGTCCGACAAAATTCTTCTTCTTTATTAGTAGCATAAATATTGAATGTTGTTCTTACATCTCTTCTGCTAATGCAAAAGAGAACATTAGTACATTTTCAATTTCTATTTTTTTTTTGGGCTTTGGGGCGCCGCTTACATCTTGGGAGACCAAGTCAACCTCACCTGCCCGTGGTGCACCCTGCTGAAAGATAGACGAGGGTCGGGAATGGCTTGCCTCCCGGGGACGGGGGAGGAGTCAGACTGCAGTCGCCCCCATAATAGCCAAAACTTGCCAAATCATATAGTAGGAATTTCAAGAAATACGGTTGTGGTTAAGGCGCCGACGGAAACTGGGCGGGCACAGCTAAACTATCGAGCCCCAAACCGTAGAAAACAACTCAGTTATGCAACCTGGAGCATTGGCACAATAACTGGATGAGTGAGGGAGCTAGCCGACGTACTCACGGTTGCTGTAGTGCTCTCGGAGCGGTTCCGGGACAGCATTCTGGAAGTTAATATTTGCAGCGATCGGCTGATGGTGGTTAAGTTGCTAATTGATGGAATCACGCCCCAATTGATGAGAGCTTATGCGCCGCAGGCCGGCTGTAGCGATGTTGACAGGGTGAGGTGCTGGAACAAACTTGGAGATGTGCTAAGTGGCTTCCCGATTTCACAGGAGATCGTTTTGGGAGGCGATCTGAACGGCCATGTGTGTGACAGGTGTGAGGAGTTTGGACGTACTCACGGTGGTTTCTGATACGGCGGTCGCAACGAATGTGGCTGTTGAAAGAACACACACACAAGCGGACACCTAATCACCTACAGGAACGGGTGGCATGCTACCAAAATCGATCACCTGCTCACTAGGAGGTACCACATATGCAAAGTGGCCAACTGCAAGGCCATAACCAGAAGATCAGAGGGAGATCAAGGGAAATAAAAACTTCATCTTATAGTGGCAATTGTCCAGATCTCCTGAAGACGATACGGGGCTGCACAACGAGCCGCAAAGCAAGCTGTTGCCGACACCACTTACGACCTCTATGATTAAGCTGGATTCGTCAAAAGGGCAGAAGCTTGTGTACAGAGTAGCTCGTACAAGGGTCAAAGCTGCACTGGATATTTCCAAGTGCCGCTGTGTAAAAGTCCCTAGTGCCAATCTGTTATGCGAGGACCTCGTGGTAAAGGAGAGATGGCCCTTGTATCCGACCTTGTAGTCGCCGATGCCGTCCACATTGAAGCCTGGAAGGCGATTGCTCCTCGTGGTGTGGGCATTTTAACCGACCTGTACCATAGACCCTGTTTTTGCCCTAAGGATAATGATGATGATGAAATGGAGAAGTACAGAACGGAGAATACTCCTCTGCATTTCCTGTTCCTGGACATGCAGAACGTTTCCGACTGTGTTCCTCGCGTGACCATCTGGTGGGTACTGAGGTCTAAGAGTGCTGCGATTCACGGAGATGAAAATGATGCACTGGGTGCGAGGAGTGACGCGGAAGGACCGCGTTAGGAACTCACGCATTCGGGGTAGCCTTCATGTCCTTGATAATGCAGATAAACTCCAGGAGTGTCGCCTAAGTTGTTACGGCCATGTTTTACGGAAACCGGCAAACTATGTGGGAAATAAATGCATCGCCATGCAACTCTCGCCAGGTCCCGGAAGACCAAGAAATGCTGTCTTGACGTCGTGCGGGATGACATGCGTGCTAATTGTCTGACTACATCGCATGCTGAAGATCGTGCGAAGTGGAGGAGGAAGTATAGGAAAGCGGACCCTGGACTCCAAGGCAATGGTCAAAAAAGCGACCGACACATACGCTAGGATGATGATGATGACATTTTCTCTTCTATAGTTTAACAATCAGTCTGTCATCGTTTTTTTGCTTCATTAGTTTCAACAATAAATTCGTTTAAATCAGTATTTTTTTTAAACTTATAAAAAATTATAATGTAACTTTTTCGTCTTTGTTACTTTGGTTAGTTCATAAAATGAACTAACAATTCCGCTTTCTCACTTTTGGCTCTAACGCACAATTGCCGAGCGATCAAAATGGCGTAAGTAGGACACGCAATGCAGCGGGTGATAAACAAGACTCTACTCTAATGACTTTTAAAATGCAGTAACTATTTGATTAATATTTACGCCAGTTCGGTCTATTTGCTGTATGTTCGACAACGTAAGATTTTGGTGCGGTAGAAATGGTGTATCTCAATCAATATCATTGTTGAACTCAGGAAAAGAGTGCTGTAACTGTTAACCGTACTACTAGTATTGTCGTATCTGTTTTATTTCCAAAAATAGCGTTTTTTTGACTATTTACAGCAATTGGTCAAGTGACTTGTAAAAAAACTAGAAAAAAATCGTTGACGTATCTTAATTTTTTTTCATCGTAGAAAGACGATACATACACCAATCGACGCGGGATTTTTTTCTTAACATCATGGCATCAAAAAAAATTTTTGCCATTTTTTGAGATACGCCACTTCCGCTTTCCACCGTCGATATGTGGAACAAATAGATAGGATGTCCTCATATTGGCAAGTTTTGTTGTGAGATTGGTATCAAAATAATTATAGTGCAATTGGAACGCCATCTATGCATCTACAAATAAAACACAGTCCACACATTCTTTAAATGCAACCACATTCCCACAAGCAAGCCACTATACTCTTTATGTGCATCAAAACGATGATACAGCCATCATAAAACAAAAAAGTATATGTTTACTCATGCAATGGAAATAAAAATAGTATACTCGTATGATTCAGGACAAAGACTTTTTTTGTTTTCGATCGTGATCAAATTGCCAAGTTGGTATGTATTATTTTGCAATTCGAATTAATTTCCATCGAATATTTTCCAACAATAACCTTGAAATACTTTGAAGTGATATTAAATATCAAATCAAAAATGTATACAAACATTATTTTTTATTCGACTACAACAATTTTCCCAAGGGAAAAAATGTCATACTCCCATAGTATGACATTTTTCCCCGTCCCGTACGGAAGGGCGTGTTAAGTCCCCTCTTAAATTGGAAAGAGACATTAATACTTAAGCCGGTTAATGATAGCGCACGTTATTATGAAGAGTTTTGAGATTCCGATGTCCGTAATCTCGTAAATTTCAATGGGGAATATTTGCCAAAAGCACTTACAAGAATTTGGTAGTTAAGTACGCCGCTTCACATACCTACTTGAGATCATTGGATCAAAATCATTCATCCAATGGATTATCCACGATCTATTCAATCCAGTTCTTTGGCGATGGAAAAAATCGTGAGGAAACCTGCACGCTACGAGTTACTGTGTGTAGAGAAGCCAATGACAGGCTACTTAATTATGTCTGCCAAGAAAGTCGATATGTGTTTCATTTCAAACAATTATTATAACCTGCAGTTATGAGGCGTAGGACTTGAGAAGTATACTATATGATTTTTATGTCCGGAAGAGCGTATTAAGTGGCCTCTCAAATTGAAAAGAGAAATTAATACTTAAGCCGGTAACAGATAGCGCACGTTATTTATTAAGAGTTCGGAGGTTCCGATGTCCGCAATCTCGTGAATTTCGACGAGGAACTTTCACCAACTTAATTAAAGCAGAGGTGGTGTGAACCGACCTTATGCAGGGATGGCCATTGGACGAATATTAAATTTTCTTAATCGAAATTTGGCCATGATGATGTAAATTAGCTTTACCCATGATTTTGATTGCAGCTTATAATCCCTACTAATATTATGAATGTGAAAGTAACTCTGTCTGTCTGTATCTCTATTACACTTTCCCGCTTATACCTTAAACCGATTTTGAAGAAATTTGGCACATACAATCTTTAGACCCATATAAAGGACATAGGCTACCTTTTATTGCAAAAAAGGGTTCTGAAATCCACGCGGACAAAGTCGTGAGCACCCGCTTGTTACTCATATTTATTTAAAAATGTATTATAAACAAAAATACATGGTCATGCACATAAAATATTCTTAGAACTACAGCTTATTTGATAAGAGCTTATTTACGACGTTATTTAAATAAAATACATTGACGTTCAAGCCATAGTCTACTATAATGGTACTATTTTTTAGTAGTGGTACTATTTAGTACTATTTCAGTACTAATTTTTGGCATTGTCAAAATTTGTTGTCATTAAAATTTCAAATATTAGTATACAGTAGGGAGCCAAGTGCAAATAAACAACAACTTATATAAACAGGATGTAAAACTAAATAAAATGGTCCCTCCATAATTATATGATTTTCCCAACTTTAAAAGACGCGTCGACATCCCTAGTTCCAACATTCATAACATTTGCTATTATAACTTTGGAAGTTCGTAAACGAAAATACTTAATTCACGATGGGAGATAAGGCACCTTAATTTGGCTAGGTAAAATATTTTGTATACCTTAAAGTGCTCTGTTAAAATATATAAACATGTAACACAAAAATGAAATACCTAAGTTCTTTGAAATTACTTTGCTAACAATAGTTGCGTTAGATATTCAATTGTTACTTTTTTTTTAAATAACTCCCAGTTTTGACAAATTAATCTGTGGAAGTAAATGTTATTGAAACTTTTATCACATACTAGCTGCCGCCCGCAATTCCGTTTCCGCAAACACAGTGTTATACTATAGCTAAAAGCCTTTCCCGACTACTGGACTTTCTTACGCAAAAATATATTTTCAATTCGAAGTAGTTCCTGAGATTAGCGCGTTCAAACAAACAAACTCTTCAGCTTAATTTTAACACAAGTGGCCGTCGCGGCAAATCCGTTCGCATTGATTTCTGTTATAATATGTTCTAAAAGCTAAAGCCTTTCTCGTAAAATGGATTATGGAACACAAAAATATTTTTTATATTAAAACGAGTAGTTTCTGAGGTTAGCGCGATGCGCGAGCGCAAACAAACAAACAAACTCTTCAGCGTTATCATATTATTAGTAATAAGTATAAAAGTATTACTATAAGTAAAGATGAATAACAGTAAAGATATAAATAAAATAAAAACCAAGTGTGAACAATGAACATCAATCAATCAGATCAATTGCAGACTCCAAATTATGTATGTACATTTCTTTTCACTTAGGTACAAATGTATTCGCTGTAAGACTTAGATCGAAGCCTTAAATAAATATGGCCAGGAGAAACGCTCTATACGATGGATAGGAATTCCTCGCATTGAATTGAAAATGCACCTCTGTCTGCTAAGGAAAGTGCGGGCGCTCACGATATTTAATGGCTAGACAATATTTTAGTCTCTCATGTTTTTTTTAATGTGCTTGCGGGTCGCCTCATTTTAAGCAATCACCGCCGCCCATGGGCATTCGCGACACCAGAGGTAGCACCTATACGTTTTGCCTTCAAGACCCCATACCCTCACCAACTGAGATTTGGCGACCTTACTCACTAGCAGAAAGATAGCACAACAGTTACGAAGTGATATTTCACTATGGTTTTCTTTAAGGTGGAGGTACTTCCCCAGATGGGCGGCTCATTAGAGTGGAAGTTCCACTAAGCTCTACCTCTCTTAATTTTTCCTCCAGTGTATTATTCACGATACTGCCTCTCCTAAGAGTCAACCAGCTTGTTTTGCATCTTGCAACTTTGCAACACTTATCCGAGGCAAAAGCTGCAACATTTTAGACTAAAACAAGTTTCAATTAACATCAGATAAAAACATTTTATTGCGAGTCGTAAACTGAAATAATTATAGCATTTCATTTGGCAAACAGACTTGCAGCTTTCTTTATGGTATACTGTCGCTAACAACCCATTTCATTTGTAGGGCAATAAAAAGAATCGCTTAATGAAATTGGTTCTCAATAACGCTTGTTGTTGTATGGTGTCTATTTAACAATGTTTTAGTCAAATACGTGGCTTGAACCTTTTTATAATATCAAAGTAATGTAAGCAGTAGTTAACACGCTATTGGAACTGCATTTTCACCTATTTATATCGTTTGAAAAATCTAATTTTAAAATGGATACAACTTTATGCCTACGCCGCCTAGCCTATACTTGCTTATCTAGAAATATGTACAAATCAGCCCGAAGCTAGCATGCATGCAGCGAATATTGAGTGAATTTCCGTGTTTCCATTCCCGACTTTTAAATATAATAACCTTGAATGCCTCGGGTCCGCTTATGAATGCTCGATAAATCATTTAGTTAATAGCCATTACGTTATGAATCTTCTCAAATGTATTAGTTTTAGATTTACTCGTATGCGCAAAGAAGTCGTAGAGAAAGTTTAATAAAACAAACATAACGAATAAACTTGCGATTTGGAAATTCGGATTAACGATTATTTCAAGGAAGACGGCAAGTAGGTATGGTAAAACAGTGAAAAATAATTAAGGTTTTGGATCTTAAAGCTGTTTCAAGCGTTCAAAGGCGGTAGCAACCACTTTCCATCGAGTAGCCCCAAAACCAAAATGGCCTTGAGCCTACTACAACAACAAACATACAACATACTTCAACAAACAAATCACTGAATATCAACATAGTAAATCCTTGCAAATTCATCACTATTGCATACAGAAACATCGCTCTCTACTCACAGTCTAAACAAAACAACAATCTAAGAAACATTAACACATAAATATCGGTTCATTACGTGAACAAACATCCGTTGAAATACATCGGATCGGATAAACAGCGGGCCTATTTGTACGTTTGTCTATCACAATTGAACTTGTGTTGTGCAAACACAGCTCAAACAATACATATCAAGTATATTTCTGATATTGCTGTGTATGATAGACATAGCAGGGCCGTAAGAGAGATAATAATGGAATAATTTTCTCCGAGCTAAACTTTGATTACGGAATCTTAATGAATTGTAGACTCCTTTGCAAACAAAAGTAGTTCATGCTGTGTTACGTTGCTAATAACATCCAGCAGAAATTCATCATTGTCTTTTCATATCTTTATCAATTAAATAACTAAATACAATACACATGAAATGCTTAGAAAACAGGCAAACTGGCAAGCAACGCATCTCCGAACCTTGTACGGTTGTTAATGTCCATAGGCAGCGGTGATCACTTACCATCAAGTGACCCTTTATTAGTTTGCCTCCCAATCACATAAAAATTTATATATTTTTTGTTAGAAAGTGAACCCATATTCTTTAAAAACACCCGAATCATCCCTTTATGTCACGTCTAATGTTCTGAATCTATTTATAGCCCCAGCCGCTACTTTGATTCACCGCGACTTGTCTCCGATGATGGATGTCTGGTAAATTAATGGAACACCGCACTCCATCAAACAGAAGTTCCCAAAACTACGGCGCATCCGACTAACTTCATAAGTAACGAATTAGAGTGTTTGTCTAAGGCGGGACGGAAATATCGACCAACATACTGAATAAAAATTAAATTAAAACGAAATATAATAATACTAAATATAAATATAATAAATATTTCACAACATCACATACATTGATCTGACCCCGTGTAAAGTAGCTTAAGCACTTGTGTTACAGACATCAGAATCAACAGTGGTATTACAAATACATATACTTAAATAGATACATATAACACCCAGACCAGGACAAACAGACATGTTCGTTCATGCACACAAATGTTTGTCCTGTGCGGGGATCGAACCCGCGACCTCTTGCGTAATAGGCAACATCTTGACCATTACACCAAGCGGGTCGTCATGTATAATAAATCTAACAATCGCCCGTGACTCCGTCTCCGTGGATGGTTTTTAGCTTTCCCCGACAATGTATGGAAGTAAATAAGTAATCAGTTATAAAAGTAATAAGTATATATGTATAAGTATAGAATTAAAAGATTTGTTTTCAAGCAGGTTCATAAAAAAAAAATATTTACCACTATCAGACTATAGACCGCTTGCGACACCAGTTGTTGTAACACAGCCGATACTGCAAGCAGAAAGCAGTATAAAATTATGTACTACATAAATATATCGCGTTAAGTTACGTTAACTTATATCAGTATAATTATAAATAAAAAATATAATATTCTGTAATCCTTATGTATCTGACTACTTTTTAACCATCAACCTCATGCATGGGATCGGTCATTCAAAATAAGACCGCAACTCTTACTCAAAGATCGGCAATGCATGTGATTACATTGGTGACGATTACCCCTCTCCCTTCAAGCATTAGGAGATTTATCCATGCCAAATGTTATTGTTTACCATTAAACATAAAGTCTAAAATCGCTTGCATTATTATAAGTAACAGACTAAGCCAGCTAGCCTTACTATTAATGGAATCCGGCCAATACCGACGTGTCATTAGGTGGGTTTAATAAGCATTTCAATAGTAATTGCCACTCGAAAGCAATAGCGGTTAATACAATGCACGTAGATTCTAATCCCTTGCTAACTAAGCCAGGCTATTTGTATATTCTGATAACTGAACTTGCAAATATGGCTGAGATGGAAACTTCTAATGGTCAGACTGTGGGCAGATAAAGTGGTGAGCACTTTAATATAGATTTCGAGCAGTAAGTAGGTCCAGTGAAATGAAACGTTCGTGAATCGAGGTGATCATAGTAATATTATGTATGTGAAAGTTTGTTTGTTTGTCCGTCAATCACGCTGAAACTAAATAACAGTTTTTTTTATGTTACAATGAGGTAAACGAACAAAACGGTCGCCTTATAGAAAGTGATCACCGCTACCCATGGACATCATCAACAGGAATCCTGATAACGCGGAAGAAGCCGCGGGTAAAAACTAGTTAACCATAAGATTAAATCATATTTTAATTGTAAATTAATATGGAAAGATTTATTTCACATTTAGAAATACTGTTGCAAGTCCTTTTTTTACATCCCCGTACGTAGATTACTAAAATTTTAGTCTTTTGTAATATATGATTTATTCAAAATACTTCTTTAAGACCAGAACCTACAAGAATAGGTTTGAGAAGGGAAATAGATGAAACTGTATTTTCTTGGCACGTGAAACATTCCTTTACACAAATCATATTGGTTTCAGTTCAATACTGGTTCGTCCCAGAGGTAAAGGTATCTTTGATTTCCAATTTATTCAGAGCGCGCCCTTATTTATCATTTTCATTGAGTGTTGAAGACACTTTGCTTGCAAATCACCTTTAGATGGAATACGTTTCAGGTTCCCCGTCAGGGGATTCGGATAAATCATCTAACTACGAGTTTTTTTAAAAACAGAAGCCGTTTGGTGTGAACAAGACGTTAGTTCAATCTATTTATATTGATTTTATCGGAATCATCTACGGTCGTGTCACATTGCTGTTTCACATTGAATAGGGAGTGCATCTGTGCAATTGTGCATGCGTATCCACTTGTGCTCAATAATATATCCTAGGTTCCCATTTCATTTAGAGGAAATAACTTATATTTTATTTATTTCAGTTGAATAGGCTCCGAAACGACAACATTAATAGTTATAACAGTTTGTAAGGAAAATATACATATAGTACGAATAATAAAACAAAACAAAAAACGCAATAAAATTGGTTCTTACAGTCTTTAATATCTGTCGAATAAGCTAAACTATAAAAAGGAAGAAAAGAAGATCCTTTTAAATCGCCGTAACTTTCTCTCTTTACAACCGGGCCAAGGTTTGTAAGAAAAGGAATCCGTCTCCTTTCCGCGTCCTCGAAGTATGTGAAAAATTGTAAGTGTATATGACTTTTGACACATACTCCATTCTTGTCGACATCAAATAAAGTGTAGCCGTTACAGAACCTTTAAGGAAGGTACTTAAATTCTTCTAGTTCTGTCAACTGTGCCGAAGCGTTTGATTTTCGGCCGTATCTCAAGGGCATAGAGTTCAGGTGGAATGCATTTTTTTCCCTTTGAACGGTGACTGCGGTGAGATTGCATTCTGTTCATATTCCGCTCATCCCGAGGTCGTAGAGGTAAAGCTAAAAGCTACTTGGTGCAAGGGATAAACGTAGGATGAAAGTAACCACATTTTGTTAGAACATAAAGCACATGACTTGCGTTGCTTGCGGTACACCGCACACTCAAAATGTACGCAGTATTTCTCGTTTAATAATTTGATATTATGAGGTTAGTGAATTTATTAAATCCCTTGGCCTATCACACCAATTGACTATCTGCATCAAATGACTTTAACTCAATTTAGTAGATGCCGATGTCTACCAAAAATCAAGAGAGTGCGATCTAGTAATACCTCAAATCAAATCCTTAATTTAATCATTCATCAACATAGGTGCAAAGGTTGGTAATATTTGTGTTGTGATCTCTATGTCTAACCTAATTAGGTATACAAATGGGTTTCAAAAATGCAATTCTATTCGTCAAATAGAATATGCGGCTCAACCTCGATGACATAAAATCGTCAAAATACAAGAAGTAGCTTCGCCTGTCAATATACCGATTGCCCACACCTGTATCGGTATCCAACCGCCTATCAATCCATTTTACACGCAACTGTGCCGGGCCGGAGCAAACACGCAGCTGTTTGCCGATCAACACCGAGCTGTTTAACCGCGGCGCAATTTCACGAACTAATGAATTACTAATCAATCTGGCGTTGGATCATTTGCACATCAATTTCCGTGCGTGGTAGGTAATTACTGTTTTCAGTCACCGTGTACAATCAATGACAAGTGGTTGCCTAGTCAACAGTAAGACCAATCACGCACAACCCAAGGAAACACCCATTGGGGCGTGGGAAACAGCTAGGGATATTCTGGGAGGATAGGCAGCAGCGTTCCCATGTATTTTATGGTTCAATAGCAATCCGCAATAAAGCAAGTTCCTACCTCTTTCTTTTCAAACGCTTGCACCTTCTCGATTGGCAATCAATTTCTTTGAAGTGCCATGGCTTTATAAGGCCTCCCCCACTATACGCCAGTTCTCGACACCACCTAGTGGTGGATCGATTGGTTTGGTCCTTGTCTTTGAAGCTTCACGTCTTGTTGGTGCGATAACAGCTCCCGCTCTCAGCCAGTCATTTCGACCATCCCGGCAAGCCACATGGGATCGCATGAATACGGGAGAGGCCCTTCATTCAGTGAGGAGGGGCTCGTTACGCGGCTCAAATGGAAACTTTTATCGCGCGCTCTTCACAACACCGCCGGGCCATCCCGGGAGACGATGGCTATTCTGACGGTTTCTGAGACAAATGGAACAATCGGAGTGTCTGGTCCTTGCTAATTGTAAGTCATAGACCATTGTTCACGAACGAATTTCTGACTGTAAGTCACTTAGTAATGTTCACAAAGGAATTGTAGATTAGTCAAGACTAATAGGCAAGAGGAATAGTAAGACTCGATAATCCCTCGGTTATTATTCCTGCATAGATAAAGACCATTATAGAAGTTTATAGTAGCAAGATAAAAAAAAATCCCTTGCCCTTACTAAACGAGGCAGACATAATTACTACAAAAACTGTCTAATGCTAAGCTTTACAAATGTCTCGATCTTACAGAGAATCTTAATTTGCTTGCTGGATTAATAGTTCATATCTTAACACTCCGTTGTTGTGATGTCTGTTCTGATTTTTATTTATATTTTAACTTTAGGAAAGGATGCAGGAACATTATTAAGTTGTGCTAAATTAATTTATTGTTACAAAGGGCTAAATACAATTTTGCATATATTTTTTTATTTTAAACTCCCCAATTTTTACCCGCGGCTTTGTTGTAAAGAGTCCCATTGGAGCTTTTAATCGGGATAAAAGTCATCTAAGTCACCACATACTCTGCCTGTATACCAAATTTCATCAAAAATCTTTCAGTAGTTTCAGCGTGATTCACGGACAAACATCCAAACAAACAAACCTTCACTTTTATATATATATATATATATATTATATAATATGATGATGTTTGTAAATTTATTTTCTAGATACACCCACGATACTATCGATGCACACGAGAAGCAAATTCCAAAGGTACATTCTGAAGTGATTCGAATAGCAGGTGCAGCCATTACTTTTTAGAGCCAATTAGAGCAGATGCCGCCCCGATCGGTGCCTGGACCGCATTATCTGGTGTAGTCTTTAGAAATCTTATAAACATAAAAGAGATTACTTGTAGTGAAAGTACATAAAAATAATGGTAGCGTGGAAAAATAATAACTGTTTGGTATTCTCTTGTGTACATTTTGGAAAGCGGGTATTATTCGAGACGGTACCGATAGGTGGCATCTTTTTCGATCTAATGAAGTTAAGAAGATGATAAGAGTTCATTTACGTGTGGTTCATTACAGTGGAACCTTTATGGTCAATGGTTTAAGACTGGTTACCAACACCTCCTACAAAGACAACAAAGAAGAACAGGGTTGCCATACTGTGTATTCATACGAGTATCGTCATCCTGCAATTTAATTTTCATTGAAATCATATTATGGACTATCTCATTTCGAAGCATGGAAATTCTTGGTTCAACCAACCTGTTGAAAACTTGTAATGACTATGTTTAAACTAACAGCCGCCCGCGACTCCGTCCCCGTGGATTTCGGTTTCCACACTCATAGTCTTTTATTCTAGCTTAAAGCCTTGGTCGACAAATGAACAAACAAATATATGTACAAACAAACTCTTCAGCTTTTGTTAAATTAACAAGAAAGGTTAATACCGCAATGGAATCACAGTAAGTCATCAACCGTCAATTTCCAAGATGATTAACATTGACGGTGCAGTACTGTCCTGATCTGTAAACATAGGTGCTGCGCTACGGAACGCCAATTATGCTGGTCTAATGGCGCGCCAATCTTCGCCGAAATCTCATTACTGGCTCATGCAGACTGCCGGAGCTCACATCTACAGACTATCGCATACTTGAGTTCAGTTAACCTGCTCTTATGTGTACTGTTTTGAATATGGCGACAGATATTTATGGGGGTTTAACGATACCTCAAACCTGTGTTTAAATGCACTTGTGCACTTTTATCCCGTTTCTGTGTGCGGTCTGCTTTGACCATGATCCAGGATTTGGCGAGTCTGGTTATTACATAGGTTTTCGAAAAATCCAGAGATGTGGGCCCGGATTCGAATCATGGACGTCTGTGACGTATGTGAGGCACGGTCCTTGCCACAGGGCCACCATCGCTCTCACTACTACACCAAAAAAAAATCTAAAATTTTATTATAGCTATAAAAGATTTAACAATCAACTTAGAAATTTCTATAACGATAATCCGAATGCAATATCAGACGCATGGAATATCATTACCCCGTAACCCGCGGCGAGGCAGAGACCTCATCGAGCGTATCGAGGCACTCCGCTGGTCCTCGAGCGCAATCCTCTTTGACAGCGCCGACCCACTCCGAACGACTTAAGAGTCTGGCGTGTTTTGGCAAGAAATATTTGATTAATAAGTTTACTTGCAGAGTTGATTCAAATGACACTGATTTTAAAATCGTCTTACATAGTTTTAAAGTGAATATCCGGATGCAACAAAGAGATATCATTATACCTTAACCTGACGCGAGGCAGAGACCTCACCGAGCGTTTCCAGGCACTCCGCTGGTTCTTGAGCGCAATCCTCTTTGACAGCGCTGAGCCACTCCGAACGAGGAAAGAGGTGTAATTTCTTTCAATATTTTTACTGTTAATTGAGTTTTAATTAAATGATTTAATTTTTTAACACTTTGGCACTTTGGACTATTGGTCCCCAGGCTAGATCACCCGCTCGGCAGAAGTTTTTCTCTCTCTTTCAGGGATTGGGTGATTTCTCTAAATGGGTCTTAGCTTATATGTGAAGATATACACACAGATATTCTGATTGTTTGATTAATTTTCGAGTAAGATGCCATGAGGTCTCTGCCTCGCCGCGGGTTACGGGGTAATGATATTCCATGCGTCTGATATTGCATTCGGATTATCGTTATAGAAATTTCGAAGTTGATTGTTAAATCTTTTATAGCTGTAATAAAATTTTTAGATATTTTTTGGTGTAGTAGTGAGAGCGATGGTGGCCCTGTGGCAAGGACCGTGCCTCACATACGTCACAGACGTCCATGATTCGAATCCGGGCCCACATCTCTGGATTTTTCGAAAACCTATGTAATAACCAGACTCGCCAAATCCTGGATCATGGTCAAAGCAGACCGCACACAGAAACGGGATAAAAGTGCACAAGTGCATTTAAACACAGGTGTGAGGTATCGTTAAACCCCCATAAATATCTGTCGCCATATTCAAAACAGTACACATAAGAGCAGGTTAACTGAACTCAAGTATGCGATACTCTGTAGATGCAAGCTCCGGCAGTCTGCATGAGCCAGTAATGAGATTTCGGCGAAGATTGGCGCGCCATTAGACTAACTTAATTGGTGTCTCGTGACGCTGCACCTATGTTTACGGATCAGATCAGACTAAACCGTACCGTCAATGTTAATCATCTTCAAAATTGACGGTTGATGACTTACTGTGATTCCAGCAAGGCAACAACCTTTTTTGCAAGAATCATTTTTTTAGTCTATACCTATACTAATACAATGAAGCTGAAGAGTTTGTTTGTTTGAACGCGCGAATCTAATGCTTCGAATTGACGATACTCGTAAGAATACACAGTATAGCAGCCTTGTCTTATTATGTTGGATTTCATTTGTAGTAAGTCTTTAACCATTTTAGAGGAAGTGCACTATCATGAAATACAAGTAAATGAACTGCCATAATCACCCTCAGTTCATTAAACCGAATAAAATGCCACCCTATAAGTAACGACTGTAATAATACCCGCTTTCCAAAATGCTAACACGATAACATCAAACAGTTATAATTTTTTCACCCCACCATTATTTTTATGTACTTTCACTAGTAATCTCCTTTATGTTTATAAGATTTCTAATTCTAAAGATAACACCTGATAATGCGGTCCAGGCCCCGATCGAGCGGCATCTGCTCTAATTGGCTCTAAAAAGTAATAGGTGCACCTGCTATTCGAATCACTTCAGAATATACCTTTGGAATTTGCTTCTCGTGTGCTGTTTTTTTTAGTACATCGATAGTATCGGTGGTGTGGTGTTTCTAGAAAGTAAATGTACAAACATCATCAGAAATCGAAATCCACGCGGACGGAGTCGCGGGCGGCCCCCGATGATGGTTTGAATCCCGGGTCGGACCAATGAATTTGTGTCTGTGTTTTCCAATTGGAATAACACAGGTCTGAAGTTTGGAAGTTGGCCGTGTATTACACCCCCGTGCCTCGGAAAGCACGTAAAGCCGTTGGTCTTTCTACGGTTGTGATGTAAGATTTTACAATCATGTTTCATAAAAAGCAATAATTCCATTGCAATATCAGCCGCAAGAGATATCATTATGTATAACCCGCTGCGACGCAGAGACCTCATCGAGCGCATCGAGGCACTCCGCTGGTCCTTAAGCGCAATCCTCTTTGACAGCACCGACCCACTCCGAACGACTAAGGAGTCTGGCGTGTTTTGGCAAGGTATTTGATTAATAAGTTTACTTGCAGAGTTGATTCAAATGACTCTGATTTTACAATCGTTTTACATAGGTTTTATGTGAATATCCGGATGCAACAAAGAGATATCATTATACATACCTTAACCCGCCGCGAGGCAGAGATGAGAGAACTCATCGAGCGTATCGAGGCACTCCGCTGGTCCTCGAGCGCAATCCTCTTTGACAGCGCCGACCCACTCCGAACGACTAAAGAGTCTGGCGTGTTTTGGCAAGAAATATTTGATTAATAAGTTTACTTGCAGAGTTGATTCAAATGACACTGTTTTTAAAATCGTCTTACATAGTTTTAAAGTGAATATCCGGATGCAACAAAGAGATATCATTATACCTTAACCTGACGCGAGGCAGAGACCTCACCGAGCGTTTCCAGGCACTCCGCTGGTCCTTGAGCGCAATCCTCTTTGACAGCGCCGAGCTACTCCGAACGACTAAAGAGGTGTAATCCCAACTAATATTATAAATGCGAAAGTAACTCTGTCTGTCTGTCTGTCTGTCTGTCTGTCTGTTACGCTTTCCCGCTTAAACCTCGCAACCGATTTTGATGAAATTTGGTACAGACAATCTTTAGACCCTGAGACAGAACATAGGCTACTTTTTGACCCATTCCAACCCCCCACTTCCCCGAAATGAGGGGGTGTAAGTTTGTATGGAAAATCTAAACTACTTGACTTAGACGCTTGAAATTTGGCATGCAGGTCCCTTAGTAAACTTGATGCTTAGTTGCAAAAGGATATTGCAAAATTCCCACGGGAACGGGAGTTAGCGGGAAAAAACATTCGTATAATGAAAACCGACATCCACGCGGACGAAGTCGCGGGCGGCCGCTAGTTTCTTATAAAGGGATATATTAATATTTTTCCTGTGGGTAAGTTAAATGAATAATTTTCTGTTTTGACACTGGCTCATCTAACAGATATACGTAATTGATTTGACTTGCACTGATGGAATATTTCCTTTAGAATCACTGATAATTCTGATGAAAAAACCGCATGAAAAGCGTATTTTTAATGTTATAGGAAAGCAAACGAACAAGAAGGTTACTTGATCACCGCTGCCCATGGACCATCTGTCGCACAAGGGTCGCAAATGTGTTGGTCGCCTTACTCACTAGCATACATACATAACAAGCTTTCCTCTTTGTTTTATTATTATAGAATATAGATATAGATTATTTTGGTTTTATTTGATTTTATTAATAATATACAACTATATTTACTAAAACGTTTTGAGCAGTATATTCATAATCATCTGCGTAACGTTAATTCAATTTGACATACACGAACGAAGTCACGCGGAAACAAGAGCTAACACAATAGAAACACTTCAAGCGTAAATCCTTTAATAACGGTACATGTTAATTAGTATTATAGTAAACCATTGGTAAATAAATTATAATATAGGGCTGCCGCCTACTCGAGTACCCGAATACTAGGTACTAGGTGACGTTAAAATCGAGGACTAGGTACCGAAGTAAGGAAAAGTTGCCTGGTAAATAAAAGTTCAAAATTCTGCAAGTTTTGCCCAGTGCATCAACTTGAAGGAAGAAAAACGCATCCTAGAGCCTACATGATATCTGCAATTAATCGACTATTGCCTTCCTTCATGATGCAGAATCGTTTTGAAGCAATGAGGTTGATAGGAGTTGACAGGTTAATTAAATAATATAGTCTAAAAATAAATTTAATTGTTAAAAGTTTCCGATCCTTACACGAACGAAAAGCCCAGCTTTATAAAACACACGAGGAATAAATCCATTCCAAATGTACCTACATACTCGTATATTAAACGTACAAAAACAACACCAAAGTAAACCAACTCAGGTAAACTAAATCGCAAAGAAATGAACCCAATGGGTCATCCAATGGGCGGACGATCGCAATAACGAGTGGGCTTGTAAAGATGGCCTCACACGTGTTTGCATGAGGATTACAATTTAGAGGATCACCCTCAATTGAGGACTCGCAGGGTTGACAGCTGCAAACAAGAGGTTTATAATGTTTGCTAGGATGAAATAAATCGATATTAAAGGTTAGGACATTGTTTAAAGGCGGTGGGTTTATGTTTTGTATGTTGAGCTTTATTTGCTTTCAAAGTATTCATTTTTTTAAATTAAGATAGGCTTGCATTTGACCTCGATCACACCTGATGGAAAGTGTAGATGACGCCTAAGATGGAGCACGCTTGCCTAGAAGATACCTGTTCACTCTAGTCTTGAAGACATCCAGATTATAACGTTCGGGAAACACAGAACACGGCAGAGAGTTCCAGTCCTTAGCAGTTCGCAGCATGAAAGAAGACGCAAAACGCTTCGTGCGAGAAGGAGGAATATTAACAATGAAAGGGTGAAAGCCCTCACCGCGTCTAGTTGTCCGAAGGCGGAAGGGAGCCAATAATGCAAATAATATTTTTGTTTTCCCACAGGATATTTAATCCGAACTTCTAACAATTCGTCTGCAAAAAGAGATGTCCCAGAAATGTATGAAGCCTCGGCCTGGTCCATGTACGCTGTACCTAAATAAAGGCCAGTAAGTGTACTACAGTTTTAATCACTCCAATTCTTATGGAAAACCTTAGTTCTTTGGCTGTAACAATAAATCTTACACAATATTGCAACTCAGAACATTATGGCGGAGTTTCCTTTTGGTATATTTACTTTACTCTATGGACGCATCTTTGAAACTTGAATGACGTTTCTGTCGTTTATCCGTCAGTTTACTTTTGTTTTGACAGTATGCAGTTTATTTCACAAAGTATTTATATTTTTAAGTTACAAACGACCTAAAAAGGCTGGTGCCCAAAGCCGTAAGTCCCGGTTAAGAAAAAAATAACAGTAGCCATCTTGACGAAGTAAAGTGAACAAATAAGTGTTTGATTTTATTTTTTAGCCACTAAACTACGGACTAAAAATTATTTATTGTATTTTTAATGGAAACAGCAAAATTTTACCGATTTTTTGGTACCACGTACGTAGTGCGGGCCTGGGATGGGACATCTCTTTTCCAAGCAATCGGTTCAGTAGTTACGGCGTGAAAGTGGAATAAATAAACAAACAAACAAACTTACTTTCCGATTTATTATATTATATTACGTATTTATCCTACTATATTGCCATTGAAGAGTACACCAATCGCCAACCCTTGCTCCAAAAGGACAGTCGTTTATCTGCTCACTGAGTGCGTATTTAGGGCGCGGATATTAGGGTCCCAAACCGGCTAATGAGCACTGAAGACCTGCGTACGTTAATCCACATGGCCTCATTAACGTTATTACATCTTGCTGCTTCCGACAGCTTAAAATACGATATGTTATTTAATTAATTTGTGTCTGGAAGTTAAGGCCTAGTCAACGCTGATACTAATGTATGTTTAACAATAACCATCTTACGAACAGCCAGGTACGCAGGATACATCATAGTGCACAAGTGTGCAATGAGAGTGCGCAAACACAGGTGCACTATATTTTTCCTCACTCTCATAGTTCGATGGGGCAGCAATCTGACACGACCGTAGAGAGATCAGGCGCATGACCAACGGCCTAACGTGCCTCCCGAAGCTCGGAGGAGCTCGAGATGAACATTTTCGGTCACCCATCCCTACGAAAGCGACTCCGTCTACGTGGTTTTTGGGTTCCGCACATAGTGGTATACTATAGCTTCCTCGACAAATGGACTATCCTTAACAAAAATATTTCTTCAATTTAAACCAGTAGTTCCTGGGATAAGCGCGTTCAAACAAACAAACATACAAACAAACTCTTCAGCTTACAACAGTTAGTGAATATTTCACCACAACCATTACAATATTTTTCTGAATGAGTCGCCCATTTGCCTGTGTAAAGCGCGCAGCATACAGCCGTAGCCGCGGCTATTCCAGCGAACAAAGTTTAATGGACAAACTTCACACAAAGAGGTAATGTAGGCATGACGTCCCGCGTCCCAGACTGTATACTTCTCTGAATAAGCATTTAGCTAAGACGTTACATTCTAGGACTCTGTCTTATAGTTCATTTCACCTAACTTGATTCCGGTGACAGATGACGGTTCAAAGGAAAATCAACAGTATTCTAAAGAATTAAGAACGCTATGGAAAATCATAAAAGAAGCTCGTGGGGCTTATTGCCTTGTAAAAAGTTTGATTTCGTATAAAAGTATACCTGTCACCGCGTTCATCTAAGTTGAAATGGGCTATAGTAATTAGTGGGCAGGTTCAAATTCCAGCCTGGACTGTTACAGTCAGGAGTGTAAGTAGACGGTGTAAATACGGCCTTGCTTCGGAATGTTATGTCGAATTTGGTGTTCAAATAAGTTAATTACTCAATTAAATTTTTACATTCCTTAATTATATTAAAGTAATCCTACTGCATGACAAAGGCTTCTATCATTCGAAAACAGTTTTAGTAAAAAAATATGGGTTATGGCTTATTCTCCAGGCTTGCCATATGCGGATTGGTGATGACAAACCTGAGCTGTGGTCAGAAAAAAACAAAGTAGCCTGCCCTAAAAGTAGACTATCGCATTAGTTATTTACCCAAATAAAAACTTCAGTCGCAACGCCATATTTTGAATGAGTATAATTTAAGGCTGCCGTGAGACCATACAAAATTACACAACCAAATAGTATCGTTAATGTTGTCTGCAAATCTGATCTGCTTTCATATCTAAAACCATTGAACTGTGAAATAAATGAATGATGTGTATTTCACGTTCGCGTGTATAAACATCACGCGGCTATTTCACCGTAAGCAAAGTTAAATGGAGAAACTTTGCCGCTGTTGACAAAAGAGGTAATGTAGGCAAACTGTAAGGATGAGCAATGTGCATCCCTTACAAAGTGCTTAGTAGACGCTATTATCTTACTCGTATATCTAAATAAATATAACTCAAAAGTAACTGACTGACATAGTGTGATCTATCAACGCACAAACCAAACCACTGGACGGATAACTGAAATTTGGCATGCATGTAGATGATATGATGTAGACATTAGCTAAGAATGGATTTTCAATTTCAATTCTATCTGATCAATTCTATAATAGAGGAAAAACTTGTGTATGAAACTTTATCAATTTAAATAGATCGGTGTTAATATGAAATCGAAATCCAAGCGCACGAAGTCGTGGGCGGCCATCTATCTTTTTATATTTATAAAACTCAAAGGTGACTGACTGATTGACTGACTGACTGATTACATAGTGATCTATCAACGCACAGCCCAAACCACTGGACCGATCGGGCTGAAATTTTCTATGCAGGTAGATGTTATGACGTAGGCATCCGCTAAGAAAGGATTTTGATTAATTCAACCCCCAAGGGGGTAAAATAGGGGATGATCGGTAGTATGAAACTTTGTCAATTTTAAACCTATCGGGCTGATATTTTGCGTACATAAAGCTACTATGACGTAGGCATCGTCTATGCAAACATATTGATAAATTCTAACCCCCAAGGGGGAAAAATAGGGGATGAACGTTAGTATGAAACTTTGTCATTTTTTAACCGATCGGCTTGAAACTTTGCGTTCATAAAGCTACTATGACGTAGGCATCGCCTAATTAATGAGATTGATAAATTCCAACCCCCAAGGGGGTAAAATAGGGGATGAACGGTAGTATGAAACTTTGTCAATTTTAAACCTATCGGTATGATATTTTGCATACATAAAGTTACTATGACGTAAGCATCGTCTATGCAAACATATTGATAAATTCAAACCCCCAAGGGGGTAAAATAGGGGATGAACGTTAGTATAAAACTTTGTCATTTGTAACCGATCGGCTTGAGACTTTGCGTTCATAAAGCTACTATATGACGTAGGCATCGCCTAATTAATGAGATTGATAAATTCCAACCCCCAAGGGGGTAAAATAGGGGATGAACAGTAGTATGAAACTTTGTCATTTTTTAACCGATCGGTTTGGGACTTTGCATACATAAAGCTACTATGACGTAGGCATCGCCTAATTAATGAGATTAATAAATTCCAACCCCCAAGGGGGTAAAATAGGAGATGAACTTTAGTATGAAACTTTGTCATTTTTAACCGATCGGGCTGAGACTTTGCATTCATAATGATAATATGACGTAGGCATCCCCTTTCAAAGATTATTTCAAAAATCCACCCCTAACGGGAAAAAAAGTTGATATAGAAACCAAAATCCACGCGGACGAAGTCGCGGGCGCCCGCTAGTTAGTACATATAATAATAAAATTAATATAAGAAGCTTTCCATTTATATTATTTGCCTTTTGTTTGACGTTCAAAAGATTTTCTCATACATTGTATGCCGAAAACTAATTTACGTAATTGAACCACCGAAAAAGTCCGATATTTAAGAGATAATGGTCTTGTTTAATTTTCATTTTCGATTAAAAAGATAAAATGATATTGTTTTAATTCAGATTTATTACTTATTTATTTATTTATTTATTTATTTATTTATTTATTAAAGGAAGACCAAGATTTACAAAAGCTTATCTATGTTTACATAATGGTAATTGCACAAATCACTTACAGGTCCTCACAAATAGATGTAAAATAGATATTAAAAACACTGTCCGTCAAATATAAATATATAGGGTGATTGACAATACGACACTTAATACTTTAGCTAATAACTTACTTACTATAACACCACAGTAGTTAATGATACATCTGCTTGCCAAGCAACTTATTCCCAGGTAGCGCAGGATATCTGCACACCTACGAACAAGCTACTTGGTTGATTCAAAGAAGCGCCTACCTAGTAGCCGTCTCACCGTCGGTATGCTCGTATGGAAAAGATCCAAATCCAATATTACAATTTTAGTTCCTTATGCAAGTTTGAATCAAACATGAAATGTGCGTACACACAATGAGTTTTTAAATAAATAATATTACTGTTGTAATTCAGGCCCCGACCACACGAAGTTTAATGGATAAACTTTCCTCATAGAACAGTAGCTTAGCGTAGTACAAAAGAGCCGACAGACAAAGTATCGCGTTACATTGCGCAGAATGTATTCCATTACTACGTTTGTTTGCGAAATGAAGCGGAAAGGTAATTAGCGCTTGTTTGGGTTAGAAGATAGGGTATTGAGTTCAATTCTTGGGTTACAAACATGGGCGTTGAAATGTATCTAGGGTTTATGAAATCTAGAAAAGTTCAGAGTATTAACGACTGGTGAAAAATCCTGCTTAAATATTTTACTACAATGTCTAAGTGGTCACACTATTGATAAAACGCAAATAATCTTGTCCAAAAAGTGCTGTTACATATTTTTTAAACTATCTCTTATAAACACAGCACTAAAATTATAATCCACGATTCTGCTACCACGAAGATACTGTATATTTCCAAAGACGACTGTGATCGCTTACCAGGAGACCCATTTCATAGTTTCCTTCGCTCCAATTTAAAAAAACTTTTTTTGCCTATATTTTCACCGAATAATTATTGTTCTGTGCCTATGGGCCTCCGGGGCGCACAGGTGATTCCGAAAAACGCCTAAGTGTTTGTTGCGAGTCACCTCACGCCCTCAGCTGTTTTATATCGCGAACCATGGATTTAAATTAAAAGATATGCCTCGACACAAGAAAACCATGGCTTTTTTACAGTAGCACGGTTCATTGGCTCCTCTTTGCCTGATGGTAAGCAAGAGAGGAGTCCTAACTGTCATTTTTAATTTTAAATTGAAGTTCTATTATCAGTTTATCACGTGACCGAAAACACCGACCGCCATGACTTTCTCGGTGTGACGTTTACTAAGATTGCAAACAATGCGTCAAGTCGAAACCTCAATTTCTCAGTTGTGTACATCGCAATTATGTACTTACATGAAAATTATCCTCACAAACATTTTTGTTAGATTTTGTCCTGCCAACCAAACATATCACATCGAATCGTCACTTGGAACCTTAATAAACAATTCTTCTGGTGTTTTCAAAGTTTTTGCAATTCAACACTACACACTAACGATACGGATTGTAAAAACTCATTTTTATTTCTTATTTCGTAATTTTATAACATGAACTTTTTTGATTAGTACTGGCGTGTCTGCTCCGCCGCGCGGCGTTTGACATTTCTTTTTTTTAGTACAATTGACGTCCCAACATGGCGGTCTGCGTTTTGGCGCCTTTATTTTACGGCAATATTTTAATATTTTTTCCCTGCATTCAGTATTAATGTTTTGCAAAAATAAAAATTACACATGACTTTCGCATGTAAAAGAACATTAAAAAAAATACTTGCAAAAATTTTAGAATAGCAGAATATAGGGCCATTTCTCTCTAAAACATTTGAGTGAGATGATGGCTGACACATAAGTCATACTTGTGAACTGGGGGACTGGTCGACTGGCCGGGACTCAATCTGTTCATATAATATGAATACTATTTTCTTAATTTTAAATTTGAAAGAGGTAACTGTATGACCTGGTACAAGAATGTAGACTTATTGTACCGACAGTTAATGTAAAAATTGGCGATTGAAAAGACCAACTATCGAGTTTCGTGCCGCTTCTTTCTTTTGTGATAGCGTATTTGTTGTCATTCAGACGTGCCTTCCTGAGGCCTATTTGAATAAAGATTATTTTGATTTTGATTATATTTTTTTGATTTTATATCTTTGTCGCGAACTATGTATTAACCATTCAAAGCGGCAACGCTGTGCCCTTTTGCGTAAGTCTCAGCGGGGAAAGATTTGTAACACGCTTTCTTTTTGTGATGTTATTATGTAGCTTGCCTTTTGAGAATTACTTTTTTATGTTACATGAATTAAAGAGACATGTAGTATTCATGAGTCGTTCTGACTTTTTTATAATAATGTTTAGAAATTTAGTTCAATGAACTCAACGCGAATTCTGTGTGTCTGCATTAATAAGACCTTGAACACTATTTTACCGGTTCTATTTAGTATTATTTATTCTAACGTAAAGTATCGTAAACTATTGTATTAGTTTTATACACTCACATTTGTAAACGACACAGGTGATGTCATGTGACTAATTTGCTTCTATAGTTAAGTAAAACAAAGATGCTTAAAATACGAAACGTATTGATACACACGGTATAGCATAATAATAACAAAAACTTATGCGATAAAATCTAAGTAAATTGCCAACCAGGGTCAACCAAACCAAACGCATGTTCGTAATCAAATTCGCCATTGAATAATGAGGCAAGTGGAGGTTACCAACTAATTCCCGGCGTGTAAAGGCGAATGCAGGCTTCGTCTAATTTGCATGTCAAAGCGGTCTTCTAGCACACGTGGCTTTTTCATACGAAACCACGGATGGCACACTTTCTCAGTAGATACTTTGGTTACTTTAAGTTTTTGTATTCTGGATCTTTCAAATACTCAATTTTCTCTTTTACCATGTAGTAACTCTTTATCAAAATCAAAATTGTTGCCTCTAAATGTTGTTTACATAATGAGAAGATAGTTTAAAAAGACCCACCCATACTGAAATCTTATATATCAACTTATGCTTGAGCACAAGAATCTTTCAAAGGAGTTGCTTAAACAACTATTTTTCTAGTTATCTATGCATGATGGTAACTAAATTACTCTTAAAATATTAATCACAAAAAGGAAAATTAAGGAAAATCTAAAAAAGTACTTAATCGTACAATTAGTATAAATACATTTCTGTCACAAGTGTCACAAAACTAATTAATCAACGCCATTGATTTATTAGACAAGTGCCAAATCCGGTAATTTCCGGCGTGTTAAATCCGTTGCCGGCCCGCCGGATTTGCATGCCAAAGCCGCCGCCGCCGGCGTGACGCCTCGGCTTTTTCAGACGGAACCACGGCTGACACACTTTCGCACTGACGTACCGCTGACGAATTAGGGCTTAGAAACTCTTTTATGAATTCTACGAGGGCTTTAAGAATATTAAGGATTGGTGTTTTAAGAGAGGCATTGTTTAGTGGAACTTTCACTAGAATGAGCCGCTCGTCTGGTAAAGTACCTCCAACTTACAGACTGCGTTACAGTAGCCGTGGTCACTTGCGTATGTAGTTAGATAATATTAGTGTTAATTGTTTCTTCACCTAAATTCGGCCCACCGAACCGGTTACAAATATGCTCGTTGGCAGTTTTTCCTCAAAAGAAAAGCCACACACTTTTCTTTTCACATGTTTTGGTATGACCAGCTGGAAATACTCTTGAAGATTTCATTGTAATTACTCAATATGCGCCTGGTACTTCCCAAATCTTTCCAATTAAGCGTAGTAAAAGTAAAGATTCCTGCGTAATTACCGGTGATTTATTTACAGCAACGTTTAAGGGAGTCGAGCTGGCCTGATTAGAAACACAGAACCGTCACGCCACCTCAAGGTCAGTCACGTTACCCTAAGAAATTATACCCTGGTAGTGAAAAAAGAAAGTAAGACATCTTGGAACCAACTGAAATAATAGAATTGAAAAGCTTGATAAAAAAAGAAAGCATATACAAAATCTCACCTAATAATATGGATGATGCTTTAACAGGCTTTGTCTGTACGTGTACGATATGCCAAACTATTCATCTCCTTTCGTTCCATATATGTATTGTGTAAAAGTATTTTCTTTTACAAACATTTACCCGAATTAATAGATCAATTAGGTGCGGCGGAGACACCCGAGTGATTATTTTAGAAGCATCCATAATCGGTAATCGGTCGGTAAACGCTCATCATAATTATATTTTGTGTATCAACTAACCTGTTAATTCTTCTATTTGTAAACATTTTTTAAATAAACAATACTTAAATTATTTTGGACTTCACGTTTATTGTTTACACTGTGCCCACAATACAAGAAATTATGGGAATTATGTATTTAGCCGAATGCAAGCACGAATGTGTAAACATGAGTTATACGACTTTAATGAACCGAAATGGAGACTAAGAAAACTTATTTGTTATGAACAATACATTTACTGTTTCAAAACTATTTTATTCAATAATGTTCGTACTCAGTAACAGTCTGTAGTCTGGAAATGAGCACTGCAATTTCATCCCGGTATCTCAAAAAATACTTTAATCTATTGCTCCATTGCCTTAAAATTTCTTGTCATGTTACTTTGCTGTTAGAATGCCAAATAAGATGTACACACACTTCCTTATACCATTAATCCTACGTGGATGACTTCTCGAAAGTTTGCAAACCCTAGCCGAAACTACTAAGAAAACATTACGACGGAATAAGGCTCTCTAATCTCTTACCACATAAACTTATAACAGAGGTTTTCCCCGAGGCTGAGGGCTGATGGGGTTGTTGAGAAGGTAGTAAATTGGTTTTTAAAGAGCTGCCAAAGAACATCTGGTGCCTTTGGCGCTTACAACATAAAGTTCCTTAAGAAAGGAGTAGAAAGGATTTTATCGGTACGGTAGTTTAAGGGAAAGATGCATGCCTTAGCTTTGTAAGCGGTAACCACTTATCATCCGATGGACCGTGCAATTTCTTTAACACCGTCGTAGTATATAAATATATTAAATTAATTAAATATTTTACAGAAAATAGTATGTGTGCATTTACGTAATAATATCTTTTCAGAGGGTTTTAATTGGATATTCATTAGTCATTGCAAAGTCGTAAAGTGGACAGTGTGCCGCTGCAATCTGGGCTTAGCGCAAGGCAAATCTATGGTGACGATGCTTGAATCAATCGCAATTGTTTCAAAAAAAAAGTATGCAAATATAGATAACTGGGTCTGGATGTTGCCGGAAATAAATCAACCATGCCATCCATACCGGAGTAACGTAGAAATATATTGTTCCACCCATTTATGATTCTAAAACTTTTAATACCTTAAAATTGATTATAATGTTAGTGACATTTCACTAGATATAAACGAGAGATCTCTAACTTCATCACGCCGAATGAAGTTTGACAACTATAATAAATAGCTCAGAGGAATGATATAACTTTAAACTTTCGCGTTGCATTACAATTATTTAACATTACAACGGGACTAAACGCGATATCTTTTTTTTTTAAACTTCTGGTACTTATAAAAATAGTATCGCGTTTAGTCCCGTTGTAATGTTAAATAGCTCAGAGGAATGATTTAAGTTCACAATTTTAATAATCTAAATACGAAGTAAGTACTTTATTTTATAAAGATCGCACATATTTTTAGCTCTCCTACTAAAGAACAATATTTTTCTGCCAGAAGAAAAAACTTTTGCTATTCTTCTTATATCTACGAGTTCAAGTATAAGACACCAAACAGATAGCCGTAACCACAAGAACGCTGACTGAAGCTTCATCCGTCCGCATTTTTCATAGTTTTGTTCTGGACGTTTCCCCGATAGCTTTGCCGAGTCTTTTTATATCATTGCGATTTGTAATGGACTGTTCTCAGTTCTCAACTCGACTGATATCGATCTGTATATTATTTCTTTCTTTAGTTCTTTTAGATTTCGGTGTTGTGCCTTCTTAGCATAAATCAAAATAAATTCCTAAACACCTTGTCATGCCCTCATGAATGTTCTCAGGAGCGGGGATCGTAATCAATCGCTGTCATAATTACTAACTAGTAGCTTGTCCCGGCTTCGCACGTGCACTAATCATGTCAGTTACAAACATAAGAAAACTGAGCCTGTTTTATTCGTCGCTAATGTGACTTTCAAATAGGACTTTTTTTTATCAGTCCAATCGTATTTTTAGCCTTTTCATTACAACCAAACAAACTTACAAAGTATTCTTTATAATATTAGTAAAGATAACTGCTTCTCAGTTACTGCTAGTCAAGTGGCACTTTTGCAAGAAGATTTTAAACCTTACCTGGTTTGATTATGTTATTGTTATACAAATTTTACTTATCTCTTCGTCTATTTTTATTGAACTTTTCAGTTGAAGAGTATGTACAAAATACTTTTTCCTTTGTATTATTCGACTGTGGCAATTGTTCTCAAACTCTCTGCGAGTTCTCAAATATCGCATGCATTCGGAAAAGCAGCGTACAAATTGATTCAACATGATTTGTACATTCGTCGGGACGCGCAAAGTAGTGACGTAACTCGTCGAAATAGTTCGGGACGTGGAATAACTCGAAACAATGAATAAAAACTTTAACTTCAGATGCTCTTTGCCTTAAGGTATTTGGTTATTACAATGGTTATTATATTGTACTAGTGGCCACAAATCCTAAAAGAATTTTTCAATTCGAACCAGTAGTTCCTGAGATTTGCGCTAACAAACAAACAAACTCTACAGCTTAATATATTAGTATAGATGAAAGGCATTTAATTTTTCTTGAAGTACCTGAAGACTTGAAATGAGACCAATTTTTTTATAAAATAAGTGTTGATCTGTGTAATGTGGTATCGTTCCAAAAGCAAAGAAAGATTTGATTTTATTGTAACTAGTTTAGCTCATTAAGACTATTGAACAAGTCTGATTTACAACTCTTGTATCCAACTATAACCAATGATACTGAGTAGTAATAATAATTATTAAGGTTTTTCACACCTATTTCCACAAAATCTTGTTGAATTACCTTTACATAAATTTAAAATTAAAATTAAGAATTGTTTAATGAGAAAAGGTTACTATAAGATAGAAGATTATTTAAATGATATCGACAAGAATTTGTGGGCCTGACAATTTCTTACCACTGCGCATGTGGTTGTCTAATTTCTTACATTTGTATTTATATGTTTTTTTTTTGTTTTGTTTTTATATGACATGATCATTTTTTTATTATTTTGATGACATGTAAATAATGATTTATACAATTTGTAATTATTTAAAAAAAAAAGGCAAACTGTTGAGTTTCTTGCGGCACTTCTTCTCAGCAGGCCATTCACGTCGAAGTGCTGGTAGGTAAAAAAAGATTTGACGTGCAAAAGAATATCTATGTAAATCAAATTGCAAAATAAACTACTTTGACTTTTGACTTTGACTTTGACTTTGACACACAGCAAGTCTTTAAATTATGTTCTCGGCAAACAATGTTATCGGGACGTCCCAAAGTCGAGGGCGACGTGAAGGCAGTCATTCGATCAGTTTTAATAACGTCTGCGCTCCCCGATAGCGATATTAAAACTATTTTGGTTTCACAACCGTACGGGTAATTGTGACAAGTAAGCTTATTCGTACCTGTTTCAATATTACGCTCAAAAATTTATGTCAAGTCAGGCTTCCATAGCGTAAGATGTGTAAGTCACGATTCTCGCAAGGAGACAAGGTTCAAATCCCGTTTCAGTCATTAAAATTGTAATGTAAAAATAAATTGTCTTAATAAAATTTCTGTGAAGAGGTTTTACTGCGACAGAAGCAAAAACTGAATCTGCTAGCTTTAAGCTGTTTAGCTTTGATTCAATTATGAAAAACAAGAAGGCTCTTCTCAAAATAACGTTAACTACTTAAAATTTAATTTCTCGACATGGCAGTTACTTGTTAAATAGTCCTTTTTACTTAAAGCTACTAATAACATATAATTATGTGGATTAGACAGTACTTGGCACTTTCTTATACCCAATATCCACATCAGCTAGCATGGAATTACATACATTGGATTCATCCCCACAAAAGGTTTGGACATTAAAAATAACGTACATCTGTACCTTTTACAAGCATATACACCAACCGTTTACCTTGAGTTTAAATCATTTGCCCGGCGAGTAATCAAAGGCTGATTAATTTGATTGAATTTCAATAAACTCAGAGCTCATTCACGAATAGTTAAGCGCGAATTAACCGGTCCTACTTAAGTTAATATTGTTCGTGGTCATGATAATTTTGCTTAGATTATTCAAGCGCATTAATGAAACTGTTAATACGATATTTGGATGTACTCCTATTTTCAAAAAGGTCTGTAGGTACTATATTGTAGCATTTTAGCCAGCATAAAATCATGCAGCAATTTGTTAAGGGAAACCATAAGATATGGCAGTGAATCCTTACAAAAAATCTAAAGGCAAACAACGGCTACAAACAGTCTTGAATACCATATTACCTTGTCGATCATGGTTTCGAAAACTCTTACAGTCATGGCCAATTTGCACCAAACAATACTTCTTGTGCGAAAAGTATCCTTTTTTGGGGATGCTGGTGAGTAAGGTCCCAGAGCTCAGTTGAGGAGGGCATTGGGTCTTAAAGGCCGGCAACGCATCTGAGACACTTGTGCGCTGGTTGATGTCCATGGGCAGAGGTGATCACTTACTATCCTGACGCTCTTGTTCAACTGCCTCATAATAAAAAAAGAAAACGAAAGTGACATTTTGCATTAGAACTAATGGAATGCATAGCCAGCCCATACTAAAATTGAACTCCATAACCGCAAGTCAAACACAACGCCTACAAACGATCACGAATACCACATGGCACGTAATCGACCCTTAATGGCCCTAGAATTACCCCCACAGGCTCTTATTGCAATAAAACTTGATTTATCTGCTTAAATACCGCACATGAAAACACAATGGAGTCGGTCATAAAAATACAACCTGTATTTATAAAATGTTTATTGGCCGTAGTCAGTTGGATGTGTTTGTTTTTGTTATTATGGGCTTCATTTGTTGGATATCAGAGGCTCTCAGATAGTTCTTTCGAGCAATTAGCGAGAGTCTTTTTAAATAAGCTGGATCTATGTTTATGATAATCACATTCGCCGTGATTCTGAATCACATTCGCCGTGATTCTTTGGTCCCGGCTAAATTAGCAGTCCAACCCGCAATTCGCTAGCGTGGTGTTTGAAGACCAGATCTCACTTTGTAGGGACGTCAATGGTGATGCTGATGACAATAAAATTACATGAATATATGGCCAAACAAATTATTATAAATAAAACTACTTCAAAACGGATAAAATCGGGGTTTAATTAAAGCTACATATTTACAAGGAAACCTTTTGGCTCCTAAAAGTAGTTTTATTTAATGAGTTACAGTCGCGTCAACTTAAGAAAACATTAAATTAATATAAGCTTTAAAAATCTTTTTATAAACAGATTAGTTTATTCTTACATTAAAGTGTATAATTTGAAAACAGACAACTACCCACGTGAAGAGCTGTGCCACCTGTTATTATTTAATATAGGTTGGTTAGACTCGGCAATCTCGACCAGTTGGCGCTTGTCCAGCAAGCCTCATATCTCCCGCTGCTCTCATATCAATTTCATATTGAACAATATCAAAGTAAAACTTAATGTCAAGCCAGTAAGATAACAGTAATAAAAAGTAATAACATTGTTGAAAAATAAAACAAATATGATAGGTATAGTAGGTGTAGAGTAAACCATCAGCCTATCAATGTCTCACTGCACGGCAAAGGCCTCCATCATTTGAAATCATGTTTTCGTTCCAAAGATGGGTTTGGCTTAATCACCACGCTTACCAAAAGCGAATTGGTGATCACAAACCCGGGCTCTGTTGGAAAAACTGACACAAATATTTGCCCGACCTGGGAAACGATACTAGAACCTCAAAACCGAGGAGTATACAACAATTTCAAAACAGGATAGGTAAACACAATTTGTATCCTATGAACATCCAACATAATTCGAAACTTTTACCAGAAAATCTAGCAATATGAGCGAAGTTGCCACCGCAAGTCTTTCCTTAGAAGAGACGGAATGACATCTTTAAAATAGGCCGTCGAGAGTTCCTACTACAAAATGTTTCCGCTCCCAATAAAACCGTCTGCCGGCCGGCAACGATTTGCGGAGAAAAATAATCACGATCGACGTTCCTTTTTCTCCTTCTGCCGCTAGGAGAACCATTATTACCTTTTTTATGAGGACTCGCGGTTAAGAATCTGTGGTATTTAGAGAAATGAGGATGTAGTTTCTGAGGTTTTGTTCTGCGGTGGCAGAGTTTTCTTTTCGTCGCGGCACGCCCATGTTTTCGCATAGGTATTGAGCTAAACCTTAACATATTTTTTAAATAATCGTATGGCTTTAATATCAAATCACCTAAAATTTTAGTGACAACCCTCAAAAGAAACACAAACAACATTCAAATAAATTAGGGTTAGTTCCACGTGACACATCTTTTTAAAAACTGCTAGGTGTTTTCAGACTAAATCTTTATTTCTTTTTAATAACTTTTCGTTTTAATAACTATCGTCTGAACAAAGCTGTACCAGAGCGGGTTTGTAATAACCAATCCAAATTTGGGTAGCTTCTTAGCACCAACGACAAGAGTTCACGAACTATGGATCACGTATAAATCTAGCACTCAAATTCTTAGTCGCCTGGTAACCCTATCAGTTAAGTGAGCTGTGTTTTTGTACGTTTTACATCCAGATAAAGACGGCCGCGTTGGAATCCAACGGTCCTGTTTCAGAATCAACTTTTTAGCTCAGCTTTGTACGCGGCTTTTGTTGCTTCTCTCTAACGCGAAGGTTTTTATAAGCCCGGTGTGTTATTTTTCATTTTAGGGAGCGTTCGTATACAAGAACAGTTTTGAGTGAGTAGGAGTCGAGATTGTCTTTGTTAAGTTTTTTGTGGTCTAACTCATTAGTTAATTATTCTATTCAAAATAGCGTGATATGAATTTGAATATTAGTATACGAGACTAAACCGTGGTCGCAAGCAGACTCCCGGAGGAGTTGAGTCCGATTGCGACCACGGTTGTTGTAATACAGCTGAAACGTCAAACAGTTATTCACGTTTAGTCCCGTTGACTCATATTAGTATAGTAATGCAATGCGAAGGTCTAAAATCTTATAAATTAGAATATTTGTCATACGAAAAATGTTTGTTTTTCAGCATATCAAATGCTGAAACTTCAGAAAAGCCTTAACTATATCGTGATTGTGAAACAATGATCTGTAATAAATACTCAGTATTTGAATTCCGAGAATATCATGAGTTCCAAATGATTGATACAAAGGAGAGAACCAAAACTATTGTAAACCGACCAATCACTTAATCCGGTCAAATTAGACCAAAAAATAAGAGTAAAGTTACATAAATTCCCACCTAGCTGAAAATCAGTAAGATTGTTTAAAATATCATTAAAAACAAAATTTGAAAGTTCCCCATCTTTCCCCTGTAAGGAAAAAAAAATATTCAAGGTCAAAGGTCCAAAAAAAGAGTTTTTCGCGATTTTCAGCAAAACGGTAAGTTTTATCATAAAAATACCTGAGACCAAATTGTAGATCATAAAATTATCTACAAAAAATTTATTAATACTTTTTTTTCTACGAGCCACCGTTTTTGAGATATAACGATTCTAAAAGTTGCAAAAGTTGTAATCGTCTTATTATGCACACGTTTCCTCGCCACCCATGAGGTAGTGTACTCAGCGCGTTTTTTTTAACGTGGTTTCCCCAGTAGGCCTATTCTACCGGTTAGTTTTGATCCTGTTTAATTTCAAACTATTGAAAAATAATGGATATTCGCAGAGATTGAAAAGATAAAAGCAATTTAAGTTAAAAAATAAAGTACAGAAATTTAATCGTCCGAGTCGTTACTTTCAAATTCTTCTTCTTGATCTTCTTGTTCTTGTTCGTCTTGTTCTTGTTCTTCTCGTTCTTGTTCTTCTTGTTCTTGTTCTTCTTCTTCATCTTCATCCTGAGTGCATGAAAACTGCGTTAATAGCGATGTATCGCATGTTGCCTCGTTGGAATCAAACGAATCCTCTACTGTTGGTGATTCAATATTAGAGCACAACTGGCCTTGACAATGTGTGCATACCGGAGAACAGAACAGTCCGACTTTTTTGCAACCACATTTAGCACTGCATCCCTTTTTGCATTTGCAAAAAATCGAGTTCAGCAGTTTTTTCGGCGCAGGTGGAAGTAAAGTGTGCACTGGTTCTAATAAATTGTTAACCAACTTCCAACCCCACTCTGTAGGGTCTAGCTGATAACCAAGCCACACTTGAACTTGGTAATATACCCTTAAAAGATGTTGATGAGCAGCAACTGAGGTTGGAGGAAGACAAGCTAATTGTACTTGTTTTTTACTTTTGGTGTTTTTAACGAAACATGCATATCTATATTTATCTAAGCAGGTAGTTTTTTTAGGAGCTCCGTACATAGAAAGAAGAAAGCGAATGCCGTTAGTAATAATTTCTTGTCGAGTAGATTTACTATTTTTAAAAACTTCAGCACATTCAATTAAATTTTGTTTTTGTTTGCGCTGAGTACACTACCTCATAGGTGGCGAGGAAACGTGTGCATATTAAGACGATTACAACTTTTGCAACTTTTAGAATCGTTATATCTCAAAAACCGTGGCTCGTAGAAAAAAAAGTATTAATACATTTTTTGTAGATAATTTTATGATCTACAATTTTGTCTCAGGTATTTTTATGATAAAACTTACCGTTTTGCTGAAAATCGCGAAAAACTCTTTTTTTGGACCTTTGACCTTGAATATTTTTTTTTCCTTACAGGGGAAAGATGGGGAACTTTCAAATTTTGTTTTTAATGATATTTTAAACAATCTTACCGATTTTCAGCTAGGTGGGAATTTATGTAACTTCGAATGTCTAAATTGACCGGACTAACTGCATTCTGAAACATATCCTGTGTCATTCGCACGCTACACAGATAGGGCTGTCAATACAAATAACCTTCGTTGAATAATACTCACGGTGATGGCCGCTAAATGAAATGCATATTTTAAGACTAGCGGCCGCCCGCAACTTCGTCCCCGTGGATTTCAGTTTCCACCGCATAGTGTTATATTTAGCTTCAAGACTTCCGACAAATGGACTATCCCACACGAAAAGAATGGACTATCCCATGCTTTCAATTCGAACCAGGCGTTCAAACAAAGAAACTCTTCAGCTAGATTATGTTAGTATAGATATGATAGAAACCCAACTAAGGTATACTCCATACATCGCAGTTCATGTGGTCAGTAGAGTTTGCATTGTTTTCCTGCCAACACCTTATAAATTACCTTCTTTTTTGTTTTTAATGTAAGAGGAGGTAAACGATCCAGCGGTTCAGCTGATGGTAAGTGATCACCGCCGCCCATAAATCTGCTGATTATAAGTCTGTATAATAAAGAGTGGGCCAACATTCAAACTTTTAATTTTTCATAAAATTGTAATAATAGAAATGTCTACTAGCGCTCAAGTTACAAAATAGAACAATTCAATAACCATCCTTGAATGGCCATCCCTAACTCCAACCTCGCTTTTCCGCACCATGCAGTTTTTCATCGTGAAATGCAACAGCGTGTCCCGAATCCGCCTAGTTGCTCGTAGACATACGTCACGACGTAAAACGTTAGTAACTTATGTTGGTATTAACAATTAGTACAAATATGTTCTGCACATTGACATATTAGTGCATAATAAGGCCTGATCTGTGCGTCATGCTTCTCTAACCAAGACTTGATATCTCAAGAGAAATCCTCTCGGCCGGACGTCCGCCTTGTGTTTCTTATTTTATTAAATAGGTTTTTGATTTAAGTTAATAGACTCTAATTTAAAAGCTTAAAAAATTTAAAACATCACATACATTGATCGGACTTCGTGTTAACACCCAAACCAGGACAAACAGACAAGTGCATACACATAAGTTTTTGACCTGCGCGGATCGAACCCGCGACCTCTTGGTTTTATATTCAACCTCTTGACCACCACACCAAGCGGGTCGTCGATTACAGACGTAAAGTACCAAAGTCAGAAGTCCACCATAGACGTAATTAAGATTTCTTAACCCTTTTCTTGGCAGTGTAACACGGGTGATACATTTAAATAAAAAAAATCCTGAGCCCTGACCAAGCGATTTAAGATATTTATTTTACGCTTATTTCATAAGTGACCTATCATAAAATTGAAAATTAAATGCTTTATCGGTCGAAAAGTGTACTGCTATTATTGGTGGACAAAATTACGTCACGGAGGCACGTTGACTTTGAGTGCGTATAAGTTTATTTGTGTATTGACTGTATTTATGAATATTTGTGTGTTTTTTCATTAGTATTTTATAGAAAAAATACTACTTTTTGATTTTCCATTCATTTCTTTGGTGTTTGTAGCTATTTGGCAATTTTAAAACTATTTAACTAACTATGTATCATATATGTTACACTGCCAAGCTCCCCGTGTTCTAGTTTGTATCATATATGATACATTTGCCAAGTCCTGAGTGATTTAGTAATTATACAAAATTTGATAATACCGTTTAATTTACAAATATTTGAAACATTTTTACATTTCTGGATGCAATGAATTTCATATACTAACATTGTTTTTTGGTTTTGTTTGTTTTTGTTCGCGGGTTTTTGAACAAAGTTATCCCAATTCTTACCCCTGCTGCCTCGCTTCTTCCTGCATGAAATTACCAAATACCGTTGATCAAAAAGGTTATAATATAAAAATGTTCTTTGCCTTGTTTGTCCTGTTCGTCCGTCTTATTCAACACCAATTAACATACCGAAAAGTACAAGATTTAGACTAAGAAAAATAGCTGTTACTCATAAGACGTACTAGGGAAAAGTAACTGTTTTTGCGACTTTCATCAATTTAGCTTATTCAATTACAAGTTTGCTTATGTTTACATAAACTATTCACTTATTTAACTTCATCTCATTTAAATTAACCTCGTTCTTTGATCATTGTTCAATATCATCCTGTACCCTATACTTGGCAGTGTAACATAGGTATATGATACATATTGTTTCTCAAAAACTAAAATTAAAAATATTTTTTTTGTATTTTTATTGACCCTTTTGAGTCATATCTAAGCAGGAAATATTACAATTAAAACAGTTTTAACAAATTCATATTCTTGCCAAGATAAGGGTTAAGAGTGAGTATTTACTCACTTTCCCATCGTAATTACTGACTTAAATCATGCGTTTTAATAAACGCTCCATTCTGAAGAGCCCCATTGAAGTCAGCGGCTCGCGCACAATAATGCCACACAATGTCTACAACGCGGTTGTATTGTGTTGTGTTCTGCGGTCGAAGCCATGACGCGGGCGGAATGATAGACCGCTCGCTTGTTATTTCAATTAGAACAAAACTTTAACAATCCATACACATTCAAAATTTGTCGAAAAAGACACTCAAAAGATCCGGTTTCATTATGACAAATATTACTGGATAGATAATTTTAGCTGGGCAAAAATTTGTAGCTACGAACAACAAAAACTGTTATAAAAACCGAGCTTATAGGTGCAATCATGGATCTTCTGCACGTTTTTATGTTATCAGTGGGCTTGTATCAAAAGCTTTCATTAAAAATATCTTTATGCAAAATGAAATCATTACTTTTAACGCAGGAATATTACTGAAGAGCCCCATTGAAGCCAGCGGCTCGCGCACAATATCTACAACGCGGTTGTATTGTGTGCCGCGCTCGAAGTCTGGATGATAGGCCGCTCGTTATTTCAATTAGAATCTTATGAAAAAACTGAATATTCAATTTCATGATAGACCAGGTTTTTTTTTGTAAAATAGGTAACTTTAGCAGGACACAAAGTTAAACATCGTACCAATAATGACAGTGAAGGGTGTTATTATTAATGTAGCAACCCATTATGCCGAAAATACGCAACCGAAGATCGGCGTGCCTGCCTTGCAATGTGTTTCTTGTTTGAATCAAACATTTAAAAAATACATTGCAGGCGATGTGACGTCTAGCTTCGTAGTTGGCGTATTTTCGGCCTAGTGTGTTGCGTGTTGAGCTTTCCACAACATACTAAATATGCACAACATTACAACAACCAACTCTTATAAAGAATGGCAAACTAGATATACACAAGTTAAACTAACAATTTTACAATTTTTTTGTCCACATGTAATGAAACTGGTAAGCGAAGTGTTCCAGTGACGTCAGCCACGGCCGCGGGTACAATATCGCGACACAATACAATACAATACAACGTCGCGAGCCGTTGTGCTGCGCTCATTGTGTTCAGCGCTCGAAGCCGCCACGTCGCCGAGTGGGCTCGATTATATTGGTGGTTTGTGTATTCATGAAATAGATTTATTGTTGTAGCAATGTATTATGACAGAAGCATGGTACCTATAGATATAAATTATTTTACGAAATTATCCAGTCAACTTACATATACACTGTGATAAGCAAACCTTTACACACGTAAATCAGTGCGTTTTATTAATTTGATCTCTAATATCAGGAAAATTATCCACGTGTAATGAAACTGGTAAGCGAAGTGTTCCAGTGACGTTAGCCGCGGCCGCGGGAACAATATCGCGACACAATACAATACAATACAACGTCGCGAGCCATTGTGCTGCGCTCATTGTGTTCAGCGCTCGAAGCCGCCACGTTGCTGAGCGGGCTCGTTTATATTTGCGTTTTGTGTATTCATGAAATAGATTTATTGTTGTTTGTATTCATGAAATATATTTTATTGTTGTAACGTTATGGAATATTGGGACTTTATAATTGTTGAAAACATATTCATAACATTTTCCAGTTTTAATACCACACGTAAACCGGAGTATTTTAAAATTAAAATCTCTAACATCTCGAACATTATCCACTGTGTATGTGTAATGAAACTGGTAAGCGAAGTGTTCCAGTGACGTCAGCCGCGTGGCCGCGGGAACAATATCGCGACACAATACAATACAATACAACGTTGCGAGCCGTTGTGCTGCGCTCATTGTGTTCAGCGCTCGAAGCCGCCACGTTTCTGAGTGGGCTCGAACATATTCGTGATTTGTGTATTCATGAAATAGATTTATTGTTGTAGCAATGAATTATAACATAGGCATGGTACCTTTATAAATGAAAAAAATAATAATATTATACGATAAACTTAGATACCTACTTTTGTAAGCAAAATTTAACACACGTAAAATCCCTCTATTTTATTATTTCAATCTCCAACATCTCGAATATTATCCACGTGTAATGAAACTGGTAAGCGAAGTGTTCCAGTGACGTCAGCCACGGCCGCGGGAACAATATCGCGACACAATACAATACAATACAACGTCGCGAGCCGTTGTGCTGCGCTCATTGTGTTCAGCGCTCGAAGCCGCCACGTTGCTGAGTGGGATTATATTCATGTTTTGTGTATTCATGAAATATATTTTATTGTTGTAGCAATAGATTGTATTGGAGTTATGGTATAGAATAGTTGAAAAAGGATCATAATAATATCGTATTGATACGAAAATACTTACCTATTCAGTTAACTTTTATTTTGTGTCAATGTTCGCCACAATGCGATACAGTAAACCAGCATATAAATGTTCGAAATACAACATTGACGATAATAATATGACAAAGTCCAAGTCTGGCAATCAAACAAAAGATTTTGTTAAAAATACACTTCCTTAAATCATATCGCACTCCTAAAATAACGAAATTATCAAAAACTGACTTTTTGACATGGACAGATTCTTCAAAGCCGCAATGATAAAAGTGTTTTATTCTAGGTGTGCGATATGTACCTACTGCTTGGTTATACAACCAAAACATGTGCGAATTTACTACCGACTTCTTTATGAAAGAGGTTTTCAACCTTCTTTCTTCACATTTCATTTCATGTTAATCTACCAAACAGAACACAACATTATAACATTTCATTCATGTCCAAAGATGACTGGCCATCCATAAAAAACGCAAAAAGAACTCATTAGTTCTTTTACGTCATTACGTTAGTGCTAATAATGTCAGCGATTGTCAAAGTGCTGTCACTGGTCTACTGTGTGGTTGTGGTGGATTCGCCACGTCCGTGGTCGTAACGTGGTGTGACCGATAGACAGGTATCAAGACAGATGCATTATAAACTGATTTTAATGCTTAGACTTTTGTTGCTATGAGAGATGATATTTGCAAATGTTCTAGGAGAATCATTAGTGTGTTATGTGACTTACTGGATCTTTTTACGTTGTAGTGAATTGGGCAATGATTTTGGCATAATCTATATTTCCCTTAAAAAAACGAAATGTAAAAGAAAATGTTCTTCCTAAATTGCAACTATCGGGCCTCTGCTTTCTATCTATGTACGTTTTATAATATAAAAGTTTGTTTGTTTGTTTTTACGTTTGTTTGTCGCGCAAATCTCAGGAACTACTGGTTCCAATTAAAAAACGTTTTTGCGTTGGATAGTCCATTAAACGAGGAAGGCTTTAACTATAGAATAACACTTAATGTGCGGAAACCGAACTATAAGAAATGGCTTGGGTTGGGTGTATGTAAAAATAAACACATCTAGCAATATCACAAGCTCTGCATTTTCTGCTGCTATCCGTACATCTGTACAAGCGTCTTCAATATATGTACGTCCCCAGAGCTCGTTCGATAGGCCCTCGATAACCTCAATCTTAGACTGTTCAGTCGCTAACCGCAATAAGACCGCGTTCTTAATCACTCCTAACTGGCAGCTCGTTGTCGATGCTCACAGTGAAGAATAGACAGTTGATTCATCTACTTATGAAATAAGGGAGTATTTATTCCAAATTTTACCAACCACGGCGTTGTATAAAAAGTAAGGACGCCGCGTAGCCTACATAACAAGTAATGCACCTAAAAGCAAGCCCAGCTGCGTGTTAATACGTACTTCCACGCACGCACGCACTCTCTCAATGGGAATTCTGGTACCATGGTGGCCTGCCATAGCGCTATCTGACATCATTTGTATCAGTTAAACATTTAGCGTATCAAAACTTGAAATAATGCAGCCGTGTATTGTTAAACGGTTGCGGTTGCGCTAAAATAAAAAGTCGCATTTTAGTTATCGAACTGTACCGCTGTCATTAAGCCCCTACTACTTTTATTAGTTCCAAAAAACAACTGGTAAATCCCATGATGTTTTTAGTAGATAGCAACCAATACTATAATATTGCGAGTATATTCTGGCTATTACCATAACGGACATGTTAATGCACATTAGCATAGTATTTGTGTGCATGAACATTTATCTTTGTCCTGGTCTGGGTGTAAATATGTAATAAATATGTATAAATTTAAATATATTTGTAATACTACTGTTGATTCTGAGACCTGTTACAAAAGTGCTTAAGCTACTTAACATGGAGTCAGAGCAATGTATGTGATGCTGTGAATATTATGTAAAAGTACCAAGCCATCTGCATGAATCCGACTGTGGCTCCATGCACGGCTGTTAATTGATTCTAGGCACCTGCAGAGGTCGGAACTAGGTCGCTCTTCAGATGCGATTAGCCCAGCAAATAAATAAAGGGCGTGGGACACAGGCGCCCTTGCGATCACCGGTGGAAAATTGCAGGGCTTAACGAGCTTTCCAGACGCCATTATTGGTTATTAGAAGTTGGAGTTGGAAATGATTGCTGTGGAGAATATTTTTAGATTAGATTTGTTATAGGTAGATTTGTTTAGATGTCGACCAGAATATTGACTTTTATGTTGGTGTTGAATTATGTAGAATGGCATATTAATAAATTATTTCGTGGGTTTCGTAAGATGTGAGTAAGGGACATTCAAAGGGGATGGACAGCAGCATTTCTGTGCTCTAAAGTTGATCATTCTTATCAATCAAGTGATTCATGCCTGCAATGTCCTAACCAAACTGGAGAGACCAGCACAAAGTGAAAGCGTTCCTCGCGGGATTCGAACCCACGACCTCTGAGGTTTGAGCCCAACGCCCTAACCAGGACACCACAAATACAAATAAATATAAACACATACTCTATTTCCAGGTGAAAATTGCTTTCCCATTTCATGTTCAGACAAAAAAGTGTTCGTAAAAATGTATACATTCCGTACGTGTTTCGAATACCGATTACAAAACGGGCTGAATCACACCATCAATCGAAAAACAACTTCGCCTGGACCGAACAAAAATCGTAATTCAAGTCGGACCCGGCACCCTCGATTTAGTTTTAAGCACAAAGAAGCGGGTTTATTCTTGGCCTGTATTATCCAGTTTTGTCGAACTTCGCTATCGTTTCGACTAATATTCTTTCCGCTCGAGCATATTCTTTATGAGCAGGATGGCAGTAGTCAAGACGATAGCGAAGTTCGACCCAGACCCAGAACCCCATGCGGTAATAGCGCGAGTGAAATATGCCAGCGATCAGTCTTACGCACGGATGCGCTGGCTTCCCGAGAATGTATTGTAATGGGCTCTTAATAATATGAGGGCTCCTGAGTTAAGATAAGCGATAGAAGATGGCGATAGACTTAGTTGAACAGCTCTGGCATTATAGTGGAGGCCGCCGACCGCGTGGTTTTCGGTTTCTGGACACATAGTGTTATACTATAGCTTAAGCCTTCCTCGGCACATGAATTGTATCCAACACATTTTTTTTTCAATTTGAACCAGTTTTTCCTTATATTAGCGCGTTTAAAACAAACTCTTCAGCTTTAATATATTAGTATATTATGTCGGTCTAGATCTACATATATCAGCAATTATCTCTCTAGGACCAAAACGTTGCCGATCCTCTATTGACAGCAACGTCTTTTAGAAGCTAAGGTGCCTAAAAGTTGCCTGATAGTGGAAAATGAGGTTAATTCACCGTAGAATAAATTAAATATATTAATAAAAATAAAATATTTAATTTTTTTTATTTTATTTATTAGGACAACCAACAAGACAAACACAATTACAGGCAAGAAATTAGGTGGTACAAAGAAGACTTAAGGCTAAGTGCTGTCTTAATTACAGGTTGCCACGGCATGCAAGGTGGACTTTTGATTACAATTTTATCTTTTAAATTAGAATAATTGAAACAAGCAAGGGACAATTACGATAAGTGGCTTGACAAAATCTTTTTTTTGTATTTGAGCGGCTTGTCAGCGAAGATATCGATGTCGCATGTTTTGGATACCTTGTTATATAGCCTTTGCAACCTATTCATGGTGGCGTTGTGACCTAGCGCGGTCCTGCTGCTTTTTGCAGAAAAGAGAACATATCTACTCGCTCGAGCCAACTTATAGGGTACTTTAAAATTAATCAGGTGTAGAAGCGAGGGACAGTCCACACTTCCATTGACGACTTTGTGCAAGAACATTAGATCGAGCAATGTCCTTCTCTCCTGGAGGCTATTTAACTTAAAATGGATCAGTCTTTCCTCGTAAGAACGTAGTTCCTTTGCTTTGAAAGTTTGGTATGATAAATGCCACAAAAAGCGTTTTTGAATACGTTCTATACGCTTCCTGTGAACATCATAGTGTGGAGACCAAACTTGGCTGCAGTATTCGAGACTGGAGCGGACCAGAGACCTATACAAGGTGATTTTTGTTGAAGTCTTCTTAAACTCTTTGGTATTGCGCAACACAAAACCTAACATTCGGAAACCTCTGGCAACAATTAGGTCAATATGCTTGTGAAAACGCAGCTTACTGTCCAGAACCACCCCCAAATCTCGAATGCAATCTACCTGCTCCAGTGAGTGACCGTCAATGCTGTAAGTCGGAGTTGGAACATCTCTGCACCTCGTAAATCGTATGAACTTACATTTGTCAAGATTCAGGAACAAACGATTCCCACTACACCACAGTGCCAATCGGTCCAAGTCCTCCTGCAGCAAAAGTGAATCGGCGTGGTTCTTAATTTTTAGGGATAATTTCATATCATCGGCATAGAGAAAACAAGTCGCGTGTTTGAAAATGGATGAAATATCATTTATGAATATATTAAAAAGAACTGGACCAAGATGAGATCCCTGAGGGACTCCCGAAGATGACAAATATGGCTTAGAGGAAAAGCCGTTCACAACAACTCTCGACATTCGCTGCCCAAGGTATGATGAAAACCATTCCAGTAAGTTGCCAAAGAAGCCGAAAGATGCCAATTTATTGAGTAGGATGTTATGATCTACGGTGTCAAACGCTTTGCTAATATCTGTATAGATGGTGTCAACGGACAAGCGCGAGTCAAGTGACTCCGAGACATAATCAACGAATGAGACAAGATTCGTTGTTGCGGACCGAGAAGCCAAGAAGCCAGACTGTTGCGGCGAGATTACTTGTTTAATCTGCCAAGCTATAACAGGACATACCAGGGATTCAAAAACTTTACCAAACACACACAATATTGAGATTGGCCTGTAGTTAAGTACTGACACAGCGTTGCCAGACTTGAAGATGGGAACAATACGTGCCTCTTTCCAAGTTAATGGAAAGGTGCCTGTTTTTATGGACGCGTTGAAAATTGTAGTTAATGGCAGTGACAGTGGCTCACGGCATTTAATTACGAACAAAGGGGGTATATCGTCAGGTCCAGCCCCTTTGGACCGATCCAGACGTGCTAAGGCTTTAAGTACTTCCTCTCTTGAAAACTGTAAATTGGATATACATCTGTTACTAGAATGATTAGGGTCATTAGTGACCTTAGGCAGATCAGAGCCGGACTTATACACTGAGGCAAAAAAAGAGGCAAAGAGATCACATATGCCAGCACCACAATCTGCTACAGCAACGCCAGAAGACATTGCAGACGGATACGCATTACTATTGCGTTTTTTATGTTTTAAATAGGTCCAGAAGTACTTGGGATTATCGGAGAGAGACTCTTCCAAACTGTTCATATAAGCCCTATGACATCGATGAATTAATTCAGCGCATCTTTTTTTAATGGTGCAAAAGGCGATTTCATCTAATGGGTTTTTATATTTACGGTATCGTAGTCGTAGCTTATTTTTCTCCTTCAAAAGGTTGATAAGTTCCTTAGTGTACCAGATTGGATACTTTTTTGACGATGGCTTAGACTTAGGAACGAACTTTGCAATTGTTTCTCTTAATTTTTTATAAAAACTTTCTACCATGACGTCCACCGAGAGTGTGGACAACTCACGCTCCCATGATATTGTATTTAAGTGTTCTACTATTTTGTTATAGTCCGCCTTGTGAAAATTTGGTCTATTCAGTGCAGTGTAGGGTGACAATCGAGGCGGACTGCAAGTGGGAATGGTTACGAGTAATGGAGGGTGGTAAGAGTCTGGGCTAGTAAGTACAAAGTCACATTGCACTACACTGTCGACCATCGTGTTGGAAAGAACTAGATCCAGAATCCTGCCCTGGTGGTTAGGTATGTTGTTGTATTGGATGAGATTATTAAGGGCAACAAAGTCCAATAGGGAACCATCAAGAGGGCTTTTACCTAAATAACCCAACTCCGAAGATTTGTTCCAAGTGATATCTCTTGAGTTGAAGTCGCCCAGTATTAATGTTTTCGCATTCAACTCCAAAACGGAGTTTGTATTATTAATGTAACAATCCAGAATGTTCTGCTGAATTGGCGAGGGTAGATAAACGCAACATAATAATACTTTTTCAGGGCGGTTATTTACATCGCGTCTCTCCAATTCAACCCACAAATCCTCGCAATCGCTTTCTAACTCAGGCAGCCTACGGGAGCAGATATGTTTGGACACCGCCACCAGCACCCCGCCACCAGATTTTCCACTATGGAAACCACTAGTCTCCCGGTCGCGCCTATACACCCGATAGCGGTCATGGAAAAGTTCTCCGTCGAATACAGAGTTGTTAAGCCACGTTTCGCACAAGCAAACAACGTCGTAATCTGAACATAGTACATTCTTGTAAAATTCATTGGTCTTCGTACGAAGGCCACGAACGTTTTGATAATAAATATTCAGTTTATCGTACTTTACGTTTTAGTAACTATACACAATGCTTAACGACAATATACACTTAAGATAAACGTTCTAAGGTTAACATATCCCGGACGAGTACGTACTCAGATGTGTCCGTCTTACGCATGTAGATGCGGCCACCGCGGACCCATACATATTTGTACTTCAACTCCCCGGCACGAGTTCTAGCCGCGGCATGGAGGAGTTTGTTTTCAGGCGATAAATTCTCTGTAACGAATATTGCTGTCTTCTTGTCGGCTTCAAAACCAAGGTGACTCGTATTCAGTTTATCTTGCGGATGTGATTTGTTGAATTTTATCGTGGCAGCCAGAAACGCGTCCCGTTTACGGGGGCTACTAAGTTTAACGAGGATGGAACGGGGACGGGTGTTCTCGGGATTCTTCTTCGCTTTAGAAAAATCTTTGGACTAACACAATAATTGTGTAGCCCCAAACTAAGCTCGCTCGAAGCTTGTATGAAGCTTGTATTGTATACTATGGAAGCAAAGAATGGATATTCATACATACTTAAATATTTTTTTGTGTGATGAACATCGGCGTTTGTACTCGTGTCATGGATACACGAGTACAAACGCCGATGTTCATCACACAAAAATTTGCCCCTAGCGGTATTCGTACCCGCAACCCTCGGTTTTGTAGCCAGGGTCCCTGACCACTATACCAACGGGTCCGTATTGCGCACCATATTACACCTAAGGGTCAAAACTCGTGTCGGTCATGTCGTAACCAGTAACGACTGTTCCTCAAAGAGGGGTCAAGTCCAAATTACAGCACTTTCCTGATTTAATACAGCCTGTAGCCCATATAACTTGGCCCTAGCGCTGAATCCCCATCAAACCAAGAGAATATGAAAAAAGTTTCAACGTTAATCGGAGATAAAACAAAAAACGAGCGAATGATGTGAATCCGAACGCTATATTCCGATCGTTCGATTTTCCATCGCGGATTTAATGGAAAACACCAGAACTCAATCTCCTCATCAGATTTATCTTCGTATCGGAATAAATATTATTTTTATTTGGAAATGGGAAAGAAAATCCGTTTTATTAATCTAGTCTGACGCGAGATGTGACGATAATGTCTGATCGATGTTGTAAGAAGTTTCGAGTGGAGGATATATGATATTCCTTGGATTTGCGGCCGCATGCAATAATGATATGATGTGTAATCCGATTATAATAAAGATCCGCTACCATTTTCTCGTACTAAAGTCCCAGTTTGAACATGTGTATTAAACATTTTCAGTTCGTATAATGTGGTTTAGATATAGCTCCTTACTGCCTTAGTAAGCACGCGTGTTTATTTAATATAATTTGAGTTTAGTTTTCGATAGTATAGTTTCGGTAGACACTAGCTAGTAGTAGCTAGAGTATACTTTAATAACATGCATGAAGAAAAATAATTCAGCTTTCCGTAACATTAATTTTTCAATCAAACCTGTTTCGCTTAACAGCTCCAATCGCCAGCAAAAAATGTCAAGGGCGAATTGTTAAACATCTTTTACTACCAAAAAGATTTCATTACGAGGTTATTTAAATAAAATTTCCGCGACAACAGCGAACTCTGGCGAAAACAACGCGAAACATCATAAAAGGAAGGTTTCCAAGCGGCGCGCCGCCCTGGTTTTTTATTGAAATTTATCGCCAGCCTATTTTGTGTTTAATTAAATTCTTTCTAAGTGCGAACAGCCGGCTAATGAAGTCTCTTTAAAATTGACCTACACAGGCCCTTTTTTGGCCAAAACGCACAGAGGTGCGACTAGTCGTAAGGTTTTTTGTTCTTTTTTTATGTTATAGGGATGCAAACGAACAGGTGGGTCACCTAATGCTTAGTGATCACCGCAGCCCATGGGCATCAACAACCGTATAAGGGTCGCAGATGCGTTGCCTGCCTTTAAAACCCCATACCTTCCCCAACTAAGCTCTGGCCTTACTGACCAGCAGAAACATAGCACAACAGTAACGAAGTGCTGATTCACTGTGATCTTCTGTAAGGTGGAGGTACTTTCCCATACGAGCGGCTCATTTGAGTGGAAGTTCCACTAAGCTCTGCCTGTCTTACAACTGTAATACGATAAATAATCTATTGCTTTATTGCATGGCGATATTACCAAGAAGTTAATTATAAACACTTATATCATGTGGATTTGTAATGGGCAATGGCAAGCAAGAAATGTATTTGGAAATGTTCACATGTAGAATAACTGTAATTAATTCAATTAACGTTAAAAACAAGATGCGTGCAACATCACCCCAAACAATATCGATCGCAACCAAAAAAAGTCGCAGCCCTGTGCAAAATTAATGTCAGCAGGTGCCAAAAAATAGAAGTGGCCAAATTAAATCTTTAATGGCCGTGTCTACGTGGCAGTTTAGATTGTCCCGTTCACCCCCAGATTAATGAATATCAATAGATGCAACGAGTAATTTGACAGTTATGCTATCCTTTTTCTACTTATTATGAATCACGTGTGATAGAACAAGCTAGCAGAACCATGTATTCCTGCCGCCTGAACTGTCAAGTGGCGTGACGTCATTATCGTGTGGCCCTCGTCTTCTGTTGGGAGAGACTGAGAGTGAAACCGACGTAAGTCAAAAGTTAAGTGATTTTTTGCCGTTTTGGTGGACACAAAAACATGACATAAGGAGCATCTGTGGTATTCATTTATCTTAGCGTGGACCGGGCGCCCTCCTGTGACGTAGCTTGGGTATCATGTTGCAACGTTTTTACGTCACTTTTAGATATCCGAAACGAAGCATTAGGCTGTTAATTCAGGAAACAGGGCTTCAAATTGTAAGCCAAATGACGTCATCCAATAATGAAGTCGGTTAAAAATAGCTTTTGATATTGTTCACACTGCAACAGTTGGATGCTTTAGTAACTAAAAAAATTGGTTAAATGAAATCTCGTATGTCCCTCAGAGGAAAAAAATCCATGTATGTAAATGGCTACTTTCAGAATGTTAGCAATAATTGCTCTTAGGTAATCCTTAAATAATAAATCTCTCCAGGTCCACACGTCACGAAAAATATTACCTTTATCCCCAAGTGAATCCTCTCAGTTTAGAATAATGATATTCCTATATTTCTCGAAGTAAATTAAACCGGTGCAAGCCAGTAGGTGGAACTAATTGATAGAAAAACTTGAGCCGAGCAAACGAGAATTCATTCAATTGTGTCTGGGAGAATCTTTTAGAGTCAAAGCAGACACGCTACTTTAAGTTTTAAACTTAAGTTTATTACATCAGTCGCATTAAATGCGTTCTTAGCATTCTCGCAAGTTGTTGTTACTATACTTTTGTAAGAGAAATATTTCCTGCGACATGTCAGAAATATTTTCAATTAACAACTTTTTGCATCGACGTGGTTTAATGTAACATAACGGTTCAGAGGCATAGAGTATAGTAATATATATTGGGTAAGGTCTCCAAAGCTCATATTGGGAAGTATATTGGCTTTTAAGGGCGAGCAACGCTATGGATCGCCATGTAATGACGGTATCAATTACAACCAGGTAACGTTATGCTCGCTCTCATAAAAAAATGCAGGTCTATCAAATTGACGACCCGCTTGGTGTAATGGTCAAGATGTTGCCTATTACGCAAGGGGTCGCGGGTTCGATCCCCGCACAGGACAAACATTTGTGTGCATGAGCATGTCTGTTAGTTCTGGTCTGGGTGTTATATGTACATATCTATTTAAGTATATTTGTAATAATTTACCACTGTTGATTCTGATGTCTGTAACACAAGTGCTCAAGCTACTTAACACGGGGTCAGATCAATGTATGTGATGTTGTGAAATATTTATTATTTATATTAAAGTAGCATGTCTGGTGTGGCCCTTATTCAATTCGCGCCTGACGTCACACCTTTCTGTCTTTCACTCTGTAGCAACTATTCTATGTTTTGAGACAGAACGAATGAGTGAATATGTGCTTATTAGATTTGTTCGCTCAGTGACTGCACTTCTAATATAGGACCAATTTCGTACTTCAGTTTAGGCTACTAAAAATTTCTAACCAGTTAAATAGCTAATTTTTTAATCAAAGATAAGGATTAACACATTAAAATATATTCAGCAATTAGATTTGCATGGAAGTTTTTTTGGTACTAGTACTTCTTAGCGAATGTTCTGCTGAGAAGAAGTGCCAGTCTCTTTTAGGTAACGTACTCCGAATCTGACCATTAAATCTGCCATTTCGTTGATCGGATCAAATAATTCAACCGGCAATAAAAGTGTAACCGTGCAGTATGTCGTTACGAGTTAACGCGATATCCGATGACTGACTTAATCGAGGTACGGACGTACGGATGTTCGGATATTCGGATATAAATCACACTGCGAACGGCAAACGGGCAGTGCCTGATAATTATGTCATTACAGACGAACGGAATTGGACGAACAATGAATTACTGGGATTCGCATCAGTCCAGCGACGCTTTAACTACTCCGGTGGTATTTTGGGCTATTAGTTCCCCAATCGGTGGGGTCAAATTGATACAATTTTGGTTAGCTGCTGAATTAACGCGCTCCCAAGTGGACTGGTAATCTGCCAAATACCATTACAAATTGCATACTCGGGACGTGATGCGAGGACAAAACAACTTATTTTAACTAGGGAACCAGAAAGTACATGTTTGGTAGATTACAGACTTCATCCAGTTGTAGATAACATATTATTTATCCCTGAATTAAGTCGGTACACTGCGTACAGTGTGCCTAGATTCGAAAAATTAGGTCGTATTCACCTCAATTTAATTCCATTTGTGACGTAATTTTTTATCAGGTAAATTTTTTACCGTCTGGAACGGAGCCTTTATAATTAAAAGTGAAATAAACATATTATGGTTGTACCTACATTTTAAATAGAATTATACTCAAAACGTATAGCTTGAATCGCAACCAAAATCATTTCATTTGTACATAGAATTGAAGTAATAAGACTAGATATATTTGTAAACCTCGCTTGAAAAGAGTCACGCTCTCCTGAAAAGTGTCGTTTTGGTGATTACGTCAATCGAAAATTAAAGTATTGATATGCTCAACTAGATCAACAAGCTATTAGTCCAATTCGCAAAACGCGTGCATTTGATACGCATGATGCACCGACGTCGTTACCGAGCTGATACGATAATCGATTGACTGCACAAGTGCACGCGCTTGTTCATGAATTGAGCCTGTATGTTCATGGTGCAATGCATCTGCGCTCACGAAGTCTTGATGGAAATAATTATCGGTTGGATCTATGTGTGATCATCATCATCTTCGTTGCGCTACTCTCAGTTGCATCATCGGCTGTTGCCTCAGAACTGACACTACGCTTGCATTGACAAGCCTAGTTATAACACCGACATATAAATTAGGCTCACTAATTTATTTCTTTTTACTTTTGTACACTTTTCTAGTGAAAAATTTAATTTAATTTTTACCAGAGGACAGATGCTGGTTACCTCTAGAAGCAGCTTAATGTGCCCTAAAACCAAGTGCACTGTGAATAAAAACCAATTGCAAGATTCCTTAAAGCTTCATTTATTTACAAGAATAGAGGAAGCGTCCAGTAGAGTACTCGAAGAGCAAGTAGGTTCAATGAAAGAGGCCATTGTCTTGCATTGATACATTAGGTACTTAATGTAGATACTATTAGTTAGTATAATAGACCGAAAGGTAGATTGTGAATACTTATTTTGTGGATGACATTAATGTTTACCAGATGATAATGAGGCAGCATCTGCCGTTGCCCTTTCAACGCACCGGGAAGTTTAATAAGGGCTTCAGAACATCAGCAGTCAAATAAACAAGAGCTTTGGCCTTGCGATCATATACTTAAGAGTATTCAGTGTGTTAACTCTTTTTAGTGTTTATTTTCTGGAAATTTCCAAAGCAGCTTCCTCGGTCACCGGGGGATCGTCGGCCTCCGGTCGCTGGCAGGTCAGGGCTCCGCAGCGGTTGGCGCAGCACTTCAAGGTGCGGGGGCAGTCGGAGTCGCCGGTGCAGGAGTGGGAGCACACCCACACCCCTCGCGGGAATTCTGGACAGCGGCCCTTCTTCACTGGAAACGAGATTGGGTATTTTGTTAGTACCACTTATTAAGATTTTCAAATAATGTGTATGACGTTTAGAGATATCGAAGCTGCTGTGGCCAAATGTATTTTAATTATTGGTACGTAGTCAACTCAAATAGACTATTTTTTTATGTTTTTTGGCCTGAATGGCTACACTTCAGGAGAACCTCTATGACGTGCGAGCAATTTAAGTATGATCCAACCTGATTGAAATTTCCTTCAAATGAAATAGACCGCAAGGTACAAGAAGTGGAAAGCACCGGACCATCATACTATTAAAGTAACACTGTTGATTACATCTCGTCTCCTTTTTGTTGGGTCGCAGCAACAATTAAGAGAACTCAGCACAATACAAGCTGACCGCTTTCTTCTTGGGCTTGTTTCGCTTGAGCTTCCGTGAGAGATCTTCTCACCTAGGTTCACAAAGTGCCTCTGCGTGACGGGGTCGACGCACATGGCGCCCCCGCATGCGGTGGGGCAGCACATCTGCGTCGCGTTGACGCAGGGGCTGGCGGGACCGCATGCCGCTTCACACAGGTCTACAGGCAGAGTGGGGGGGCAGGAACCGGTCTTGGTGTGGCTGAGAACCGCTGACGCGAATAGGAGAACTGAAACTAAAGAAAAAAAAATAAGAGTACTAAACAGACAGTGAACAGTGATACAAGTTAAAAGATGAAGTTAATACAGCAGTGTGATTGTGTTTTTGTTGGTTAAACTACATGTTGGCTGATACAGTGAATGTGTATAAGTCGCCAATTCTCGTTTCGGGTACCTGAACTTGCAGAGAGATTAATTGACTACAAGTGATATGACTGTGCACAAGCGAGAGAGAGAGAGATCTCTCACACACTCTCTATCTGAAACGAGAAAATAATAATCGTATTATTTTTCTAGAAATAAATATTATTTACGAGTTTTAACCCACAGCTTTGCCAGCGTTGCCAAGATTCCTGTGTTATCCCATGGGAGCATTTAATCGGGATACAACGTATTCCATCACCTACATACGTCAGCTCATACCCTGCCTCTAGGTATACCAAATTTCGTCAAAATCCGTTCAGTTATTTCGGCGTGACAGGCAAACACCCAAACAAACAAACTTTCATATAATGATGTATGTATTATGTAGTATGATACTGTTTGATATCCCCATCTCACTAATACACTATCAATCTCATGCCAATTAAACTGACTCAACCATAATGATAGTCGTACACAAACTCACTACCCTAAAATTTGTTCAACACGAATCTAAGAGCAAACAGCTTCACACACAATTTCAGTTACGTAAACACAACCAACAAATCAGGACGTATTAACTGCTACTCGTATAAACACAGCACTCACCAATGATCTGCACACAGTTCGCCATTGCGTCGACTCTGGGCTTGTTTATGATCCCGCTTACACCAATAATTACAGGAATATATCGTGAGAACAAGACGTATTACACACGGTTGTATAGTTTGCCATACACGACACACGTTTGGATTTCACTACACGGCTTGTGTGATTCTCTGAGTAGAGTTCACTGAAGTGATAGCGTTCTCCGATATTATTTAACACGGTTTGTAAACTCGTTAATACAAACTCAAACAAACACACGATTTTTAAAAATAAAACTGAACGATTTGATTACACTTAAACTTGCAAACTTGATGTTATTTAATTACTGGAGACTTACACTGTCGAAGCTCAAACACAAATTAAACACAAGTTGTAGTTAAAAATGTAATGTCAATAATTCACACTATATCATTTTTAAATGAACACTGTTATTTGTCATTATGTTTCTTATTATTTGAACGATTACGCGAAGACCGTGACACACTGAGAGTTCCAACAAACAAAATAATAAAAATACGTAATTGTGATAAATCATTTAAAACGCAGTATGAAGATGCGTGTGGTCTTCATACTGGGTTTTGGATTACTTCGATTTTGTATGTTCAGTGCTCACTGACACTGAATCATCGCTTTTTGCGAGACCAGATCGCCTTGACTTTTGTTAAGAGGACATGGTTTGGATTCGCAGTATTCCAGAAGATATAAGGAAAATGAACACGTTTACTCTGTGACACAGTGTTGCAGGAAAAGGCGAGCAAAATCGTAAAACAATTGACGATTTATCTGTGTTCCGATAAATACTCGTAATATTTGGTTATTAGATTCCTTAGTATTTAGTAATATATTTATAAAAAATTCAAATACTACTTCCATGCACAGGCGAACTCTTGACGTAGTTAAGACGACTTGCTTCAAAGTTTTTTACTATATTAGTCAAACTCGACTATTTTATCTTCTTTCTTACTATCAATTTAAAACTGCGACTTTACGAAAATAACCTTTACTTTAAAACAATACTTATAAATATATCTTTTAAGCATAAATGCGTCGTTTCAACTGTGAACTCCTGGAAAACTGAACCTTGCTAACAATTTAATTCCAAAAACAATGAATAACATAAAGTATTGCGTCACTAATTACGACACGGCTGGAGTCAGCTGTTTATGGATTCTCGCCGCCTTTGATAATTACAGGCAACCTCTTGACACAAATAACGTGGGACATACGGGCAGGACCAACAGAGAACTATGACTAGCTCACTACACCCTCAATTCAAGAGTTTATTTTTATTTTGTTTCCTTAGGGCCATACAGAGGCGCGAAAATTTAATATGTCTACTGAAATTCGTTACGTTTGCCTATGAGAGATGCACGAGCAATAACGAAAAGTCCATTCTAATATAATAAAGCTAAAAAAATTTTTTGGTTGAACGCGCTAATCTCAGGAAATACTTATTGCTATTGAAAAAATATTTTTGTGCTGGATAGTCTATTTGTAGAGGAAGGTTATATAGTCTATTTAAGCTATAATAAAACACTAGGTGTGTGGAAACGATGGACAGAATCGCGGGCGGCTGCTAGTTATTTATTTTTGTCCGTTGTAACTTGTACGTAAGTGGCCCCTAATGTCTAAGTTCTACAAGGATGAAAAAAGAAAATAATTACTGAAAACAAAAGTATTAATAAAAAGAAATAACATTAGGTACATTAATAATTTCAGGGCCCCTTAAGCCACTCCGGCCTATTCAATAAATTGAATAAGATCCTCTACAAATCTTTTATAAAATCTGGTGGATTCCTCGCTGGCCCAAAAGAAAAATAAAGCGTCGAATTTGCCAATTAGTGCATGAAATACAATTGCGGAAAATTGCTCGGCAGTCAATTGAGGTACAATGGAAGAAAAGCCATCGAAAATAACATTCCCAAATTCAGCCAAGCGGATATCTGTAAAATTGAATGCTGACTGTTGGTTTAGTAAGGGTAACAATACCGAAAATGCGAACCCAAGTCGTCGATATATTATTTATAGAATTGTTAAAGATTTTGTCGTGATTTGGTGTGTTGCACTATGTTTTCAGTACACGGTAGGTACTTTAATATGAGACACAACAACGTTATTCTAAGAGATGACCAAAATGACGCAGACGGCCGTCAGTTTTGGTCATCTTTCGTGGATCGCACCTCCAATGTAAGATGGAAATTTAAACTTTATAAAGCGACAACTATTGCGACCGTAGTATTACCGTAATACGGTCGCAATTTTTATATTATAAATATCAATAAATTCTTTGGATTAACACAACATTTGCCTAGCCTCAAACTAAGCACGAAGTTTGTACTATGGATGCTAGGGAAGGATAAACATACCTAAATAGTTTTACAAAGATAACTCGAGTACAAATGCCAATGGTTATTCACACATTTGACTATAGCAGGATTCGAACCCACGACCCTAGGTTTTGTAGCTAGGGGACCCCTAGCTACAAAAGAATTTATTGATATTTATAATATAAAAAAAGTATTCGATAATCCTTGTGTGATGATGAAGATGACTGTATGTAGTCATATAACTTAACCTCTACGAGATAAGAGCTGTTCGAACATAATTTCACAACTGACTGAGCAAATAACACGTGTTATCTAATGTAAGTAAATACAAATTGTTTGCACCCATCAATGCAATAGCAACGACTTAGAACATGGAAAATAAACAGTGATCGATAATGTAAGTAATCTTAGTTTATGAATGGACTAGCGGCCGCCTGCGACTCCGGCCGCGTGGATTTTGGTTTCTGCACACAAAGTGTTATCAAGGAAGGCTTAAGTGACTAAATGGACTATCCAGCACAAATATATTATTTCAAATTGAACCAGCAGTTCCTGAGATGAGTGCTTTCAAACGAACAAACAAAGAAACGAACTCCTTAGCATTATTACATTAGAATCAATATGGATATTGAAATCTAAATCACAATCTAAAGACTAACTATTGAACTTGGAGTTGGATATAAAATAAACTTAATGGATAAGTACATTAACCTTCTTATTATATGAAGCAAAATGAAGTAACGACATCAATAAAATTGCGTACCGTGTCACCATTTGGTATCAATGAATTTACTTATGTTTCGAGGTTATCAATTAAACCTTTTGTTATCTTTTTTGTCATTACTTTTTTGCATCCTGTAAACGTCGAAACAGCCATCTATTACATCCTACTACTATTATAAAGGCGAAAGTTTGTATGTGTGGATGTGTGGATGTATGGATGTATGGATGTATGGATGTTTGTTACTCTTTCACGTAAAAACTACTGAATGGATTTGAATGAAACTTTACCACAATATAGCTTATACATCAGAATAGCACATAGGATATTGGAAATCGAAATCCACGCGGACGGAGTCGCGGGCGGCCGCTAGTTTTCTATAATAATCATCCCACCGTTTGTTTTAAGAAGGGCCTTATGCGAGAGTGGAATCTAATCTTTATTTGACTTTAGAGCTACCGGCCTCCCGCGACTTTGTTCCCGTGAATTTCGGTTGACGCACACATAGTGGTTGTATTACAGCTGAAAGCCTTCCTTGACAAATGGACCGTCTAACACAAAAATATTTTTCGTAGTTCCTGAGAATAGCGCTCTTAAATAACCAAACAATCAAACAAACTCTTCAGCTTTATGATATTAGTGATATTATAAAAGATGACTGGCCAAATGCCTGTTGGTGCCAGCAACCATTTTGTATAGAAACTTCTACGCAGGATACAGAAATATAACTTCGAAATATACCTACATACGAATGATTCGACCCTAGTAATCATAACCTTCATTAAACGGAGCCCTTCGGACCGCGTTCTGTCATTACCGAGATCAAAACAGTACGAATGGATATTGGTGATTAAACCTGAACCATCTGTGGGACATCTGTCCCGAGCCGTTAGGGGTAATGGCGTATTACCAAGGTGTGTTTGGAGAGGACTGTGTTGAGCGAAATTATACTTTTTGCAAGTATTTTTGCCATCTCTTCAGATTTGGGTATTGAAATATTGATTTTGGTCTTGGGGAAAATATCGAATAATACCTTTGATTTGGTCTAAATTAGGTAGGTATATTCAGTTTCCGTCTAGCTTCAGATTTAGGAGAAAGGAAAAATCACTAGAAATAATTTATTCTTCATTAAATAAAGATTATATTATTGTCGTTCATCATCATCATTATCCTAGCGCCTCTCCCGGTTGCATCCTCGGCCATTACCTTGGAGCCCAGGGTACGCTGACTATGATCCTGAATTGACAAGCCTGGTTATTACAATGGAGCGACTGTCGTCTGACCTCCGTAACCACAAGGGAAACCAGACCATTTGGATCATAGTCGGGACCAACGGCTTAACGTGCCTTCCGAAGCACGGAATCATCATTCTTATCGGACAATCAGGTGATTCAATCCTGCAATGTCCTAACCAAACTGGGAAAACCAACACAAAGTGAAAGCGTTCCCCGCGGGATTCGAACCCACGACCTCCGAGTTCGTAGTTTTTGAGCACAGCGCTCTAACCACTACACCACGGAGGCAATATCTTTATACAAAACTTGTGAAAAAAAAGTAAACAACCAATATTTTTCATAACTTTATTTGAAAAATTAAAAATAAATAAAATAGGGGGACATTTGAATAACTAACAGACATTGTATGAAGAAACATTTGTTTAAATTTTATATACACGCGGTTATGATTTGTGACATAAAACGGGTCCCTGTATATAGATATGAATTAAAATTAACTTAAATACAAATAGACGCCTAAAGTAATATTACTCTATTTATATTAAATTAGTCTGTAATTAAATGCATATTCTAATATTGGTAAAGCTTGACCTAGCTCGACATCGATAATTGGCCGCCTGCGGGCAAAAATAATATCACTTATTATATGTATTAACAGGGTGTGAAATTCGAAGATTACATCATAACTATATTTAACCAATTTTCACCGATAGGTACACCCTTGTACATCTTATATTCTTTATATTTAAATACTTATCAAATTCCTTTCATCTTCTAGTTATTTAACTAAGTCAAATGTATTTTAAATTGGGATCAAGCTATTGTCCCAGCTACTTCTCTCTCGTCGTATCTTTGTCATCATAATTATCACAAAATAATATCAACAAATGAAACCTGGTACGAAGATTCTCATTCAAACCGTTTGACCGTTATTACCCTAAAATCATTGGTGGCTATGAATAATCATTAAAATCTTAATATGAAACATACTTTTACTCTGTCACCACTTCTCGAATCTCGCTGAAATTACGCGACCGAAGTTAAAAAAAAATATTTTCTATACAAAATTAAGTGACGTAATTTTGGCATAGTGTGGCTGATTTTCCATGTAAAATACGGACGTAAATTCAGCCGCGTTATTTCTGACGTTTTCTTTCCGCATAGTGTGTTCCTACACTTACTAAAATTAGTGGTACTGCGATGGATTTATTTATGACCAACACACTATTCTAAACATAAAAATCACAACCACCAATGATTCCTTTTTAAAATCACCACCACATCAATTCTGAACAAACTGATTGTCATTAGCACCAGCGAGGTACTCGTCTAGCCACTTCTCGATCACCGGCAAGTTCTCCGCCGACCACTTGGCTTCTTCTCGAATGTTCTTCATGGACCGGTCGATGATCCTCTCGGCTGAGCCGAACTCGCCCTGCCGAGCCACGTACAGGTTCGATACCAGATCTAGGCCGGCCTGCGTTGTGAACTGAGACGTTGCTGAGGTTATTAAGTTGTCCCATAGGTTGGTTTTGCTGGATAACCTGGAAAGGATTAGCTTACATAAATAACTGACTAGTGAGTTGATGAGAAATATTAATAATTATAACCTCCGGCCCATTTTCGACCATGGCGGGTGATCTTGCGATCAGCCAGCCAGGTACGATCAGGTAGGTGCACTCCCTATTCCCTCAGACTCAAAGTTCGGTGGGACAGCAATCTGACACGTTAAGCCGTTGGTCTGCGCCTGATCTCTCTACGGTCGTGATGAAAAATAATGGTTGAATAAATGATGTCGGTAATGATTTAAATAATTTCTGAAGAATATAAAAATATAGTCCTGCATTTTTAACAAAAAAAATATGAAAGGATAAACCTTGAAATGTGTCAGTTACCTGTGCCAGGCACCTGTTGATATAATAAAATTCAAAAGGCATAATTTTAATTCAATGTTGGCTATCACAGCATTGTTAATTTTTTTTTTCATCTCTTTCAACCTCACCTCACCATGTATAACGAAGGGGGAGGGCGGTCAAATATAGCCAAGATCAAAAAAATATCACATGATTAATGGACGGCCCCTTCCGGGAACGATTCGCAAGAAAACAACCGTATATGCCTGCAAGATATTACACAGAAACAGAGTCAATTCTACTCACTTCTCCTTCAACGCGTCCCAGTTGGTGCTGAGGAAGTGGAACAGCGTGGTGTAGCCCCGGGAGCTGCCCGACAGCATGCTGAGGATCAGGAACACGTCCGTCTCCGTGAAGTTGCCGTTGCCCTCCAGGAGTGTGATGTTCAGTAACCTTAGGAGCAAAATTGAACTTTAACAATATCTATGTATTAAGGTCATTTCCATGTCCGTCCAAGTACAGAATCAGCAAACAAAACCTATACCGTTGCATCGAGGAGTGAGGCAAGGGGACGTCATCTCCCCGAAATTGTTCACAAATGCAATGGAGGATTTGTTTAAGACGCTGAACTGGAAAGGTCGTGGCATTGACATACATGGCAAATACATCTCTCACTTGCGATTCGCAGATGACATCGTCATAATGGCAGAGACGCTGCAGGACCTACAACAGATGCTGAATGACCTGGCTGACTCTTCTGCACGCATCGGCCTACGGATGAACTTGGACAAAACCAAGGTCATGTTCAATAAACATGTTCTACCGGAACCGATCGCGATTCACGGCGCAGTTCTCGAAGTTGTTCAGAAATATGTCTACCTCGGGCAAACGTTGCAGTTGGGTAGAAACAACTTTGAGAACGAGGTGAATAGAAGAATACAGCTAGGTTGGGCAGCATTTGGGAAACTACGTCGAGTTTTCTTATCGTCGATTCCACAATGCCTTAAGACAAAAGTCTTCAATCAGTGCGTCCTACCCGTAATGACATATGGAGCTGAAACGTGGACACTTACGGCACGGCTGGTTCACAAGTTTAAAGTCGCTCAGCGGGCTATGGAAAGAGCTATGCTCGGCGTTTCTCTGCGGGATCGCATTCGAAATGATGTAATCAGGCAGAGAACTAAGGTCATCGACATAGCTCACCGGATTAGCAAGCTGAAGTGGCAGTGGGCTGGCCATATAAGCCGCAGAACCGACAACCGTTGGGGTAAACGAGTTCTAGAGTGGATACCGCGTTTCAGCAAGAGTCCCAAAAAACGTAGTGTAGGACGCCCTCAGGCCAGGTGGAGTGACGATTTGCGCAAGATGGCTGGCATGAGCTGGATGCGAGTCGCCGAGGATCGGGCTAATTGGAGAGCCCTAGGAGAGGCCTATGTCCAGCAGTGGACTGCGATAGGCTGATGATGATGATGATGATGATGAAGGTCATTTCCCACAAAATGCAATCAGATAGGATCAGGTTTCACGGGAGCCAGACACAGATATAAACTGGGGAAATCGATAAAAAGCCAGTCCAAAGACCATGCGTTGAATGACCGTCACTTACGCTTCAACTTGGAATAGACGTAGAGAGTACAATATGATGATGATGATAGATACATAGTATAAATCAAAGTTTGTGTTTTCTGTTACGAGTAACATGCTTAGCTTCGATTTTTAAATGCAATGCAGTATTGTAATGAATGGAATTCAATAGTTCGGTTAATAACACATATAGTAAAATATTAAATTAGAGTAAAATAAACCAGGATTACACCCGTACAAAGCAGACGCGGGCCTCTAGTAATTATGAGACTAACAATAATATTGCTATACATGCCTTATAATTTTCTGCTCATCATCAGGGCATCCCGCCAACGTCTTCAGGAGGTACGTCCTCTCACTCTGTTTCCTTGAGGGAGGGAAGTTGATCACTCTCTGCAGACCGAACTCCCACTCCTTCTTAGTGCCCCATCTGAACACTGGGCAGATGTATTGGTTTGATATTCTGAAAAGGAAGACAAATTTCATTTTCATATTTCATTTTCAAATATAAATATTACATTGAATGATTACAGACACGTATAGATAACTGATTAAGTGACTTTCTCAACAATCGGGATAAGCACAAGGGGTTTGCATTTTCCGGAAAATCAACATAGTGAAGGTGCACTACAGGCGAAAAGTGAGTACAAAATATAGTTTGTGATCTGCTAATTACGAAACGTAACTACCATAAATCTTTGCAATTTGTAAGATACAACATAAAGGTCCTCAACTTAATCCAGAACGAAAAATTGTAAATGGTTTGAATTCAGTGTTTCGTCCCTTTGGGACGAACGTGTTGTGGGACGAAACACTGAACGAGTCATGCAGACAGCACTTTTATTCTTTTAGAAATATTGATGCCTATTTGGCAGAAGTTATTACCTACCATAATATTATGATTCTCATACGCCTCTATTTATGTTACAACGAGTGTTTAAGTAACCTTTTAGAATTAACCCTTACGAAATTGTATAATACTTATTTTGCAGCTTAAACATAAACTACCTCTAGACTTAGTGTATATGGATATATATTTAGATACATAGACAAACAACATTTATTTTAGACACAGACATACAGACACTAGTATATATTTAACCCGGGATTAGATCCCACAACGTGCAGACTAGACTAGGTCTCTTTGATGTGGGCTCGGTCTTCCCCAAACGAGTTACACAGGTCACCGCGCCGTCTGTTTGCGCACAAACATGTGCAGGTTACACGCGCCGGGAGCGTGGATTAAAGCTGTTATTTGGCTTGACAGTAAGTTATTCATTTAGATTAACTCTAGTTCCAAGTATTTATCTAATAAGGCAGGGGAGTTAATATTTAATTTCCCTTCTACATTCAATTTTAAAAATGAAACCATATCTTGCATTTAGTGAGGTCACATTTTGTATTGTCAATCAAAACATTGACGGTAAGTTATTCATCGACATTAACTCTTGTTCCAGGTATTGATCCATAAAGGCAGGGGAAAGGATAATATATAATTTCCCTTCTTTCATCCTATTCAAAAATGAAACCAGATTATTACAAGTGACGTCACACTTTCTTTTGTCAAAACAGAACCTACTTTAAAAGGTATAATAAATTGTCAATGGTGATTCAATAAATCAGATCTCAATTACGAAAAATATTAAATTAACGAATGAACAACGTACTGACAATGATTTTCGTGTAATCAAAGCGTTTTCTTGCAAAATATTTTCGAGACACTTAATTTATTTTGGTCTGGTTACAACACATTTTCAGGATCTCTACTCATATACCAGTTCTCTATAAAGTGTTGAAACAGAAACAAGTTTATTCCGTACGAGAGATAAAGCTTTTGCTATTATGTTTTCTAAGAGAGATGTGCATTGGAACGACATAACCTAATCACTGCTTCAGACTAGGTACATCTAAAATACACAAGAGTTCAACCGAAGAAAATTTAAGAAATGTTCGATCTAAAAATATAAAATTTCATTTATTTAAGTTTCGTGATCTTACCGTAACGCATTCGTATTAATAAAATACGTCAATTCAAGTGTATTTGTTAGTAAATACTCCCTTTCACAATAATTGAAATTGCTGGAAATATTGCAATGTCGAGATTTTCATAAAAGTTACATGGTTTGGAATATAATCCAGAAAACTCTTTTTATGTGGATGCAATATTCTTTGCAGGGAGTTGTGTTCAAAAACATACCTTACCCATAGTCACCACCCCCGCCCCGCCAGGTATATCGGTGACCCCAGTATGTTGGACCGCTGCTACCCACTCCCCGATAAATCGCTTTGACCCTTTTTCTGACACCAATGAGAAGAAATGGCTATAGTTACTTCACGGCAACAAATGCCTGGGACTGAATGTACTCACTCAGAAACTCAGGAAGGTCTTGGTCATCGCGCGCAGGTTCACGCGCCCGCTCTCCTCGTGCTCCCGCTCGTCCGCGATCAGCTCCTCGTATAGAGGGGTTAGGAGGATCCGCACGTAGGCCTCCTTGAGCTGAATTTCTCAGAGGTGATTTACTTACTCCTGTACTGGGAGGATCCACAAGTATTCCTTCTTCTTCATCATCATGATCGTCATCATTATTGTCATTAGTCGAAGCTTTATTGTTACTTTATAGTTCTACTCCAGAAGTCAGGTCATGCTCGTAAACCACTCTTGCCAAGCGGATTAGTGACCCGAATTTATTAAAACGCTATAGTTCACCCCCGGAAAAGCCCTCAGTCGCTTCTTACTACACCCACCAGGAGAAATCTGGTAGTCACTTCTACTCATGGCCAGCCCAACACAGCAACGCATGCCTTGATTGAAATAAATAAACTCACGGGTTCCCCTCATCGGGGTTCTTGGCCTGCATCCACTTGCTGTAGTGGTCCTGCGCCTCGCGCACGCATGGCTTGTACCCGGCGCGGCAGAGGAAGGTCTTGGTCATCGCGCGCAGGTTCACGCGCCCGCTCTCCTCGTGCTCCCGCTCATCCACGATCATCACAATCCTCATCAGCCAGTAGCAGTCCACTGCTGGACAAAGACCCTTCTACGTGGGACGTTATGCCCTTACCCAGGGGAACGCTGATGCCCATCTCCCAGATTGTCCTTAAGTCACTTTTTGCGACATCCATGGGAAAAAACGGGGTAGTGTCTTTTATTCTTGGCCAGCACAACACAGCATGGTACGCCACTGACGCATAAATACACTCGCAGTATGTTGGACCGCTGCCCAACCCTCGTAAAATATCTTAGTTTCTTCGTCGCTTCTTACGACAGTATTGAGAAGAAATGGCTACAGTACACGTATGCCTTGGAATGAAAGCACTCACGGGTTCCCCTCATCAGGGTTCTTGGCCTGCATCCACTTGCTGTAGTGGTCCTGCGCCTCGCGCACGCAGGGCTTGTACCCGGCGCGGCAGAGGAAGGTCTTGGTCATCGCGCGCAGGTTCACGCGTCCGCTCTCCTCGTGCTCTCGCTCGTCCGCGATCAGCTCCTCGTAGAGTGGAGTTAGCAGGATCCGCACGTAGGCCTCCTTAAACTGATCTTCTCAGAGGAGTTTTACTTACTTATGAGCTAGTAGCACCCACACGTATGCCTTCTTCAACATCTTCATCGATATCTTCATCAACGTCATCATTATTATCATAAGTCTGAAGCAATGTATTGCTGGATATATGTAGTTCCACTCCAAAAGTCAGGTCATGCCTGTAAACCACCGTTGCCAAGCGGATCAGTGACCCCAGTGTGTCAAACGCTCACACTCCCCGGAAAACCCCTAAGTCGCTTCTTACTACATCCAACGAAGAAATCTGGTAGTAACTTCTGTTCTAGGCTGGCCCTACACAGCAACGAATGCCCGGGAATGAATGTACTCACGGGTTCCCCTCATCTGGGTTCTTGGCCTGCATCCACTTGCTGTAGTGGTCCTGCGCCTCGCGCACGCAGGGCTTGTACCCGGCGCGGCAGAGGAAGGTCTTGGTCATCGCGCGCAGGTTCACGCGCCCGCTCTCCTCGTACTCCCGCTCGTCCGCGATCAGCTCCTCGTACAGAGGGGTGAGGAGAATCCGAACGTATGCCTGGGTTGAAGGAATCCGAGGTTAGAATGAAAGAGTTTGCAATTTGAAAATCCTAGATGGCAATACGTAGGTGTGAGGTGTAATTGCTATGTCGTTGGTATTTCGACATACGAGTATCTGTCAATGTCATGTCAAAATTCACCAATCACACACAATTTAGACCCTACGCCTTCCTTCTACCTATTGGAACAAAATGAACAATTTACTGATTGTCAAAAACAGTTAATTAATGAACTTTTATTTTTTAAATGATAAAGTAGACGGCGACTTTATGGTTCGAATGATTAATAATGGCGGTTCATAAAGGTCCATCAATGCAAAAAAAATCCATGAATGTTGATTATAAATAAACATTAGATCTTAATAAAATCATATAAACTTGACCATCTGTTCCCGTATTAAGATTGGTGAAACTGAATGTCACCTTAATTTATGAAGGTATTGATATTTATTAAATTTTGCTTAATAGAGGTTTAATATTTCTCCTCACCTGGAACTTATGATGTATGCAAGAACAGATGTGTCTGCCAATATGGTCGATCATGGTGAAGACAGGGTCCCATACTAGGTGGTTCCTCTCATTCTTCAGGAAGAGAGTCATGTCGAAGGCTGTTCTGAAGGAAAGCTGGCCAGCGTACGCCAAGTTCCACGCATCGTGGAGGAGCTTGGCTCGAGTCAACTCAGGGATGAGGTGGCGGTTCTTGCTCTGCAGGTATTGGGATAGGAGATCCCAGTTTTTCTGGTCGTAGAGCACTGGGAAAGGCGCTGTGAAAAAAGTAGTTAGATTAGGTAACATTGAAATAAACTATCCTAGCGTTTTCAGCAATATTACTGTTGGACCTGAAAAATTGATGTGAAAATACCTAATGTGGCAGCATGTTAATAAACGCTCAATAAAGTAACTGTTATCAACAATACAATGGTATTGAGCGTCCTTCAGTGGAACAAGCCGGTTATCCCATCAGGGGAGTACATCATGCTGAACTCCTAATTCATTTGACAAATTCAAATATTAAGCCTTTGCTGATGTAAACTTGGGTCGAAGCCAGGCGAACACTTAAAATCAGGACTGACACACTCACCGATCTCCTCAGGGTTAACAATGATGATCTGGTCGTTTCCTGGCATGCCGTCCAGCACCAGCTCCTTTCTGTTCCTCATCCAAGCTGCTGGAGTGCCGTTGCTGAAGTCAGGCTTGTCTCCCCGCGCCACCACGATGGGCGCCCACCAGGACAAATTGTCTTAATTCTGTTCGCAGCTAGACGAACCCTTAACATCAGGACTGCCACACTCACCGATCTCCTCAGGGTTGACAATGATGATCTGGTCGTTTCCCGGCATGCCGTCCAGCACCAGCTCCTTCCTGTTCCTCATCCAGGCTGCCGGGGTGCCGTTGCTGAAGTCAGGCTTGTCTCCCCGCGCCACCACGATGGGTGCCCACCAGGACATGCGGTCTGCGTCTGGCACGTCGTGAGGGCGCTCGCGGAGGTATACTTTCTAGGAATTAAGTTACGAGAACATTGTGAGTTTGAAGGTGATATTAACTAGGCGAAACATGGGATGAGACTGATGAGAGTCACGATGGTGATTTGTTTATTTCTTGCAACAGAATTTACTCTAACATTGACGAGTTTCTCGCTGCTTTTTCACGACAGTTTTGGTCCACGAAGTCTTTTGTTACCCTTATTATTTACCATTTATAAGCGCATATCTGTAGTCACTAACTATAAGGTGAACTAAATACACAACACATCACATCTGACAGAATTTCAGAACAAAAGAAATGTTAATGTTGAAAAAATGTTGCCCCTGTCTTCTCGTTGTCATGTACCTGAGTCAAAATAAGGCTCTTGCTGGCATAGTTCCTCGTAGCGTTGATAAGCGGCAACCTGTCCTTCTCGATCCAGCTGTTGGCGATGGTCTTTATGTCAGTGTCCTTGGGAATCTTGCCGTCAGTGACAGCCGCCGTGTTCAGGGCGTTCCAGATGTCGTCGCCAGTGAACGTTTTGAATTTTCTACACATAGAATGAAACAAGAAAATGACTAAAAAATACATGTAAAATAATGTTATAGTAAACTAATATCTCTTAAAGTAAAAGTATCTGGAGAAAATAGGGAATGCAATATTATCACGCGTTGAATCGAAGCGCTAACTCATCAAGTAGAACTTTTTTGGCTTCGTACAAGATCTATCAATATTTGAGCCCCGAGGGCTAACCTGCATCAAACAGCTAAAATCTATGACCCTGTTCTATTGACCTTGTTCCTGACTTGGAATTATAAGCCAAAACCTACATAAACGTAACATTACCTGAACGCAACGAAAGTCCTACACCCCATCTTGAAGGTGTCTCCTTCCAGGGAGTAGTGAAACATGCAAAAGAGCAGCTCAATCTTGGAGCAAGCTGTCTCCTGTTTTATGCCTATGATGCGCGAGTATAGCACCTTCAGCGGCCACTTGCCTTCCATCTAGGAGATGTTCTTAAGCTTAAAGAGAACGGGCCCTACCGGGACTATTTAACTTCAAGACCAAGTAAACTATACCTGGACTCAATGAAAGTCCTCAGCCCCTTCTTGAAGGTGTCTCCGCCCAGCGTGTGGTTGAACATGCGGAACAGCAGCTCGATCTTGGTGCAGGCCGTCTCCTGCTTCATACCGGTGATGCGCGAGTGCGGGTAGCGCTTGCTGAACTCGTAGTAGAGGGAGTAGAGCACCGTCATCGGCCATTTGCCTTCCATCTCGGAGCCGTTGTTGATCTGGGGGGGGGGGAGATTGTGGTAAGAATATATTGGGAGTATGTCACGTCATTGTGAATATACTGGCAACAACAAGCTTGCAATACGAATGAATTAGGTTTCAAAGATTTTAACAATTTATAAGACTGTCAAGTTTGTATAAAAATGTACTATACAATCAATTACATAAGGGTATGGCGGCACTTATAAAGGCAATAATTATGTACACATGACTGTGAAAAACTAATTGTTGAGCGTCTTTTAATACTATTATTCTATTAATCCTCGTACATCTATACGTACGAGGAGTTTTTATCCTTGATAGTCCAAAGTTAACACTCTTAAGGTTCAGTTGGGTAGGGTATGGTGTCTTAAAGGCAGTCAACGCATCGGCGCCATTAAAAAAACTAACAAAAACTTACCTTAAAAGCAGTCTCGGCGGCAAGGTAGCCGACCAAAGCCTTGTTGAGATGGGCGTCCGACCACCAGGCGGGGGTAGCGAGCGCCCCCAGCCACTGGTACGTAATTTCTTGGGCTAGCTGAAGGTAGCCCTTGCTGCTAAGATCACTCTCCCTAGAACAAGATCAGTTCTGAATTTGAAATTGCCGGTACTTATCCATAAAATGTACTAAGAACAATGGGAATTTTATTTATTTATTTATTTATTGCATGTCACATTGCGATACATGGAAATTGGAAACATTGCTGACTATTTCATCACAGAAACTATACGAAGGAACGCTGTTACATTTTAAGTATCTAGAAGTAAATTTTTCACCTTCAATAATATCTTTAATTTTCATCATATAACTATTTTTTGTTCATAAGTCCAAACAACTTTAGTCTAAATCTGATAAATTCACAAAGTTTCATAAGTGAGGTCTTGCCTAAGCGAGAAATCTCACTATGATAAGGAATACTTTAAATGCATGAAGATAATAGTTTAATGTTAAAAATGAACGATAATATTTTCTTCACACGATCACTAAAGTAATCAAACGCCATAAAACAATACAATAAGTCTAAAAAGTATAATACGTTGATAAAACTGTTTTCTCCTGAATAGCCTTGATAAACACATTTTTTTAAGACAATTATGGAAAAGTCAGACTAACAATCAATGAAACATAGTTTAGTTTAGTTTCAAATGAAGAATGCTTTAAAATATTTAAAATCTAGTTTGCTTAACATTCCGGTAAATCTACCTTTGTAGCTGCAAATCCTTTGAAAGCACTCAAGACTCGGAAGAAATAAAAGAACTATGCAAATAAACAATTTACAAATCTGTTTGAACAATTCCTGAAGCTGTTTGCTTGTAGTTTTCCAGAGTATTGTACAGCGTGGTACATAACTAAAATATAAGGCCTACATGAGAGATGTAAGAAGCTACTAGAGAGTTTCCGAGGCGGGCAGCATCGTCACCCTGGGTCTCTCTCTACCATTCTGCGGTCACCAAAGCAGAGCCTTAAGCCTTAAGCCATTCCGCAAACTAGCGCCGCCATTAGTTTTTGTAGTGTTTTTTATAGTATTTTGTTCAAAATAAAAAGATAAAATAACAATAACATTTATCTATACTAATCTTCTTCTTCCTAGCGTTTATCCCGTTTCTATACGGGGTCCGCTTTGACCATCTATACTTAATATATAATATATATTCTTCACTTAATATATAAAGCTGAAGAGTTTGTTTGACGAGGAAGGTTTTAGGCTATTGGATATCGAAATCCACGCGGACGGAGTCGCGGGCGGCCGCTAGTGATTTTATAAAAGTGACTTCTATTACATTGTACGACATTAAGTAGTCTAAAATATTGCTAAAAGTGGCCACATCACGCAATTATGAATATCTTTACGTTAAATTGTGGCTATTCAAAGTGCCTTTCAAAAAGTTACATAAATGTTATTCTTTAGTACTTACACTTAAAAGCGTTTTTAATCTAAATACCTAACTTAAAATTTCAATTCAAGAAAAACGAATGGCCGCGCTAGTGTGACCGCACTGCCTTAAGCGGCACTTAAAGCATTTGACCTATTATTCAGAGCTTATTTTCAAACATCCAAACTCTGTAGTTTAGACAGAGCAATTCAAAGGAAATATACTGCAAAGGATTTTGAAATATTCAAACCGCTTAGAGGTGCGGAAATATTTGCCAAGCTTGACCTAAAATAACTCAAGCATCTTAGTGGTCTCAGAGTCATTTAAATTCCAAACACTATAAGGTATCCCTACCGAAATACCCTCTTCGCCGAAATGCATTCGGAACTCTTACAAACGAGGTTATATTTGATAGCGGGAATCTTTGTAAAGCTTTCACGACCAAAACCTATGACAGCCTTTCTTAGGGACTGGCTTTATAAGGTATGTACTGTAAATGTACTGTAAAAGTACGAGGATATTAAAAGTACTAGCGGCCGTCCGCGACTCTGGTCGCGTGGATTTCGGTTTCCAATAGCTTAAAGCCTTCCTCGTCAAATGGACTATCAAATCAAACCAGTAGTTCTTGAGATTAGTGCGTTCAAACAAACAAACAAACTCTTCAGCTTTATTATATTACATAGTATAGATAATAAGCAGTCTGTCAGATGGCGATAATTGAAACAATTTTTTCCTCAGTATTCGTATTTAATCTTTAATATTCATTATTTATTCTACTTTATTTCTTTAACCTTTACGAAAGACAAAAGCCTTTGTTCACAGTAGCGAGGCGCTCAGTGATTTATTTACGCTATAAAAGGGGACATCATGTGGGCATACGAAATGTTTTCAACATTCAAACAACACATTTCGACGGAACGCTATCGCGTGCTCGCAAATGGAAACAAAAGTGTTACAATACCTAGCGGAGTTGAGATGGAAACTGTTCACGGTATGAATGTATCAATACAGGCGTACAGTCATACTAATAACAAAATGTAACTGCAGCGTTACAGAATTTTTAAACGAAAAATGATATTCCTAATTAATATATTAACTTATCATTATGTATTGTAAATATTTATAAAATAATAATTTAATAATGTTTTTTCTATGTGCTTAGACTTACGTTAAGTTTTTGAATATTTTGTGTCCAGTTTTTAAAACTAATGAGCAGCGTCATTCTATTTCATTTCATTTTATTTTTTGTATTTTTGCAATGCCTGACAAAGGCCCATCATTGTATACCTACTTCATATTATAATCATGTAAGTTTGTGTCATTATTATGGAGCTATAAATAATTTGAATTTGTCATGAGCACCAACATGTATACAAACACATTCAAAGGTGGGCTTTACTGCTTTGACATAAGAGTCGATGTGTATGACGATGTGTTTACATGTTGGTGCTCATGACTGTACTCGTTCGTGTATACTAACTCGCGCCTCTAGAATTAAATTAACTACGCTGCGTCGGACCGAAAATTGGTCTGGTTGGCTTTTTGCTGTTCGGAAAACTGCTCTGTTACAGGATGAAGTTGGTTTCGGAAAACGATTATATCTTTCGGATCGCACGTAGCATTACTTGTGCAACTAATCTCTGGTCTGTTTAGAGACCTCAAAGCTCAGAGTATACATAGATATATGTAATTAGTCCAAGTTATTACACAAATGTACAGCCGGGGGCCGAGGATTGCACTCTTATTTATACTTATATAATAAAGCTGAAGAGTTTGTCTGTTTATTTGTTTGTTTGAACGCGTTAATCTCAGGAGCTATTGGTTCGAACTGAAATTTAAAAATTATTTTTGCGTTGGATAGTCCATTAGTCGAGAAAAGCTTTAAGCTTAAACTACAGTGCGGAAACCAAATTCCATTCGGGCGGAGTCGCGGGTGTCCGCTATCACATCAGTAACTCACAATGTCTACGTTAGCAAATTCTTTGATATAAAAGAAGTGTAAGCAATTCCCTCAAGATTCAACACTATGGATTTTCTCATTCGAAACGTGATTTCATTACAAAACAGTTGGTTTTTCTTCATCCTTTGTCTGCATTGCTAATTTGTAACACTCGGAGAAATAGCTTGGCTCCAATTCTTGCAACTTCTTTATTTATTGCAGCTCAAATTGCGTAAGCTTACTATAAAAGAGATTATATTATTTTAATTGGTATTTCTTGATAATAGTAGAAAATCTCTTAGCCAGAATTTATCGAACCGACGGGCGACCTTCAATTACTGTTTCGAATACTTTGTTCACGTAAAAGCTTAAATACTATACTGTTTAAGACCGCTTAGATTTGTCCAAGAATTTTTAAACGAGAGATAAGGCGAGTCACAAAGGCGATAGCATCTGTCTGCTAGGACTTTTTCTCAAACGTTATCTACGTTAAGGGGTAGGTACTTAGCAACCTTACGCCCTACGAACGCTTACTAGTGCTGGCATCTGTCTAACTATCGATAATCTAGAAACATTATCTTGCGAAAATTGTGTCCGTTTGTTTTACCGCACTAAATGTTTGAATGAATGTAGTTTTTAATTTAAAATAAATTATTAAATGATTTATCTAGTTATTTGATTGCAGTTATGGTCGTGTTAATATGCCTATTTTGAACTGACTTTGCCCGAGCAGTTAGCTCAGACCAATCCGACCTGCAGCGGTATATGTAGGGCTCAAGATATTCAAAGTCAAAGTGGTTTATTTTGCAATTTGATTTACATAGAAATTCTTCGGCACGGCATATCTGTTTTTAACCTGCTATAGCCACCTATTACGCCACTATCTACTAAACCTTTGCAATAACCTTCGCATCCATATAACAGGAGGGTGCTTCTGCTTCGCAAGTACGTCGCAAATTCTACTGAAACCTTTCATTCCCCATTTTCAAGGCCACATCATCGATGGTCCGGCAGCACTATTGCGCAGTACCGTTATCAGCGGGCCTTGAACTCACGAATTAACACAGATAACACACCCGTCGGTCCTGATAGCGGCTGACTAGTGAGGAGGTCGATGACGTCTAATCAGTAGAGACTTCCCAGGGCTTAATTACTCTGCACTAAACAGATACAATAGAAGGACATCAATAATAGTGCCGTTTTGTACCAGCCAAAATACGACCCGCTTGGTTTAGTGGTGGTCAGGAAGTGGTCTATAGGACTAAGGGATCGCGGATTCAATCCCCGCACAGGAAAAACATTTGTGGGCATGAGCAATGAGCATGTCTGTTTGTCCTGGTCTGGGTGTTTTATGTACCCATTAGTAGTAGAGGGTGGGTATCTGTCATACAGGTCTAATAGTGCAGAAACCAGTCTCTCACATAGTTTGAAATCCAACTAGGCTAAGCTTAATCCTGTACCTACTATGCAAGAGAACAAATAAAGATTAAAAAAATATAAAGTAAAAAATAAACTGTAAAACTAATTACACCCTTACTTGAACACAATAAGGCCCCAGTTGTCAGCTGGCTTCACTCCCTGGTAGTTGGGCAGCGCCACGATGTCTAACTGACGCAGCGGCAACGGCACGTGCCAGAGACCAGCGATCTCCGAGAACACGCGGTACAGCTTCTCGTTGACTCCTTCCAACATGGGTAAGTACTCCGGGCGGCCCCATACTCGCAGTTCTAGAAAAGATAAAATGAATAAATTCATTGGACTAACACACCAATCGCCTAGCCCCAAACGAAGCTTGTAGCTTGTACTATGGATGCTAGGGAGCGGATAGACACTACTTAAATACTTTTTATAAACATCCATAACTTGAGTATAGCCCCTAGCGGGATTCGAACCCGCGACCCTCGGTTTTGTAGCCAGGGTCTCTTACCACTAAACGAACGGTCCCGTCATAGAAGATGAAGTATTTATGTCCCAATGAAGGGCAAAGGTCTCTTTCATTTGGAATCATTTTTGCAACCAATCGGTTGCAGTAACTGCAGCTCCTGAACCGTTTGCGAGCTGCTCATTCGTCAGATGTGGACGCACCCTGACATAATGATAAACCATTACACGTTATCGCCTCCTTATCATATACTATAACGAATAAATGATGCTTCACAATCCGTCATCGCAGTTTTTTGACAGCCCTTACTTTGTTACACACACACACACACACACATATCTATCGGCATCCATAGTTACTTTTTTAACAACAGATACGGCGGCTATAGCAACTCTCTCGTTAAAGAAACCCCGGTAAGTCAATCAAAAACATCCCAGCAGTAACAGGTGAAAGCGTCCCTCCTAAAAAGCTGACTCATCACTCAGATTCCAGATAAATTGGCGTCACTCGCTTTGTCGCGTTATTTGTTTTTATAGAATTATTACTGCACTTCAAAAAGGCACAGGACGTCATTTTGTTAAACTTTTCGTAAAAAACAGCATCACACATTTGGACCTTGAAAACTTGAAAGTGATGACTGTCAACGTGCTGCCTCGCTCTAAGAAGCGACTATCGTGTCAATTTCGAAGTATGCCGACGACAAATCTAACGATCAAAATCTATGGTTACACATATCTTTCAGCGTCCATAGTTCCTCTTTTTTGTAACAGTAACACTCTCTCGTTAAAGAAACCCCGGTAAGTCAATCAAAAATATCCCAGCAGTAGCAGGTGAAAGCGTCCCTCCTAAAAAGCTGACTCATCACTCAGATTCCAGATTAATTGGCGTCACTCGCGAGCGCCATCGCGACTCACTCGCAGGCAAATTGGCATGCTTGACATTTAAACGTGGCAACTCTTCGCTGCCTTTTCCTACGTGATTTTTCGAGTGGATATGTTACGGGCAACGTGATTAATCGGGAATTATGAATAAGGGCCGGCCTTTATTAATAATTCCCAAGAGCGTTGGGCAAAGTGATTAATTTATCACTTTGACCGGCCCGTATTAATAATTCCCGACGCCTCTTGGTCCATGTAATAAATCAGTGTTTGAGATGGCTTGTATTTATCACTTGGACCGGGCATTATGACAAGAAATGTTTAAGGGTCACAAAAAAAAATTACCCTAACCTATTTTAGACCACCTAAGAAGCGGAAGACTAATGGATGGATATAGGTTAGGGTTATTTTTTTTTATGACCTTTTAAAATTCCCCTAGTCACGAACATAACACATGGTAACGACTTTTCATCTTATGTAATATTTTTATCTAAATAAAAGTAGGAAGTTAATTATATCAATAATTGCTTTTTTTAGTGTTTATTTTTAAATGTTCAATTGATGTGTCCTTTAACTTTTCATGTTAATATTGTAAGTTTAATAAGATTTAATTAGCAAAAACACTTCAAATCATCATCATCATCATCATCATCCTAGCGTTTGTCCCGGTCGCATCCTCGGCTGTTACCTCGGAGTCCAGGGTCCGCTTTCCTGCTGCACCTACTCCACTTCGCACGCTCTTGGGCATCCTGGGTGGAAAGACCATTGGCACGCATGTCATCTTCAACGACGCCAAGCCAGCACTTCTTGGGCCTGCCCCTTCTTCCGGAACCCGGCGGTGGTGGCATGGTGAGACATTTGTTTTCCACGTAGCTGGCCGGTTTCCGTAAAACATGGCCGTAGCAACGTAGGCGACACTCCTGCAGTTTATCTGCAATATCACGGACACGAAGGCTACCCCGGATGCGTGAGTTCTTAATGCGGTCTTTCCGCGTCACTCCACACATCCAGCGCAGCATCTTCATCTCCGTGACACGCAGCATCTGCTTGTGTCGCTCAAGTACAGGCCACGTTTCACTGCCGTACAAAAGGACGGGCCTAATGATGGTCTTATAGACCTGTCCCTTCAACTTTCCCAGCAAAAACACTTCAAATAACCTATTTTATCACTTTGCCCAATATGGGTTGGGAATTATTCATAATGGCCGGGAAAAGTGATTAATTTCGCTATTTTTATCACATTGCCCAATTGAGTAGGGAATTATTAATACAGACCGGGAATTATTAATACGGCCCGGGCTTATCACATGGCCCGTAACAGATACACTGAACGTCTGAATTAGACTTTTAAAAGGTACTTCAACACACGGCTTACAACTTTAGCTTTATTTGTTTTTAGAATTATAACTGCACTTCAAAAATGCACATGACGGTATTTTATCAACCTTTTCACAAAAACAGCTTCACACATTTAGACCTTGAAACGGGTGACTATCAACGTGCTGCCTTGTTCTAAGAAGCGACAACCGCTCTTATTTTAATGACAATTTCGTATGCTGACGGCAAATCTAACGATTAAAGTATATTTTAAAGTTACACACACGGGTTTCACATTTCTATCAGCGTCCATAATTAGACTTTTTTGTAACATATACGAGTACGGCGGCTATAGTAAACTCTCTCATAAAAGAATACCACGCAGTAACAGGTGAAAGCGTTCCTCCTAAAAAGCTGACTCATCACTCAGTTTCCAGATTAATTGGCGTCACTCGCGAGCGCCATCGCGACTCGCAGGCAAATTGGCATGCTTGACATTTAAACGTGGCAACTCTTCGCTGCCTTTTCCTACGTGATTTTTCGAGTGGATACACTGAACGTCTGAATTAGACTTTTAAAAGGTACTTCAACACACGGCTTACAACTTTAGCTTTATTTGTTTTTAGAATTATTACTGCACTTCAAAAAAGCACATGACGGTATTTTATCAACCTTTTCGCAAAAAAAGCTTCAGACATTTAGACCTTGAAACGGTTGACTATCAACGTGCTGCCTTGTTCTAAGAAGCGACAACCGCTCTTATTTTAATGCCATTTCGAAGCATGGCGAGGCTACCTACATCTACCGATTAGAATCTATGGTTACTCATATCTATCAGCATCCATAGTTACTCTTTTTAGTATTCCGTAGCCATATCGGAACCCTTATACAGATTCGACATGTCTGTCTGTCCGTCTGTCTGCCTGTCCGCCAGTATGTCACGGCCACTTTTTTTCGAAACTTTAAGCACTGTACTGTTGAAACTTGATAAAAAGATATATTCTGTAAACCGCATCAAGATTTTCATACGAAAATAAAAAAAATATGATAAATTTTGGGCATCTCCAAAGTTAGAATTGAAACGAAAAACGGCGGCTCAACAACTCTCTCGTAAAGAAACCCCGGTAAGTCAATCAAAAATATCCCTGCAGTAACAGGTGAAAGCGTCCCTCCTAAAAAGCTGACTCATCACTCAGATTCCAGATTAATTGGCGTCACTCGCGAGCGCCATCGCGACTCACTCGCAGGTAAATTGGCATGCTTGACATTTAAACGTGGAAACTCTTCGCTGCCTTTCCTACGACGTGAGTATTTGAATGAGGCTTTACAATGGTACTACAACGCACGGCTTACAAATTGGGCTTTATTTGTGTTTTTAGAGTTATTACTGCACTTCAAAAGGCACAGGACGGCATTTTGTTAACCTTTTCGCAAAATCAGCTTCACACATTTGGGCCTTGAAACGGGTAACTGTCAACGGCCTGTCTCGCTCTAAGAAGGGACTATCGCTCTTATTTTAATGACGATTTCGTATGCTGACGGCAAATCTAACGATTAAAGTCTATTTTAAAGTTACACACACGGAATACACATTTCTATCAGCGTCCATAATTAGCCTTTTTGTAATATATACGGCAGCTATAGTAAACTCTCTCGTAAAAGAATACCACGCAGTAACAGGTGAAAGCGTCCCTCCTAAAAAGCTGACTCATCACTCAGATCCCAGATTAATTGGCGTCACTCGCGAGCGCCATCGCGACTCACTCGCAGGCAAATTGGCATGCTTGACATTTAAACGTGGAAACTCTTCGCTGCCTTTTCCTACGTGAATTTTCAGGCTACGTAAGTATCTGTATGACACTTTAATATGGTACTTCACCGCGCGGCTTTACAAGTAATTATTTGTTTTCGCTTACTTAAATATTATATTGCATTCTCCGTGCGGGTGCCGGATCCATCGCGTGGAACAGAGAGGAATGTCAGTCGGCGCCTGGGACTTTCCACCCAAATCATGCTCTTATTTAATTTGTAAAGTTATTATTTTGTAGTGTTCTTATTGTTGCTGTCGTAAATCTGTATCTTTATTAGTTACTTTGTATTTTCCTCCACGGGCTTGAAACTTACTATTTTTTATTACTGTTTATATTTCATACAAATGTCGTGTTCAGCTGTAATCGGGGTGCAAATTTAATATTGTATTACTCATAGATTTTAGTATCATGTCATAATTTGTACTTTGTAGCTGTACCTTAATAAATAAATAAATAAATAAATAAAGTTTCTAAGGATATTTCATTACGTTAACGAATCATGCACAGTACCGACTGTGCATGATTCCTTTATATCGTCAAGTGACGGTCTGAGGTCGTAACAGTATAGATCAGTTTTGTTATGATTTGATTACATACCATTGAAATCGGACAGTAAATATGTACAATATACTATACTACAATATACTATCGTAATTTAATAAAGCTGAAGTTTCTTGGTTTATTTGTTTGTTTGAACGCGCTTATCTCAAGAAAAACATATTTTTGTGTTGAATAGTCTACTTGTCGAGGAAGGCTTTAAGCTATAGTATAACAAAATGTGCGCGTAAACCGAAATCCACGCAGACGGAGTCGCGTGCGGCCGCTAGTGTTTTTTATAAATGAGCTGGCCAAATCTTGGCCCATACATCCTTAAAGACATAGGCAATAACGTATATAGATTAAGAAAGGACGGCAAACTTACCCAAATCATTCCCATGGTCGTCAGTGTACCGGGTGGAGTTGGCGACCTGCTTCAAGTCAGCGATGACCAGCCCGAGAGTGAAGGTGGACATCGGTGGAGTGCGCTCGAAGTGGTCCCACACCGCGTTGGGTTCACCGGTGCTGAGGAAAAAGTTGAGGTATCAGAATCAGAATCATTTATTCGTTTTAAGCAGGGTAACAAAAGGAGTTACAATGTTCATATTAGTTCTGTAGCCTACTTACGTAGTCTTAAAATGAAAGCATGCGAATATAAAAACGAAAATAGCAATATATAAACTGTATTAAATACAAGTAATGTTCTAATAATAATATGGTTTTTTAAATTATTTTTAAACATTGGCAAATTCAAAAAGGGAAGTCATCTTCTTATGTGTGCTTTGCTTGTAGTTTATGAGGAGTCAACGCTATTAGAAGAACGAACGGAAGAACAAACTTGGACTTTGGATAGTGGTCCCAAGAACATACCACTCAACGAAGCTTTAAGGGATCTAGTGGGTATTAATTAAGGCTGGCTCCTCATGTTCCAATATACCATCGAATCGAAAATTGAAGTTTGGGCTCTTAATAATATCCAAGCTTTGTTCTTAGAAGTAAGCTTCTAGGAATAATTCGGAGATCGATTACTGTATGTCCTTAAAAGTTTAAATAAATACATCGGTATCGCTTTTCAGGCATAACCTTTAAGAATCAACACGAGTATCTATTAGCAAATTGTAAGATCTCTCACAAACAATTATAAACATTAAGCACTCCTAACTTTGTTTGCTCCTGATTCTTGAAAGGTCACGGTGTATTGCTTTATTATGTAAAACATTCGCTTAATTGACTTCGAGTGGACACTTTGTATTAATAAATCTTTAACTAAACAAAGGCTCGCCCCTTTAGATGCTAACAAAACGGTTAATGATGATATTCAACTATTTCTCAGGCCGTCAATGGACAATTGGGTGCCCCCGCGTTTTAAGGAATAAACTTCGAATCTTCAGAAGAACCAGATTAAGGTTCGACTGAGACCTCGGGCCCATATGGCTACATGATCAATTAAAACTAAAGGTTTGTTTTTAAACAATAATATTTAACATCATAGACAAAGTAAGGAAGTCAACTTAATAAAATTAGACTTGGCATCTATGTCACCAAAATTATCAAGCGCAGGCACCTTCTATGCATGTTACAGTTAAATATTGAACCAACCTAGATGATAAGAATAAAAAAAAACAATTGATATTGCCGCCTACTGAATATTAATAAGGAGTCGTTACGACGGCCCGGCTGCTACCCCAAAGAAGCCATATTGCAAGAACTTATTTATATCCCAAGTTTGATTTATAAAAACAATACTGTCTGGCTCGGTGATAGCCAACGTCCCCGAAAAGTAATTACATTACATAAAAGCGAACGGCAGCGTTTGATGACTTCTGTAGTCTCATAAAAGTGCCCATATAACAGTTACTGTTATGAAATACTTCAAATAGAAATTCTGATCGCTAATAAACTTCACTTGTAAGTTCTCCGAAGGGTCCTTTTATCGCGAAAAGAAAAACGTATTGTGTAAATATTTTAGACAATGATGTTGAACTCAATAAAGTTATAAGGACGTGACGAGGTGGACGTTTGATTGGTTTTAATAATTTGGAAATGTCCCGTAGTTTCTTTGATATTAACAATAAATCTCCACTAACAACGTCAGCCCATATACAAAGTATAAAAATTTTTGGTGCTGCCTGAATAATGACTGAGAATACCAATTTATGAATTTACATTCAATTTTTTTTTTTTTATAGCAGAGGCAATTCAATTCTATATAACTTGCTTGCTCAGGTCGAATGGCACCTTGTAGCAAGCACTGGAACATGCGTCTGGCGTTGTTCACTGATGATGATGATGACGAAGAAGAAGAAGAAGAAGAAGAAGAAGATGATGATGATGATGATGGTGGTGGTGATGATGATGATGAAGACGATGGTGGAGATGAAGATTAAGATGATGAAGATGATAATGATTATGATAAAGGTGATGATGATGAAGGTTAAGATGATGAAGATGATGATGATGAAGATGATAATAATGATGATCATTAACTCACATGTCCTCGGTGCGCGCGACGGGCATGTTGCTGAGCGCGACCATGCTGCGCGGGCGCACCACGCTCAGATCGAACGGCACCTTGTAGCCCGGCTCGTCGAAGCACGGGAACATGCGTCTGGCGTTGTTAGGCCGGAGCTGGGTTGCTGCCACCATCCTGTATACATTAAAACATAATTATGGTCTGTAATTTATTCTTATTTATTATTGTAATGGAAACATTCTGCTGCTACTCCGTGGAGAAAAATGTAATGTCCATCGGCAGTGGCATAGTTGTAAACTAAAAATGTTAACTAAAACGATTAAGCCTGTAATAGTAATAGTTTTGTGTCAATGACGGTATTTGAGGTTGAAAAATCCGCTAGATGGCAATACGTAGGCGTGAGGTGTAACTGCTATGTCATTTGTGAATTGTGACATATCTGTAAACTAGCGGCCGCCCGCGACTCCGTCCGCGTGGATTTCGATTTCCAATATCCTATGTGTTATTCTGATGTATAAGCTATATTGTGGTAAAGTTTCATTCAAATCCATTCAGTAGTTTTTACGTGAAAGAGTAACAAACATCCATACATCCATACATCCACACATCCATACATCCAAACATCCACACATACAAACTTTCGCCTTTATAATAGTAGTAGGATGTCATGTAAAAATTCACCAATTGCAAACTAGTTACACCCTATGCCTACCTACTGACATCTAGCGGATTTTTCATTTGCTAAATCCCTCATTGAAATCTTCACCTAAACACGAGGAGAGCGTTAGTTCTGTCCCAGCATTATTATTGCCGACAGAAGCCTTTTTTCAATTAAAATAGCATTCACTTAACCTGTTACATTGCCAAGTGACGTCACATAAAAACAAAACCAAGCTAACCTTTCCACCTCCTGCTCTGTAGTGTAAGTAGTCTTGAAGAACGCCTCCGTGGAGCCTGTCTCCAGGTTTCCATTGAAGCTGATGACCAGGTGTCCGGTGGCGCCGGCTGGCACCGCCTTCTCCAAACGGATGGTTACTAGAGGCTTCTTCAGATCTGTCACTACCTTCCTCACGGGAATCTTTTGGAGATCCTTGCTGTAGATAGATAAATAAATAATTTATTTGCATCACACAACATACAAAACAGAGAAAATTTAACGATAAATTAATAAGTTGAACATAAGAAGCCTGTTTTAAAATATAATAACAAAATATATAAATTAATACATATTGCAATCGTCACAAGATACATACTACGCTGCTCAGTAAATAATATTGTACATATTACGTAGAAGAAATTCGTAAGGAGATTTTCGGAACTTATTCCGGACGAAATAACCCCCGAAGGGTACTTACTACTCCTAACTTAGTATGTGTACTAAACTATAAATTCCGAAATCTCCTATCCCCTAACCAAGTTAGTAATAAAACCTCGAATAAACTAAATAGGATGCTATAATTCGGTAATGAACTAATCCGCAAGTTTGCAAATGAAACGCCAGCAACCAGCAATAATGTGAAACATTCATAACTTCCCAACAGCCTTCATTTGCAAGCCAACTCCGTTACGAATCGCCGACTCATACTGCAACATTATTCATTTTATTTAAGCATAAAATAATTTATTGTTCTTTCTAGAAACCTTATCGCGTTTTGCCGAGATTTTCCGACGATTAGGAACAGTTATGCATTCTTGCGTTTACTTGTTCTTGTGTACGAGCCGAGCGGTGTGACTGAAATGAATGATGAAAATAGGTACCAACTAAAGGGTAACCTTTATTTTACATTTTACACAAGGGCTTACGCCAATTGCCTAATCTGAGACAATTGCACAAATGTATGTTATTGCATAAGACAGATTGGAGCAAAGTTACCAACCTAATGGTTAAAATTATAAGAAAACTATAATATATATTTTTAGGTACTATACAGTTTAAGAAAACATAGATTGGAACACACCCAATGTGATAGTAGATTCCTTTGTTATCGTGGTAGATTCGAATGTCCGCAACGAAACGATTTAACAACTTATGATTAATTCAAGGTATTTAAGGTACATATCATATTTTAATCCAATTATAAAAAACTAGCGGCCGCCCGCGACTCCGTCCGCGTGGTTTCCGGTTTCCGCAAACGTAGGTATATACTATCTATCTAATCTGTCTGAACTGTTTCCTGTGCTTGTGCTATCTATCCATCTTCATTGAGCCTTCTATTTTATGTGAACTTCTTACATATTTAATTGGTGACTGTGTGTGGACATTATAAGGAGTTATACATCGTGAGTCTACCTTTTATTTTACCCATCACTCTCACCTAACCAAAATACCTATAAAGTTCCATACAAAAATTAATCCCCTTTTTCATCCCCTTGGGGTGGAACATATAAAAATCCTTTCTAAGGGGATCTTTATGTCATAGTAGCTTTATGCATGCAAAGTCCCAGCCCGATCGGTTTAAAATTGACAAAGTTTCATACAAACATTAATCCCCTTTTTCATCCCCTTGGGGTGGAACATATAAAAATCCTTTCTAAGGGGATCTTTATGACATAGTAGCTCTATGCATGCAAAGTCCCAGCCCGATCGGTTTAAAATTGACAAAGTTTCATACAAACATTAATCCCTTTTTCATCCCCTTGGGATAAAATAATAGATATATACTATAGCCTATAACCTTCCTCGCCAAATACACTATCCAACACAAAAAGAATTTTTCAAATCGGACCAGTACTTCCTGAGATTAGCGCGTTCAAACAAACAAACAAACAAACAAACAAACAAACTCTTTAGCTTTATATATTAGTATAGATAAGAAAAAGAGAGATAAAATACATATATAAGATAACGTCACAAAACTCAACGACCGCTACGAAACTATCAAACAAGTACGTATTTGGCCTGATTCCATAGCGTTAAAGTAAATTGAACCGATCTCTGTACCTGTCCCCTTCAGGTCGTAAAGTAAGAAGGGGGATATCTAGCTATTACGTTACAACTGTCAAATCGAGTTTAAGTTTAATTAAACTACGGAACCAAGCCTAGGCGAATCATTTTGAATATTGGGACCCCGTGCCTCGAGTACACCTCGGTTACTTGTAGTAAAATTAGGATTGCTCTTGAAATCTAACTAATAGGCATTGGCCTAACTGTTGTAGTCAGACAATGTTAGGGCCCATAAAACGTGGAAACTAGCTGATTGATACTGTTTGATTAGAATACGTTGGATCTTGGCTATTAGAACTAAAATAGGGAAGAACCTTTTTTATTTAAACTCAAACGTTAGCTTATCGTACCGTTACGTAACGTTATCATAAAGGCTACTAATCACATCAATTAAGTTAGGCCCCTTTACATTTTACACCCAGAACAGATAACTCGACTGCACTACATTGTTTCTGGCAAAGGCTCAAACCTCTAAAGATCACGTCACAAGCACAACCACTGATCCTAGATGTAGTCATTTCTCACCATCAGAACTGCATGCTAATTTAAAACTTTACCCCTTAAAACTAAGACTCAAAATCAAATACTCACGAGTCAGCGGGCACACGCGCCTTCACTTCAGTGTCGGTGATCTCCAGCTCGTGCGCGCTGTGTATGTTGATCTCGTCCGACTCCTTCTCCCATGTGATATTGATGTTCACGTGGCCTTTAAATTAAATGTAACTAAATAATTTTATGACAAGAGACAGAAGGGGTGCAGAAGAAAATTATAGGCAGAAAAAACAATTGACGCGCGCTATTTAAAGTTGGAAGGCGCCCCGCGTCCTAGTTATTTTTTTCTTTTTTTAGTTTTTACTCCTCGACAATTACCACAAAACTCAATCCTTTCGTGGATGGAGCGGGTGGCTCGGTGGCCTCACTCTATGACATTGTAACCCCGCAGGCGAGGACTGAACACTTGCATGGTCATAATTAAGGTAGGAAAAATTTCGAATTAAACGCCATTAAAATTCTGTTAAGAAAGTTACTTACAATTACACTACCAGAATTTAATTATTCATATTCTTATAATATTATTGTCTTCACCTTTGAACAGGCCGTCTTCCAGATAAGGTTCTAGTTCCAGCCTGTAGCCAGTGGGCACTACTGCCTTCTCCAGGCGCGTCTCCATGGTGAGGCCGTGGGCATTGTTGAGGTCGATGCTCCTGGTCTTGATGATGTGGCCGGCTGACACCTGGGCAATCGACGGGAGAATAAGATTAACCCACGTCAATGAGGTTTTCGCAAATGAAAAATCCGCTAGATGTCTGTAGGTAGGCGTAGGGCGTAGGGTCTAACCGGTAAGTAATTGGTAAATTTTGACATAATATTTACAGAAATGTCGAAATTCACCAATGACATAGCAGTTAGATCTCACGCCTACGTATTGCCATCTAGCGGATTTTTAAATCGCAAAGACCCTCATGGGCCCAGAGGTTTATTCTCATAGGAAAACCGACGAGCCGCTTCATGTAGTGGTCAAGAAGTTGACAATTGACCAAGAAGTCGCGGGTTTTGATCCCCGCACAGGACAAACATTTGTGTGCATAAACATGTCTGTTTGTCCTGATCTTGTTGTTATATGTATCTATTGAAGTATATTTGTAATACCGCTGTTGAGTCTGATATCTGTAACACAAGTGCTTAAGCTACTTAACACGGAGACAGATCAATGTATGTGATGTTGTGAGATATTAATTATTTTGTTTATAAAAATAAACTGCACTTCACTTATAGTTTATACTGATTATTACAATTTGTTTAGTAGGGTCAAATGTTTGTCAGAAAAAAGCCATTTAAGCAAGTTGCTGTTTCTTAACAACAATATTTAATTGTTTACATCCACACTCGCTGAGGTGTATTTTGACGTAACGTTTATTTATTGAAGCTGAGGAAAACTCGAGAAATCATGATTATAATAATTTGTAATTTATGCATTATTTTAACATATTGTTAGTACACATTGTAATAAACAAACAATGGCATTCATTTATCTGATCTCAGCAATGATGTCATATTAAATTTATTTATTTGTGGAGAGTAAATGAAGGCTGATTGATGAATCTAACAGTTGTTCAAGATGAGTTTAAATCATTTTGTACATGTTTTTATTTTCCTCTAATGTAATAAATAAATATCTTTGAGTTAAGTAATCCTTTAATCGACTGAAATGGCCAGTTTCCAATTATTTTTCGTGCTCGTAGCAAAGAATATCTGTTCATTATTTGAATCCAAAAAATTGCTAGTTAATTGCTTAAAAAACTCTCAAAAAATAACAAGAACAGTAGTCGTAGCATCTCTTTATTCCCATTTCCATTGTCCGAATCACCCTTATACATTCATGTTTATTTAAAAAATGCTATTGTAGCCGCAATTCTGGTCCGAATTGCCCATTGCCTCTAAATAAGTGTTCGCATTTAACGACGCCTAGGTCCGCCGGTTACAGCCCGTGACCAGCGCTAACTAGTGTTGCAACGGAACTGGCATAACGGAAGCAGAAACGGAAACAGATGTTAAAAGTAAATCTTAACGGAAACAGAAACGGAAACGGAAGCGGAAACGGAAGCGTTAACACTATGAAAAAAAAGCACAATTGTACATTTAAAACTTTTTTATTTAATTTTTATTTTTTTAGTACTCAAAATTAAACATCGGCAAGTTATATTTAATAAAGAGTAACTTGGCCGCTTTTTCACCTTTCAGCCTATTACGATGTTCTTCATAATAATATATTAAACCTTCCGTTCAGAGTTCTGTTATAAAGTTTGCGGAACCAGAAGCAGAAACAGAAGTGAAAAAACATGCGGAACTTCTGCAGGTGCGGAAGCGGAAGCAGAGTTCTGTTGCAACACTAGCGCTAACACATTACCCCATGATTTATAACTAACAACCCTTACGAATGAAAAACCCTCTTACTAATGCGTAAGAGGTTTGGAACTATTATTATGTTTTATGACGACCGGTTCGGTAGTGGTTAAAAAGTTTGCCTGCACACCAGAGGTCGAGAGTACGATCCCTCATCGATTAATTGGGTTCATCAACAATTGAACATGTCTGTTTGACTGTTTGTACTTATCACGGTGTTTATAAGTGTTGGCATCAAGCAATTAATGTTGTCCGATATATGCATAGTGTCACATTATGCTATTTCAGTTAGTGTCCATAGTCAACAGCGAAAGGTAAATTCACTGCTACGATTTTAAAAGCAGTTAGGTTAAGTTATTGGTAAACATTTAATATTTGACTAGCCCAGAAGACAATAATTGTTTTAACTCAAAGTGTGCAATTAGCCCAAGTCAGAATGTTACTATGGAAATGCACGAAGAACTTATTCAGATCAGCGCCAGTTCACTTTCTAACTAATTTCCTGTTTATTTATCCCATCGAAACGATCCATCCTACAGCTGAAGTAAGCGTGGCTCTCACGAGTATATAACGTTTATTTATACGACCTCACGTGTACATATATAATACTCGTATATGTTACATACCTTATCCGGCGGCATACAATGCGCCGCGCTCACGCAGACTGCGATCAGGATACACGTCGCAAACATCCTCTTTGCTTTCCTTTGGTCCTGGACAGACAACAATACATTGTAAATTACTAGTATAAATGTAGGTGACCAGGAGAGGTCGTAGTGGCAGCGTGTAGAAGATTGTTCTTTCGTAAAATGTGCCTCAAAAAGGCCACACTGATCGATAACCTAAGAGTGGTTACGATGTGTGATTTTTCCCATCATTGTTAAAACTAGCGTAATGAAGTTCACTGCTGGACAAAGGTCTCCCCTGATGGGGTTAAAATCACCCCTGGCCAGTTTGTTGACCGCAGAACGGTGAACGATAAACCACGAGTTATTGATAGGGTTGCCATCCGTCCGGGTTTCCCCGGATTTGTCATAGTTTAGAGAGCGTCCGGGGTGCGTCCGGGGAAGGTTTCATATGAAGACCAAGAAAAAAAAAACGACCGCCCGCGATACACGAACTATGCTTGCACACCACGATCAACCGACGATTTTATGAAGTTGAAGCTATGATGTCCGACTTTCGGACTCTAAAATCCGGGGTTTTCTCGCATCTTGTCCTGTTTTCCAAATTTTAGAGATGGCAACCCTAGTTATTGAGAAATTAACCAGCCTACCCAGTGTGGTGACTACTGGTCGCAAGTTCGCAACTACCGAGTTTCTTGCCGATTCTTTTCGACAGTAACTGCCTTCCGAATCTGTAGTATAGTCATCATTTATTGTAATTGTAGATTCATAAGTGCTTCTTTGAAGTGAATGAATAAAGTTTGACAGACTAAAGGCATGTTGGGCATAGCCACCCACCTGGGGGATGACTGCGTCCATCAGTGGACTGCAATAGGCTTATGATGATTACTTCTTAACATGATTTAGACAAAGCATTTGGTCTACCTATTTCTAAGAGATCACCATAGACGCCTTAAACATCCCTTTTTCCCAATAAACCTTTTATGGTATTGGTTTCCCTTGTCCGTTTACAGTAAAACCTGCTGATTACATTTGAACCGTATACTACAAATGCAAAGAATGTATTCCTTTATTATTCAACAATTGAACGGTGACAGTAAACCCTTTTTATGGTTACCATCAGATAGTCTCATTGTCAGTTCAAAGACATGGTGAACAAAGGACAAATAAAGTGAATAAAACAACCTTGATGTTTCTTGTGAGTTTTGTATATGTTTTTTTTTATGTTCAGTCAATCAAAAAATTAGTAAAATATGTCTTATAATGTCTAATTTAAAAGTACCTATGCGTTGCAGAAGGTTGATAATGATATGGCTTCTGTGCGGCCGGTTATTGAGTGAACATGAAAAATTTGCATGATATTCGCATGGGAAGAATGATAGCTTACAATTACATATTCTTGGTGGACACCAGACGAATTGAATACCTAGTGACCAGGGGGTCACGCAGCATAAATTAAGCAGCGCATATAATTAAGGGTAATTATATGCGCCAGGGGCTCGTATCCTATCCCATGCATGCGATGATAATTTGTATTTATCTGGATGCGACTATGAGGCTTACAATGGGTATTGAAAGCGTGAAGCTCTCAGTACAAATACTATCGTCATTCTTACGAAACACACGGGAAGAAACAGGATGGTGCTGTGAGTATATTAGCCCGACACAATACAGCACTCAATACCCAGTCACAGTACATCCAGAAATAATCTATTGCTTACCCTAGGAATCGAACCCGCCCATACCTACTAATATGCGAAAGTAACTCTGTCTGTCTGTCTGACACAGACAATCTTTAGACCCTGAGAAAGAACATGGGCTTCCTATTTTTGCAAAAAAAAGGGATCCGCGTGGATTAAGGACGAAGTCGCGGGCGGTGGCTAGTTTGCATATAAATAAAAGATAAGCTTACCTGTTACTTCGCGCGTTTGGAGGGCGACTGAGCGCATTCGCTCACTCCGATCCCCTCAATTGCCAGGATATGGCTCATTGGCAATGACGACACTGTGATTGTGCTCCTCTTAACAGTAATCGTATTTACTAGTCGGCTAACCATTTTGGAGGCACTGTTAGGGAACGAATGGTGCGTGCGTGAAGGGGTCACATGAGCAAAGATACTGGTACATTGATCTGGTCCTATGGATTTGCCATGAGGAAGTGAGCTCGAATTTTTGATTTAAGATGTGCTTTTATTTTCGAGTATGTTTATTTTGCTCTTACGAGCTTATACTACTGTTGTGATATAATAAACATGAGAATTATTAAAACATACCTAAACTCCACATAAATTTTCCAAAAGGGGAAAAAATAATAACCCCCTTTAACAGAAGGTTCTTTTAGGGTACAGGTATTGAAAAAACAGTTGATTAAGAAATTATTTGCAGAAAATATCTCAATCCAAGCCTATTACTTTTACTGTTGTAATGTAACGGCAAAAGTCCTAAATTCATAACTGGTTTGTTTCACGACGGGCACAGATGTGGGAGACATCGCATTCGAGCCTTATTGGACGATAAACCCACATGCTCGCTATGCGTTCATTAAATTGACATTCATTTATTTACGATTAATAAATCTTTGCGAGTATTTATTTAATCTGAAAGAGATTCATGTATAGCTCTTGTATTGAATTGTGTATGAGAATTGATAGCATAACGCTATTCTGGAAAAATGTTGTCCCTTGAAGATCGTAAGATCGCTCGTCTGGCATTAGTTGTATCTCGAAGTCAGAGTCAGAACTAAAGGTCCTAACATAAAACTTAGCTAGAACTTCCTGCAAGTTCAGTTTCAAGTCGCACCCACCCAAAGAAAGCGTCCAAGTTTACCTTTATTTTACCCCCTCCTCCTCCTCCGGTTACAGCACGAGAGCACAAGATAAAAAAAATTCGGTCACCCATCCGATGACTGACATCTGCGAACGCTGCTTAACTTTAACAACCGCAGGCCGAGTGCTGTGCAATTGACTTTTATTATCTGAAATATCCGTAAAGATTCTATGATGAATGAGAAACCCTAAATTCCGAATCTTTTATAAGAAAAATATGTGCATCAAAATCTGAGCAGAGTTCGCCGTCAATCACAAAGTGCTTGTTGGGATGGCAAATGGGCCGGTTAATTGAATAAACCAGCTACATTCTGGAGGACGCGCGTGTTAATGACCTCCTGCAATGAATTGTAGGCGTTTCGATCACTTAAAAATCAAGGCAACAATTAAGACGGGCCTGTTGATCTAGTGGTCAGCGCCCTTCAGCCGTTTAGGAAACCTAAGTTTAGAAACGAGTTTTGACCCTTAGGTGAAATATGGACCGCAATAATACGGGCCCGTTAGTCTAGCGGACAGAGACCCTGGTTTCAAAACCGAGGTCTCGGGTTCGAATCCCGCTTGGGGCAAAGATTGTGTGAAAAGTATTTAAGTATGTCTATCCGTTCCCTAGCACCCAATTACAAGCTTCTACCTTAGTTTGGGGCTTGGCAATTGGTGCCTAAGTGCACTGAATTTATTTATCATTATTAATTTTATTCAACAAATCTCGACCCCGTACCACACGCATCCTAATGTATGTAATATCTGGATAATTACGATAAAGTGTACACACATACCTTCATAGTTAACTTAGTGTTAAGTTTCTGCAAATGGCCCTGAAAGTTCAACAGTTATCTTCATTGATAACACCACCCCATAGCGACAACTTAGTTTGACATGTTAGAAGTTTCCGTTGCTGAAAACGGTACGGAAATGATGATGATGGTGATGATAAGGCCGCCATAACCTCAAAACAGTTTACTTATCGCCAAGGTGAGGACTATTCCGGTGAATTAAGGGCTTCATTACACGCGCTGCAGTTGCATTTAAATTGTGCAGCGAGTTTCGGAAGTGCCTTGTTCTTACTGACGAAGATGTAAAATCTTAGATGCGACTTTTAAAGAAAGATAGAATAAAACATATTCAATGGTACAACTAGCATTTTAATATACGAACAAGTACACTCATAGCAAAACACAGCGTATTGTCATTTTACTCGTACCTAACATGACTTCACGGCACTGGCATTCTAGTGTAAGACGTCCAGATTCCAGACAAATAAAATTAAGAGGTACTGCTCCGTTACAGCTAGACTTCACGTGTATTGAGACGTAGTTTATTATTAGAAATAGAATTAAGTTTATTTAAACAATATTAAACGAAATCAATCCAAAATTGCAATTCGAACAAGTGACCAAGGGTTGTGAAAATCATACAAACATTGTAGTTAGTTGGAAGTATCTGTCAGATGTGAACTTATTAGGAACTTATCTACAAGTAAATAATAATGATTTACACATTTTTTATTTTTTAAGTATCTTAATTTGGAATAAAATAATTTTGAATATCAGAAGTTGACCTGTATATACATATTTATATAGCCAGTGAGTATCATGTGGTACAAACACGTGTTCAATACTACACTACCGACATAAACATTGCAGTCGGAATACTTTTGCCATTGTGCTCGGATCTAATATGGAAATTGAAGTATCTGGCTCGTTACAACTCGGCTGTATCCCTACAGCCCAGTTTGGCTGATTCCGTTAAGACTTTTCGCAATTTTATACTAATATAATGAAGCTGAAGAGTTTGTTTGTTTGAACGCGGTAATCTCAAGAACTTCTGGTTCGAAAAATATTGTATAAGTCTTTAAACTATTGTATGTAACACTTATTATCATCCTCCTGCCCTTATCCCACACTAGGCGGGGTCGACGCAACACGTGTTCTGCTTCCACTCACTAACACTTATGTGAGCGGAAAACTAAATCCACGAGGACAAAGTCGCCGGCGGCCGCTAGTGTCATACATTTGTTAAAGAAAAATGTAAAGGTTTTATGAAAACTTATCAACGATTACCTTTTCTGATGTAATCTTCGTGGAAATAAAAATAAAATCATAAAAATCATCATCATAAAAATGAAATAAAAATATAAATTATAAATTTTAATCTCTAAGTTGTGACTAATAATGGAACTAGACCATGATTTACTTAAAAATTTGCTCTAAATCTCGGCATGCTCAAACGATGCAGTCATAGTTAGTCATCCAATATAAACAGCCATGGTTGCTTCTTCTTCTATCAAGAATTTTATCATCTATACTACTTGTTTGTATGTTAGTTTGATTGAACGCGCTAATCTCAGGAACTACTGGACCGATTTGAACAATTATTTCTGTGTTGGATAGTAAATTTGACGAGGAAGGCAACAAACTATGAATCCTAATTTTTCTGTTAGTTGGATAACAGCAAAATTCAACATGGCCAACAATGACAAAACAAAGCATTCAAAACAAAAGCAATCGACACCACATCGTTGACATTTCTTTGACGTCATTATTTATGATGATCCAAGCAACATGTTAGATACCGTCACTTCCTTTACGGTATGTGGTACGCCTCTAACCGAACACAATTGCTAGTCACTCGAGGTCAAGGTCAAAACATCTTGGACAATGGTGGCACGTGACATGTTTAACGAATCGTAAATCAAAAGGATAAAGGAAAGTAATCGTGGTAGCCAAGTGGAAAATAATGATTTAAGACAAAATGGAGATAAGATTTAGGATTTGAACAAAATAATTTACATCAATATTTATTAATACTCGACGGAACAGATTCCTCGACAAATATGAAATGCTCTGCAGGCAACAGTTCTTCCCAGTTTCCGTATAAGCTTAAATATACCTTAAACATGTGATGACAGCAACTTCACCTACACAGTTGGACGCAGTGGCCTCTTCCAGAATAAAGGTTGTTACCCATATTTACCACGCTAGCCAGGTGGGTTGGTAACCACAGTTTGGTGAACGATAATACACGGGTACGCTCCTACCGAACCCTCGAAATGTCATAGGCACTTCTTACGACACCATTGGAAAGAAATGGGGAAGTACTATCCTAGACCAACACTACGTAGCACCAACACACCATCAGGTACACATCTAAATCGAATGCTAGTAATTGGAGGAAAGTTTATCTTTAGCTTCGCCGCTATGGCTCATCTATCAGCATACATCCCTGTCCGAAGAATTAAATCCATTGCGAGATTGCCAAGTAATGAGACTACTTGAGGTTAGTTGCATCCATCCTGAGATGATCCTGAATTGGCTGCTACCTGTCTGCAGCTAGTTTATGTGCATTTCCAACCTGTTACACAGACATGCGTGTGGTAAAGTGTGTTAATGCTAATGTTGCTGAGTCATTAGTGTTTGCACTGAAATTGATAATCGGGAAGTCACGGAAATGTACTTAGGTAGAGTGGAATGGTTTTTTCACTAGCAGAGTTCATTCACATGACATATTCGGTAACCTTTAGTGCTCAGAAAAGTGTATCAAACTTTTTAATGGAGGGTACGAAGCGTGTTTTTATTACGGATTTCACAAGTAAAAGAAGTAATAAATGTTTTAATGTTGGAAAGTGATTTAAGGCAATTCGATAATATTACTGAGTCGACTCATCGACGAGATCGATTAATTAGTAAAATAACATGTAAAATTTATAGACAAGACAAGGAACTAAAGTTTATCTGTATTCTGTACTAAGAAGATGCTGTTCAACAATTTTCTATGGGTGAGTACTGTGTAGGTTAGTTAAGATATTAAGTATAAGATCTAAGACACTAAAGTATTAAAGGAGCCTTCAATACATAAAGCCTTAAAGACACTTAAGAACATAATAATTTATACACTTATATTTATACAGTTGAAAGTAATTTTAGATTCAACCATGCTTCCTGATGATGGTGGTGGTGACAAACAAAAATGAAACAGCACCAAAGGTTTCTTGTTTCTGTCTCTTTTTGCTTTTAACAAATAATTCAACAAAAACTTCCGGCACCAATCACCGTCGTCTTCCGTCATTATGAAGACGTTTTTATATTTTCATTGCCAAATAAGACACAACAAAACTGCCGAGTAATTTAGCTTCATAAAATGGCTTAGCAAAATTTTACTCAATATCATAAGCCTTATAAAAAGTGTTATTTGTAAAATCTATTTAGATATGTATAATGTTGCAAAGTTTTGAAGATACAGACAGACGAAAAGCTACTTTTTATACAAAGTTAAAAGGACAAAGAAGTCTTAAGTCCAATAAAATACTTATTACCTACCTATTTACAACTACGTCACTGAAATACTGATGGCACAGTTTCCCTACGCAGATATTGACTTTTAATATCTGAAATTATAATAAGGCATAAAATATCGTTTTTCCACAGAGGGGACTTCATTAAATTCTGCGTTACTTAGGTAGGTATGTATTTATTCCCGATGGAAGGCCAGCAGACATTAACTTGTCTTTTAAATTTTTCAAAAGTATTATTCGAGTGGGACTAGCGTCACGGAATTAGCATGACACTGTGGTCGGTTTATGTAATACAATATTTTGTTATTTAAATCATTATTAACTGTCGATTTGACGAGGTTTATTGTGCAGTCTTATGGCTCTGAAGGACTACCGGGTTAATATAGTTAATGCCTCAATATACCTACACCTATCTTTAAAAAATTGCTGTGAAATCGAAAGTAAGAGTACATACATGTTGTAGTAAGATGATGATTGATAATAAGATTTATCGATTCAATTAATCATTAATTTTCGGGAAGCTGTTACATTATAGAACAGCAGAAACGACGAAAAAAGTACCTAACAATCTTAGTTTTCACTTAGGTACTGGAACTCATAAATAATAAACGGTTAGCAACTGAAGTACACCTATAATAAAACACATCCCGTAAAATGAAATATTATTCGATGATACATATGCTGTCATATTCATGAATTGATATATTGACTTAAACAATATGTAATAACAGTTAATTAAAATAACAATGACCGTTTTGCCAGATGCACATACGGAACAGAGGACAGACATTACCTTGCAAGGTCGAAGGAAAACGTAGTTTACGCAGACTTTTCTACCTTTGCTCAAACCACAATGAAAGATCCTTCGCACCAGCCGTACCAGTAGGGAAGCTAGACAAAATTCACTGTTAACAGAGGCCTTGCTAAAATTGTCGTAGAATACGTAAAGTAATGCTCGGTGAAGGAGTTTGCATATTACCATAGATTGGTCTCGCGTGTACTACTGCCGACGCACGCCCCATTGGTCGTCCATTGTTTTTATTTTATTTTTTTTAATCTGTGCGTTAAATTATTGAAATAGTTTGAAAAGTTCATTTGCTGCTTGCGGCCAGTGTTTCGTGTATGTGCGTGTTTTTTTTTTAATAAATACTGGATTTATGATCTTACCATCGGAGATTTTGCGATATGCTTGATTTAGATTTGTGACACGTTGTGAGTTATGTTATGAGTTTTGTAAATATTTTTTGTTATGTTTCGGGACATTTGTGTGATTTAATTGTGATTTTAAATTAAATTATTACCAAATCACAACTCGGCGGTCAACAACCTGAAAAAGTGGTAAGCATTGTTAAAAAATATTTATATCTCGTTCATTTCAGGCAAAGATTAATGATATTTAGAAAAAATATTTTAAATAACTGTACTTACACAATATTTTAAGAAACGATATTTATTTAAGTTGAATTGTTTTTCACAACTACCCACCCTAAGTAAATAAAATAATACTTAGACAATAATTTGTAGAACTATCATTAAGGTATAGTAAAGTATTATCTAGAGCTTTTTTAAGATCGCAAGCTGATTTTTCGTTTTATATTTTGTAAGTGACCATCAATATTTAAGAAAAAAAGCATGAAACTTGCCATCGCTCACAGCGAGGTAAGGTACACATAGTACAGTCACTAAGTCTGTTAATATAAGTAGTCCTTGTGAAGCGTCATACATACCATTTCTTATTATAACACTAGCGGCCGCCCGCGACTCCGTCCGCGTGGATTTCGTTTTTTAACCGACTTCAAAAAAAGGAGGAGGTTCTCAATTCGTCCGTATTTTTTTTTTATGTTTTTCGAAATAAAAAGTAGCCTATGTTCTGTCTCAGGGTCTAAAGATTGTCTGTACCAAATTTCATCAAAATCGGTTGCGAGGTTTAAGCGGGAAAGCGTAACAGACTGACAGACAGACAGAAAGACAGACAGACAGAGTTACTTTCGCATTTATAATATTAGTTGGGATTAGTTGGGATTAGTTGGGATTGAATCACCGTAAACGCATGATTTCAATAATAAAAACCTTATTGTTGAATTTCTTGTGGCACTTCTTCTTAAGCCATTTGATTCCGTCTAGTGATTAGTAAGATATTGTAAAATATTGACGTGAATCTATTGTAAATCTAAAAATGTTTTTAGGTCGGTAACATAGAGTTAAGTAATGTCGGTGATGATAATTAGGTATATAAAAATACTAGCGCTCTCGCCCGCGACTTCGTTCCCGTGGATTTGGTATAAACCAATAAGTCAGCCCATTCCCTGCCTGTATACCAAATTTCATCAAAATCCGTTCAGTAGCTCCAGCGTGATTGACGGACAAACATCCAAACAAAGTTTCACATTTATAATAATATAAAAATAAGATATTAAGATAAGATAAGTGTCTAGAAAACTTGACGTTAAATATAAAATGTGCAAAAAACTTAATAATAGGGCGAATACTTTGTACCTAGAACAATTTCGCGATATAATCTCAAAGACAAAATGTTGAATTACTTATAATTTAATTACACTTTACAGCAAATTGTTTCTTATAGTGAGCACTATTGTGTAGTCTATCAGTATCTTCTTTATTCTTGACAGAACAAAAGGATTCTCGCAATGAGAGCTTAATTGATAGTTTATTTAATAATGCTCGTGTCTTTGTTTTAAATACTTGGTGAGACAATCTTCTGACTATAAACAGAGATGTTCTCGCCTTTAACAAAGGTGTTTTATTTAAACCGTTTATGTTTAATTATTATGAGATAGTTGTTAAAGGGAATTCCCTAGGAAAGGTATGCGAAAATTACTACCTGTTACTCGTATTCTGACATAACGCTATTCAAATCACAACAATTATTTTGTTTTGTTCTTATCTAGTAGATTTCGTAGACATTCCGTGCACATTTTAATTGTTAGAATAGATAAGGAAGATCATATGAAAAATCAGGTTAGATTAGATGTGCCACATTGATAGTTACAAATAACATTTTCTCAATTTTAGTGGAGTTGAGGATACATCTTATCTCAAACTCCTTCCTTGTTAACACCTGACTTCTAAGACAAAAAAAAACATTATTCCTTCCTTATCCTGTTAAGAATATGATTCCTGTAATGAATTGCCCGATCATTCAAAGGCTCATCAATCCACAGATAAAATATACCATGTAACTTTCAAAGACCTACCCCTGCTTCTCTGGTAACGTTGCAAGCGAATATCCCTACTAATATTATAAATGCGAAAGTAACTTTGTCCGTCTGTCTGCCTTTTACGCTTTCCCGCTTAAACCTCTCAACCGATTTTGTTTGAATTTAGGACAGACAATCTTTACACCCTGAGAAAGAACATAGGCTACCTTTCATAGCGAAATAAAGGGGTCTGAAACTCATGCGGACGAAATCGCGAGCGAACGCTAGTACCTTAGCCATAATTCTAATATCCTCACTCTACGCCAACCAAAACAAGGTCGAAATTAAAACGATAAATATCAAAAACACGAAGAAATGTAAAAAGCAGCAAAGTGCAATGTTATCGGAGCACTAGGGCTCATTCGCCACGCGCGATACGATTCGACATGCTCGCGCTAGGTACGCGGGTTGTACTTGCGCACGCGCAGTTGTAAACCATAAAAATAATAATTATTACAACGTTCCGTAAGAGTTATTACAGTGTTCCGTAAGAGTTACTACAACATTCCGTAAGAATTACGTTCACTAGATCGTGAAGTACAAAACGGAATGATGATTATTGGGCGAAAAAACTTTATTGCATAACAATTTTGTGTTTACGTACAATATCCAAGTTTAGATCCTCCTTTTAAGTGTATGGAAACACTTCAAACACTTGTGCCAGGAGAAACCGCTCTCCCGTCTTGAAGTTATAATACCTAGCGGCAAAGAATAGGTAGGTACTACACGCAACTGTTGTATAAGTCAATGAAAGTCTTATTCAAGAATCTTGCCCACAACAATGCTAGTAAGCTTTTATCGCTTTGTGACAATTATGTTGGCCTGCTTTAAGTGATGTCTCGGTGCAGTGCATGTTGACTTAACTACTACAGTGCCAAAGCACAGATTTTTTGTTGAGATTTCATGACGATGTTTGCCTTCACCGAGAGCTGCAATTAATTCCATAGATCTTCGATAATCCATGTAGCCATGATTGAACCGAAGACCTGACGCGAAAAGACGTGTTCTTTGCCACTGGGCTACCCGATACTCCAAATCTGCCTCTTCCCCACCATAAATCCAGTGTAGGTTTAACATATTTTTAATTCATTCCAGGATGAGTGACCATGGCGCTCTCGACGAGCAGGCAGCAATTCCTGGCTTACGAGTCCCAGAACCCTGAGGACATCCAATATGGCCGCCGTGGAGGCATGTTCGTCACCACGTGCGTCTGTGTGCTTTTCATAGTCAGCGCGTTGGTACTGGCCGTATTAGTCGGGGTCATCACTTATTTCATCACTTACTTTAAGGTTAGTATTTGAAACGAAATGTTTTTCCTACAGTCAATTTACTAAGGGCATCTGGAATGGACACTTGCGGAACTTATTCCCTTAGTAAGTGTCCGATAAAACACAGGGGAACGCTGCTTGCACCCCAACCCTTTATTTTACCTATCCTAATCAGCTATCAACATAAATTCGAAGAAATAATTGGCCATCAAAGTAGTTTGACTTGGTAGATGACACAGAACAAGGAAGGAAGACAAGAAAATCTTGATGAAAATAATCGGTATTTCCACTGATAGCTACGCCCAGAGTTGCGATCTGCTTCTTAAAAATACAAGGAAAGACGATATTAATCTTGATTCAGCACAATATTAATAGTCTCCCGCGTCACAAAACTTTACATTATCAAGTTCCGTCCCGTCCCGTTCTATCAAAATAATCGTAAACTTAACCTTGTGACCTTTGACACTAGTAGGTATAGAAAAAAAAGCTAATGTCAAAATGACAATTGAATCAGTTTTGCTTGCTGCGCGTTTCATGTGATGAAAACTTTAATTTATTAAATAAAATTGCATGTAAATAAATAATTCTTAATATACAAAATGTGCCAAATAATACTCAATGTTGATCTCTCATTATTACATTAATATTAAGTGTTAAGTTCAAGTGAAAATGGCTTTCAAAATATGTGTCCTCGTATGTTTACTTTACCCAGCTTTTTTAAATGGAAATAAAACTGTAAGTATTACAAGCTGTTTTAAATAAAATGCTACATGATTTAAGATCTAGCTTTATAAACCTTTAGCCACGATAAGGATATTTACAAGGCTTTATTCAAAAACATATTCTCCTCCACATTTTCCTTAAAGCACAAATATATTAAAATAGACAAATCATTACATTATGATTGATGAAGTAACTAAGATTATTTAACGTACTTGACTTGAGGCAACTTCCTTGTGATTTATCGAAATGATCAACATTACCTATTTTCATGTATGAAAAATAAATATTTGATCTGGAAACTTTAAATAAGTAGCTGGTTTTCTGAAGGATGCAAAAGTCTTTTAGCATATTTTAATAGTAAGAAATTCAGTGCTTGCCCTATTTTAGGTTTTCCTATATTTCATCATTCCTAATTTAATTTGGAAAATAAAATTTTTAGGTAATTAAAAGAATTTTGATAAGTAAACTGTTCTGAGTTTATTTTACTTAAGAAGTAGGTACAAAATTTCAACTCTTATTTTTGCCCTATACACTGGAAAACTTTATGGAGTCACACATTTTGTTTTATTACCCATTTAATACCTTGTATCTTTATAATGACATCTGAATTCTATTTTACAATTGACTCTTTTATTTACAGGTGGCTAAAGACACAGCACCTGCAGAATTCTGGGATGAAACAGAACCATTTGGGCAAAATGACCCGTCGCCAGATCTCCGGCTTCCATCCACTGTCGTGCCCAGTTTCTACAGACTTAAGCTTCGCACAGACTTGGAAAACTCAAACTTCACCGGCGAAGTTTACATTACCATCAAAGCCAACTCTCCAGTAAAAGAAATCATATTGCACTCTAAAAATCTCAGTATCAATGGAAATGCAAAACTAACAGAACAAATCTATGAGCGAGTTGAAAAGTTACACACTAGATCTAAGCGTCAAGCTAACGCTACAGACGCCGTTGTGGTGGATGCCAATCAGAACATAGCCAGTAATGTAAGTGCAGAAAGTGGAAGCCAAGGAAGTGCCATAAACTCCTCAGTGCCAAACGTTAATACTAATGAAACGCAAGAAACTACACCTAATGTCATCTTTGACAATGCCAATGTAACAGAGAATGTCGAAACAACAACACAGGCTGTAACGGAGGCACCCATAGCTCCTGCACCACCTACCGACACTCAAGTGACACATAGCAGTCTACGTAATATCAAAATCGTTGATATAAGGGAAGCGACAGGGGATAGACTTATCTTGAAGCTAGCTTCAGCACTTACGCCTGATGTTGATTATACGCTGCAGTTGTCGTTCAGTGGGGAAATATCTAATGCTTTGACTGGTTTCTATAAAAGCACATACATGAATGCCAACAATGAAAATAAGTAAGTCAAATATTTATTTTCATTTGCAACCTATTAGCATTTTTTTTGTGTGTGTTTGTTAATAATTTTTATATTTAAATTTTGCAGGAAATTGGGCGTCACCCAATTTGAACCAACATCAGCCAGAGCAGCATTCCCATGTTTTGATGAGCCAGCATTTAAAGCAAAGTTTGAGATCAGCATAGCTCACCCTGAAAACATTTCTGTGCTTTCAAACATGAAAGTTTCAACTGAGGAAAATATGTAAGTTTTGATAGGTAGTCTTACAGTGAACATGTAAAAAAAAAACATGAACTTTGACCCATGTCAAGTACTTCTCTTTGATGGTACAGTAAATTATATTTTTTATTTATTTATTTAAATAACAATAACAATATTATATTTTTAATAATAATAACAAGCAAGGGAACAAATGAAACAAATAATAACCACTTTTGTCAACTACTAGTTAATCTCATATTCCTTAAAAGACAAATAGATTCAAGCATATCTTCTTTCATTTCAGCCCAGACCAACCAGGATGGAAGTGGACACACTTCGATAGATCAGTCAACATGTCAACGTACCTCGTTGCCTACATACTATCAGATTTCAAATCACTCGAAACAACATATTTGAGCATGGATAACGTAACCAAGTTGATCAGAGTTTGGGCCAGACCAGAGTATATTAACAAAGCTCGATATGCACTAAATATTACTCCAACGCTGTTGAGTTTCTACGAACAAGTGTTTGGTGTGCCATACGCTTTGGATAAGTTGGATCTTATCGCGATACCGGATTTCTCTAGTGGAGCTATGGAGAACTGGGGATTGATTACATTCAGGTATGAGGTTTTTTACTTAAGGTAGAGTAGATGTTTTTTCACAGAAATTCACCAAGTTAAGCCTATAATTTTCAATCCTTTTAGGGCACGCAGTCCGCACTAGTGAGCGGCCAAAGATAATATTAAGATAATTATATGTATAATATAAATAACGTAACGTCAAGATTTCAAATCATAAATGTTATTTTTTAGTGCACTACAGAGTGTGTTTTGATCTAAATAACAAAAAATATTACAATAATAAAAGAAACAGGATGGGCGGCGCTAGTGTGCGGACTGCACACTATTGTATCCTTGCAACGCCAATAGAAATATTATGTCGCGTAAACTATAGCGTAATGTCATAAACTATGTAAATTGGTGTATCTAACATGACTGTAGTATGACGTACAAATGGTTATCGTATTTACTACGCCTAATAGGCAGTCATCATGCATCCATATTATGTATGTGTTAAGTATCAGTGCAAAAGATCCGAATCAGAACGAAGCAAAGGGGAAAAACTTCAATTGTAACCATTTCAATGCTCATTGAACTAATAATGAATTACTAGGTGTTATAAATACAGACAATGAGCTGGGTTGATATTTTCATAAGTTTTGCGGACAACCATTAAAATAATCTAAAGCTGTTTAATAACCTGCCTATTCAGCCGTCATGGGTTTTTACACCACGTCGTCGTATTGAAGAGGCGACAGAAATATTTTTAAAAGATGTTTGTTACGAATACTGGTAAAAGTCGTGACAGGAAGCAAGTTTTGTCGTTCAAATACTTATTCATGGATTATATTAGTCACTAGCAGCCGCCCGCGACTGCGTCCGCGTGGATTTCGATTTCTAATAGCCTAAAGCATTCCTCGTCAAATGGACACAAGAATATTTTTTCAAATCGGTCCAGTAGTTCCTGAGATTAGCGCTTTCAAACAAACAAACAAGCATACAAACAAACAAACAAATTCTTCAGCTTTATACATTAGTATAGATTTACGAATGAAAAAACTTATTTAATAACGACGGACCTAAAATAACATGACCTTCTCTCTTTTAATAGCGTACTGTTATGAGTCTCCCCAGGAAAGGGTTTTTAAAAAAAACAAATTAATGAATTTAGAAAAGGCAGCCGTCTAACGTGGATGATGGTTGGGAAGAGACTGACTAGGAATGGTTCGAGTTGGGCACCTAAGGCCAGAGATGCTGACGAGGCGTAAGGTCAGGGATGTCAGCATTAAGACATACAGCCCAGGGATATAACACCTCCCGGGGGTAGACTAAACATCGGGGTTCAACCAGGATGTTTAGGAAGAAGAAAGTGGAAATGGAGAGGTAAGTGACAGAATATTAAATGTTTGTTCTGATGCTCGGAGAAGGTAAGTTTACAGATTCTGGAAGGCGCCTGATGACCTTGAGAGGGATAGCAGGTTCAGGATTTGGAGCTTCATCAGAAGGTGAGTCTACAGGAGCTGTTCGGGAGAAAACTCGGAAAAGGTAGGATAGACGACTACGCGATTTAATGAATAAAGAAATTTTAAAAATACAGAAAATTATCATTAAACTTAATATTACAATTGTAATAACAGAATAATGAGTCTCGTATTTTATTAAAGTATGCTGGTTTAGAATTTTATTGGCTTGATCTGATATATTCTTAAATTGGGTAATTGTTTTTGAGTTGAAAGTGTCTAAATCGATGTTTTGTAAATTTAACGGAGGCTCATCATTCGTTAACTTAATGAACTTATCTAGAGAACAACAGGAGTCGTTTATTATATTAAAATCGTTATGAATAACGGATACATTAAAAGACAATTTATCAATTTTAGGCATTAATTTTGTATTCTTACAGAATGCTATGCATTTGTTTGGGACAGTTAGAATCCCGGTTCCAATTATATTTATTTCAAAATGGCTTGAGTTTGAACATTCAATATACAATTTATTGTTTTGGGATTGTACAAAAATCCAACTATTACTATTATACAATGGTTTCCATAAATCTACGTGTCCATGAATAAATTCCGTTTTGCACTGATTTGGTAACACTTTTATAACGCGTGTTATAATTTCACTTTCACAACTTGGATGCGCACTCACTGGGAACACTGTCGCAACGTCGCAGATGAAGTCTCGCGTGCTTATCGCTATGCATTCGTTGAGAGATTCGATGGTACAATATTCTAACTTGTCCTTGGTCATTGCTATATACTTACTGCTAGGAACTATAAAACTAAATGAATTCGGTGTAACACTGTTATGAGGTGTAGGTAAAGCTATATTATGGTATAGGTTATATTCCTTGGATGACACAAGAGGAATTTTAAGTATAAAAACGATCCTATTGTTTAAACTAAAACAAACTATACTAGATACATTTAATAACGAGTAAATATTATTAAGACTTAGACTTACAGGTAGCTTAACATCTGCAGGTAAGTACCTAAAGTTATCGACAAGTTCTTTATAAAGCTGCGCAGGCGGCAGTATGGCAGGATGGAGGATGTTTTGACTACAGAGAAAGATAGCGTTAGTTATGTCCTCTAATCTAAAAGAAAGAGTCAGTATGGAAGCTTCTAGACTGTTTAAGATAGAGTTAATATTGGCTTTTACAGAAAGTTCATTTGTCAATATTGTTAAGTTTTTTAAATGTAAGGAGAAGTTGTCGATAGCTTGATTAAGGTTGGCTTCATTAAGTTTAATTGTGTGTAAGGTTTGATTAATTATATCTAAATGCGTTGAAGTTACTAAAATATTTTCTTTTATTAATGACGCCAATCTTATTTCATTATTTTGATTATTTTGTATGGCGTTGTCATATTTGACAGCGTCATCTTCATTTAATGTTCCAAATATGATTTTGGAGAGAGAACCAATTGCACCTAACCATGCTCCCCTTTTAAAACGTTTTTCCACTAAGTGGGAAATAGATGAATATTCAGAAACTATGTCTTGATACCTTACTGTTATCGGTTGTAGTATACTGTGGCACTCCAGATTATATGAGCTTTCTATCTGTACTTGAGTGCATAGATATCGCAAAGTACCAAGAACTGAATTAATATTTTCTATGTGAGGTTGTATATAGGATATATCTATCGGAGTTACGACATCTAAATGGCTTGCACGAATTTTGAGTTCACCAATTGGATCAAAGTATATGCCGGAACTGGTGTCGATTTGGCGAATAAACTCTTGATGCCCTTGGGCCAGTACACTGAAATGAAACGAGAAATGTTTATGCTTCTTACTTACGAAAAATCTATTTTGTATGTATTTGTTTATAAAGGATATCTAAAGTAATTATATTTTATATTGTAAGTATAACTGCAACTATCAGCTACCAATACTCACGACTAAAACCTATATGAATTAAAAGCTAATGAAAGAAAAGTGTTTTATTTTAATAACACTTATTTATATTACGAACTTATTCAATATTTATTTTATCTAATTTTAACATTAATTATGATTGAGATTATTTAATCTCGTACTTCTACATGTTTAACTTCGTCATAGTGATGCCTAACGTGGCGTCTGTTTATGAGAAGTGATAACGTATGGTTGCCATGCACTTTGACCACCTTGTAGGGGCCCTTCCACACTGGGGATAAAGCTTTGCGAAGTCGGACATGATTTTTTAATAAGACATAATCGCCAACTTTATATTCGACGTGACGAGTATGGGTATCGTAATAATTTTTTGACGATTGTTTGGATTTTTCAATGAATTCTAATGCTTTTTCACGCGTGTGTTTTAAGCGATGTCTTAGCATTTTTACATACTCGGGATAGGTTGCGTTAGAATTATCATCATAGATAGAATCTGGAATGCGCGGTTTATAACCAAATAATAATTCGAATGGAGAATAGTGTGTGGTAGAATGTACTGAAGTGTTATATGCTAGCATTGCAGTATAGACATATCGAGGCCAATTGTCTTGGTTTTCGTTAACGTATGACTTGAGGTACTCTTTGAGAGTGGAATGTGACCTCTCTAAGGCTCCTTGTGTCTGAGGATGATATGGAGCAGACCATAATTGTTTTGTTTTAAGGAATTCACAAGTTTTCTTAAACACATCGGCTGTGAAATTGGTACCTTGATCGGTAAGAATATGTTTTGGTATTCCGAATAATGAAATAAAATGCAAAAGGCATTCGCAGGATTCTTCGGCAGTATTACTGCGTATAGGATATGCAATAGAGAATTTGGTGAGGTCATCTTGCATAGTCAAGATGTACCTAAGTTTGGCTGTACCGGATTCTGGTAAAGGACCTACAATGTCCATGGATAATCGCTCAAATGGAGCAGTTGAAGTGGATGTTATAATCATCGGAGCTCTATTGATTTTGCGTAAGGCTTTATTTGTCTGGCAAGATGAACACATTTTAACATAATTTTCAATGTCGCTACGCATGTTTTTCCAATAGTACCTATCTTTTATACGATTGAGCATCCGAAGGGAACCTAAATGACCCGCGACGGGAATATCATGATTTTCTTTTAGAATTTTCGGAATCTCGTCTAGTGAAGGATATATTATTTTGTCATGATATATGTGGATTTTGATATGAGTACCGTCAAAGAGATGGCTGAGCATATTGTAAATTTTTACAAAGGAGTGTCTTACGAAAGGATTTTTAAAGTCGGTAGTACTGATATCATTTATTGAAGGATAAGACATAATGATTTGATCGCGTACGTGTTTGAGTGATTTGAATATATCAGGATACGGACAGTCATCAAAGTGATGTACTTTCACGAATAGAAAAAGGTAAGTTTTATTACGAATATTAAGAGGTAAAAACGTGTGTAAAGATCTTTCTAATTTCAGGAAGTCACTACGTTCGGGCTCAGGACAATTACTAAGGATTTCTTGGACATAAGGCATGGAGTCGTCCATATCTATTGAGGTAGGTATAATTAATAAGGTTTCAGCTCCTTTAAGAATATTTTCATTGTGTTCTATAATAACCGTGTCATTTAATTTTTCAGGAGACTTCAGGAACTGGTTATAAGTTTCACCGGTTAAAGGTAAGTTTTCAGGTGCAGAGGAACGAGTTTCAGCGGGAGACCCTTCAGCAACAGGTAAGTGTTCTGAATTATTTTCAGGTGGAGTTGGGTTTCCTTCCGGGCTGTAAGTGAATGAAGGTAAGTCGTCATTTTCTAACAAATCAATAGAAGGTAAGTCGCTACTATTTATATCTAAAGGGCTCCTTGGAAGATGAATGCCGAGATCGTCCAACGTTATAGGACTAAAAGACGATGATGAGATATTTTCATTCTCATTAGGATTTTCCATTTCAGGATTAATTGGAGTCACATCCGGGCCAACTGGCTGAGATGCACAAGGATCTTGCAAATTATCATTTGCTACGTTAAGTGCGCCCTGGGGCTGTGATATATGTAGTGGAGGTAAGTTAACATTAGTATTAGGACTAGGCTTAACATTAGGATTAACATTAGAATTATCATTAAGGTTATCATTAGGATTATCATTAGGATTATCATTAGGATTAATATTATCCTTATTTGCAGGATATATTGGATTAACTGGGTATCGAGAGAGAGCGTCCGCGGCAGAATTTAGTTTGCCCTTGCGGTACACTATTTCATAGTCATATTCCTCTAGCTTTAATCTCCATCTTTGAAGTTTACTACTGGGATCTTTATGATTAAATAGCCATTTCAGAGGCCTGTGGTCAGTGACGATAAGGAATTTGTGCCCATAGAGGTAAGGGCGAAATGTTTTACATCCGTATACGATAGATAGCAACTCTTTTTCAGTAGTGCTATAATTGGATTCGCTTTTATTTAAGGTTCGTGAAGCGAACGCCACGGGTTGATCCTTGCCTACAGTACCTTGCGACAGGACAGCGCCGACCGCGTAATTTGAAGCGTCGCAGGTTAAAATGAATGTCTTGGAGAAATCGGGATAGATAAGAAGAGGAGCAGATGTGAGTCTGTGTTTTAGGGTGTCGAAGGCAAGTTGTTGTTGGTTCTCCCATTTGAAGGGGGTATCCTTTTTTAGAAGATTAGTGAGAGGTTTGGCAGTCTTTGAAAAATCAATGATGAATCGACGGTAGTATGAAACTAGTCCGAGAAATGATTTTATATCTCGGGGAGATTTTGGTATTGGGAAATTAATTACTGCTTTTACTTTCTCGGGATTAGGCTTGACACCTTCTTCTGTGATAATGTGGCCAAGGTAGCATACTTCACGACGTAGGAATTCGCATTTATCGGGTTGAAGTTTTAAATTGAATTTACGCAGCCTTTCGAAAATTCCTGATAAATTGCTGATGGAAGATTTGAGATCATGGCCATAGCAGACCACGTCATCGAGATAAACGAAACATCTAATGCCCTGGAGGCCGGATAAGGCTGAATTCATTAACCTTTGAAAGGTAGAAGGGGCATTCTTGAGGCCAAATGGCATTCTTGCGAATTGGTAGTGTCCCTCGGGTACTGTAAAGGCTGTTTTGGGTTTATCAGCTTCATTAAGCTCAATTTGATGAAACCCGGAAGCAAGATCTAATGTTGAAAAGTATTTACTATTACCAAGTTGATCTAGGATTTCGTTAATTTGTGGGATTGGATAAGTGTCTCCGATTGTGATATCATTCAATTTGCGGTAGTCAATTACTACCCGCCATTTCTGTACGTTTGAAGCGTCCAGCTTTTTGGGCACGACCCAAATGGGTGAAGACCATGGAGAATCTGATGGTTCAATTATTTTTTGATCTAACATTTTATCAATTTGTTTACGAACTTCGGCCTTGTGGATTTCTGGGAAGCGATACGATTTAGTGTGAATCGGGACATCTGAAGTAGTTTTTATTTCATGTTTTAGAGCGTTAGTATGAGTGAGATTTTCTCCGGGGAGATAAAATATATCGGAATAATCGGAACAGAGTTGTAGAAGAGCATCCTTTTCTTCTTCGTTTAAATGAGAAAGGCGTAATTGTTTTAGCACTTCGTTTGTACGATTGAAATTATCTTTTGACACATTTATGTGATTTACAGTAGCTGTATTTTCATTTAAGAACTCGGATGTATCGAAAGGACGCAATTTAATATTTAAATTTGATTTGAGAGATATAGGCTCTTCTGAAATGTTAACAACGGATAGGTTAACTCTGTTGTTTTGTTTGACACGGACTAAACAGTTTGCTACTAATAGTTTGTCTGAGATTTTCTGGTCTAGAATTAAACCTTCTTTTAATTCAGGATTGGAAACAGAACATTCAATTATTGTTTCAGTTCTCGGAGGAATGATGTAAGCTGGATCATGAAAATGTAATTTTAATGATTGATTTCCGATACGAAGGCAGTTGTCATTGTAATTTATATTGCAATTAAGTGCATTGAGCATGTCTGAGCCTATTATTCCGTCATATGGTAATTGAATTGAGTCTATGACATGGAATGAATGAGATATTTTAGATTTAGGAATATTAAATTTAAGTTCGAAATGACCTAGAGTGCGAATTGTGTCACCGGCTGGATCGATACCTTTTAATTGAATTGTTTCTTTTATTAGTTTTGGATGTCTCTCGAGACAAGAATGTTTTAAGAGGCTAATAGATGATCCCGAATCAACTAATAATGACAATGGAATGTCGGATACTGGAGTCATGACGAGAACATGTGGTAATAATGTTTTCGATGTATCAATATTTATCTCGTAGATTTGAGACGAATTGGATTTAGGAATAGACCGAGGATTTGAATTGGAACTTGGATTCGATTCGCTATTTTTAATTAGGGGCTGGCTACCCTGTTTTTTAATAGCAATGGATTTAGAACGTGATCCAACGCTATGAGTTTGGGGCTGGTTACCCTGTTTGTTAGCGAGGACCGGATTAGAATATGAGTCATCACTATGAGTTTGGGGCTGGTTACCCTGTCGTGTGACTTTGGATTGAGACATATTCGACATTGTCGTGAAAGAGAGGTCTCCGTTTTGGGGCTGGTTACCCTGCTGTGTGACCTTGGATTGTGACGTGCTTGGAATTGAATTGACAACAAAGTCTCCGTTTTGGGGCTGGTTACCCTGCTGTGTGACTTTGGAAGATTTATGAGTGAGGTCTCCTTTTTGGGGCTGGTTACCCTGTCGTGTGACCTTAGAATAAGAAGCACGCGGAATTGGATGAAGATTGAGGTCTCCTTTTTGGGGCTGGTTACCCTGTCGTGTGACCTCGGATTTAGGAATAGTGCCGTTTTTAGCGTTGTTAAGTCCCGCACGACACTGAAACGAGACATTTACTCGTTTTTTGGCTCTGCTGGAGTCGGAACATAGGATTCGATAGGAACGTCATAACCGTCTACAGGATTAAAATGATAATCGTCGTTATCAGTGTCTTCTGACACAAAGTGGACCCGTTGTGGTGTCCTGGATTGGTTTGGTTGTTGATATTTATAGCGGTTATTATTAAATTCTCGTTTTTTACAATTTTCCAGCGTATGTCCTGGCCATTTACAGTATCTACAAATAGGAATAGAATTATTAGAATTGTAGGGATTAGAAATGTTATTATTGAAATTGTTACTAGGCCGATTATGACCGAAATTCGGCTTTGGGTTTGGTTGACTTTGGAAGAATTGACCCTGGTTACGACGGGCAAATTGGTTGTTCGGCCTAGGGATATTGTACCTTTCGTTAGACGGGCCGGGTTTCGATAGTGCTTGTTGAATCCTTTCTTCTGAAATTGCAATGTTAATGGCATCATTTAAAGATTTAGGCGACTTACTTCTGACGAAGTTTGAGATGCGCGGCGATAACCCCATCTGAAAATGATGGAGGGCTAGTTCCTCCATTGCTGCGGTTCTACCTAGCATTTCTCGGCTCTTGTGGCCGTGAGATATCGAAATCTCGGTAAGTAAAAGTGATAGACATGTCTCGATTCGTAGAGCGTACTGGCTGACAGGTTCAGTTGCTTGTTGTTTGCATTCTTGTAAATCCATAAGAAGATGTGCGTAATGTTTTCTTTCGCTAAATTGGGTTTTGAGAAAATCTTTTAACTGACTCCAATTTGTGAACTCTTTGATAGAGCAGGCTGTTTCGGCCTTGCCCTCTAATTGACATAGAATGTATTTAAATAAAATGTCCTTTTGATGCTCCCCTGCTAATTCGTAAGCGTTATTGCAATTGACTAAAAAGGAATTTAATTTCTCTCGTGAACCATCATAAGGTTTGATGAATTTTAATAAAGTCGAAAGCTCTACGTTGTCTAATTTTGGTGTTACTGTGATTTTTTTCTTGGTCTGTGACCTTGTGGATGGTGATGGTGGAGGTAGAAATTGGCTCTCCTCCTCGGCGTCGGTGTACATAACTTCAGGTCTTTCAAATTTTGGGCTATTTGACCTTTCCATCTTTAATAATTAAAAATTAAACAACAAAATAAATTAAATTAAATTACAATAGTTGGAGTCTGGGTATAGCAATGACCAATACGACTTACAACAATGCAGCGAGCACAGCGAGCATTTCTTGGAATTGCAGCGATGTGTGGGCGTGCAGTTGCAGATAGCTCGTTCACGGCGATAACAGGCACACGGAGTTGTCGCGACGAATTTAATGAATACTGGTTCACAATTGGTAGGTTCACTAAGTTCTGATGTTTGGAGTTTAACTGGATTAGGTAACTTATTTTAATAGGTTCACTGAGTTCTGGTTGCGTAAAAAGTACCACTGGATTTATTTTAGCACACTGAGTTCTCTGAGTTCTGGATTGGATTTTTTTTTTTTTTTAACGAGTACCACGGGATTTATTTTAGCACACTGAGTTCTCTGAGTTCTGGATTTTTTAACGAGTACCACTGGATTTATTTCAGCACACTGAGTTCTGGATTTTTTTAACGAGTACCACTGGATTTAGGATTCACTGATTTAGGATTCAACGACTCGCGAGACGTACCGAGGACCTCTTAAGATCCCACCGCTGCCACCAATATGTTATGAGTCTCCCCAGGAAAGGGTTTTTAAAAAAAACAAATTAATGAATTTAGAAAAGGCAGCCGTCTAACGTGGATGATGGTTGGGAAGAGACTGACTAGGAATGGTTCGAGTTGGGCACCTAAGGCCAGAGATGCTGACGAGGCGTAAGGTCAGGGATGTCAGCATTAAGACATACAGCCCAGGGATATAACAGTACGACGACAGATGGCTCTTAACTTTTTTTTCTATAGTACCTGAAGTCTGAAGTCCCACCTCCAAACCCAAACACACTATTGTTTACTGAAATAATTTCTGTTTTCTACAGAGAAACCACCCTTCTATTCGACGAAGAGTCCGGAATCCCTCGCGACAGGCAAAACGTAGCGATCGACGTAGCCCACGAACTTGCCCACCAGTGGTTCGGTAACCTCGTCACCATGCGGTGGTGGACCGACCTCTGGCTCAACGAGGGGTTCGCAACGTACATCGAGTATTTGGGTGTTGATCACGTGAGTTAAAGACGTTATTGCGTTAGATATAAGGATTCAAATACTCGAGCAGAAAGTGTCCAGAGGCGGTGCAACCTAGCGCACCATGGTTGCGTCGACCGCGTGAGTTGCAACCTTATTATAAAAGGCATATGGTGTACAATGCTTTGAGCAGTACAAAGTGGTTCGACAAGCTTGTCACCATGCGATGGTGGACCGACCTGTGGCTCAACGAGGGATTCGCAACGTACATCGAGTATTTGGGTGTTGATCACGTGAGCTAACCACCTTATTTCTATAGTTATAAGTATAAGAAGTATGTATTATTTCTAAACCTTATAGAAGCCATAGTAAAATATAACACAAGGACACTTGACCAAATTCAATTGTCACTTATATTGTGCATAACGCCTTTTTGAAACTTTGCCCAATAGGTGATTACAAAAAATCGTCTAATGAAAAACTCTTACTAACGTCATACTTCATCCTAAATTGTATAGATTGCTCAAGTTGACGGAGAAATTACTTTAGCATTTAGCCGCATTCGACTTTCTAATCTTTCTCGCTAATAGGGTAGTTGACACCACCAGTCATACTTTTATTTACTGTCCAAACGATTCCAAACTATTATACGAAAACAAACCAATTCATTTAGTGCTAAAAAGCGTCTTCCTTTTGAAGAAAAGTGTTGTGAAATTAATTTTGAAATGTGTCAACATCCCTTTTCCAGATCGAGCCCAAATGGAACATGTTCGAATCATTCGCTCGCGACAAGATGGACTTACTCCGCTCAGACGCGCTCAAGAACACGTCGCCGGTGTCCCGCCGCGTGGTCGACGCGTCCGAGATATCGCAGAAGTTCGACGAGATATCGTACAGCAAGGGCGCCAACCTCATACGAATGCTGAATAATACGATATCCGAGGACCGGTTCCATGAGGGGCTGGTGTACTATTTAAACGATTGGTGAGTGTTACTTTTTCTTTTTTTCCCGTATGTGTTTTACGAAGCGATTGGTAGACACTTTAGATTATAGCCAGCAGCTCTGGACAGTGTTGTCTGTGTTTTTCCCATGTAGTAATCCAATCAAAATCCCCTGCGGGACCACCAAGCTGCTTCCCGCTTAATTATGGGCAAAACTCACCATCTGGTAGCAGCCAACATCCACGAGTACTCTAAAGACACATCGCTGGTGTCTCGTCGCGTGGTCGACGCGTCCGAGATATCGCAGAAGTTCGACGAGATATCGTACAGTAAGGGCGCCAACCTCATACGCATGCTGAACAATACAATATCCGAGGACCGGTGCCGAAGGCACGTTAAGCCGTTGGTCCCGACTATGATCCAAATAGTCGGGTTCCGCTTGTAAGGGTTATGGAGGTCAGACGACAGTCGCTTTATTGTTATAACCAGCCTGGTGATGGTGAATTCAGGATCATAATTGTAGCGTACCCTGGGCTCCAAGGCAACGGCCAAAGATGCAACCGGGCGAGGCGCTAGGATGATGATGATGAGTGACGATGATGATGAGTGATAATGATGATGATGAGTGATAATGATGATGAGTGATGATGATGATGATGAGTGACGATGATGACGATGAGTGCTGATGATGAGAGGTGATGATGATGATGGGTGATGATGATGATGAGTGATAATGATGATGATGAGTGATAATGATGATGATGAGTGATGATGATGATGATGATGCCGGGCCGGTTTCGGCCATGGCGACCACTCCGAATAATAATGAGTATTTTCTCAGGAAATACATGAACGCCGAAGAGAACGACCTGTGGACGGCGATGTCGCGGGCGACAGCGTCCGACCCGGCGTTCAAGGACCTGTCCATGGTGGACTTTATGAACTCCTGGACGCGGCAGGCGGGCTACCCGGTCGTCAACGTTAATAGGAACTATGAGAAGGGACTCATTGAGATTGAACAGGTACCTATAGGCTTAAGCTTTCAGTTATTGTCCATTAATAACCATCCTTAACCTGAAGTCATAAAATCATAAATGTTATACTTAAGTGCAAAAAACACTGCAGTTGTTTTTTTATATAAATATCAAAAAATAATTACAATTAAAGAAAAACGATTCGCGGCGCTAGTGTGCGGACTGCACGCCCTTAACCACGTAGACGTATCACAGCGCCATCTAGCCTGAAACTCAAACAATATTTTTACTCTGGGTGCTAAAATGTTTCCAATGCTTCCAATAGACTTTTGTATTGGATTGAAACGAATACTTGAGGGAGGTCCTTGCTTGTTAACAGTACAGCAGTTCATATCATATGCGTATCATGCAATATAAATCAATAAAAATAAATATTCCTTACATGCAGAAGAAATTACATAATATGCAGCCCTGGTTGCAGTTATTTATTACAAAATAATAATTTCAGAAACTGTTCTCAAGCGCGGCGGACCCGTACCAGGCCATGGTGGACCAGCTGTGGCACATCCCGGTGAGCTACACGAGCGTGGCCGCGCGCAGCTGGAGCCGCGCGCCGCGCCTGTGGCTGACCCGGCGCTTCCACGTGGCCGCCGTGCCCGTGCCCGCGGACGAGGCGCTCTACGTCAACGTCGACGCCATCGGTGAGTGCAGTACTCGTGGTGCGAGACCGTACCGGGCCATGGTGGACCAGCTGTGGCACATCCCGGTGAGCTACACGAGCGTGGCCGCGCGCAGCTGGAGCCGCGCGCCGCGCCTGTGGCTGACCCGGCGCTTCCACGTGGCCGCCGTGCCCGTGCCCGCGGACGAGGCGCTCTACGTCAACGTCGACGCCATCGGTGAGTGCAGTACTCGTGGTGCGAGACCGTACCGGGCCATGGTGGACCAGCTGTGGCACATCCCGGTGAGCTACACGAGCGTGGCCGCGCGCAGCTGGAGCCGCGCGCCGCGCCTGTGGCTGACCCGGCGCTTCCACGTGGCCGCCGTGCCCGTGCCCGCGGACGAGGCGCTCTACGTCAACGTCGACGCCATCGGTGAGTGCAGTACTCGTGGTGCGAGACCGTACCGGGCCATGGTGGACCAGCTGTGGCACATCCCGGTGAGCTACACGAGCGTGGCCGCGCGCAGCTGGAGCCGCGCGCCGCGCCTGTGGCTGACCCGGCGCTTCCACGTGGCCGCCGTGCCCGTGCCCGCGGACGAGGCGCTCTACGTCAACGTCGACGCCATCGGTGAGTGCAGTACTCGTGGTGCGAGACCGTACCGGGCCATGGTGGACCAGCTGTGGCACATCCCGGTGAGCTACACGAGCGTGGCCGCGCGCAGCTGGAGCCGCGCGCCGCGCCTGTGGCTGACCCGGCGCTTCCACGTGGCCGCCGTGCCCGTGCCCGCGGACGAGGCGCTCTACGTCAACGTCGACGCCATCGGTGAGTGCAGTACTCGTGGTGCGAGACCGTACCGGGCCATGGTGGACCAGCTGTGGCACATCCCGGTGAGCTACACGAGCGTGGCCGCGCGCAGCTGGAGCCGCGCGCCGCGCCTGTGGCTGACCCGGCGCTTCCACGTGGCCGCCGTGCCCGTGCCCGCGGACGAGGCGCTCTACGTCAACGTCGACGCCATCGGTGAGTGCAGTACTCGTGGTGCGAGACCGTACCGGGCCATGGTGGACCAGCTGTGGCACATCCCGGTGAGCTACACGAGCGTGGCCGCGCGCAGCTGGAGCCGCGCGCCGCGCCTGTGGCTGACCCGGCGCTTCCACGTGGCCGCCGTGCCCGTGCCCGCGGACGAGGCGCTCTACGTCAACGTCGACGCCATCGGTGAGTGCAGTACTCGTGGTGCGAGACCGTACCGGGCCATGGTGGACCAGCTGTGGCACATCCCGGTGAGCTACACGAGCGTGGCCGCGCGCAGCTGGAGCCGCGCGCCGCGCCTGTGGCTGACCCGGCGCTTCCACGTGGCCGCCGTGCCCGTGCCCGCGGACGAGGCGCTCTACGTCAACGTCGACGCCATCGGTGAGTGCAGTACTCGTGGTGCGAGACCGTACCGGGCCATGGTGGACCAGCTGTGGCACATCCCGGTGAGCTACACGAGCGTGGCCGCGCGCAGCTGGAGCCGCGCGCCGCGCCTGTGGCTGACCCGGCGCTTCCACGTGGCCGCCGTGCCCGTGCCCGCGGACGAGGCGCTCTACGTCAACGTCGACGCCATCGGTGAGTGCAGTACTCTGATACACGACCGGTGAGGGGCATAGGACACACTAGAGATCACGTGAGTTGCAGCCTTATTGCTATACATGTAAAGTTCAATATGAGACTAGACCGACTTAACCCAACACGATTTTCTGAACGGATTAATGAATTAATGTTGTGGAAAAAAATACTCTCATGAAAAAGTCTTCCGAACCCCTTATCAAAATGGAGGAGAAATTATCATAAAGCACAAAAAACCAGCATATACGCACCGTGCGTAGCGATGACTCTGCCATCTCGTGACTCATATTCAAAACTTTTACTCTCAATGTCGGTAATTCTACTGTCAAACCACGGAAAAACACGGTGCCTTATTCTGCCATCTAGTGACTCATATTCGAAACTTTTACGATAAATATCAAATATTACTACTGTCAAACCAAGGAAATAAAATCAGGATTTTAGCGCCCTCTATAGTTTCTGCACGGTACGGCATATCCCCATCACTAACAGGATTATGATCACGTTGTGGCTACGCCTATCTACATCGCCACAAAGGAGTAGTCCTAATACAACTCAACAGATGGCGCTGTAACACACTCGCATAATAACTGCGAGATTTCCATACAAACGTACATCGTGCAAGCAGAGTTTGCGCCGCGACTTAGCATATACACGACTATACCAACGCAGTGTAGTAAGGACCTCGGCTCGATCTGCAAGCCTTGTGCGGTTGTTGATGTCCATGGGCAGCGGTAATCACTGACAACCAGGTGATCCCCTTGCTCGTTTGCTTCCCTATAGCATAAAAAGACGCACTATAAATAATCGTTAATTCCAGGTTACTACAGAGTGAACTACGACCAGAAGAACTGGGAGCTCCTAAGCTCCGCCCTCAAATCTGGCCGCGTCCAATCTCCCGTCACCAAAGCGCAGCTGATCGACGACGCGTTCAACCTGGCCAAGGCGGGCCAGCTGAACTATACGTACGCCCTGGGCTTGACCACGTGCGTCATGGACGGCGAGGACTCCAAGATAGTGTGGGACATGCTGCTGAACAACATGGCCTTCTTGAAGTACAACTTGAGGGCGACGCCTGGGTATTCATACTTCCAGGTAAGGAAATAGTGGAAGTAGTAGAACTTTTTTTTTATATGTGACCACTGTCGTGTCTTCGATGCAAACGGGATGCGGCCTAAAGTATAACATGCCCGCCCAGTAGATGCCTACTAACTCTTGCCTTGAAAAAACCAAGGTTAAAGTGATCGGGAAAAACATAAGCAGCGAACCCATTCTATTCATTAGCGATTCGCAAAAATAATTAACTAGCGAAACGCTTGGTGCGAACGGGTGGAATGGCAACGATGAAAGTGTGGTAGGTTAGCCTGGTATCCCGATGATGGAAAGGGGTTAGAGGAACTATAACTTCCACTTAAATGGAGCTTTCTGATGAGCTGTGCGTATTTCTTACAGAAGACATTACTTCACAGCTGTTGCGTAGGATTTTTGTCGTGAGTAAGGACTTTAAAAATACAGTAGACAGGGTTTGGGGCGAGGTCTTAAAATAGATAGATAAGATAGATAAATCATTTATTTGCATCACACAACACACAGTAATGTAACGTAATTTAACATGCCAAAACACATCTTTGACCCTGATGATGAGTCTTCTTTAACTTGTACAAGGTCAATGTCATATACAAGATCGTTGAATCTTAGTTCCATTTCAATGAAATTCCCTCTTCCCCAGGACTACATACGAATGCTCCTCAAGACACAACTGCGGAAACTTAACTACGGTCTGGACAAGCCGAAGGACGACAACGAAGCATTCCTGATAGAGAACCTGCTGATGTGGGAGTGCTACGTGGAGTCGCCGCGCTGCATGACCTGGGCGAGGAACGTGTTCGACAAGTGGATGGCCAACCCGGAGGTTAACGAGTGAGTGTTCACTTAGGAAGCCTAAGTACAGCTAATGTTGATGTAAACTCAGTCTGCGACCTATAAAAGAGCAACAATTAAATACCTCTGTTATGTGATAAAAAAAACTTGCTGCCTTAAATCAACTTGCTTGAATTTATTACAACCACAAAAACATAACTTTTAATATACCTTGTTCTATGATTTAAGAAAAGCGTTTGAAAGAGTGGCCGTCTTTATGTAGTTGTAGCTTGTTTTAGCTCAATCTTAATCTAAATGTAATAGGGCCAAAATTACTTTTGATATAACACTTGTTTAAATGCTACTGGATATATCGTGGTCAATTAGTATACTTGGGCGAAATCAAGAAGGGGTACTCCAAGGGAGTCTCTCAGGTCCATTAATATAAAAGCATAATTTTTATTTATCTAAGGATCCCGAGCTACCTTCGTTCGCTAGTTTACAACGTGGCGTTGAAGTACGGCGGACGGCGGGAGTTCGACTTCCTGTGGAACGTATTCCAGAACTCGACCGACCCCACCATCAAGAGCCTGGTTATCAACAACCTGCCAAGTACTCGGGATGAATCGCTCATCACCATGTAAGTATTTGTTTATTTGTGGCCATTTGAATCTTTCCGAAAAGTGCACAGATAATTTTATAAAAAGCCGATTACTGAAACAGATGAATTAGAAACTAACAGATAACGTGTGAACTTGAAAATTGTGGAAGGCCTTCAGATGTGGAAAGATCCTTTTACTGGATTGAGCTTATCCAGGGTTCTGCGCTCAAATAATCTGAATTGACCGGACTGGTTAGGGTTCCGTAACCAAAATGGCAAAAAAACGGAACCCTTATAGATTCGTCATGTCTGTCTGTCTGTCTGTCCGCCAGTCTGTCACAGCCACTTTTTTCCGAAACTATAAGTACTATACGATTGAAACTTGGTGAGTAGATGTATTCTGTGAACCGCAACAAGGTTTCCACACGAAAGTATAAAAAAAAATAAAAAAATGGGGGGTCCCAATAGTTAGAACTGAAACTGAAAATATTTTTTTTCATTGAACATATACGTGTGGGGTATCTATGGATAGGTCTTTCAAAATTATATTGAGGTTTCTAAGCTAATTTTTTTCTTAAGTGAATATTTTGCGTGACAGACTCTTCCAAAGTGGAAAAAAGTGTGTCCCCCCCCCCTCTAACTTCTAAAGTTAGAGGATGATAAATCTGAAATAAATATATCATGTACATTAACATAAAAACTACCAACGAAAATTGGTTCGAACGAAATCTATTCAGTAGTTTTTTTAATACGTCAAAAATAGAATTTGTACGGAACCCTCAGTGCGGGAGTCCGACTCGCACTTGGCCAATTTTTTTTACAATCATACCAGACAAGTGATAGGAATAGCGTGGATTGGTCAAGCGTATTCTTAAACGCTTCCGTTTAGGCATTCTTCGTTTAGAATCCTAGGAGTAGTCCTGTATATTACATCATGGTGATTGTATCCCCAGGTTACTAGACAAGAGCATGGAGGAGATCCCGAAGCAGTACGCGGTGGCGGCGTGGACGGTGGAGCCGCCCGTCGGGACTCGCGCGGCGCAGCAGTTCCTGCTCGACAACTTCCCGCGCGTCTACGACAAGTTCACGCAGATGGACGCGTTCATGTTCCCCGCCGTGCTCAGCGGATCCTTCGGGTTTATATCCAGTTATGATGAGCTTAATAAGGTGAGTGAGAGTGTCGATGTTATTGAGACTTCCTGTCACGTGATTCCCTTTTACAAAAGAAATGAGTATCGTCGTAGACATCGATGATGTGTTGGTGTTATCGAGACGTGTCACGTATGTATACCGTGGAAAAGGAAAGGGTGTCGTCGTAGACATCGGTGATGTTTATTATCTTCAGCAACATTGATATTACTGAAATCAAAACCAGCGTCGTAACTCCTCAAGCGTCGAGGCTCGAGACTCGCAGTTGCATCCTTTACCATTTCCTCAGAGCCCAGGGTACGCTGCGATAAAGATCCTGAATTGGCCAGGTTGGTTACTAGATATTACAATCCGTCCGTAACCTTTACATGGAAACCAAACCATTTTGGATGAACGTGCCTTTCGAAACAAATAATCATCATTCTTATCAGACAATCAGGTGATTTGAGCCAGCAATGTCCTAACCAACCTAGGAAAACCAGCACAAAGTGAAAGTGTTCCCCGCGGGATTCGAACCCACGACCTCCAAGGATTTTGAGCACAGCTCTCCAACCAATTCACCACGGAGCAGAAACAGAAATCTTATCGAGTCAACAACTTAATATTAATTTTAATGTATATCTTTCTCACAGCTAAAAGCGTTCGCGACGCAATACAAGCAGAAGTTGCTGCCGATGTCTCAGACTCTACAGAAGCTTATCGACACAGCGACATTGCGTATCAGCTGGGTCGGCAAGTACGCGAGGCCCATCAACGACTGGTTTAAGGACTATGTCACTAGTGAGTATATTCACTTCTTTTGTCTATGGTGTAGTCTAATAGGTGATTAAAAATAATATATTTGAACAGCGAAACGTATTTAGGTCAAAAAGGGGGGTAAAAGCTTGTCAAGGAAAAAAAATCGAAATAATTAATAGTCAATTTTTATAAGTAACAATAAACCTCGAAAAGGTGTCAGAAGAATCATCACCTAACTGATTGATCTTCTAGCAACACAATGGATGTATACAAGCATGGATAGAAATCAGTCAGTTAATTTAGAAAAAAAATAAAAGACAGTTTTAACTCCTACTCACTTTTGCAGACGCAAACCGGAAACCAACAGCGCCAACCGTAAACACAAATAGTTCAAATACAAACCCCGACATCAACAACAATGTTGGCGCCAATAACACGAACGTGCCGGATCTCGGCACCAATGCTGGACCCAATGTTGGCCCCAACGCTGGACCCAACCCGCCAGCACCGGCCGCGCCACAGCCCCCCAGTGAAGCCGCCATCGGTGGTGGTACTGTGCAGCCTAGTCTATAGTTAAGTACTAAACTTATAAAGAAAACCATTTTAGAAAACTGAAATTATTCTCGTTCGATGAAATTACTATTTATGCATAAAATATCATAAGCAATCCAAAAACTGATCCTATTTATTAAAAATCTACGAAATATACTTTATCTGGCTCGAAGGACCAAAAATGTGAACGACAGACACAAGTGCTTCGTTTAACGTATACGAGCGTAGTTAACTTCATGTAAAATTATCGACCAGTTTTTAGTATCTAGATAAATATAAAATGATTTATTTTCGCATCAAAGGGCTTTGGATATGTAATTTGATTCATTTAGCTGTTTGCGTAAATTATCGAACTCGCTGGGAGACTTGATAAAAGTAATAAAAAAAGTAACAATTCAATCCATATAAATTTATTTTTTGAAGTATATACAAACATTATAATATTCCATTTCTTAGTTAAATCTATTAAATATACCTAATAAGTTTTAGATAATATATTTATTTTTACATATTTACTAGTCAAATTCCATGCTGTTAATTTATTCACTTTAGTTAATTTAAAGCAACAGTATGTTAGACGTTTGACTAAGAATAATACTAGTTGTTAATTTTGCATGTTAAGCAAATATAAGATTTAAAAAATCTCACAGCAAATCAATTTTCCAAACATATTTTTCCAAACGCCTACTATACGATACTTCAAGCTATAGCGTAGGAACACACTATGCGGAAAAAACGCGACCGAATTTACGCGGCTGAATTTACGATCCGCGCGTCGTGTTCATAATATCGTTTAAATGGAAGATGACACACTATGCCGAAATGACTTGTATAAAAAGTGAATTGCCACCGAGCTTTGATCGCGTAATTTTAGCCTAGTGTGTTCCTTCTACACATAGTCTAACTTTAGGTCGATTCGATACCTACGAGTATGTAGCTTGTTAATTTTAAATACATTTTCTGCTACAAGTGATTAAAAAGTGGCTGTCATTGTAAATAATATTGAACAATTACAAATCAAAGATATTAAGGTATTTAAAATATTAAATCATGTAACTATTTTGTGAATCTAATCAAAAAAATGTTGAACTGTACTTACTACAAAATAATAATGAAGCCCTTAAAAAATATGTAAGCTTTTGATTATGGCTAGCTCTCTTCCAAAATGAAATTTTATATTGCATGTTATTATGTAATAAATCAATTGTTTTAACTTCTCCCCGTATAATTAAGTACATTTGAATAATAGATATGAGTACAAGTGAAAAAATAATAATACAAGTTTTGTGCAAAAATAAAAATGATTATTTTAATAAGTATAGTTATTATGATAGTATTTTTAATATGGTTTAAATATAAAAAATATCTCCAATCATCACATTCTCACTTAATCATATTTATAGTTTTATATAGTTCCTATTTAAACTTTTTAGGCATCATCGCATTTAAGATTAATAAAATATGTTGAGTTTATTAATATTTTATAATGTTATATTATAATTAGCATATGTAAAAGCTTTGGCGTAATGTAATAGTGAAAATAAATTTATATAAGTAAAGATTTTTTTTAATATACCCCACTGGTCATAACTGAAACGCTTTTATCTAAGAAAATAGGAAGTTAAAAATACAGCAAAAGGCGCATTTTTTCAACGAATGCCAATGATGATAATTGGGATGATTATACTAGTAACACTTTTACTCAGGTTTCGACGTCTCAAAAATGCGTTAAATAAAATACATCTATAGAATACAAATTAAATAAAAAGATAATATTAGTTTAAAGGCACCTTCTATCTTTAAATTAAAACATTTTAAAGTTGTTAAAGCTGATAAAGACATAATTTTACAATCTTTTCTGTTTTTTTATGATTTATCAAAGGAACTTAAATCCAATTTATTTTAAAATTATACTGTTCATCAGCGTTCCTATTAGAATACCAACATTCTTACCAATGGTGCTGTCTCAAAGGCAAACATGAGAAAATCGATAAGCACGACAAAGACAACCGAGTTACAATTCGCGCCATATTGTTTTGTCAGAGCGGGAAAGTTAAAAAGAAAAGAAAGATGAAGGTAACTGCAACGAATATACAATTGGTAGTATGTTTTTACGCGAAGGGTTACTAGGCTAAATTCTATGAAAGATTGTTCATAAGTTTTTCTTACTATGCCACGTCATTTTTCCGCCCTACATTTAACTGGCAGCACTGACCCAATCGCGCTAAAATCAATAATCTGCTTGTAAACAAGCCTACATGTGGGGCAAACAGTTTTGTTGCTAAAACGTTTTTATACATTAATAATTTACGTTATGTGTATTTATTTCGAGTAGATATACACTTCCGTATTTATGTTATGTAGTGGTGTCGTAAAATAGTTAAATTTATTGTTGTTACCATGGATTCGGCGAATGTGGGATATTCGTACCATTTGCCGTCAGGCGGATGGAATTACAAGATTCGCAATACATTGTCGCAGTTTAGTGATTTGTTTAGTGAATTCAATAAATACATTGCTCCTGCATATCACCATGACCGGTGTGAGAGGTAAATTATTTTAAAACTATTTAAAACGCGTAAATAAAAAGTAAGCAGGTACCCAATCTTTTCAGGTGATATTTATTTACTTGCACTGTTTCAGGTCTGTTCAAATGAGGATATATTCTATGCACAAAGGGGAATTCGTGATGGTTTTTATAGCATTTTTTGCTTGTTTTGGTTTGGGTGTATTCATAGGACTTGCAGGTAAGATATTTATTCTTCAATTCGTTAATCTGTAACAGTTTCTAAACTGTATCTATAACAAATTGATGTTTTCCTGACATTACACAGCTATAAATATTTTTTATTCATATTTTATATGAGATATTAATATTACGTCATCATTCCCTGCTCATTTGTTTTGGAAAATTTATATAAACCTTGTAACATTCACATTTCTTAAAAACCTACAATAAAAGACAGACAATATTTGACGGGCTCAGCACCAAATCTAAATGTAGATAGTACGAAAATAAGCTTTGTAGTTAGAAACAAATCTGACTTATTGTATTACAATACGAAATACCCACTTTCGTATTTATTTATTTAAAGTTTATGTGCTCATTTCGTCAAATCAACGAGAAATCTTGATCATAACATTTTTCGGTGTTGCAGGGCCGTCCCCAACAATGACGACGTCGATCGCCGCGTCGACGCTCGTCTCCAACGCCAGTACTATATTCGAGGGTCCGTTCCGCCTGCACAGCCCGCCGCTGGGCACGCGCGTCCAGCAGCTCTGGCTGTTAGCCGAGATACTCACCAATAATGATGACGGTGATGTGCCATTTACCAATATCCTTGTAACCTCCTTGTCGTTTGAATTTTCACTTAAGAAACGACGCTCAGTCGTAATCGCTTGTTATTGGAAACATTTATAGACCCTAATCGATAATCGAAATCGAAAGGATCGTACAGAACTTATTTCTTACCGACATCAAATTAATATAATACTGTTGCTTGAATGAGCGTTATTTGACCCATAAAAACATTTTACACTGATGTCTCAAACTTACCTAATTTGTATGGTGTATTTATTTTACAGAAGAGATATTCGATAAAAGCTTCCAGATTAGTATATCGATAGATGGAGTATTAAGTGACCATAAGACAATTAATCTGATACCAGAAAGTGAAGCTACAAATAGGTGTGTATCATATGTCTTAATTTTTTTAATATTATGGCCTCCCTACACAATAACAAGATAAATTCGCCGTTAGGTCTCAAATGTTTTGATCGTCCTACACCTTTGGTGTCATAAATAATTAAAAAAAAAACTACTTGAGTTGAGTTTACTCTCATAGAATTATCAATATTCCTGATTTATCTCATCTCATTTAATCGGGATAAAAAGTATCCTATCACCCTAGTCAGCCGTGGCGGACCACAGACTGTTGGTTCTCCCCATACTCTCTTCAGAAGTTACAGCGAGATTGACGGCCAAACATCCAAACAAACAAACTTTCACATAATATAAGTATAATGTTCCCACCAGGACGCAGCACCTGCAGTGCGCGCAGCAGGTGTGCGCGGAAGTGGTCGCGCTGCACCTGGGCGCGCTGCAGTACACGCGGTACGTGCTCGGCCTGCGGCTGTACGGCCTGCGCGAGTTCCACAAGCGGTACCACATCAGGGAGATCATCTTCTATGTAAGTTACACTAGAGAGAACCTCTTCATCATCGTCTTTGGCTTGTTGTAGTCTACTGCTGCATGTAGGCCAGGGCTGGCTTCCGACTATTAGAGGCCTTGGGTGGGTCTTCAAATAAACCTCATGTTTGGCAATCGACCAGGCTGGACTCAGATCTGGGGGCCCCAATCGATCGCTAGGCCCTGGGCATGTGCATGTGCCCATTGTGCCCAGTGGGTAAGGGTGGTCTGATGTAGGCATCCTCCAAATGGGGAGTTGTCCCCAACGCAACGTTTCTCTTGCATTTGGCATGCGCCTATAGCAAAAACACCGGTCCCTGAAACCCGTGTTGGGACCGGGTGTGGCTAGCGCAAAGTTTCGGACAATACATAAGGCTATTTATTGCGGCGGATCACCTAGTTAGAATTGATGCGTATGCGTTCATTGTGAAACAGCAGCATGTACTGAATCGATTTCCTGTTTCTTCCTTATCTTTTCTAAACATCTATATTCTTGTTCTTTCAAGTACTTAAATTTTATAGAACTTTTAAGGGCCTATTAAGGTATGACGTACATGTATACTGTCAGTGGGCTTATTCGATCCGTTGATAGGATTTTGTTTCTACCGATTTACCCATCCACCCGTGACAAATGGCTAAATTTGCTGTGATGGTCAAGGCTGGCGCTTACCATCAGGTGAATGATCTGCCAGTCCCGTTATGGGAATTCAATAAGTAAAATATGAACAAGAACATCCTGGTAAGCGAGGCGAATAATTTGTTTGCACTAGCAAGTTTTAACAACAATGCTTATTTTTTTATTCGGGACAAATTGTGCTCATGCCAGCATCCCGGAATTACAAAAGATGACAAAACTACCTAAAATAATTTAGTTCATAATCGCAATTGGGCGAGAACTGAGTAGGTTGATATTAATAGGTAGGAACAACAGAGGAACTTACACACAAAAGTACTTAAGTACGGAATGTTACACGACCGCCGAGAACAATGGCGAAACGATGCATCGATTAAATTACTAATGCATCAGTCAGCTATTATTCAGCCGAGCTTTGCCTTTGCTTGTACGAGAATCGATTACACACTTACTTGGAATTTAAATAATCAATTATATTGTAAACTTAGCAGATTTAATTCAGCAAAAGATTGCGTTTTGCTGCATTCTTGACATTTTAAGAAGATCAGTCGATGAGATAAAACTTAAATACTTCTTATCGGCTTCTAATGGGATGAGTGTCTATTCTAATATGTCTTTTTTCAGTTCAAAACGTACAATCCTGCCTTCACACAAATGGAGACGTGGTTCAGATTTATTTTTCTACTGACAACATTCACTATAGCTGTAAGTATTCTAACCATCATTATTTATACGAGTAAAATAGCATAGCATATCAATTTCCGATGTAAAATGTAAAATCAACATTACTGTTAATAGTTTACAAATGTAAAATATTAATAATATGTCGCCATGTTGGCATCTCCGCCATATTTGATTTAAAGTGACATCACCTTACTTACATCAAAAGCTTCAGTTCTATTGGTTGGAAAAAATCTAGATTCGGTTTTTTATTCTACCAAGATACAATAATAGTATCTATTATAAGATAAATACCTATTATAATAAGGCACCTATAATAATTATAAGTTTTTAAAAATAATAGAAAGGCTGTAAGGTAATCATATTCTTTATTCCAGTGTTGGTTCGCGCACACCCTGCGCAAGTACTCGACGCACGACTGGGCTATCGAGCAGAAGTGGCTGTCCGTATTGTTGCCGCTCCTCCTCTTGTATAATGGTGATCCTTTTATATCAAAGTGGCCACAGCACGTCAGTGGAACACTTTGGACTTTGTACCGGCCTTACATCAGGGCTATCTGCTACTGAATGCAATGTTTACCATGAAGTGCTGCTGACCGTACATTACTGAGACTGTCTACTGAGTTTCTAACAGCTTGCAGCTCCAAAACTTGCTTTATGTTGTTCCCGCCCTTCAAGATATTCTAAGCTTTCTTACTGTTCTTGCAATGTTTCTACTTACTATATATTTCCGTAATTTCCGTTAAGAATCTTCTAATCTATCTACACCGTAAAAGCGGCCACCTGGTTGCACCAAGTTAAATTATGATGTCACCAGATATTACTAACCTCGTTTTATTTAAAATCGCATAGTTTAAAAAAATATGTTTTCGGAAATTTCATTCTAACAGTAAATAAGGATAATATAGCGCTCATATTACAGATCCAATATTCCCGCTGCGGTTGGTATCGGGCAGCTGCTTCGCGCCCCTCGTCGACACAGTGTTCCAGACCGCCTTCCTGGCTTGCGTCCTGCTGTCTTGGCTGGCGCAATACCATGGACTAAGGCAGGTAAGGTTACTGTGATCCTTTCAAGGGCGGATCAAGTTTTGGCGCCAGGGGTCATATAATCGTGGTCGAATCAGTATAAATCAACTAATTTTGTTAAAAAGTGGTCCACTTAAGTCCTGGAACCAGCTCAGGAGGGGTGACCCTATGACCCTCCCTGGTAACCAAAGAAGCTGATATATTATGGTGAGGTGAGCAGTGTTTAAGTTTATTTAGGTTTATTAATTATTTTTTTAGGGTCTGTTCTAACTCCTTAACAAAAAACATGTCTTATTCACTAGAATAAGATGTATTTGACTAGCACGGCAGCCACAAAATGCTGATGCATGCTCCTTGGTTTGTTTGTTTCAGAACGAAAGAGGTTTCCTATCGTTCTACCTGTTCAAGGTGATAGTGGTGTCGCTGGTGTGGACGCCGGCGATGGTAATCACTGTCTGGCAGAAGTACTATGCTTTCTACGATCCAACGTTCAACTATATGATGAACCCTAATTATCCAGTAAGTATGCCTATTAGCAGCAACCACAAACTAAGTATGTCAAGCAGTGTCCATGACTCATTTCCAATTTTAGGTCTCATCCGACTTGAAGGACCAAAAAGTTGATACAAATATTTTGGAGTAAATTCATTTTGGCTCCTTTTCTTAACTCAAGTACACTAATATAGGGAGTCTGCTTTTTCAAATTTCTTGCTATACTGTGATGATTTGATGTATTTAGTGATTTTGTAATTCCTGAGATAAGTATGTGAGCATAACCTGTTTTTCCAGATTGTGAAGATAATGTTCTTCAGCGCTGTCACGTTATACTTCCTCTACTTGTTGGTCCTGGTCGTCAAAGCGTACAGCGATCTGAGAAACATGCCTTTCTTTGGTAAGTGTTAACTCTGCTCTATTATGCTTGGTCCAATGAAATTGAAACACACTCAAGACACTGTCCCAGTGTTCAAAACTCGCTATGATTGGGACACTGCATTTGACGAACTCCTGTGCCTACGCCTTCCACTTGGGCCTCACTCCACTCATCACGCTTGGAAGAAAAGTACCCATATTGCGATTATGATCTTCAGTATTCCTCAAACGTTATTGTAATTCTTTGGGCAATCTAGCATACGCCACAAAAATAGGCGTAAGGAAAATATTCCTATCTTAATTATAATTATAGTTCTAACTTGTTTTTAACAGAGCCTTTGATAATTGTTTATCAACAAACTAGAACCGGATCTTGGGTCTTATTTACATTCTGTCATAATGATTGAATTCATTATGCGTTGAGTAAGAGATAAGTACTATGACGACGGAAGGCTTTGACGAAGAAATTGGTTTCTGTTGTGTGAGTTATAGACACTCTTAAAGGGTAGTTGGCGTACATGTGACATAACATCTTTTTTAGCTTCCCATGTATTTTTTCACTGCTTCCGAAAAAACATCCTACTACTATTATAAAGGCGAAAGTTTGTATGTGTGGATGTATGGATGTATGGATGTATGGATGTTTGTTACTCTTTCACGTAAAAACTACTGAATGGATTTGAATGAAACTTTACCACAATATAGCTTATACATCAGAATAACACATAGGATATTTTAAATCGAAATCCACGCGGACGGAGTCGCGGGCGGCCGCTAGTATTATAATAAAATAGAAATATCTCACTTTACGTTAATGGACCGATAGTATACTTTAGGACCCAAACATTTAGAGCCCCAATTCTTTGCAAAAAGGAACAGACACCATGTCATTTTTGCAGGTAGAGTTTAATTCTGGATAAGCTACCTGGATCTCATTTCCTCATCTCTGATCATCTTGTAATACCCAGGCCTAATCTGACCTGTGCAAAAGTCACCATTTCCCCTATTTCGCAGGCACAATAGCTTGCTAGGCCTCGACCTACTTTCAACACCGCTGACTCAGTTTCACGGTCATTTTACATTAGTTGGGTAAGCTATGTAGGTCCCACACTGAACTGAATCACCTAGGTTTGGTGGTCTAGGGAGCATCAGGTAGGAGAGATATACTGTTGGACATCCGATCCAAGTAGATCTATTTGGAACTTGGAAGTTACGAAATTAATAAGTTCAATACTACTTATATTAAATGTAGATAGGTACAGAGGCACTACAACGTTCTTGATTTATGTTTAAATGAAATTTATTTTTCCTCCAATCTTGATAAATTGTTAACTTTTTATGTAAGTAGTTACCCAAATTGAAGTAAGTTGGTATAAGAGTACATTGTATCATCATGTGCGATTTATTGTACATTCTTCAGTGAAACTTGAGGATTAGTGAAATCTAAGTGAATCTATGCACGTAATTTAATACCTGACTACTTAGTTTAGTAGCGCCAGCATATTTGTATCAATAAAATTGAATAGCTTTCAGTGTTCTTGTGCAAGCTGTGAAATGGATGGGAACGATTTGAGAAATTAATTTGCGAGAAGTTTGATTACATTTCGTCGTGTAATAGTTATGAGCCAGTATTCATGCAGAATGTTAAATTTTAAGTGATGGGATGACCAATAGTGCAATAAAATTAAGCCTAGCAGCTTCGTTGAATTTCCTAATACAGATCATACTCGCATAGGATAATAATGACACGCAAATCTTTTAATAGCAGGTGCTGCCAATAATGCGTCTTTGTAATAAGAAAAGTAATTCAATTAACGTATTTAAAGTTCGCAAAGACCGAAAATCTTAAAACGCAATAAATTATGACTTGTAGCCGATGTGGTGTCTTGACCGAGAGTGATTTAGTTAGCTGTTAGACTAACTACAGTCCGTCCCAGCGTATCGTTTGATCCCGCTCGCTCAAGACTCTCACTCGCTCGCACATATCGATCTCAGAGGGAGCGACTGCGCTGGGGCGCGGTAATATTCAGAAAGACGCCAAGACTGGGTAGCATTAAGTGACGCACAAGGATAAGCTTCGGAATATTCTCGGAACATAAGTTGAAATAGGACCAAGAACATACTGTTATCTCGTTTCCTACGACAGATTAAGATTCTTAAATCAAATATTATACACATAGTATGTATAGTTGGCATACCTACCTATTTATTTACTTATGATTTGAAGCAAACTTTAATCGGCGTAGAAATAGTCAAATAGGACACGCACAAAGGTCACAAAGTTGATATTTGAAATGGAGAATCTAGAAAGATGACAATGTGCCATTTCTGAAGCACAGTTTCTTTTCTAGTAGGTAATAAGTAGGTTTAAGCCATAGGTCTGGTTGCTTCTGGTCCGAAGTTTTGTAGCGTGGGTGGGTTCTTATAACGACCATAATGAAGTCCTTTACCAATTCCAATGCGTATTGTGCCCACAAATATTTTGCTTTATAGCTCCCTCTTGCTCCAAACATGCGTCGTTGCTGGACGGCGGAGTATTGTTAGCTAACAATTCCCCTTGCTCCAGACATTCGTCTCCGCTGCCTATCAACAGTGGTGGCAACCATCTCGTTATTCACTGCACTGCTAGCGGCCCAGGGCTGGGGCCCGGCGGCGCTGCAAGACCACTGGGCGTCGCAGCCGCGCGTGCACTACGACACGTCCGCGCCGTTCATGGCACTCTACGGCCTCTTCAACTTCAGCATGTACATACTCGCCTACTTGTACTCGCCCGGGGCAGGGTCTATACATGGTAAGACTGGGAGCACTGGTTGAGCATGCGCTTTTATAGATGGAGTTGGTATGTTTTTCTAGGAATCCTTATTCGTTGAATAAACTCAACTGAGATAGCTTCCCTTCCGGTTGTAAGATTAGCAATAAGTTTTTTCTGGATTGAAACTCCAGAAAAAACTTAGTTAACGTCACAGATCTGATGACCCGGTTTTTATTGCATAGTTTTAGCGGCCATAGATGAATACCAATGAAGGGTAAATTATTCTGGACCCCATAAAAAAAGTTATATAATACATCGGATTCAATTTGGTAATCTTATCAGCTGCAACTAGATTTATAACGTCCACTTTAGCACATATATACCTACACCACATCTATAATCTCTCGTTTTGCAGAAATTATTTTAATGTATGTAAATTTCTTACAGAAACGGCTATAACTAAAGACAATCCTGCATTCTCCATGATCAACGACTCTGACGAGGAAGTAATCTACGGTTCGGACGAGGAAAGCCGCCGGCCTCTCAACTCGCACCACAGAATCAGTAACGAGGACATATGATTCCATAGATGGACGTATATTTTGCTGGAATGTATGTTTTTTCCTATTAAATTATGAAACTAAACTGGCATCGTTTCAATCTCCTTCATCAGAATTATAAAAGCAATTTCAAGGTGTACCAACATTACTTTATCGGTACTTTCAGCAGTTTCTTAAATGGCAAATTACTATTTCATGAAGAAATTTGTAGACCAAAATGCTCGTTACATACATGCAAATGACGCCAATTTTAAATTCAACAAGCAAAATTGAAGAATTTCTTTCCTTCAAAGATGTTGAACAGTGTACTAAAACCAAAGTTAAATACCAAGAGAAGCTGATATGTCAATATTAGAGAAATATCCTAATCGGGCCAACACTCGTTCCGTTCCATTGCCTCCAATAAACGGTACACACGAACCGATAATGACATTAGTTGCTATCTTCCCACGTAGTAGATACCACGACCCAATAAACAGGACCTGAAGTCTCTGATTAATTCAGACTCAATGTTCTCCTAAATTTACGTGGACATAATAATTGCGCTCGCCGCTTTCGAGCACCATATTCTTATACTCTAACTAAAACAAAAATGAAGAATCTCATGATCGACAGTAAATCTGTAGCTGTTGCACTAGCTTGTAGAGTTTTAGAGAAATCGCGAAAGGAAAGGAGCCTGCGGCTGCACAAATGCGCTTCCCTGACTATAAATGAAAATAAAATAGACCGCTTACCATATTCTTGGGCAAGTAATCTGCAAACTAAATTGGCATAAAAAAGAAACTTTCCATAAATTGTGATCTTATTTAGAAATAGCCATGGAGACTCCACCAAAGCTGAGATGTGCGAGCGGAGCGGAGACGTGCCGTAAGTAACAATAGGATTTCAATGCTGAGATTGTTCACGTGTTAAGGCCAAAATCCAATTGGCTGCTTACGACACATCTCCGCTATGCTCGCATATCTCTGCTTCGGTGGAGTCTCACCCTTACTCGCAAAATATAACAGACTCAAGAAATAAATTATTGATAGGACGAAGCTCAACTGGATGACAAACCGTTAATAACAACAGGAAAATCAAATGAGCACAGATTCGTGAAGCAATCGAAACAAAGAACAAATGCGACAGAAATATTTGACTTCAAATTAACTAAGTATAAAATTAATTAAATAAAGAAATTAAAAAATTCAAAAGCGGTACCTGATAAATTATGAAATCGTCAGTGTATTTTATTTTACCTAATAGAGAACTCTATTGATGTGAGAAAATCTTATTACATTTACTAAACCAACACGAATACTAACGAAATACATACTCAATAAGTATAAGTTTTGTTTGTGTAGGTATAATATACCATGGGTCCTCCTTCCCTAACAAATCTCTTACGTTTTCAGATTCTGCGACGTAGTTTATAAAACACAAAGACACAAATGCACACTCTGCCAGCGCGCACACCCAGGTGTGCGCGTCAACGGTTGGGAAGTGCGCTTGCGCAGAGTGATAAAAAAAACATGTCGACTAGCTAAGCAGCGTGGGCACGACAGAGATATATCAGAAAATAGTCCTCGGCTTCATATTACATTCTTATTTAATAAGGGCTTTCAGGTGGTGGTACCAAAAAACAATAATTAATGGAACATTTTTAATTTTAAGTGATAATCATAATAATTATGTATTATGTAGTCATTTTCGTATGAATGATATTTTACATTTTGTCTATCCAAGGAAGACAAACAAAATTTTACGTTCAAGAAGTTTCAAGCCTAAAATTAATTTATAAAAAAATAAAATTATGCTACTTATAATTAAACATGCTGAAATGGCTTATTAATACAAAATATCACAGCAGACCGAGTATCAGGTTACCTTAAAGTCAGCCATTTTGTTATACATGGGCGCCATATTGTGAACAACCCTTGATACCGTCTCGATAATGTAAGACCGTGGTTACGAAATAGCGGCGAGTTTTAAGTAATAAAAAGTCTGGAAAAAAGGACAAAGAGATAAGAAATACGCGTAAATGCATTGTTTAGCTATCGGAAGCTTATCTTAACGCTCAACAAAGTTGTTCCTCGAGACCCGCTAACTTCGTAAACTCGGCCTTTGAACACGTTGACAAGCCGATTACTAAAAATTATAATAAATAAGAATAAATCATTTGCTTTAGTTCTTATGTCGGCATGATGATTTTTACATTTCGCGTCATATTGGATGAAAATGCTGTTTGCTTAACGTAAGTAATGCATAATTTAAATAATCAACGTCAAAGATGAGTGTTATGCTAATAAATAAATATGATGTAAATGAAAAAATTTTTTACACTATGTATTATCAAAAATACTAATCAAAGTAACAAAAATAACTGAAGTATATGATATTGTGCATTGAGTACACCTTCTTTATCAGTTCCATTTTAGTCAGAAGCGGATGCGGCATAAACGCGCACTCCTTGGACCAGACAGTAGGTGGCGCTGTATAAAACGATGCGAAAAGAAACCAAGATGACGACATAAAACATCAAGCTAACATGTAAAACAAAACCTTTTCAACGTTTAACTCGTATTTGGTAAGAATTTAGATTATCGAGTTGAAACATGGCATTAGAAAACAATATTATTCAGAATTTAAATGTAGTCTTCTGTTTCGGAATTTGAGTATGTAACATGCAGATTGTGGTTGATCGTGATTTTTTTAAGCATGTGCATACGAAAATAATAATCAAAAAGCATAGCAAAACCTTGCCAGATTTAACATAGGAAAAAGATAAGTAATCTGCATAACATAGGGTGCGTTTGGCAGAAAACAAACTGTACAGTTTTCGGCCAGGACGTGTTTGCTAACTTCAGTTGCGCTGACACAATCCGCCATTTTGCTTAACAATCCGCCATTTTGCTAAACAATCGCCATTTTGCTTACAAGCGCTTCCTAGCGCTTTTTTCTGCCAAACGCACCCATAGATTAATGGTTCTTGTCGTCCGCCATTTCGTGGAAAACATTTAAATCCGCCATTTTGCCTAACAAATTCTAGAGTCTGAAATGAAACATTTACTGAACATTAAAATTTTTAATCAGTAAGGAATAATAAATAAATCAGTACATAAACCTATTCATTTAAATTAACATACAATCATTCTAGGGATATAGTCTGTAAATTGTTCAGGGTGTGCGCGATTAAGATGACGGGGTGCGGCTGCAGGATGGCTGCTGGTAAAGGCCGCTGCCGCGCGCCGCAGGGCTCCGCCGGCAGCAGCAAGGGCGTCGCCGCCGTCCGCCGGAGCACCGCCCCACCCCGCATCACGCACGCCACCCCAGCGCGCGGGTCACAGTTCTCGTTCACTATAGGGCTCTCATCGTCCGAGCACAGATCAATCACTTCACAGTCAATGTCTACTCGCTTCAACGGATCCATGCTCTTAGTCTCACTGAACGCAGGCTGCTCACAATCTACAAATATTATGTCCTTGTCCTTCTCCTCTGCTCGTTGCTTTGCTGCTGCCTTTTTCAAATTATCAACGTAATCTTCTACATTCTTCAAAGACATTCTCTCGAGGTCTACAGTCACAGGTCGGCATTTGAGAAGCAACAGTTGGACTTTTAGATCCAACACTTTTTTTTTTCTTTGATTCGGGAAGGTGTGTTTTCTATGCCAGTAATCGATGGGTCGTCTGTATCTAATTGGAAATTGTTGATTTTTACTTTTGCTAGCTACAGTTTTACTAATAGATAGGGGCGTACAACAGTACCTTTCAATCCTCTCTCTGGAATAACTGGTATCCCTCTGTACATTTGTTTTTGCATTACGCATATAGGCTAAAGATGAAAACGGATAAGGAGGACCCCTATCTATATTGGCAGCGCTTCTGACATTCCTCGGTCTTGCTTCATTAGCTTTGCTTGTTGCAGATGAACTCTCACCTCCATTATGTACAGATTGTAATTTGAGAGCGGAGAGAAATTCAGGCAATCCACCACTGCAGGAACTAGCCCCTAGCTCCTCATTATTACAAAGCCTCTCATGCGCTCTCAATATGTCTAAATTATCAAAATGACTGTCACAACTGTCGCATAAATAAATGTCAGCAGGTCTCACCTGGGGCTCCTCTATCTCGGGAGGGGCGCATCTGTCGTAGAATATGTTCTCATTTCTGAAGGTGACGAGCAGGCGGCCGCTCGGGCGGTAGTAGAGCGAGGTGGTGTGGTCGCGGTTGTCGACGTACCTGAGCCGGTTGCGCGGATAGCGCGCCAGCTGCGCCGAGAACACCAGCAGGAACGTGCTCTTGTGGAAGTCGTAGCACTTCTTGACGAGGTTCTTCAGCCGCGCCTCCCAGTCCTTGGCCACTTCGGGCGGCCGCACGAACGGGTGCGAGAAAGCGACGTCCTCCGGCCACCACGGCGGCTGGCGGATGTCTTTGGCGGTGTCGTGACCCCAGGAACATGTCACCATGAACGTTATGAACTTCTCCAGCTCCTCGGCCGTGATCTTCGACAGGGCGGTCGGGTTGCCATTAGCGAAAAGAAGCGGTAAATTGGCGATCATGATTCCCGCTGTCGCTTATGGTCATCGCAGTCGGAAGGCAGTCAGCGCTTGCGATCTTGCTACGCGCGTAGCTTCCATAACGGTTAATATATTGCATCCCATTGTGGCGTGCTTGATGGACAACATTTGTTACACATAAGGGTAGACACTTGCTTGATAACTCAGTTTACTACCGATCCAAAAAATTATCGCACACAAAACTCAAAATCACAAATATGCGACGAGCGAGAGCGTTCGTTGACTAAAAAAAGAGAAAGATCCATAGAAGATCCACAGAGTACAGTATCGTTCAATCGTTCAATCTTTTGTAACTCTATAGTGTTGTAACTTGCAAATGGCGCTGTAATCGTCAATGTTAATAAATAAACATAATATTTAGATAATTATGAGGATATTTACGTAAAAACACGCATAATGATATAGCTATGTACGTCCAACGCCCGATGTCCGAAGTCTGACGATCGCTATTACTTCCTATACGCCCTGAGTGGATGTCTTTTCTGTGACACAATTTTGTTATGTGCCTTGCCTACTTAATAGGTGTACCATTTTTAATAAACATGTAACTGAAAAATAAAAAAAAATTTCTTTTTTGACGTTATCAAAAGAAAGCAAATTCATATATTATTTTATTAGCATCAACCATACAATTAGCATTTATTTATACAACATATCATATCGATATATAAATTTAAAATTATAAGAGATCTCATTACAGTTCTCGTTCATTTCATTCTTCAATCAACAGTAACGTCAAAAACATACGTGAGTGAATGAATGAATTGTCACTTGTCAACCAGATTTTGGGCCGATCTTGATTTTTGTTGAAAGATTAAGAAAAGTTAATAACAAATTCAATTAAATAATAATACGTGCGATATACTATTTAGCTCCTTTTTCGAGCTCTTTAAGGAAACATTCTTTTAAATACCAAGAAAATGTTATCGTGCATTTAAAAACTACATACAATAACAAAATGGTTTGTACGATGGTGCTATCAGCTGGTTTTCTTATTTATTTTTCAAAAATGTAATGTGTTAACCGGTATTATGTTTCGGTCACAGGAAAATAATTCAACTGACGAGTCATCAAGTTCTCCTTCGCAAGGGAATTTCGAATTCCTTGACTACGAGTGAGTACTTAATTTATTATATTATTTTTATAATGTGTGTACTTTGTGGTTTCTCTTTGTTCAAGGTTTGAAGATACGATTAACCCTGATCAAGGTCTTATCTACAACTAGATTGTGTGTTGGTTCTGTTGTTATAATCCTTCTGTCATGCAAAAATAATCTTTCTTTCATGAATTATTAGTAAAGTATCATAATTATTATTACATTAGAGTTAAACATGTGGGTATCTTACTAACTCACCTCAACACAGTTACTAATTCCAATTACTGTCCATAGAATTAAGTTCATTGATTGTGGAGCTTTTGATTTCAATTTCCATCTCTTTCTTGCTAGGCTAGAATAGCTTTCATGCCAGCTAATGAAATAAGTGTGGCTGTACTTAGATCTTAACCATATTTATATTAACAAGAAAATGCAATCTTGACCCAATATTGTTTTTAGTAGCCAAAATGGCAAAAAAACGGAACCCTTATAGATTCGTCATGTCTGTCTGTCTGTCTGTCTGTCCGCCAGTCTGTCACAGCCACTTTTTTCCGAAACTATAAGTACTATACTGTTGAAACTTAGTGAGTGGATGTATTCTGTGAACCGCAACAAGGTTTTCACACGAAAATAGAAAAAAAATAAAAATAGTGGGGGGTCCCCATAGTCAGAACTGAAACTGAAAATATTTTTTTCCATTGAACATATACGTGTGGGGTATCTATGGATAGGTCTTTAAAAATTATATTAAGTTTTCTAATATAATATCACTTTTTTCTAAAGTGAATACTTTGCGTGACAGAGCCTCCCAAAGTGGAAAAAAGTGTGTCCCCCCCCCTCTAACTTCTAAAATAAGAGGATGATAAAACTGAAATAATTATATAATGTACATTACTATAAAAACTACCAACGAAAATTGGTTCGAACGAAATCTATTCAGTAGTTTTTTTTAATATGTCAAAAATAGAATTTGTACGGAACCCTCAGTGTGGGAGTCCGACTCGCACTTGGCTTGAAAAAGGTATGTAGGTATATACCTAAAATCCAAAAGTTTTTATGGCATTTATGTATGAGGTATAAATATGTAATATTTTTGGGAAAATATTAATTTCTTTCCAGTTTTGAGCCGTCAGAATGGACAATGGAGTGCTTGAAGCAAGCTGCGCTGCAGCAGAGGATTGCCCGTCCCCGGAGTCTGGCGTGGGCTATCCTGTTGCATGCGCTGCCTCCGCCACAAGGGGATATCATAACAAGGTAAAGAATAACATAACTAATAGAAATTTTGTGTTTGAATTATTCTGATTAAAAAATAATATTCCTTAACATTAAACCTAATATTGATTAATATAAAACAGCCTTATTAATATAGCCAATAACCAGACGTGCTAAATATTGGATCATGGTCAAAGCGGACCCCGCACAGAAACGGGACAAACGCTAGATTGAAGAAGAAGAAGATGTTTTTATTAATAAAGAATGTTGTATGCAATAATTAGGTTTTCAATTTGAACTTAACTCCCTTTAAAAAACAAAAACAATTTTCTTTTTTAAAGCTTACCTCTTGACAATTTAGTTATTAGATTAATATTGAAACATACATAGGTTTTGCTACATTTTTCATAATGAACTAGTGGAATATTTCTTTTCCAGTATAAAGACACATAGGAACTTCTACAATGACTTGAGAAGCAAGCTCTCAATGGATCCCCGGGCTGTGATTGGTGATGATCCACTATCCCAAAATGATGAGGTAAACAATGTTTTTATTTAAAAAGTATACCTACAAAATAGTCTAAATTAAAACGTTTTCATAAGTAAATGAATGTCAATATTAAACCAACACAATAATAATGGTTTATTTTGAGCACACCTATAACTTAAAGGACTTGAAAAATTTAGTATATTTACAGATGTCCCATTTTTTAATCTATTACAGAGTTAAAAAATATCAGAATTATTAATTCTTCTTAAGAACTGCAAAAAGTCATAAGGTCATTAAGTTAGTTATTTTGTTTATCTCTATCAATTTAGTTTCGTTATCAGCTTGTTTTGTTTTTAGTTTGTTTTGTCAAATAGATAATAATATGAATGGTTAGATAACATAACAACATGTGATGCGTAACAATGGCTCAAGCATTATAGGCTCGATTTTAATGCGGGAAAACATTTATGTTGTTTATTGTATATTCAACCTAGGAAAATTCAAAAGTATCAAAGATCCTCTTGTAGGTTACTATTACTAATATAATATCAGTACTTGAACTTGCGACCCTTGGTTTTGCAGCCAGGTTCTCTGACCACTAGAACAATGGTGTACAAGCGAAATAGCGAATTACCCGAAGGCGTGATTGCTCTTTCACTATTTGGGTGTGAAGGTGACAGGGATTTTCCCATTATGTGCAATAAAGATTGTTAATCCACCTTATCCTAAAATTTATTTTTTATCATCTGCAGAGCGCTTGGAAGCAGCATTTCTGTGATAATGAGCTGAAGGCAGTCATACTGCAAGATGTGGTCAGAACATTCCCTGATGAGTTATACTTCCGTGACAAAGATGTTCAGGACATGCTGGTAATTATTACATATTTATTGATTTACTAGCGGCCGTTTGCGACTTCGTCCGCGTGGATTTTGGTAACCGCATACATAGTGTTATATAGCTTAAAACCTACATCCAATACAATTTTTTTTCAATTTGAACCAGTATTTCCAGAGTATAACGAGTTCAAACAAACAAACTCTTCAGGTTTATTATATTAAACTGGTTTTGAAACTATGGTTTCCAAAATAGCCGAAGTTGTTCGTATTGTATGGATTTTTTTTTATTTCATTTAGACGTATGCATGTTTTTATGGAAGTTTTTCTTTGATAAAGCTAAGTTCATTTTTTAGTTAATTTTACGTTTCCTAACAAAAACGTACAATAAAACTAACTTTGAGTATTTAACTCATCATTTGTTTTCGACTCTAAGTCAAATTAATAAGGTTCAATTCAAACTGGTATTTTTGTGTTGTAGGTGCGTGTCCTCTTCTTCTGGGCGAGGTCTCACTCGCACATAGGCTACCGGCAAGGGATGCATGAAATACTAGCGCCCCTTCTATTCGAACTGTTCCAAGATAGACAGTTCGCCCCTAGAGATCTTTGGTAAGTACAAAAAAAATGTCAAACAGGAATCTCATTCATGATTTTGTAATGTTGTGTGCCTGTATGTTTTTTTGAATAATAAAAAAATATCTATCATCTATCAATAAAGGCGATGGCTTAAAAAAACCGGTGTCGACATAAACTTCTTATTTCAGTTTTGATGGGAGATCAAAATATCTCAAAAAGTTATGGATGGTTGCCTAATAACGTTTTCTTGTAACTGTAACGGTTAAGGTACCTGTCCTTCAAAACCCATTGCATAATTCCACCTTGTATGTGTATAGATTTTTTTGTAACAAATGGGTGAATCTGCTAATCGTAAAAATATTTTTTCCCGTATATTAGGTAGGTCCCCACTGAAAATCCCAATATGTTGTGTGACTAATTTTATGTAATTTTTTGTTTCAGTGACACATTGAAGTGTGTTTTAGACGAAGCTTACCTCGAACACGACAGCTAGTAAGTACTTAGTTAATTTAGGAGAATAATTTAACAATTCTGTATGTCAACTTTATTTATGAACAATATATAACATCGTGTGATTACTTCTTTGTCTAGTATGCTGTTCAACGCTGTGATGAAGGGTCTGGAGAGATTCTACTCGACAGGGGACGTGGTACCCCTGTCCTGTGGGAGACTACCATCTTCAAAAGTAGTACACGTACGTAAATAACAGTATACTTAAAAAAAATGCTTCGCATCGCAATTTTTTTAGGATTTGTATTTTTCGCCCGACTGCGTAATGCCTACTGTACTGTACTGTGAAATTAAATAATACCGTTGCCACTACCAGGAACCTTTGTTTCGGTTACGTCATCTATCGGAAACTAGCGGCCGCCCGCATCTCCGTCCGCGTGGATTTCGGTTGCCGCACACATAGTGTTTAGTTAAACTTAAAGCCTTCCTCGAGGAATGGAATCCAACACAAAAATATTTTTTTCAATTGGAACCAGTTGTTCCTGAGGTCAGAGCGTTCAAACAAACAAACAAACTCTTATTATATTTATATAGAGTTGTATAGATATAGTACTGAAAAAGCCTCATTAAATGGACACTATGCTTTACAGAATCCAAACGAAGTTGTCAGATATTTGGATAGGGTGAGAGAAGAGTACCTTGTTCCACTGGACCACGAGTTAGCCGCGCATTTAGCTGACTCCAATATCACTATGGAGTTGTTTGGAATGTAAGTAACATTATTACAACACATGTTTTTTTTATATATAACGGATTTTTTTTACCTTAATTGCATAATCAATGTTCTCAGAAATGTATTATTAAACTGCTAGTTAAAATCTAACTGATCAAAACTTTAAAGATAGTTGTGTAAATGTAAACATGTCTTATGGCCTTTGCGATGCAAGCCATGCTTAGTGTAGCTGTCGTATGGGATTATTGTATTTTAAGCATTTAAAAATAAAATGTTATTATTATTTACCCGATTTAGTTACCTGTTGGCGTCAGATTTTCGCCCATAGACAATATTCAAATGATTACGAATACGCAAAGTGCAACTTAATGCTAGATAAGTATGTAGCCAAACGAGCCAGACTATTCGTGTCACAATAAGGGTGTTTGCAATTGAAAAATCCGCAAGATAGCAAAACTTAGGCGTGCGTGAGGTCTAAATGCTATGTCATTGGTGAATTTTGACGTATCTGTCAATGTCATGTCAAAATTCACCAATTACATAATTTAACCCTAATTTCTCATTTCTCGAATTGTTCCACTTTGCCCCACCAAGGCGCAACACTGGTGGGGCAGATTCCACTGCTTCAAAATTTGTAGTGGAATATGCCCCACTGAATGAATTTATACACTAGGGTCAGCACTTAAGAGTGTAAGTGGGATTACTAGTATTGAATTGTATTCAGTTTTATTTAACGCACTTACATATTCCACATTAATGCTAATAGCTAAAAAACATAAAACTTAAACATACAATACTGAAACTATACAAACTTAAATATACCTACAATACGAGCATAAATTGATTCTGTCCCACCAGTGGCGCGCCTTGGTGGGGCAAAGTGGAACAATCCAATTTCTGTCTCGCTATAAAAGACAGTTATAATAAATGACTTACCTCACCTTTTAGTCGATGGCTGCGGCTGCTATTCGGTCGCGAGTTCCCGCGGGACGAGGTGCCGCACCTGTGGGGCTTCCTGTTCGCCGACGGGCCCTCGCTGCCATACATACACTTCGTCGTGTTGGCCATGCTCATCTCCATACGGAAGACGTGTGAGTATTGATAGGGAGATGTTTTTGACGTGACAACGTCTTATAAATTGGTTTGCCGGGTGACACTTCAAGAAACTGCGTTACGCTCCGCTCACGTTATGCGCTCACAATGAGAGCGAGTGAGAGGCACGCGTCCCTTCCACTCGGGCATGGTTAGCATATGTAAGTCGTTGACACGTAAAACTTTCGCCCGTATACCGACTTATACAGGCACCCAATTTTTTAACCGTTAATCTTTGCATATGAAAACAGTTAAAAAAAAACAATTTCATCCCAAGAATTAGTGGAAGCCCCTTTTTACTTAGTTTAATTAGATAAACATTTGACCATTGACAGCGATGGATTATTGATTCCTTATCATTCATTCATTGTTTTATTGCCTATATGGGCTTAGATGCCTTTGCCAGCCGTAAATCATAATCAGACCAGACCTAAAAGACCCAAACCATACCTGAAAGACCCAGTGTGCGTCTTGTGATGATAATGTTTTTTTCCTTTGAGTTCGTAAGGGGAGAGGCAGCTGCTATTCCCTGTGTTTTCATCACCGACCTAGGGCATAACACAATCAGTGGTGCCCTATTTTTCTCCGTTATGATTATATTGATGATGGATGTTGTGTGTCTAGTGGTTAGCGGCGACGCGGGCGGCGTGCTGTCCACGCTGATGCGTCCGTCGCCGCGGCGCGCGAGGCTAGTGTGCGCGCTGGCGCGGCATCTGCGCAGCCCGCTGCGACACCCGCCGCCCAGGCTGGAAGACCTGCCCGACGTGAATGACCTGCACGACTCTTCGGATACGTGAGTAGCTTCAAATGATGGTGTGATGTCTTGTGTCGACGTAACAAGCGTTAAATCACGTGCGCGGTCGCGAAATATCAAACATATGCATTGAATAGCATGTGCGACTTAAGTCGCGGGCAGACTCACGACGAACGCTCGCGGCGCGCTCGCGACAGGATCGAACAAGCCAGTCGTTTGCGTACGTTGTTGAACTAGCGACGGAGCACACGATTTAATCGAAACCTCAGGTAAGGTCATTCGGTTTGAGCTTGTCGTAACGATAGCCGAGCAAATGCTCGGTGGCCCAAGTAAGTACGAGGTCGCCACGTGTAAGCGAGGTCTAGAGTGAGCAAGCACTAGTGAGGTGTGCGGTGACGCGGGTGGCGTGCTATCCACGCTGATGCGTCCGTCACGAGGCTAGTCTGCGCACTGGCGCGGCATCTGCGCAGCCCGCTCAGACACCCGCCGCCCAGGCTGGACGACCTGCCCGACGTCAGTGACCTGCACGACGCCTCCGATACGTGAGTATCTATACATTATGGTGTGATGTCGTGTGTCTACTTACTTGATCACGTGACACCGCGGGCGCGGCCGTGAAATACCATGTGACGTAATATGAACCTGTTCGCAAATCGCATGTGCGACTTAAGTCGCGTGTAAACTTACGACGAACACTCGCAGCGCGCTCGCGACAGGATCGAACAAGCCAGTCGTTTGCGTACGTTGTTGAACTGCCGAGGGAGCACGCGATTCATTTGCGAGCTCAGGTAAGTACATTCGGTTTGAGCTTGTTGCTACGACAGTCGAGCAAATGCTCGGTGGCCCACGTAAGTACGAGGTCGCCACGTGTAAGCGAGTTCTGGAGTAAGCAAGCACTAGTGAGGTGAGCGGTGACGCGGGCGGCGTGCTGTCCACATTGATGCGTCCGTCGCCGCGACGGGCGAGGCTAGTCTGCGCGCTGGCGCGGCATCTGCGCAGCCCGCTGCGACACCCACCGCCCAGGCTGGAAGACCTGCCCGACGTCAGTGACCTGCACGATACTTCCGATACGTGAGTACTTACATACACATGATCAAACATAATATACATTGAATTGCATGTGTGACTTAAGTCGCAGGCAAACTTACGACGAACGCCCGCGGCGAATTCACGACAGGATTGAACGAGCGAGTCGCTTGAGTGCGTTCACGTTGAACTGGCGAGGGAGAACGATTTAATCGAGACCTCTGGTGAATCATTCGGTTTGAACGTATCGCTACGACAGTCGGCTAAATGTTCTGCGACGGACAGGACAGCACGAAGCGCCAAGTGTGAATGCGAGTCCTAACGTGAGCAAGCAGTAGTGGTGGGCGTCGTGCTTTCCACGCTGATGCGTCCATCGCCGCGACGAGCGAGGCTAGTCTGCGCGCTGGCGCGGCATCTGCGCAGCCCGCTCGGACACCCGCCGCCCAGGTTGGAAGATCTGCCCGATGTCAGTGACCTGCACGATACTTCCGATACGTGAGTACTTACACATAATCCAACAGATAACCAGATAAGAAAATAAATTGTATTTCGTAGTAAATCAATTTTTTTTAATTTATTCGTTTTAAGAATTATGTACGATCCAAAGGACTGGACCTTGACGTAGGGTTTAAAAAATTCGACTTCACCAGGTTAACTTATGATTTATTTTATACTAGCGGCCCGTCACGCGGTTTCACCCGCGTCCCGGGGGAACTTCTTCCCGTACCGGGATAAAATATAGCCTATGTTACTCAGGGTGAATGTAGCTTTCCAACAGTGAAAGAATTTTTCAAATCTGCCAAGTAGTTTCGGAGCCTATTCAATTCATACAAACAAACAAACAAACAAACAAAAAATCAAACCTTTCCTCTTTATAATATTTGTATAGATTACACGATTGAAACTAATAATACATAGCATACTCTCTTTTGAGAGGCTGGAAACGCATCGGCGATACCTCTGGTGTCGCGGATGTCGTTGGCCGCGGTGATTGCTTACCATCAGGCGACCCACCAGCTCGTTTGCCGCCTCTGTTATAGATAAACTTTTTTGTCCCAATCCAGCCGCCGCTCATCCGCAACCATGACGTCATCGACATGGGAGCAGTCCGGGGGCGGGGCGGGCGGTGCGGACGCGGACGCGTCGGACTCGGGGTCGGAGGGCGTGGCGGAGGGCGCGGACGTGGCGCGCTCGCTGGCGGCGCTGGCGCTGGTGCGGGCGCGCCTGCCGCCCGCCGCCGCCGCGCTGGCCGCCGCGCTGCCCCGCCCCCCGCCAAGTGTGCAGCAGCCGCTGCAGCAGATCCTGCAGGTACCACTTTTATTTTTATTTTTTTATCAGGAAAATGCCTTAATGCATACCCGTTGACTACGGGAGCAGTCGACGGGTTATGCCGGACTCCAGGAATCAGAAGGAGACCCAGCTTCCTGCTAAAAACCTGCCAGTGTCCCTCCGGTGCCTCAGTGAGTCGAGGAAATCGGCGGGTTGGCTTTAGGCTTTTTGCCCATAGCATTCACCGCGGTTCCTGCAGGTACCACTGCCGCAACCAAACTTTCATCATCATCATCAGCCTATCGCAGGCCCCTGCTGGACAAAGGCCTCTCCTAGAGCTCTCCATTTAGTCCGATCCTCGATGACTTGCACCTAGGTCCCAAACAAACTTTGTTCCGACCAAAATATGAGAAGTGGATCGGGATTTAAAATTCGGGAAAAATCCGCTAGATGGCAGTAGATAGACATGGGGCAAACTGGTATGTAATTGGTGAATATTGACATGAAGATAATGTCAAAATTCACCAAAAACATAGCAATTAGAGACCAACCCCCCCAATTAACCAAACCATCAAACTAAAATCCATAGACCTAGATATAAAGTTCTTACATTTGCCAGGTGATGTCTTTGACTAAATCTGTATTTAGTCGGAGATAAAACGTGGCAGATTTACTCATCTCAATCTGATGAAATGGTACGAAAAGCCTCTGCGCTGTTAACTTTGGCCCCACGCTTGATTCAAAGGACCAGCTCCCTGTGGACAATTGAATGCGCCTATTCCCTCTCTCTCATTATCATTCATCCCTCATCTCAAAGCGTAAAGTCCAAAGTCTTGAGTGAAAATAGTTTTTTTGCAGTTGGCAGCGCTCCTCCAGTGCCGAAACCATGCCCTGATCGACGTCGAAACCGCCTTAGAAGCGGCCGAGGGGCACGACTCGGACAAAATCGGTCGCCGCCAGCTGGTCCCAGTCGCCATGATACCGAAAATGACACCCAGAAAGCCCCTCCCTAAACCCCCCAACAAAATCAAGGAGGTACCTTTGAAGGTGTTCCACCAAGCCGAATGTAAAAACACCAGTGATCTGCCTTTCCTAGACCCGCTTAGACTAAGGACAGAATGACTAAGGCGCAAGATGTTACTCTATAGCTACTACCATTAGGTTCAATTTAAAGTGCAATGTTATGTGATGAACGTAAGGTATAATTGATAGACTTATTTTGTGCTCTGTTATTATCTGTATAAGGTTGAATTTAAGTTAAGTATGCGGCATGTAATGCTTCTAGTATAAATTATGTTAGTTTAAGCGAAAGATGAAAAAAAAACTGACTCTTGGCCATATTTTGGCATAAGAATGTGGTTGTGTTGTGTTCCATATTTGAATTTGAAAAAGGCAACCAACAGTGATAATTTCGCGGAACAACCAAAAGTTGTCCATAGAACAAAAACCTATTTCTATTACTTTCGTTTTTTATTACGTTCAGAATGAATTTATTGTATTTAAAGGCAAATTTAGTGCTGCTGTTAATAGAGAGGGATTGTAAGCTTAGCTTGTATGCTGAAACCAATTAACCCTTGCATTAGAAACTGGACTGTATTATTACCATAGATTAAGATTAAATTCCTACTGATTTAAGTGATTCTGGTAACGAAAATCGTTATTAAATAGTATGTTAACGAAAATCGTTGTGAAATCGTTGCGACTCTTTGGTTGCCCTACAGTGGGATTAGAAATTAAAACAGATATCTTATCTTCTGGTAACGTGATTTGATATGATAATCTTTTTCACACGATGTTATCTTAAAATACAAGTCATAAGATCTTTTACTGTACTAAAACCTATGCTAAAACTAACCGCTCATTATTGAAATTCTAAACAAAGGAGTACAAATAAACTAAACACTTTTGCAAACCAAAGTTTAGTTGCGAACATAAAATATTCGAAATTACGTAATTTTATAACATTCTATAGACCTTGTTACCGATGCACAATTTATATCCTGCGATTTTTTGTATCAATCACACTTGTGCTATTTTATTGTAAATCAATTAGAGGATTTTGTGCACTGATAAAAAAAGTTTTTGTATGGTCCAATTTGCTATTTGTAAGTTAGTAATAATATTCTTTCAATCACTTGAATAGAATTATAAATATTGAACAGTACCTATAAAACTTACATGTATGTATTTTGGTCTCAATAGAACAAAATGGCTATGACCAGAATTTGATTCAAAGAAACGCATTTATTAAGACGCGATATGAAAATTACAAAGTAAATACAAATTCATAAGTTATTTAAATTTTAGGTGTTTCAACGTAAGATTAATGTAATTAAGTAAGCCTTTAGTTAAAAAAGTTGTACCAATTTTTTGATGTATGTTTTCATTTGAAGAACAAACAGTTTTTTGTATGACAAGGACTGAATTGAAGATTAAGTGTCTTTAAATTGTAAATAGACCCAGTAGACGTAAGCTCAAAGAAAATAATATGGTTGATATAAGCGTAAGAACAAGAAAAGTATAAATTTAAATAAATGTATATTTTGCTTCCCTGGCTTATTGTTTTATTGGTCCTTATTTTATTTTTGTTAAGAAAAGTGATGGAAATTGAAATCAGAATTCTTTTGCCTACATGTGTGAGAACATTTTGAGGAACATCGGAATAACTTTTAAAACTTATCCATTTATTATCTATACTATCTATACTAATATATAAAGTTGAAGAGTTTGTATGTATGTTTGTTTGTTTGAACACACTAATCTCAGAAACCACTGGTCCGATTTGAAAAATTATTTTTGGGTTGGATAGTCCATTTGATGAGGAAGGTTTTAGGCTATTGGAAATCGAAATCCACGCGGACGGAGTCGCGGGCGGCCGCTAGTAATATAATAAATCTGAAGCTTGTTTGTTTGTTTGAACGTGCTTAGCTCAGGAACGACTGGTCCCATATGAAAAACTATTTTTGTATGGGAAAGTCCGTTTGACGAGGAAGGCCTTAGGCTATAGCGTAATATACCTATGTGTACATAAACCGGAAAACCACGCGGGCGGCCGCTAGTCTTAACTTCAACCCAGCCCCATATGTATATAGTATGACTACGTTTGGTCCAATGATTTAAAAAATAAAATGAGGGTTCCGTCTCTTAACTTGGTTGATCTCATAAAATAAAAGAGAGGCCGCACCGTGGCAGTCGACATGCTTCCATGTAGCAAGCTTGCCCCATGAGCTTACCGAATTCGAATTCTCCAATATTATTATAAAATGTAGCATTTAAACTTCACAACAAAGAAACGAAAATTAGGAACTGAATAAAGTTGCCCTTTGAGCTGATTACAAATGAGGCGAATTAAAAAAATACAGAACCACTGAAATGTGTCAGTGTCACTGTCAGTTGAGCTGTCAGTATACGTCAAGCAAGGAAATTGTTTCTTTTCTTTTGGTATATTTATGTACGGATAAAAACTTAATTTTCCATAATAATTGTAAGACAGTGTTGTAGTGCCTAACCGATTTCAGGAGCATATTAATGTAAGTAATACGTAGAAGTATAATATACCTCACAAAAGCTAAAGTTAAAGGAAATTACATTATGAATTTAATGAAAATACAAATATGTCTTTCTTGATTTTCAATGAATAAATTCAAATAAGACGATGTATGTATTTAGCATTTATTATTTGTGATAATTTCAGACGATTCTGCGATGGCTGAAACTAATGAAAATGGTGAAAATCCACTGGATATTGACGGAAGTAACTTCAACCCAGATATGTACTTAGAATGTTTGATGAAATGCGCTACTTTGCGCCAGGTCATGGACAAAGAGGCTGAGGTAGTCACCCAGAGCCAGTTCCTTCAATCTGAGATGCAAACATTAGTCTATGAGAACTATAATAAGTTCATTTCTGCTACTGAAACTGTGAGAAAAATGCGCTCCGACTTCATTGTCATGCAAGAAGAAATGAATAAATTAAGTGAGAATATTAATAAAATCACATCATTCAGTGGTCAGATATCAGAATCTTTGAAAGAAAGTGGGAATAATGTAAGCAGACTATGTAGCACTCGGCAGTTGTTAGACAAACTGCAATTCCTCTTCTTACTACCATCTCAATTGAATAAAGCAATATTAGAAAGTCGTTATGCAGATGCAGTTCACGAGTACACTCATGCACAAAGAGTGTTACAAAAATATGGGAACCAGCCTTCTTTCCAAAGCATTCAAAGTGAATGTTCAGAAATCATTTATGGACTTAAGAAAACCCTCAGGGATAGGTTACTGAGCCCAGAAACATCTGCTTCAGAGCTAGCTGAGAGTGTTGGGTTGCTCAGACAGCTGCAAGAAACAGACTCATCCCTCAAAGAAATCTTCCTAAGTTGTGCAGAGACTAGGCTAGATAAACATCTCCAGTTGCTTAATGGCATTGTGGACAGCACTGACATTTTAGAGTGGGTTGAAAAATGCAACAGCACTCTCCTAGCTGACCTTGGCATAATCACCTCTTGCTACCATGAAATGTTTCAAGAAGAAGACTGTACAGACATTCCAGAATTTGCAGACAAAATTATGCTGCAAGTTTTCCATTTTTTTGAAGAAGTGGCTAAGAGGCCAGAAAATGTTGGCACTGAAATGCTTATTAGAGGTTTGGACAAATTCTTTAGAAAGTTGCAAGCCATGACTGAAATTATATCAAGTGATACTATGTCCCACAAGGCAATTGATGTGGTGATACAGTGCATCAATCACAAAGCCACAATTCAATATCAGTCTATTCAAGCACAATTCAAGGAAAGTTTAATGAAAGTCAGACAATCTCTCGCCAGCAAAGGAACAGAAGCCACTGATCTCAAAGATATTTTGAACTCCCTACAAGTTTATTTAATGCAAAAAGTCCAAGCATCTCTCTTAGATTTGATGGCTTTCTTACAAAACACCCTCTCTTTTGGGCTGAAAGCATGGTGTGCCAAGGCAGTAGCTGATACATGCTGGAAGGTGATCTCTGAAACTATGGTTAATCTGTCAGATATGGTGAAAAAGATGGCATGCCTTCAAACATCCAACAACAACATTCCTTTTGAGTTACTGCTTATTCTAGCTAAGTTGTGCCTGGAAATGCAAGAGAATGGAGTGACAACATTACATAGCCACTTAGTGAAACTGTTGGAAGAGGCTGCACCTGGACTGACGCTAGAAAACAGAGACACAAATAGTGTGATGGTACATTTGTCCACAGCTGCCCAAGCAGCTCTAGACTCTGAAGTGGTCTTCATTGGGCAAACAGCGGCTCAAATGTTAAGAGTATCAGTGCTGGCCAGGGACTGGCTGAGGGCACCAGAGCCACGCGGGCCGCGCGCCGTGTGCCGCAGAGTCGTAGAGACGCTGGCCAGCGCCGACAGTGCCGCTTCGCAGTTGTTCCCGACGAGCATCAAACCCTCCAGTGATTCAAGCAGAAGAACAATATGGTCTCGAGCACCGTCTTCGTTTTCTCCAATAAACAGAATCTTTTCAGAAAGGATTGAAGTATTCAGTCCGGCAGGGGCTGATAGAGCTGCCTTGTCAAATGGGGCTTTGAAAGTGGCATTGAAGGCTTTGGTAGAATGCGTGAGGTTGCGCACTTTCGGAAGGCACGGATTGCAACAGTTGCAAGTGGATGTTCATTTCTTGCAACAAAGACTGTCTTGCATGGGTAATGACGAGCGGCTGCTAAACGCCCTCTTAGAAGACGCGTTATCGTCAGCTCAACTGAGGTGTGTAGATCCCCAGCTCATGGAGCCCAGTATTGTTGATATTATATGTGAAAGAGGATAAGATACTTATTTTCTCGAGTATTATTTAACTAGAGTGATTTATTTAATTCCATATTATGCAAATAATTTTTAATGTGATAAGTAGGTTACTGCTTATAAAATTCTTTTCATGTAAATAAACTTGTATGAAAATATATCTTTGGTATCCATAAACTGTGGTTTTACTATTTTTCATGATTAGATAAAATCCTTTGTGACAGTGTAGCCTTTTACTTTTGAAATTATGCTCTAATATTTAGGATTCCTATAAGGTAATCATTTTAAAAATAAAACAATTCTTATTGTTTTTAGACAATTTATTATAACCCATTAATCAAAATTGCATCATCATATTAAAAATAATGATATCATCTACATATATAAAATTTATGTTAAATGCTTCTAAAACATAAATCTCACGAGACGGTCTACTGTTTTATTTTAGAAATAATTAATTGTTACAGTTAGTCACGGAGTTTAATAAACATTATTTAAAATTAAAAACAACATAATATATTACTACTATTACAAACAGAGAATTTGATAAATATTTTGGTCCTAGTCTCCTATAAACTTGAAAGAGTATTACTGCGTAGAACTCCGCTGTTCTAAATGTAACAAGACTAACAGGTCATTGAACCCGCTCGTGAACATGCGACCGCACTGACAGATAGATGGGGTCTTAATATATGTACCTATACTATGTATTTACAATGTAAATGATAAGTGTAAATCAATATAACATTCAGGCCCTGGTTCACCACCCGTGGCCAAGTCCCAAACAGCTTTGTTTTTGCTTATCCAGAGGAAGTGACCAGGGCTTCAATCTACCAATGCAGCCCGGTCCTACCTACAGTAACACTCCGTGTGCTGTCATTATATAACTTGAACAAGATTATTAACAAACAGTTATAACCGCGAATTTATTCCATAATATCCATCTAGACTACATTTACCAGCTTAAATTAAAGTAGTATAAAATATGCAATAAATTTTAATTTCCAAAATATCATTTTTTGGTCTGCTATCTACAGTTGTATTAATATACTCTATCCAAATTGAGGCAATTTCTCCAATTTTAATAATTTATTAATGTTTTCAGGAAACCTGATATTCTTTTTTATTACATACTCTCACTAATCCCTCATATTATGTATGATCAAATCAGACTACAAAGCACTAAGAATCCCCTCATTAGGATCTGGAAGCTCGAACGTTCCTTCTTATAATTAGCTTATTTATAATAATTTACAATTCCCTCAACATAAATCCAACGAATATAAGCTCAATTCTTGAAATACATAAGATCGAACTACATACATACATACTTGTAGATTAAATCAAATACATATTCACAAATGACATTTTATTAACACAAAATTAAAACAGAATTCTTCTATTTGGTGATAGTAAAACATTAAAATCAACACTACCTACTTTCAATAGAAACCCCGATTCTAAATTGATTTATAAAAATCATTATTATAGAAAATGGTAATAACAGATATGTCTGATCAGATGCAAGTATATTAATACACAGAAACGGATAAAATAATGTGATATTAACAATAATATAAGTGTATGAATTCATTAGCCAGTCGAAATAATTGAAAAATACATTAAGGTGTCTACACACCAAAGCCGCCGGCCTGGCGATGGCGGCACGAACGCGCCGGGCACTGCCGGCGCGGCGGCGGCCTGATTTTGAAGCAATTGTTTGAAAATAAGGCCGCTGGCAGTGCCCGACGGGTTCGTGCCGCCGGGCCGGCGGCTTTGGTGTGTAGACCCCTTTACCTACTTGTCAACGAATTGAAATTTCATTTTGATATAAATTAAAATGACAAATGTTTGTAATTATTACTACAAACACAACATTAATAGTTATTCTTATACATATGTATATTACTAATTGTAGAACAAATTGACAAAATATTTATCTTATGTTAAGTTCTTCAAGAGGATGGTTAGCAGCATTCCCCTGTATTTATCATTCACCATACTGCAGTTTCCAATGGACAAGCCCAGCTTGGTGACTATGGGGCATAATCCTCCTGGATGTAGGCTTGCTCCAGATTTATGGGGGAAGCCTACATCCAATAGTGCACTGCAACATATTGATGATGATGAAGTTCTCCAATTTACATATAGACAAATCAACGCTATTCAAACTCAACCTTAAATTATCGATGTTAATGTAACTTAGCCATTGATGTGTAAAAATATTTCTATGTTACAATGGTCCGTCTGTTACATTATTGAGTTTTGGTATGCGTGAGTTTACTTAATTATTACTAGCGTTTACCTAACATAAATTAGCCTATCATTCCCATGAAATGAATTGTTATTCAGTCCGGTTTAGAGATAACTCATCACCAGCTTATTCCCATTTTTCTCCAATGGTTTTCGTTTCTTGAGCATTGCCAGTGGCGACAACTGGAAGAAAATGCTAGACGATAAAAGTGATTAAATATTCCCAGAAACTCTCCAAAATATTGCCAGTGTCAAAATATTTTTATTGTATGTATGTATTATATTGTCTATCTGAAATTAGGGATACAAACAAAAATATATTTTTTGTCAAGAATTTTCAAATTCGGTCTATACAATTACAAATGACAATGACATCTTTTTTCTTCCATTTCTCGACAGTGGCGCTACATTGTAAAATATTATCATTTGTTACTAATGGGACACAAATCAATGGTGACAACTGGGAATAAGCCCCCGCGCTCCTAAGACTACTTCTTAGACTTTTCCATAACTTTCCTTCCTTTGTGTGCGGCGTATCTCCTTAGTTTTACATTAGATGGAGCACTTTTAACTGACTCAGTTTTAACAGATTTAGGTGACTTGCTGTTCTCATTTGGTGCTTTGTTAATACTAGATTTCCTTTTCGTGCTCTGTTTAGGCACCGTACTTAGATTAGTGACGTCACTCTTAGAGCTAGATTTCCTTGCGTCCGCGGTCTGTTTGGTTTTCACGGGGACACTTGATTTCCGTGCGGGTTTGATGACTGTTTTGGTACTTATCTCCGGACTTGGCGACCGTCGCCGGCGTATTCTCGGCGGCGTGTGCGCGAGCGTCGTGTGCCGCGACAACAGTGCCGCGCTGCTGAACAGCTGCCCGCAGTCACACCGGTGCTCGATATCTGCAGTCCCTAGAATTATTACGTAAATAAGTACAAAATTGACAAAATGTGCCTGATTAAATTATTGTTATCTATATCTATACTAATATATAAAGCTGAAGAGTTTGTTTGTTTGTTTGTTTGAACGCGCTAATCTCAGGAACTACTGGACCGATTTGAAAAAATATTTTTGTGTTGTATAGTCCATTTGACGAGGAAGGCTTTAGGCTATTGAAAATCGGACGGAGTCGCGGGCGGCCGCTAGTTATTAATAAAATATAATGTTACTTACGTTTCCTCACTTGTTTTAGAGGCGATTTTGGTTTGTGTTTCTCTACGACGACTTTCCCTAGTGACTTTCGCTTTGCTATACTACTCAGGGATTTCCTTTTTTCAGCCAATGATTTTTGCACCTTTTTGACGGACTCTTTCGTCTCCGGAGGAAGCTCTTTAGAAGGAAGAGAATCATTGGAAGATACTTTTGTCGGAGGTTCTGGGAATGAATATTTGACATCGCTGTCATCAGAATCTGTACTATTAGAGACGTCTTTAGTTTGGATCGGTTTCTGCTTCAAGCGGGGAACCTTTGGTGGATGTTGTAGTGATATACGCCGCTTCACCAGATCCTTGGAGCTCGGCCGCTCTATTTGAAGAGAATTACGTTTGTTGGCTCTGACTTTCATGAAAAGTTTATCTTCGCTTTCCTTGACTTTATAGTCGGGATTCAGCATGTAGCGCACCTCATCATCATCGCTGACTTCAGCGGGCTTTGCGTCTTCAACAACGGGAAGAATGGGTAAACTTGGTTTGTGTCGTTTCGTTACGGTGGGGGCTACTTTATCTTTGAGTGGAGTTTTCTTTTTAGATACATCCTGGACTTTAGGTTTGGCTTCAGTTTTCTTAATTTTAAGAGGCAAATTATCCTCATGTTCTTTATCATCGTTTTTCACAATGGGTTCTGGTATACTTTCAATTTTCGTGGGTTCTTTTGGTTCGGGCTGATTTAGCTCTACAGGTTTTATAGGGTTTATTTCAGTTTGATTATTTTCTTCAATCTTAGGTTCGACTAGTGGTTTGACTTCTTCTTGCTGTTCTCGCTTGTCTTCGATAGGAACATCTTCCATAACAATTGTTACTTCGTCGTCGGTTTCTGATGTATTTTCTTTTGGTTTTAGCACTTCCTTGTCTCCTTCGGACGTGTCGCCTTCTTCAGACTGCTTTTGTTGTTTCGAAGCCGATTGTCTCTTTTTCCTTTGACATATAACGGTGTGTTTGTTTAATGAGTGTTCATTAGGGAACACCATATAACATAATGAACATTCGTGAATTATGTCTTTAGTAGACAAGGAACTTTTGATGCTTTTATCGTCCGACTTTTCGGATAGTGTCTCTAAATGTTGTTCTTTGTGTTCAATCAAATGATGGAGTTTTCTAAACGTTTTCTTGCAAATATCGCATTGAGGAGGGGGAGGAAGCTTCTCAACATTGGGTTGCTGCACATTCGATGTGATTTTTTGTCTGTTTATTCCATCGTGAGTTTCCCTATGTTCTACCAAGTGATGTAGCTTCCTAAATGACTTGTCGCAAGGTTCGCAACGGAAGCCTGCACTTGGATCTTCATTTTGCTTCGATGTACTCTGGTCTTTCGACGTTTTGTGTTCACTTTGTTCCAATGAACTTTTCCGAGACAATTTACCTGTAGCATTGCTCGGGTTATGAATTATGCGATGCTGAACTAAATGATGTAGTTTTCTGAATTCTTTTTTACAAACTTCACAACTAAAAACTGATTTGCTACTTTTTGATTCATCTTCACTCTTCTTCACTTCATCTTTTCCATGTTGCAATTTATGATTCACCAAATATGATAATTGTCTAAATGTTTTTCCACAAAATTCACAAACGAGACTGTTTGATTTATCAGGACCTTTGTTTTTGTTTATAGTTTTTCTGGAATCATTTACTTTATTTTCATTTCGTTTTGGCTTCACGGGCGTATCTTCAATAACAATGACCTCATCTTTATCATGAATAGTTTTTGATAAGGTGTCTCTAGACTTGCGTTTTTTACGAACATCTTTTCGTGGAGTTTCTTCTTCAATATCCATACTGTCTGATTTGCTATCGAAGGACTTTGTTTCCGATTCCTGAGAATCTCTAAATCTTCTTGGGCTTTTGTTATCGGAGTCGGATCTACTGGGTGATGGACCAGTACAATGCTTCACATGTTTGAATACTACGTTTTCGGAACGGAATAGTTTATTACATATGGGACAAACAATATTTTCATTAATCTTTCCCATCGTCCAATTTTCTTTAACCATTTCATCATCCGTGCTGTCATCATCGTCCTCGTCATCTGTGTCCTTATTTTTAACGGCTTTGGCATCTATTAACCTTGGTTTCTTTTGTGGACTAGGAACCTTGGTTTTATCGGGTGATCCATCTGGCAGAGGATATTTTCTCGGGCGACCTCTACCTCTTTTAACAGGTGGATTTTGTTGGCTATCGGGAGTAACCGGTAAATCAGGTGATTTTGCCGTAACATTTACTGATTGAGTTTCCAATAATTCGGCCGCTTTAACCAAACTGTCAATTGCAGATGCAGTATTTTTGTGTGGAACTACCGCACTCTCGTGTTTAGGAGATTCTCTTTGTGAACTCTTGGATGAATCAAACTTAGATTCATCTGTCGTGTGACCGCGACCCAAAAGATACGACTTTTTAGGTACGAGTGTTTTTGTTTGCTTATCAACCCGTTCTTCAGTACGCCTTTTCTTTTTAGGCGACACTTCAATACCTAAGTCGTCGGGTGCTATAAGCTCTAATTCCGGCGTTTCCACTGGAGTTAAGACTTGTTTTCTCTGATGCTTAGTTTTCACTTTAGTCTCATCAAGTACTTTACACTCCTCAATGGAATCTAAGGTGTCAGAATCCACTGAATCACTTGCCTGTGCAATAATGGAGTCAGTTTTTGACAATGGTTTCTTTGCCGGTGATAGTTCTTTACCTTGTACGTTAAGTGGCGTTGAAATAAACTCAGCATTTGAATCCATGTACACGACCTTCACTGGCCTGTCTTCAATAATGGTGATAGGTCGTTCTAACTGGCGCTTTGCAGTCATTGCTGTTTGATAAGCCATTTTAACTTTTGATTGATAGTTTTTATTAAGATCGTCTTCGGTGCCTATATTTCCAAATTTAGTCATAATATGAACCGGTTTAGGCAGACTGTTCTGCGTCAGTTGTTCGTGCTTTCGTGACGGTACGATCTTAATATCGGATACGTCGGTTTTCGGATAAGTTTTAGAGCCGGAATCTTTTTGTATAATAGTTTGTACAACATTATGAGTTTCTTTGCTATCAAAACTGACGGTGATGCAATTTTCATAATTAATAGAATTACGTCTAACAAACTTATCGAAATCGTTTTCCGTTATAATTGTTTCTTTCTTCGAGGAGTCTGCACTTATTAGAGTTACTGTTTCTGGAAGAGATGATGTTTCTGAGATAGGAAATTTTACTGATTCATTTTTGGTTAAATCCATGTCACCAGTTATTGGTTCATGTTCTATTATTTCTTCTTCTGAGTCAACGTCAATAACGTTATCTTTTACATTTTTCTGAATTTTGCCAACAAATGGTAAGAGGTTTGGTATCTTAGTTGGTTTATAAGCAGGAGGTTTTACTGCTTCTGTTTTCGCTAATGATTTAACTGCTGCTTTTGGCACATGAGGTAATTCATGTGCTGGCCTTTCAATAAAAGGTATACCATGCAACTCATTCATTTTCATCTCTATCTCATCTAACGATTGAGAGTTAATTTTTTCATCTTGTGCTTGAGTCGGCGTTTCACTGCTCTGAGGATCAGGGGATGATTCTTTTGTAACTGTTTGGCTGACTTCTTCCTGGGTTGTTTTAACAGGTACTGCCCTATTTATTATCCCTTCAATTGTCTTATCAATCAAGTCTTGATTGTTGATTTCTTTTCTCTGTGTTGCCTCTTTCTTTAGAGCAGCCGCAGCAGTCAAAGTGTTTGTTGTAACTGTTTGAGGTTTGGCAATTGGTTCTTGTTTTGTTATTTTCTTTGTAGCTACTGAATTGTTCTTCAAAATGGGTATTTCTGTTTTTACTGCTGGCTTATCTTGTGGCATTGATGTTTTATTTGAAAACGCTGTTTCTTTTTTAACAGGTAATTTATTCATATTGGCCAACTCTTGAGCTTGTCTCTGACTGTCAATCTTTTTCAAGACGTCTCTTCTATTCAAGTCATTTGAATTCTTTATTTGTTTACCATTTGAACTGTTTGTGGGTACTTTTGTTTCCTTGATCTTATTTAAAAATGCTTGCCGATTTACATCCGTCCATTTTCCGAAAGGCACGGGAGCATGATTGTTATTAATGGGCCTTTGTTCGGTATTAGGAGTCAATTTTGGTTCAACTTTTTTATCTGTAATATCAATTTTACACTGTACTATATTTGGTCCAACTTCTTGTTGCTTCACAACAGGTTTGGATTCTCCTTTTTTGATTTCTTTCTCAATATCTTTAGCATGAAAAGGTTGGATCTTTAAAGTATTTTTGAATGGTTCTGAAGACTTTTGTACATTACTAGATACTGTATTAACTACCAAATTAGAAGTAACTTTGCTAGGTAGTTTCGATTCAGGATTTTTTATGTCAGTCTGCAATGTTGTCGGTACTTTGTTATCTTTTGCCTCATTTACGGTCTGTTGTTGTTTACTGCCAGCTTTAGTATTTAAAGCACCTTGCATTTCTTTCTTCTCCATCTTTTTATTAATTTCGGGTACTTTTACTGTTTCGACGCTACGTTGGACATCTATGACCGCTGAACTTTCCCTTTTTGATTTCTCAGGATTATAACAATGTGATCCAATTTTTGAAATCGGTTTATTATCAATACCTTGAGTATCACTGCTCAACTGTTTCTTTTCAGGATCTTTAGTGGAACTCATCTTTTGTTCTTCTTCTTTAGCTTCTTTTTGAATGAGTTTACTTATATCTTCATCTATACTTTTATGAACAGCGCTTTCAACTTGGATACTTGTCTTATCCTTAACACTACTACCACTATCTGGTTTGTCCAATTCACTTTCCTTTCGAGTTATAGGATCTATTTTCGAGATTTCTTGTTTATTTTGAGAAGCAGGATTTAAATTTACTTTTTCTATACACTTTTCACTTTTAGCGATATCTTTTACTTTGTCTTCAATATGAACATCAGACAAAGATTTTAGTGTCACATTTGGCTTAATATTTGTAGGCTGTATTTGTTTTGGCTTTTCAGCAAGAGGCTGTATCTGTTTTGATTTATCACCAGTAGGCTGTAACTGTTTGGGTTTATCACCGGTAGCCTGCAGAGGTTTTGGTTTCTCACCAGTATGCGGTAGCTGTTTTTGTTTATCATCAGTAGGCTGTAGCTGTTTTGGTTTATCACCAGTATGTTGTATTTGTTTTTGTTTATCATCCGTAGGCTGTAGCTGTTTCGGTTTATCACCAGTAGACGGTATCTGTTTAGGTTTTTCACCACTAGGCTGCATGTGTTTTAGTTTATCACCAGTATGTTGTATCTGTTTTTGTTTGTCATCTGTAGACTCTAGCTGTTTTGGTTTATTATCAGAAGGCTGTAGCTGTTTTGGTTTATCACCAGTAGACTGTATATGTTTAGGTTTTTCACCAGTAGGCTGCATCTGTTTTAGTTTATCATCAGTATGGTGTAACTGTTTTGGTTTATCACCGCTAGGGTGAATCTGTTTTAATTTATCATCAGTAGGCAGCAAGTGTATCTGTTTTGGTTTATCATCGGAAAACTGTGCCTGTTTGTTTTTATCATCAATAACAACTTGTGTTTGTTTGGGTTTATCATCAGTAGACTCTATCTCTTTTAGTTTGTCAGAAGTAGGCTGGATCTGTTTTGGTTTATCAGCAGTAGGCTGTATCTGTTTTGGTTTATCACCAATAGGGTGTACCTTAAGTAATTTATCATCTGTGGGCTGTATTTGTTTTGCTTTATCGCCAGTAGGCTGTATCTGTTTTGGTTTATCATCAGGAACTTTTATTTGTTCTGTTATATTGTCAGATCGTTGTGACGATTTCCGATTATCCTCAATATTCTTTATTTGATTAGATTTCTCATCATTTAGTTGTGTATGTTTTGGTTTTTCTGTAATAAACTGTGTTAGCTTATGTTTTTCATCAGTAGTCTGTATCTGTTTAGGTTTTTCTTCGGTAAGTTTTATGTGTTTTGATTTATCCTCACTCTGTAGCTCTTTTTCTTTACTAGGTTGATCTGGCTTAGTTGCATCAGTATCAGGTTTTTCTGGAGATTTAGGTTTATTGATATCTTTTTCCATCATTTCAGTTTTACCACTTTCAGATTCTTTAATTTCTTTGATTTCCTCAGCTACTACTACATGGTTTAAGTCATCTTTGAAATCTATTTTTCTGCTTACATTACTTAAGCTATCTATCATTCTATTATCCGAATTTTCCTTAACCACTTTATCTTCAATATTTGGGACTTTAGTTGTTACTTTTGTTTTTTGGAAGTTGGTTTCAGGTGTTTTACTAGTTTCTGCAATATTCGACAGAGCTTCCACATGTTTCTCTTCAGATGTTCTTTCACTTTTGAAAGATTCCTTTACAATATCTTTATTTTCTTGTGCAGGTGATAGTAAGCTATGTTTATCTTCAAACAAATCTTTTTTAATTTCCGTGTGCAAATCTTTGTCATCAACTAAATCTTTTGGCTGTTTCGTAGGAGTCTCAACACCTCTCTGTTTTACACTATCAGTGTGAACTTCAATAGTTTTCTTAACATTGTCTGAATGTCTGTTTGGATGCAGTTGCAGATCAACCATTGTTTTGGTCAACGGTATACCTTCTTTATTTGGTGTTGAATGGAATGTCATTGGTGTAAAACTTCCAACTACTGGAGACTTTCTTGATTCATTAAATTTCATCTTCTTGTTAACATTGTTGTCTGATTTGCATTCTGACTGAGCTTCCTTGTTTGATTCTGATTCTGGTTCTTTAGCAACTGGTGCAGCAGGTTTTGTTATGTTCTGTGCTTTCAATTTTCTTTCAGCATTTTTATTGCTTGAAGAATCACTTATTACTTTACTTATATCCTTTATAGGGACATGTGACACATTCTTGTCAGGAACTTTTTCCTCCTTCACAGGCTGTGGAAGAAAAGTATAGTTTTGATTAATTTATGTAAAAAAATAAAGTTGGACATGCATAATGTTTTCACTGTTCACTCACACACACACACTTGTTAAAATTATTACAAAATAATAACCCAATAATTACAATATATCTGACCAACAATTAACCATTGTTTAATTTGTAACCATTGTCAAGGTTTTTTCCAAAGATCTCTATCAAACCAAATTGAACATTTTACAGGTTGCAGATTATACATTTTATGACCCACAAATACACTCCTTATTTATAAAGTTCACAATGATAGTCCAAATTTGAAAAGTAGCATATTATTCAGATGAATTACTTGTTTAATGAACTACTACTTGGCATACATGTAGAGATGCACAATGACACAGTGGTTTATGTGCTCAATTCTGCAATCACTAAAGTACAGCAATTTTCACAAAGCTTTCTTGAACTTCCCTCCATACAAAAATATTTTAAACATTCTGCTCAAACTAATATTCTGCCAAAAACAAAACATTCACCACTACTTTGTTTTTTTTATATAACAATTCTAAGTTCTATAAAATACTGAGTACTACATAAATAGTGGAATAATAAAACAATCACATAAAGCACAACATACATACCACTTCTTTTGGTACTTCAATCTGTATCTCCTCATAAACTTCTAAGTTGCCTTCATCATTCTCACTGAAAATATAATTATGACACTGTTTACTTCCAACTCGTCAACATGATATATTACATGTTTTTTTTCCAGTGCTTTTTAGTTCATATAAAGAAAAACTAAAAATCACTCCTAATAAAAAAAATTTTTCATCATCATATTCTTTTTCCAGTCAACTTTTAGATATTGGCTTCACCTGAATGGGGGTTATGCCCATACCACACTGGTTACACAGGTTATTGTCTAAATTGTAGTTGTCATTAACACAAAGATAAGTTAACAACCATTTTTGTTTCTTTTATAATGGTGTACGAGTTTTATAAAAATAGCTGTAGTATCGTAAGGTCATTAATATACTATAACACTGTTTTGAAAAAACACTTATTTGATCTGCAAGTATTTAAAATATTATGGCAAATACCAAGTATCACCAGCAAAACAAATGTTTGCATAAAAACGAACCACTCACAAGACCTACTTCACATTTTGTTGTGATAAAATAATATAAATGTAAAGAACTTACCGGACTTTAAGAAACTTAAAGCTTGGTTGGGTCTGGTCTCCAGTCTGGTCATCTATGATCTGGACTGCGGCCAGTTCCTCCTGCCCTTCCTTCCGGTATAAGTATAGCCCATTACCAATGTCAATTGCATCTGCATTTTTACCATCTATCTGAAGAATTACTTCAGTATCCTTGCTAGGTACCGCATCACTTTCAACTAAAGTTGCTCCCGGCGGCAAATTCTCATTTTTCATTTGAGAATCTGCCATTTTCAACTCAGAACTAGACTTCTCCTCAATCTCAGCATTGTCATCAATCACAAGCTCATCACCATCGTAAGAGTTATCATTGTCATCAAAGATGTCAACACCACCTGACAATATATTGGCTGCTTCTATTTGTTTACCTATCTTGTAAGTGTCGAAGTCACTCTTCTTTCCAATTGGAGACAAATTTGACATCAGTTGGTCAGGTTCAGTAATATTTTTCTCGGTTTCCACAGAGCTGGATGCCAATGAGATATCTTTTATTGGAGAAATATCAAATGTTGAGTCAACTTCTGACAGAGAAAAATATTTGGAAGAGCTTTCGTTGGCCGTCATGAAGGCCTCGCTGGGCGGCGACGAGGTGTCGAGCGTGGAGTCCCTGGAGCCCCCAGCCTCGCCTCGCAATTGATTCAACCTATCCATTTTCACACTTCATCTGCTAGAACAATAGATATTTTATCATCACAATGTTTCACATGTGAAAATTAAGTAAAATCACCGTATTAAACAACAGAAAGCTAATGAAAACATTTGAAGGTTGGTCAATTAATTAGCACGTAGGTCAATAGCAAAGAAATATAGTGAAACTTTTTTGTGGAACAACGATTGATACTGTGACACTTTTGATAAACATCCAACTAAATGCGTCATACCAAGACTAAGTTTGATGAAATAACTTGCAGACAAATTTGTAGATAGAGAATTTTCAGTTAAAGTAGCTGTAGAGGTCGTAATAATATTTTATAGCAATTTTTGTTAACAACACAACACATCAAAGATTGTAAAGATGGACGCCAAATAGCGATGTTGCCGTTATTCCGCGTGTCATACTGTTATCATTATCAATTTTTATCAAAAATACTTACACCAACATTTTCAATATTTGTTAATTAAATATTGAATAAAAGATTTTTTGACGATATTTAAATTGTTCATTTTGTAATAAGGTGACATAGTTAAGCTTCGAAAAAAATCAATTGGATATTTGATAACGACAATATTTGCAAATTGATATAATTCCGCAAGTATTAATTTCAAGATTGATAAAGGGCCATAAAAGTGTACAAATTTATAATTATTGAATCGTATATCCGACAAAAAAAATATAATTAATTTTTTGGACGCGTGTCTTCAAGTAAAATAAATAAATAATGGAATGAACGCATCCATTGGTAATTTCATCATCTTCAGGGGAAGAGCTAAAGGCATCAAATCTATTCGCCTATAAATTGTTTATAAATTATCACCATAAACGTAGGTTACATAGATAATCTAATAAGCAACATATTAGTTTCAGCAACTATTAGTCCTTATTTTTTATTATACAGAGTGGCCCACTTAACAAACTTAACATTAATGATTGGTTCTTGTGCCTTGTAAGCTTTTTTAATTAAAAACAATGTCAGTGTCACTGTCACGAGCGTCGTATCTCAATTTTGAATTTCTGTGAAACGTTTGGATTTTGAAGTTTGTTTGGGCCCGATCAGTTCAACATTTCGCAGAAAAAAAGTCTGAAAAACTGTGATGGCTCCTCGAGAAACACCGAAAGCCACTCCTAAAGTGCAGCGTACTATTGTAAAAACAACCAATACAAGATCGAGAACTCCTGTCTCTACTATAAAAAAGACCATGTCGACGGTTAAAAAAGCCGAAAAGGTTCCTTTAAAAGGTAATATTTTGTTATCAAAACGTTAATAATAAGTCATTTTCCAATTTCATAGTTATATATATTATTTTTATTTATTTTTATACATATTATAACATATTTTTATTGTTGTAGTGAATAACAGCACTGTTGAAACGAGACGTCGGACTAGTACCGTCCCGAAGGTCGCTACACCGAAGCCCAAGGAGAACAAATCGGCGCCCGTGCCCGGGAGCGTCACCAAGAGCGCGAAGAAGGCGTCGTGGAAGCGCCGACCGAAGCCTGCGCACTCCGGCGTGCCCGTCCCGGAGAAAATGAAGCGCCTGCTGGAGAAACAACTTCAGGACTCCGACTGCAGTTTATGAATAATGCAGAGTTTCTAAATTTTGCTTTTATTGCCCAACTCTTAGACCAAATAAAAGGAAAGACAGTAAACAAGTAAATAAAGCCAAACAAACTACGTCTTGCCGGATACTTATTTCATTTCATACAAATGTGTTTAATTTTATTTGGTCTAAGGCACAACTTTATTTCATTTGTAACAGTTAGATGATTGTGTTTTAATTAATCATGTCAAAAATGGGAGAGAACCAACATTTTTGCATGTTTGAGGATATTTGTATAAATATTTGAATAAGATTGTTCCACAAGATCCAAGCCAACGGACATGACCATTTTTATAATAGGCTTTAAATTTTAATAAGATATGATTTGACCTTTTCCCTTATCATTATAATTAGGTATATTAAGTGCCATACTGAACATCATTCATCTCCACTAAACTCCATGGCATGGGATCTCATTTCACAGATATTATCTTTTAAAATTCTTAAGCATTTACAAAATGTTTTCGATAGTACCAAATTTGGAACAATTTTTAATCTGGTGGTCCTTCTAATAGCAAGCCGTCATATCATCTCTTACTGCCGTGGAGGCTATATTATATATTTCTGCCTACTTTGCTTAATTTGACTCAAAATAATTATGATAATATGAATATAAGATTGTTTTGAACACTTGATTTATACTTTGTAAGTATATTATATCAGTGTAGTTGTGAAACTACCTTCATTTTTGACAGGGTACAGTAACCAATTCATTTGTTTAAACTTAATTGTTTAAGCATTATGTATTCGGTTTTGATGTGTGTATATTTAATTTTATTTTGTGACAATCACATTTACACTTTATTGTGTTGATTGGGAACTTATGTGTTCATTCTGAAAGTAATCATATAAAAAAATTCAATATTTAACTTGTAATATGATGTAAGTAAAAAATTTTACAAAAATCTTATAGAATTCCAAAGCTTTAACATTTTCTTCAGAAATATAAGCAGCTCTATGGAAAATTTAATAAATGAACATTTTATGTTCATTTAATTTGTAAATGTGATGTAAAGTATATGTTTACATTGCATTTTTTCGGTTTTCGACACAGTTAAATAAAATGTTTATTTACTTTAAAAAAAACATTACAATAACCATTACATAGACAATACCGCTGGAGACGGCTTCTGATTATAAATTATGCCTTAATTACATTGAAAGCACATTGGGTAAATTACCTCCCAGTGCAAGAGACATTTTTAGGAAGAAATCCTACACAATTTTGCATTAGGTACCTACTATATTTCAATATTGGAGTATCGTAGTTCTGCAAAATAAAAGACAATGCGTAAAATTGGCGTCTTTTTTTTTTCGAGCGTCCACCAACCAAACTTGGTAATCTATATTCTTGAGGGCATTACAAACGATATTTGCTATGGCAGTAAAGCTGTAAACTCAGTCCGAACTGAGTAAATCAGGTTTGGACTTTTTTTCGCTTCATACATTTTTCTATGGGAAATTGAATTTTTTTGTTTCTTGCGTCCATCGACGAAACGTGAAAATATATATTCTTGAGGTCATCACAAACAATATTTGCTACGGCAGTATAGCTGTAAACTCAGTCCGAACTGAGTAAATCAGGTTTGAACTTTTTTTCGCTTCATACATTTTTCTATGGGACATTGATTTTTTTTGTTTCTTGCGTCCATCGACGAAACGTGAAAATATATATTCTTGAGGTCATCACAAACAATGTTTGCTATGGCAGTATAGCTGTAAACTCAGTCCGAACTGAGTAAATCAGGTTTGAACTTTTTTTCGCGTCATACATTTTTCTATGGGAAATTGAATTTTTTTGTTTCTTGCGTCCATCGACGAAACGCGAAAATATATATTCTTGAGGTCATCACAAACAATATTTGCTATGGCAGTGAAGCTGTAAACTCAGTCCGAACTGAGTGAGACAACCTAGACCGTTTTGACGCGTTCGCTCCTGCGTTTTTGTATGGGAAATTGCAACTTTTTTTTCTCGCGTCCATAGACTGAACATGAAAATATATATTCTTGAGGTCATCACAAACGATGTTTGCTATGTCACTATAGGCGTATACTCAGTCCAAACTGAGTGAGACGGGCCAGAACTATTTAAATGTACATTACAAGTCGTAATCGTAATAATTTTCAACTGTTGGAAAAAAAGTTGGAATTTCTCATACAAAAACGCAGGAGCGAACGCTTAGAGTGAATACGATCTAGGCTGTCTCACTCCGTTCGGACTGAGTTTACAGCTATACTGCCATAGCAAATATCGTTTGTGATGACCTCAAGAATTTATATATTCACGTTTCGTCGATGGACGCAAGAAACAAAAAAAATCAATTTTCCATAGAAAAATGTATGAAGCGAAGAAAAGTTCAAACCTGATTTACTCAGTTCGGACTGAGTTTACAGCTATACTGCCTTAGCAAATATCGTTTGTAATGCCCTCAAGAATATAGATTACCAAGTTTGGTTGGTGGACGCTCGAAAAAAAAAAGACGCCACCTCCCCTAACAAAATCGGCATTGTCTTTTAGGTCCAATAGAACCGTAAATGTAATTAATGATTTAAGATTATTACATTCATTTGTAAATTAGTGTTTCTAATGTAACGTAAAAATAGTATAACCAAATAGATTAGTTTTAGAAAATATAGATTTAAATAACATAAAATAATTCAATAAATATTTTTGCATTCAAATGTTGTTGTTCTTTTTTAATTTTAGTGTTATGTAGTATGAAAAACCAAATGCATCTTGTTGCGTATTTAGGCTCAATTATATATTTACCACGGACATCACAGATCAAATAATAGGTATTTTGTTGATAACTGCTGATTTCCAGCAGACTATTGTCTGAATAGAAACTCATTTCCGTTTCCAACCAGCATTTGAACCCAGCTACCCACTAACAAGTCAATGCTGTGAAGACATTTTGCTACAGTATACATAGTTAAGTTAGTTAGACGTATCTGCCTTCCAGAGTCGCATAATGATGTCATCTCAGCTTAATTGATGAAGTGATTTTTATGACCGCTCCATAAAAGCACGAATTTGAATAATCGGAATAGACAATAAGGCTTTGTAAGCAGGTACATATTATAGATATGTATGTACGTATAGGCAGCTAAAGCTTGTCAGTTTTATATCTGGCTGTATATTTCGTTAAGGGGAACACCATACTATATTTTGAGAGCTCATGTGTCTTATTACTCAATGAAGGTTGTGTAAGTCTAATCTAGGCGGGATCTTTTTTTTATTTATTAATTTGCTTGTCACATGGTGTTCTTTCTCGTTCCCAGTGCCGCCCTAAACTCTACCAGCGCCCTGTGCGAGATTTCTATGGTGAGTTACGCTGCGTGAACTGCACTTTGCACTAGGCGGGCACTACGCGCTTGAATATTCAACAGGCTCGGATTGACATAAATCAGCATAAGGCTAAACTGAAGTGATTCATAAAGCCGGTAACCATAGTTAAGTAGCTTTGTGATAGCAGTGAGGGCATTAATTAGCTCGTTCCTATACATTTTTTAACAACAAATATCCATCTTGTTTCAGAAATCAGACAGGATTCGAACCAGCACCAATCGAGGCAAACCGAGGTGCCGTGCATGCACTAACCATGACCATAATGCTGCCGATACCTTAATAGACATGACGCATTTTCTCCTGTTATTCGTTAACACTTACCTACTGCTAGAGCCACCACTTCATTATAAATTAGACGACCCGCTTGATGTATTCAGTGGACAAGCAGTTGACATTAGACTAACTAAGAGGTCGCGGGTTCGATCCCGGACAAACATTTGTGTTTATGAATGAACATGTCTGTTTGTTCTGGTCTGGGTGTTGTATTATCTATTAAAGTATATTTGTATAAACAAATAGTATTTAAGTAAGTATGTCTCATCTGTTCCCTAGAATCCAAGTACTTACAAGCTTCGAGCTCTGTTGGGACGAGGCAATTTGTGTGGTAGGTAGTTCAAGGATTTTGAAATATTTTTTTCTCATAATAATCTACTTATTTTATTGGCTTGGCACACATGTATGCCCCTAAATACTGGTAGTACAGACAGTCAGTTAGTACCTATCAATGTTTTCGGATGCTTCTCGCGAATCTCGATACGCTTCATTCGGTCTGGCGCCACGCGCTTACCATATAAAATCACCAACATTCTGCCTCATTTAATAGTGTGAAAGAGCGTGCTCCTTCGTCCAGCATACTCACTCACAGTGGTATATTTATATGCCAAAAAATGTGCAAAATAAAGGAGTGTCCATAGTAAAAGAAATTGCTCATTATAGTAACGAAATAGTCATAGTTCTTTGGGCATGCTACTTTTCAACGGATAAAATCGCAGTTTAATTAAAACCTATTTTTTTATAGGGAAACCCGACATTTCGACTCCTTTTTAGGAGTCTTGATCACGGAATGTGTGGGTTTCTCTGTAAAATATGTATTTTTAATTTTGTTTAAATTCTCATTTGTTTAAAAGTAGTTTTATTTAATGATAATATATTAAAGAAAATGGCAAGCAAAGACAATTCACTGACTTTACACACGCTAAGTAAGGGGAGTGGCGGCGCCTGCCTTGTATTACTTAGTTAGATGATCGTGCCTGATAAAGCGTCAAGCTTTTGATGGAGCGATAGCACAGTCTAGCCTGCGTCTGACGACTTAGGTAATCTACATTATTAATACCACGTCTGTCATTGGATATGAATGAAAAACTGCTTTGGGCTGCCATACCTACGTGCGTGATGCAATTATAGACTCATCTAAAAATACATCATCCTGATTTACAATTGATCGTTCCACTAATATTGCTCAATAAAAATGAATTTATTTACTAAAGAATAATTTATTTTTGTTAAGCCCAGGCTGCATTTGTAAAACCGATACAACTTTTATCCCGACCCCGACATCGTACCCAGGACCTCGAGACCACGGGCCGGTACTTTTACCACTAAGCCATTTAGGCGTGTAAAACAATAAATGACTAAGTACGTAGGATACTTTCACGTTTACTTACTATTATATCATGCTGCTTTTAATTCTACCAGCTCCCTGCGCGAGATTTCTATGTCACCCTCTACGACTAAGTAAACTTCGATCTATAAGAATAGGCCTGGGGCGTGTGTGGGGCCTCTTATTAATCCGTCGCCCCGGGCCGTTTGACCAACCGTGCCCTACCCTAAAACCGCTACTGATTATAACTCATCAGGAACACATCAACTGCGGGTGTCTGCGAGGGTTCCTAATTATAATCATGGAACTACTGGTTTGATAGTTTATGAATCAGAGGTAATTATAAGACTACCTTAGCCATCAGGGTATCTTTTGGCATATCGATAAGTGGTCTGAATGAATGAGAGTCCACAAAGGTTACAATTTCTTCTGTGTTATTTAAACAAGTCCATTGAATATCACAATGTAAAAGTGTTTAATATTATCTCATTCAATAAGAAACCGATATAATACGTAGGTACCTACGCCATTGTTTTGCATTGTAAGGGTTGCTTCGCGTTTTAAAAGATAATTAATAAAAATTAGGAAAACAATTGTCAATGACACTGAATAAAAATTTTCGGAGAGTCAAATTATTTCTGCGAATTAAAACAATGTTTTCAATCACGCGTTTAATAAGATGCAGTGTTGGACACTTGTAAAAATCCGCAACAAATATATTATGGTTCATGGTGCAAGTTATAAGATCTGAAAATCAAATGCTATTATCTTTTATGTAGCATTTAACATATCTTACAAAGCAGATAAACTTTATAGGTAGTTCAGACATAAATATGAACTATTGCAAAATCAAATCGACCATAAACTTTCGAGGGGATTAGTTTGGTCGGACACTGTTTTGGTGGAATTCTTCTGCCTTACTTTGTACAATGGATATTCATAATGTAGATAAATCATTGGAGAATGAAGATACGATATGTAAATATTTCTATTTTACCCAAACATTTTGTTTGTAACGTCCATTAATAGCACAACGTCAACGATTAAAATCTATGGCACAAGTCATTATAGTGTACATTCGTCTAGCGGTCGCCCGTGACTCTGTCCGCGTGGTTTTCGTTTCCGCACACATAGGTAAAGCCTTAAGCCTTGCTCGTCGAATGGAAAATCCAATGGGCGAGTAGTTCCTGAGATAAGCGCGTTCAAACAAACAAACAAACTCTTCAGTTTTATTATATTAGTATAGATGTTCTACGAACGACATCAAAATTAGTCGCCCGCGGCGCTCTCAACTTAAACCATCGTTCACAGCATGTCTCGTCTACTGTATTATGCAGTCGGGAAGCGTCCCATAGCATCCATCAGAGACGACAGGCGTGGCCTGGCGCCTATAAATCATGTTACTACCCAAGTTAATTGTTAATGGGCTGTTTGGACGTGCCGCGGGTACAAGGCAGATGTATTAATTATCACCAATAACTGAACCTTATTCCGATGGGCTAAAGTTGATGGGCGCATAGCTAATTGTGATGGTAACTACGACTGATCTTCGGTGTGGGCGTGGTTTTGTTATTTGCGTATAAAGTTCGATTTGACTACCATAAACTTCACCAATATGCGGACGGTAAAACTGCTCAATAAAACGGTAAAAATGTCTGAATATAAGCTTAAAACTTCTAGAACCCCCGCACCCCACTTATCGTATAAATTCTAGTAAGGTTATAGGTAATCTTCTTATCTTTTTTATTAGCTCTTACTTCATCATAGCGGACACCGGTTAGCAGCTCAAGAGGTGCAGCCTTCACGGAACACCACATACCTACATTGTAACGGGCATTCGCTGGGCAGGAGCACCGGTTCTTCTCTGCACACGGGGGCGAAGAAATGTAGACATCAAAGATGAGATGAACCGAGGCAGCACACGCTAACAGGAGCAGGTCTAGCTAGCCTGCAGCTATGGCACCTCTATGCGTTCTCCTGCGACATAAAAATACTTAACTGCTGCTCTCCTCTTCTCCTTGAGGTCGGGCAATCATTCACTCAATCAGATCCTGCAGGCAGTGGGTTTTAGGGTAGGGCGAGGTTGGGCGAAGGCCCAGGGCGCCAGATAAAAGGGGCCCCAACCTAATCCTTATGGATCGAAGTTCACTCGTAGAGGGCGCCGTAGGTAGGTACATATCTCGTCCAAGGCGCTCTGGTAATGTTTAAATCGGCACTGCCTGTAGGTAAACTGTGAACATAACACTTTATTTCTTTGTTCATTCAGGAAAAATACAGCATTTGTTCTTAAATGAAGACAACAAACTTACAATTTCCGTCATAGTCAGGTCAGGTCACCTAAACAAAAACCTAATTAGAAGCACTTGTAAAGAAGATTAGGCACTCTACATTGTACCTCAATTATACACGTGGTTGCTAAAAAGCTTCTCATTTAATCCAATTGGCATAGACCTAGATTTCGGTGGTCCAGTCGTTTTCTATCAATCACAATAAATAAGCGAAATTAAGACAAGGCTGCAGCCTATTTCAGGTGGATAGGCATTTAGATCACTTCTTGAATGGACTACAGATGGATGTCAACACAGTTAATGGCTAAAAAATTCTGTTCCTGTAATTTTGCTAGTGGTAGAGCCATGCTGTTTCACAGCACGAATGGGCCGGCTCTTCCGGGGAAGTATCACCCTCTCACATAATATCAGCGTGAAATAATAGTATCTACAATTGTGTTTCGTCTGGTTTGTGAGTGTGCCGGAGGCCCATACCTCTTTTAAAAGGTCGGCAACACATCAACGATACCCCTGGTGTCGCGGGTGTCCATGGGCAGCGGTGATTGCTTACCATCAGGCTACCCGCTAGCTCGTTTGCCGCCTCTGCCATAAAAAAAATCCTCATTTCAATTATATATACGAGACTGTAAAAGAAGAATTGCTGTCAGATAAACAGGGTAGGTAATCTATTGGGAAAATTAATTTTTCAGACGTAGTTTCCAAAACCCTCTGTTTTGCTAGCTACTAAACTCTACACTAAGGAGAAAAAGTATTACGACATTTACGAAGTTATTTTAAATTACAAATAAAGCGTAGTCAGTAAATAAACATCAGTGATTAGATTAAGAAACATTGGAGATCTCACGTTCTGACCTCAAGTAGTGAATTTTCTTGCAATTCTCTGCAGTCCAACGTTTGATATCGACTTAGGTATATCTTAGTGCGCAAATTATTAACTCATTTTATTGGAAGCAAATTAGGTACCTAAATAATTATGTATTTTTAAATGATACAAGGTGTAGTGTTATGAAGTGTAGAATAAGAAGTTAACCCAAATATGTGTAGGTAGGTGTGTATTTATCATTTATGCATATTTTGTATCAAACGGGGAATCTGCTTTTAGTACCTAGGTACTGGGGCTGCTATGCGGGGCACCCACCCTATTTTTGTTTTATTTTGTTATTTCTGCGTACTATACTGGAAAAGACAGTGTGCGATTGGTTTTTGCTACCTAAAAGTAGGTAACGAATTTACATTTATTTTTTCTGTGGCGATTTAATTTGTGGCAAATGTAAAAATCAACCTACCATCGTGATGCATTTTAAAATCAGGCTTTTGATGAATCGGATATAATGTTCTATTAATAGGGACCAAAGCAGATAGTTACATAGTAGATAATAGTTATGCGGTCTTTAACTGTCTCGATTGATGAATTGGTAGACTCTACCAAACGCCTCAAGCTAACCATTTATTTTATAAACAAAAAATAGTTGTTTTTTCGTAATTCTTATGATCAGAATTCTAATACTCAACGAAGTGCATAGCAACTTTTGGACATCATCAATAATGCATGTGATGTTGTTCATTATTTTATAAATATTCTTTTTTAGACGCGGCCCTCTTAATTAAGAATTCGAATGATTCACAGAGTCACAGCTAATTGAATATTTTAACAATTTAAAACTAGGTAGGTACTCACACTTTTCTACTTCGTAAATAGTCATAAGGGAATCCTGATTTTGTGTAAGCATAAGTTGGTAGTTACGTCTAATATTGTGAGAGTCTTTTAAAATCTGACTCGTTGATCTTGTTAAGTGGCGATCGATCAGTATAAAATAATATGTAATTTGGAATTAATAACATGAAAATAGCTCGGAATACAGTTGTTCTGTATTCTGAGGGAAATAAATATAACGTGTAAAATAAAACGATAGCTTAAACAATTTAAAAAAATTATAGAAAAGAAAAATCATTTACCGTTTTATTGTAATAATTCTAAAGGTAAACTATAATTTTACATATTAGATAAATTAATTGCATTTTAATAACTTTATTAATGCAGGTGACTCCGTAACACACATATTCAAAAATACTTTTTGTAATATATTATGCAAAATATTTTTTTACGATTAAATAAAAAAAGCAGCTGCTTTCATTCCCTTCCAAGCAGTTAGAATAAAATGAACTTTAAAACTGAGGGTCGGTTTCACTATTTCATGTACCTAATTACGAAGTTTTGTCCCTAAATATATTGAAAGTAGTAGATATACCTATACTGCATCTTCTGGCGAGGCTCGTAAACTCAGCCCCAAATGATATGTCCTCCCTTTATAACATTCGATAGTGTTATGTCACCGTTAGCTATAACATGACGGAAGGGTTACGTTATTTTTTATTTTGGCCCTAATCAATGGCCAGTGTTTTATCAACTAGGCTAATTATTTACATCATCTTGATCATATGTTATTATCTATTGTTCGGCAGATTCGACCACTGCACCGATGCAACTCAACCCTTCCAAGTCTCGTGGTCAATATTCATGCAATTTTAAAATTGGTCGGTCGAAGAGACCGAAGAATTTTTATGCGACAATTTCGAACCCACCTTTTTGCAGAATCAATAAACCAAAATGTTATTGTTTTATTGTAGCTGTTCTCTTAGGATTAATAACATAACTAACTAAGTTAAGCTGTTCACAAGTTAAGTTGATGTTGATGCCAAATTCACTGAACATGCCTTCTTATAAATACTGATCGGATAAACACGATATGATAAAATGCACACACGATAGGTACGATAGATTTGATAGAACCCGCATGATGTTTCGAGTAATTCAAAATCGGGTGCAATTCGCAATAAATTTTAGACGGTCCGTAAATATGTAGACAGGTGGATTTTTAAAATTTACAACTACAATTCCTGCATTAAATTTTCATAAATACGCGACGGTTCTGTCCGATTGCAAAATTATTAGTTATCAATCACCCGGATGCACAGTGTCTATTGCATACATGCGATACCTATACCTTTAAAATCGTCTTACGTGACTTTGTAGACGTTTGATAAAACCATTACCTAATTTAAATCGTGCCACGTGATAAAAATGTTTTCATTTGAACAAACACTATTTATAAATAATCAAAGCCTACATTTTACTAGTGCAGGGCAGAAGTCATGGGTGGCACAATTTTAACATATAAAAATATATTTAATTTTTGAAAATAGAATTTACGTATTCGATGCTTATCAGCTAAATGTTTACAATGTATGCATATAAGTGTTCTAATTTTTAATGAATTTGTTTAATATTTTTCTTTAATACCATTTTTGTTTGATTGGTTTTCTGTGTCTCGCGTTTCGCTGGATCTACTAAGCTCTACTACCTATAAGAGACCTTAGTGGAACTTCCACTCTAAAGAGCCGCCCGTCTGGGGAAATACCACCACCTTACATAAGACCGTAGTGAAGTCGTAACTATTGTGCTATGTTTCTGCTGGTGAGTAAGGCCGCCAGAGCTCAGTTGGAGACAGTACGGGGTTTTAAGGCACGTATCTGCGACCCTTGTGCATTTGTTGCTGTCCATGGGAAGCAGTGATCCCTTACCATCAGATGACCCTTCTTACTTATTAGTTTGGCTCCCTATAACATAAATAAATAATACTTATACAGCTCTAGATTATCATTAACAGATTAACAAGGAAGACTATTCAAATTGAGGTGAACATTATAAGGTCATGAACAAAACCACAAACTTTTGTTAATTCTCACAGACCAGTGACATAATGTCTAGCATAACTCATCCCGAACAATTTAATTTGCCCATGAATCATGAGGTGCAATACCTTAAACGTCACTGATACAGGAATTGTTCGATCCAGTAGCAGGAAATAGGGAAATCCGTGTAAACGTTGTACCTACTTACTTGTATCGTATATCTATAACGTAGTAACGAGTTGTAATGTGTCATAGAATGAGGTTTGCCCTTTGTCGTTACGTGAAATCGGTTTTTCATCATTTAAATACATTTTCTTTCGAAATTGCAAATCGGGTCCAAAGTTTTTCAGACAACCTGTACAAAAAAATATTTTGTAATTAAAATTCAACTCAAACCCAAAATGTTCTTAATTCACATAGACTTCACAAATGTAGGTAGGTACTATAGAATCGTGAATTTGCCCATCATAAAAAAATACAAGTTGACTCTACCACCGCAATTGGAAGACTGTAACTCTTTTCAAATGTCAATTATTTTAAGCAATTTTTTCCAGATAATTCCCCAAATAAAAGACTATGATTCCTCTATTTGTTTATAATAGGTAATCATGCTTAGGTTGAGATGGAGAACACAACCCACAAACAGTTAATTGCTAATTTAAAGTTCATATGTAGGTACCTCAGGATTTCTTAAATTTGACATCATCTTCTCCTTCTTCTCCTACCTAGCCCCACATTCATCATCATCATCAGCCTATCGCAGTCCACTGCTGGACATAGGCCTCTCCTAGGGCTCTCCAATTAGCCCGATCCTATTTCTCCTAGCCCCACATTAAATTGTGTAAAACAAAATAAATTACTTATTTAAAAGTTTAGTTTTTAAGACTATCTTAACTGCAGGTCGGAATGACCAGTCCTACGTCTGTAACCGCAGCGCTGGGGGGTTAGTTCCCACATCGGTGACGCGGCCGCCATTGAAAACGATCTGGCAGCCGATGTCCAAGTGTAGTATATAAACCGCGGGCGCCGGGGTAGGAAGCATCAGCACTCATCATCACATCTCATTCAATCAGTGCAGTGAACATGAAGACCACACTTCAGTTTTACGCTCTCATCGCCATCTTGGCGGCAAATGGTAAGTGACAGATTAAAATTAAAAAATAATATAATAATAATTACAAAAAAATATACCAATAAACCAAAAATGATTATTAAATACTTACTGATAAAATCATTTAACTACGGATTAACAATATATTTTATTAATTTTTTAAACATAACATTATCAAATTAGAATTCTAAATATTATCTCATAAAGTTATTAATTGCTTGCCTATTTTTAAAACAACCCCCTGGGCTTTATTCCAATTGGAGCAAAGGATACCAAGATACAGTTTCATAAAAAAAATTGATGTGATCCGTCCGTCATATGCTTGCTCTTACTAAATAAATTAAGCTCAAATGTTTTATTATATCACAGTGTTAATATTTACAACTGTTTAAAATTTTAACGATATACATAAAGATGTGACGTGTATGGTCCAAATTTCCTAATGCTGAAATATTTAACCAAGACAAAAAAGAATAAAGATCGATTCTAAATTAAATCTAAACTCTACATTTTAACATTCTCACTTCACGCAATGTTTAACTACCGTTCAAATCAGCGCATTACGCTAATCAAGTGTAATGCACAAAAATCCACGAGAGACATTCAAAACACGTGGTTTGTTCATCCACACATCGCCGGCTCGCGCAAACATCCGACCAAAACAATATACGACTACATCCAATTACCAATACGATCAAATCAGAATCATATCACTTATGCAACATCGGAGATACTGATAATACCTCATACCAGGAGATAATGATGACATTACCCCATTTCATAAAGATTTTTTGCACGACCCTTTAATGCCGCCTAGAAGGGTTTAATTACTACCTACCCCATCTCCTCCCGTGGGTGTAAGAATCGACTACCGGACGGTTCCAGGGGAATGGGCAGCTTCCCCTGAATAGCGACCGCATACCATACCGCGGTTACCAACTGCCCAATGTGGTGCCTGTGCCTATATGCACCCCCCTTCTGGGGAAGGCCTGCGTCTAATGGTGGACAGCAGCCTGATGATGGTGTTGGCTTTGTCCCTTCGAACACGCTACAAAGGATGCCAATTTCTCGACCTTACTTCTTGGTGGAACATGAATAATTCAAAATTTCACCTGGATACGCTGCGACCATAATCCTGATTTGACCAGTCTGGTGATTCTACCCTGTAATACGTATCTTTAACGACATTTAAAGAAAGTTTTTCAGTTTTTAACAAAATAAAACAAAAAACAAACCGATGTTTTTTTAATTAAATTAAACATTTTATTGCAAAATAGCAGGAAAATGTCATCTCGAAACTGTTCAACGTGAAAACGAAAGACTTTAATTTTCAACCTTTATTTTTGTAACTTATCAGACGTCGTGCACTATAAAACGAAACAAAGTAAAAAAAAAACCTTAAAAAGACTTGAATTTCTAAGTATTTTTTTTAAGCCACGTGCACACATTTTAATTATTTCTTACATATTATTATGCCAAATGGAGGAAACAATTGAGCAATTCTTGATTTGAAGAACTGATTTTACCAGTCGATAAGAAAACCTTACGTACATTCACGCTAAAAATTCGTAATTAAAATCTCTCTTATCAACTACAGTGTATGTATGTAGTTCAATCCGCATATTCAGTTACTAAATAAATGTGCGAGATTACTCAAGTAATGGTGGGCGGGTAGTTTATACGGAAGCGCGCAATCGAATTGTGCGCGTGTTTTGTACTAATCGGCAAAATTATTTTTTCATCACCATTTACAGGATTAGTTAAACCGTATATGTAAAAAAAATATAAAACATTATAGAAATATTTCGGAATATTTCTTTCTATGATAAGGGGATCGAGAATTGCAAATAATTGAAAATCTCATCCGGATTAATCAATCAAAATTAAAACCACTAAAATCGTAGCAGCCTGGTTACTTCTTGGCAACAGGGCAGCCATGTTTGCTAAGTATTTTTAACCCCATTTAAAAAGTAAATAGCAAATGATGAAACGTTTAGCACATAAGAAAAAGCAACCCACGATCGACCTTACATTTTTATTTAAGCTTTATGTTAGGCATCTCAGATTTTAGCGTACCTAGCTTCAAGAGGTCGCCTATATTTACTTAGCTTATTTCATCTCAATGATTTGCATTACAGGTTCAGGAATTTATATAACATGTCACGAAATCGTCGCAGATAAGTTTTTATTATAATCCTAGACTGAATTGGCAATGATATGAATAATGGCAGGCATTTTTTTGTTTTGCATTGGGTGGGAATGACTATCCGTCTTGTCACATGTGTGATTGAAGTTCAAGGATGTCTACAAATTATGTAAAAGTGTTACAATAATCTTGATAAATTGAATACTATTTTTTTGGCTCAGCTTAATTTCCATCTGGTGCTATGCAAGCCTGTCATGGACAATATAAGTGACAAGTTTAAAAAATGTAGTACATTTTGCTCCTAATTGATATGCAAAAAGTATTCTCAGCTCTATAAAAACGAAAAGTACCTAAAACATTGACTTACCATAATTAGCTGCAGAACACGTAATACCTAAACCATTATCAATCGAAAATACGGACCTAATATATGCCTTGTCTTAATACTGTTTAATGTCTAACAATTGTTCCCTGCTTAAAAGTTCATAGAAAAATCTAATAAATCCTTGTCCGCATACGATATGCATAATTTAACATAATACCGACTGTCTAGTGACTTTAAAAAAGTCCTGTGCCTTCAAAATTGATTAGTCGGTGGTCACAAGGGGAATTCAAATAAGCCAGGGCATTCTTTATTGTAGTTTTTGAGACGCTACCGAATTCCTAATGAATCCTGCGACACGCTGCTATTTGAATTAAAATATGCGTGTGCGCAAATTAATGTGATTTGCACTTGACTTGAGATATTGCCGCTTATCATTATCATAATTAACGAGTTAATCTGTCAAACTTTGAATGATTGGAAGTTTGGTTTGTTGCGCGTTGAATACTTAAACATAGTCATTAATATTAAGAGGACGTGCGAAAATAATTAATTACGTCGTATGTGTACCGACATTTTAGCACTGTGTCTACAGATTGTATCAACTTAATGTTTATTGGTAGAATAACATTCAGCGTTTATCTTTCGAATAAAGATCGCCAATATAATCTGAAATCTGAATATGTAAAACACAAATTATTACAACAATACTCTTAGCAAAATAATATTGCACGAAGCATCATTGTCGTTATAATAATAAAATTGTATTAATGTAACAAAGGGAGTTGTTTCATAACAGAGCATTTCATAAACTAAACATTTCCTTGAGAATGTTTGCAGTTACTTTGCATTCAATCTTAGGTACGAGATACAATACGATATGCGTTATTGTGCCAAATTCTTTGATAAAGATGTACCTAATAAAGACAATTAATTAAATTATGTTTAGGCAGTAAATACGTTTTCGCCGCGAGTTTTCCTCAACCATTTAGCACTACTTACATTTTCAACCATTAGGTAGGAGTATGTGAACTTTACTTTTAAATTAATCAATTGCAAAATGTTAGCTTTTCATGGCTTGGTTTGATTTCAATTGATCAAATTGTCTTTAAAGTTCTACGATTTCAACAATACGGTCTCCAATTACAAATTACTAAACTATCGCCTACTATGAGCTAGCAGGCTACGTATGTCAACTAAGTTCACATGTAGGTAAACGCTTTGTAAATATCACCCATTATCTCTTCTACAGTGTCAGCTGCTTTCGGCTGGGGCTACCGCGCCTCCGACCAGCGCAGATGGGCGGTGCTCCACCCCGCCTGCGGGGGTCGCCAGCAGTCGCCCATTGCCATCTCGGCGCGCCAGGCCATCCCCATCTCCATCCCGGCCATGGAACTGATCGGCTACCAGAACCCTCTGCCGGGACCACTCACGACTACTAATAATGGGCATTCAGGTGAGAGGAAGGGAACGAGGGATTTTATGATTGAACACAAGTAAAGAACCTAATGGCTGATGTGAAAAATAAAAATTCTATCCTTGACCACAGATTATGCCACACAGTTTTTGAGGTGACTCTATAATGCAAATAATGTATTCCTTACGCTCATCTATTCATATAATTTCAAATTCAGTAGTCCAGTCCATCAGAATAACAACCCTAAAGTACCGACAAGAGCACATCGGAACCCTTTTACTGAAATGCAAGTTTATGACGTGCGACTGACTTCACAATAACGAAACTCATTCCTTTCCAGTGGCCTTAACCATCCCCAAATACAGTTCCGAAGAGGAAAAGAAAGGCTTCCGTCTGCCTTACATCTTCGGAGGACCGCTGGACAACGAGTACGAGATCGAGGGCCTGCACTTCCACTGGGGCGACAAGAACAACCGCGGGTCGGAACATACCCTCAACGACATGCGCCTGCCGCTGGAGATGCACATCATCCACAGGAACAAGAAGTACAGGAACCTGGCCGAGGCTCTCCAGCACCCTGATGGTCTTTGCGTGCTCGCTTTCTTCTACCAGGTAATTTTCTGACTTATTTTATTTATATTTTTTTTACAAATTTGACGCATTTGACGCACTACAGCCCCTGATATGCAACAAAAGCACGATATTTATTCCGTACTTTTTTAATGTCCATTGTTTGAAAACGCCTACATATTCCTTTCATGCAATATCAAACAAAGGAAAATCGATTAGGTCATCGCCAATTATTGCAATATCGCATTTGATCTCTTCTTCAAATAAACGATAAAACGACATCAAATAAACGATTGAACGTTATGCTCAACAGTCCGTCAATACCTATTCTACATGGCTGCATATGACTTATGTTAATCGACGATGCTTCTTCTCTAGGTGGTTGAATTCGACGCCAAGCTGCTCACTCCCATCGTGAAGAACCTCTCCGCCATCGAGAACTACAACACCAGCATGCAACTGCCACACACTTTCTCCCTCTCCTCCATCCTGTCTGGCCTGGACACTGAGCGCTTCTACACCTACAAGGGATCCCTCACCACCCCGCCTTGCGCTGAGGCCGTCACGTGGGTCGTCTTCTCTGACTACCTCCCGATCTCTGTGTTCCAGGTAAGCTTGGGATTCATATTAAGATAGGTATAGATTCTAACTGGAGAGGGAGGGTCTAGAAATTTAGCTCAACTTTTACCTACATCCAGTTTTTATAGGAATGGACCCGTGTTCAACAATTATCAGTCTTAAGGGTGCTTCAAGGTTGCGTTAAGTACGTTTGTGATCTATTCCTGTTAATAACTGAAACAATATTATTCAAGATCCTTATGTCATATCATTTTGCAAAACGAGTACTAGAGAGTAGACTACGAGACTACTTGAGTAGCTATAGCTTAGCGTGTCTGTTTCCTCCACTAGGCAAAAGGGCCTTGACTACAACAGATAGCAAAACAACTAAACAACGCCATTCTCACTTACAGATGGACAACTTCCGCGGCCTCCTGTCCAACCTGAACCTGCCTCTCGTGGACAACTTCAGGCAGCTCCAACCACTCTTCGGTCGCCGTGTCTTTGTCCGCATCACCTCCAAGAACCCCAAGTTCAAGAAGACCAAGCTTCACTACTCCAAATGGGACTGGGTTGGACACAAGAAGGCCGAGAACGACGTCGCTGAATTCGACGAATAAACCACCAACAACTCACCTCTACGGGTAGAGCCGTCTTTCACCTATTAGGGGCACATGGGCCTTTAAGCCTCTTGTTTGGTAAACGTGCCCATTCCGCCCAGTGGAAAAGACGGTTCTCCCTACGGGTATATATCTAATATCTCACCCCTTTATACCAAATACTGACGATAGTTACCTGATAACTCTTGTTTTAACATTTAATTTTAACTGTACTCATGGTTGTGTGCACTGTATTATAATGTATAATATCTGTGTGATAGTTTAAGTATTATATTATGAATGTAAGGTATATGTATAAGTTTGTTAATTAATATTGAAAATAAACAATTTGAATACAATTTAATTGGTTTACTTTTTATTATGATAGGCAGGTACATCGATCGACAACAGAAAAAATTGAAATTAATGTATTGACTCATCTTAGACATTATACATAAAATATATGAGTAATATTTTACAACACAAATACTTTTAATAAATAAACTAATTACGTAGCGTAGTTATCGGATCCAAACATAGACTGAAAATAAAAATAAAACATTAGCAATAAATCCATAATAGGTTTGTAATAATTATAAAACACATTTTAAATTAAACAGAAACAAAATGTCATACCTGTTACATTTGATGGTAACACACAAAATTGCACAAACTTCATAATTCAGCATTTTTCCACAGCAAATTCACATTAACACACGCTGTACAATTTCATCAGAGCACAGTCACTGTACATGTTAGTGAAACTCCAAAATCGCAAAAACGTATTTGCGTCAAACAAAAACATCGAATTCGCACACGAAATACATGCACATGTAAAAAAAAATAAAACAATGCCAATTTGTGTTTTAAGGTCTATATTACAACTTCAACAAGTCTATACAAGATTATTAATACTCTGTAATCATTACATATTTAAAACCATAATATTTGAATAATTTATTAACTATGTATATTTTGCTTATTCATATCTTTCAACAATGGGAATATTGTAATATAATTTTTCATTTGGTTTGTGGAATGTATGTATTAGATATCAAACTGATTATTAAAAAATTGCACACATAAAACAGAAAACTGAATGTAAATTAGTAGTTAGGCTGGTTCATCGGTTGGCATATGTACAAGTGCCAGTCAGCTCCAAGTCGGACAAAGATATCATGCAATAAATTAGTATTAGCGTACCAGGTCGTCGGGGTTGAACATGCCCTGCAAAAGAAAACAAAAATAAATAAATTTTTTGGTCTATCACACCATTTGCCTAGCCCCAAACTAAGCTAGAAACTTGTACTATGGAAGCTAGGGAACCGATAGACATACTTAAATACTTTTATAAACTACCATGACTCCAGTACAAATGCCAATGTTCATCACACAAACATTTGCCCCTAGCAGTATTTGAAACCGCGACCCATGATTTTGTAGCCAGGGTCTCTGACAACTAGACCAACGGGCCCGTCGAATTAACTTTCTGCTAAGTGATATGTAAAAATACTTATTGTTTACAATATTGCACTAGAAGGTATGTAGGTAGCTTAGAGAGGTAGGTTGCTTTTCTCATTGTTTTTAGTCCCCATTATCTTTGAGATTACTGCAATCTTGACAAAGGATTACTTATAATAATAAATCACAAACAGATTGAAGGAAAACATTTATGAAAAGGGATTTTAAGTAAAAAAAGTACATTTATTTACCAGACAATATCTTAACATTTGAAACTTTGTTAAAAAAAAAAGTTATTGTTAGAAAACACTGTCTCATACCTTAGCACGACGCAGAATGGAGTCTTTGCTAGCATCATATGGGTGATCCTTCGACGGGATCTCGAGGACCGATGGCACCGGAGATGTGTGTGCGTCAATCACATGTCTGATGAGCTCGGCGACGTTCTGGTTGATGAGGATGATGTCGATGTCATCACGCTTGACAAACCTCTTGAAACACTCCTCAATCTCACTCACGGCTGTGTCTGAAATTTATAATAAGGCAATAGAGATTACTAATACATAATATGATTTTAATGAAGGATTGTATGTAGGTATGCTTATATGCTACTACTAGACAGATACAATCCTGGGAGGTCATAAATTTAATAGAAGTACAATGCCTATTTTCTAATCACATCCAGTTCTCTTAATATTGTAATATGGTGGTTATTGTGATACTAACCATTTACCCTACATCTTTGTTTCGGTGGCACTGAATAGGTTATACCTTTATTTAACTTTTTTATTATCTCGAGTCTGTTGAATTACTGTTACATTGCCTGTTTAATGCACATCTTAGTTACTCGCATTAAACTATGTTGGAGAACCATTTTACGTCGTAATATTACTGCTTGAAGCGTGTACAAAGATGAGCTAATGATAGGAGTGGCTAAATACTTACTCTTGTCAACGACCATGAAGTTAGGGTGTCTGTTCTTGTTAATTTCACCAATACCTCCTAAGAGGAACCCAACACAGGTGTCCTGGAATGGAACATTTATTTTTAAGATGGAAATACATGAAAATTAAATTGAAAATTTACATTGTACACAAAGACATTTTTCACTAAATACTTTCCTTATTGGAATAAAAAGTAGCGTATACGAACCTCATCTCCGATGACGCTGATTAGTTTTCCCTTGACTGCCGCTTGTAAAGCCATATTTTGGAGTTTTTGGTGAAATTTACAGATTTATTTTTGATGAATTGAGAAATGTCACAGGGCTCGTCACCTGACTATAGATTTTATGCCGTCAAGTTGGTAGTTTTGAAAAAACAAAAACGACAGAATAGCTGCGTTCAAGTAAAATAATCCAATGATTTTTTTGGCAATGGCAATTTCCTCCTTTGTTGGAGTCGGCTAAAAATAAAAAACATTATTTTTCTTGTAATACCAATCTTGTATAATCTGCTAGTAAAATGGAAAAAAAGTAATGCCATTTCGCCAATGTCAAATCAACGTCAATTTTGACAGTAATGCAAGCAAGCAATGCAGTGTTTTGTGCGCATTTTAATGTTTAATAATTAAGTTTTTAGTATATTTTTCATTTCATTTAATTGCATATATGTATAGTTATCAAACATGCTGAACATACAAAATTACGGCAGTAGTTCGGAAGACGAAGGCGATGATAAGAAAGAGGTGGTAGCTGAGCACAGCAACGAGAGTATGTTGGCTCATTTAAAACCTGTGGATCCTAGTTTATCCGTTGCAAAAACGATGCAAGTGTGTGCTGCACCTGTAGTTATGCCTACCGTAAGTATTTTTGAAATATACTTTTAAATTATCAACTGGAAAACTTAAATGTGATATGATGTCGAATGACAACAAACAAACACATTTGCTTGAGACTCTCTCTTCTCAATATTATTTACATTTTATATATCTTACTTCCATTGGAAACTTGAAGTCTACATCCAGAGCCCTGTAATACCTACGTTAAACTTAACCTCGCTATTTAAAATTTCAGAATAATGATGACACTAGAGTCTTAATACCAGCCAACCAAGAATTAATGCACAATCCAAAATACGATGAGCTCTACGCACCAACATATGGACCGGAGAACCCATTCCAGACTCAACAGATGAAGGCAAATAGAAATATGCTCTCAGGCTTTGTGGAGAAGGCTCATATCAGTGACTTTCAGTTTGAAAACCAGCGGAGAACATTCACAAGTTATGGTTATGCAATGGACCCTTCTACAGAAAGTGACCTAGGAAATGGAAATGCTGTTGTTTGTAAGGCTTGCTTATATTATTACCTACTTCAGTCTTAAAAACTATGAACCCTATAATTTTTTTAAATAATTCATACACTTATCTAGTTACACCAACATTCCATCACTAGGGTTTTTAAAAATTATTGTCTTCTCATGGAACAATAGCTTAACTTGAACTAGATAATACCTAAATAAAATTATAATTTACACAGTTAATGTAAGGTACAGGTTCATTAAAAATTTATTTATGTTTTTTGCAAAAATCAAATTTTTATCTAACATGTTTGAAAATATAATGTGATGATGAAGGTGAATTTTATTTGATGATAATGTGTTATTATTGATCAATTATTTTATATTTAAAATTGTACATTAATAATTCTCATATTTATTAAATCACTATATCCTCATTCCAGTATCAGCTATGGTAGCCCCTCCCGCCGAGACCGAAGGCAAGTCAGTGTTTGAGACAATAAAGAAGAGGCCTATGGATAAGAAGAAGAGGAACAAAAATGACAACCCTGAGGACATCACTGGCTTCCTTGGGCCCTGGGGAGGGTATGAGGGAGAGAGAAGGTGAGAGATATTTGTATTTCTCTTTTTAAATTATTTTTTTTACGGAAAGGAGGACAGTGAATGGAGTTATTGATTATTTTCACAAAAAAGACAAGTCTAATAACTGTCTCCTCCTTTCTAGGGATAACATGAACTATCCAAACATAAAAGTAAACTATTAAAATAATTCATCATAAATTCCTTAAATACTAACAAAACACTGTTTTCTATTTCAGAGTGATGAAGCCAGAAGGTGAAGAAGCAAAGGAACTAGAAGAAATACTAGCAAAAAGACAGAAGAGAGGCAAAGTTGAAGATGATAAGCCCTTGGAGGAGAAATCTATATTCCACAGTAAGTTATTATTTCAATCGGTCGCTTCCGCTCTGCATTCAGGATGACAGAGTGGTTTCGGCAGCACTCAGGTTGACAAAGCAGTCCTATTTAGGGAGGCACTGCTTTCCCTGCTCATCATCATCATCAATATTTCAAGATATGTGAAATGCTATCTTATCTCTTAGTTTTTAATGATGTTTCGTCTTTGGTTTGATGTTTCATTGCACAATACTAAAATTAGTTGAAGAAAGTTGCATTGCATGAGTATATTTGCCTAAATGTGTGTAGTCCAGGTCCCATTTTTAATCCTCTGCCGTCTCTTGGCAAATGCGACATTATCATAGAAAAATATAATGGAATGTTAGTATTAGTGTCAAAAAGCAAAAATATTGTTATTTTTACTTGATATATCGATGAATTTATGCATTAATAGATAGTTTGATATATGATAAAATAAAATTGTCTCATTTCCAGTTGACAAAGCGACGGACTACCAGGGCCGGTCGTGGATCGAGCCGCCGCGCAGCGAGACGCAGCTGCGAAGCGACACGCCGCCCGACAAGTGCTTCCTACCAAAGGTACGCTATTTAGGCTCGTATTAATAAATCGCTCTCCACTCTGAGATCGATCTTGAGAGCGGACTTAAGATGCTATTCTTTATGAGAATGCATCGAACCGAAATCATGTGAATTTAAGTTACAAGCTGAAATAGATGTTCTTTGAATTCGAAAAAATCATTAAGTTCCATTATTTTTTATATATGTCTGTAAATTTTTACGAAATATCAAACAATCAAAAGGTAAATTAATTAAAATATAGGTGCGTTGAGGACATTGGGGGTGATGCATATGGTTTGACCGACTCTTCTTTTTAAATTGTAGCGACAACGTTCTATATGAGCAATCGTCCGACTCGAAGGACCAAAATTGTATTCCAGTTACAATCAATTCAAAAAGGGCCTTATAACCATCTGCAAGCAAACCTTCACTGTATTATTTAATCCCCTAAACCTTGTCTCCAGGCGCACATCCACACATGGAAGGGGCACAGCAAGGGCGTAGCCGTCACCCGCTGGTTCCCCGGCACAGCTCACCTGCTGCTGTCTGGTGGTTTAGACGCGCGCGTCAAGCTGTGGGAAGTGTACGGGGACCGCCGCTGCGTGCGCACGTACTTCGGCCACCGGCAGGCTGTGCGGGATGTTAACTTCGATAATGATGGGAAGCGGTTTTTGTCCGCTGGTGAGTACACAATTTTAAATACCAGTGAATACTATCATGAATCTTTATTACCATAAATTTTTGAAGAACATAAAAAAAGTTAAGACTAACACACCAATTGCCTTGTCCCAAACTAAGCTCGAAGCTTGTACTATGGAAGCTAGGAAATAGATCCATCCATCCATCATACAAATGTCGATTTTCATCGCACAAACATTTTCCCCTAGCGGGATTCGTACCCACGAACCCTTAGTTTTGTAGCCAGGGACTCTCTCTCTATGTAACCACAAATGTGAAAAAGCTCACTCAATGTTTCACAAAGCAGATATAATACGTCACAAATCCACCGAATGGCACCGATTCGTAAGTTAAAAACCCAAAATAATCCAATCATTAAACATAAAGAGTTTCGTATTATAATTAAAAATAAAATGTCCCAGTGTTCTCATTCCAATTTTAATCAATATTCAAATTTTTCCCAGCGTACGACCGCTACATAAAGCTGTGGGACACGGAGACGGGCGAGTGCGTGTCGCGCTTCACGTCGCGCAAGGTGCCCTACTGCGCCAAGTTCCACCCAGACCCCGACAAGCAGCATCTCTTTGTTGCTGGCACGTCCGATAAGAAGATTATCTGTGTGAGTATCACTTAAATTTACAATTTTCGACCTTAAGTCGTTGATATAAGGTTCAGTTTAATTATTTTCGTTTGTTTGATTTAGGGTCACAGTGAGACTCCATCAAAGCTAAGATAGGGTCTAAAGATTGTCTGTGACAAATTTTATCATAATCGGTTGAGAGGTTTAATCGGGAAAATCAACAAAGCCTTCCTCGTCACATGGACTATCCAACAAAAAAAAATAATTTCAATTCAAGCCAGTAGTTCCCGAGATTAGAGCGTTGAAACAAACAAACAAACTCTTTAGTTTTATTATGTTAGTATATCTATACTAACATAATAAAACTAAAGAGTTTGTTTTTATTTATATTTAAGAGATGTTCACGTGGTAATAAAATTATTTTGATTGGCCTGTTTTTTTGTGCTCGGCTGTACTTTATGAGATGTGTGATTAAAATTCATTAAATTTGTCAGAATTTACAAGAAAACTGTTTTAGTCATTGCGGTTCGAATCGACCCATTCAAAAATGATTTTGGGCTATTCGCACTGTGGTGCGAAAAGACCCATTCAAAAGAGGCTCTTGGGCGATCCACACCGCGGTTCGAATCTCTTGCGGTGCGAAACGCCTAAAGACCCAATAAGGGTCGATGCGAAACGCCTAAAGACCCAATAAGGGTCTTTAGCGTTTCGCACCGCAAGAGATTCGAACCGCGGTGCGAATCGCCCAAGAGCCCCTTTTGAATGGGCCGGTTCGAACCACGGTTCGAACCGCGGTGTGAATCGCTCAAGGTTTCTTTTGAAATGGGTCGGTTCGCACCACGGTACAATGCTCCTGTAAGTCCGATTTAAACACGCATAAAAAAGATTTGATAAAAGTGATTTGTGTAAGTACAGAGCAGAAGAAAAGTGGATTGTTAAAAAAAGATAATAAACAAAAAAAAAAACAACAGTTTTAAATTTAAACATGGCATACGAGTAAAAGAACACTAAAAACTAGGTAATCATGAAAATTCTGGTATCTACCAATGCTTTATTTTTACCTTTCTCTTATTTTTCCTTCAGTGGGATGTTCGGAGTGGGGAAATAGTTCAAGAATACGACAGGCATTTAGGAGCAGTTAACACCATCACATTCGTCGATGAAAACCGAAGATTCGTCACTACGTCTGATGATAAAAGTTTGCGAGTTTGGGAGTGGTAAGTCAAGCTTTTTATTAACATCTAGTTTTATTTGGAAATTTTGGAATGCAAAACTAAATATCTTTTTTTTTACTGGTGCCTGATGCCCACCCCGGAAAAGGTTCAATGTCCGCCAAAAAATATTTTACTGCCCACTCTAGAATTTACTATAGCTCACCACAGAACAACCTAACCAGATTAAATAAATATTTCACAACATTACATACATACACTGATCTGACTCCATGTTAAGTAGCTTAAGCACTTGTGTAACAGACATCAAAACCAACAGTTGTATTACAAATATACTTAATTAGATACATATAACAAGACAAACATACATGTTCAACCTTCATGCACACCTAAGTTTGTCCTTTGCGGGGATCGAACCCACCACTAACAGGCTACTTCTCGACCATTACACCAAGCGAGTCATCAAATGACCAATGGCCGGTTTAGTTACTTAAAATGTTAATTGCACACTTCATAGATTTTAATACATTTCACTGAAGGTCTTGTCCCCCAAAATCTCTACATTCGCCCATACCCGCAATGGGACGTAAAAGTCTAGGTTGATTCTGTACCACCTTACCATGTTGTTCGCAGGGACATCCCGGTGGACATGAAGTACATAGCGGACCCGACCATGCACTCCCTCCCCGCTGTGACGGTGTCACCCAACGGCAAGTGGCTCGCCTGCCAGAGCATGGACAATAAGGTACGCACACAAACACATACATAAACAAACTACACACACGCACGCACGCACACACACACACATAGTATCTACATTACTTTACTTGTTTCTTTATGCGTTCACGGTAATTTTACCATTGATCCCAGCTGCACTAGCAGACGGTAAATAAAGCTACTATGGCATTATGGTATGGTATTTCGTATGGCACATGGTAAGGTAGGTAGCCCCTAAGAAGGATTCTGAAAAACACTATTCCTAAGGGAATATATTAAGTGATGAAAGTTTTTCATCATATTCCTGCCCTTATCCCGCACTCGGTGGGGTCGGCTCAACGTTATCAAGTTATCTTCCACTCACCTCTATTAGCCGTCAACTCTACATTGTTTGTATTAAACCGAAATAAAAACCGAAGTTGAAGAATAGACCGCGTTGGGTGGTCTTAGGCTTTCTTCCTATCCATCCATAGGAAAGGTTCGTTTCCCAGCAGTAGGGACAATTAATGAGCTAATTATGAAATATGTTGTTATTTGTCCAGGTGATCGTGTTCAGCGCGTTGAACCGGTTCAAGATGAACCGCAAGAAGACATTCACCGGGCACATGGTCGCCGGCTACGCCTGCTCGCTCGACTACTCGCCAGATATGAGGTAAGCTATCTAACATATCACTAATAAAGTAAAGCTAAGTCATTAGTTTACTACTTAAATAATACCCTCCGGCCGATTTCCGACCATGGCGGCCGAGTTTACGATCAGCCAGGTACGCAGGATATATTATAGTGCACAAGTGAGTGCGCAAGCACAGGTGCACTCCCTATTCCTTCACTCTCATAATTCGGTGGGACAGCAATCTGACACGACCGTAGAGAGATCAGGCGCAGGACCAACGGCTTAACGTGCCTGCCGAAGCACGGAGGAGCTCGAGATGAAATTTTTCGGTCACCCATCCGCTGACTGGCATCTGCGAACTTTGCTTAACTTAAGCAACCGCAGGCCGAGTGCGCTAACCACTGCGCCATCGAGCTCCTACTACTACTTAAATATACTTTTATCAGCCTACTAGCCTTCCGCACGCGATTTCACCCGCGCGTAATTTGTTTTTAGGGTTCCGTAGCCAAATGGCAAAAAACGGAACCCTTATAGTTTCGTCATGTCTGTCTGTCTGTCCTGGCTCGTTCTCCGCCGTTTCTGAACCGATTGCCACGAAAATTGGTGGAGAGATGTATAGTGACAATTCAAGAATTGGTTTTAAAAATTATTGAAAAATAATTATTTTTTACCATCCCTCCCATAGAGCGAAAAGTTAATTCGAAATAAAAAAATCGACTTACCCCATCGTGTGGGGTATCGTTAAAAAGTTATTTTTAAATACAATAAAACTTGCCTTGAAACCATGTGGATCAAACACCCCAGTCTCGAGATATACATACAAAGTTAAAATTAGAGCATCCCCCCCCCCCCCCCCCCCTTAACTTTTGAAATACTATTACAATAATTCTGAAAAAATGTCTTGTATACCTCCAAGTAAGTACTTTCAACGAAAACTATAGCGAACCCTGTATCATACATAGTTATTTTTATACAACTCGACCAACTTATGACGTGCAGTTGCCCTTACTAAATGGTGTCTTAAGCGGTCGGGCCATCTTTTAGCTACGGAACCCTTTCATGGGCGTGTCCGACACGCTCTTGGCCGGTTTTTAAGATATCACCCCCTTCTCCCCACATTTCTGGGATCAAAAGTACCCTATTTTCTCCGGGGATAGTGAAGCAAGCCAACAGTGAAAGAATTATTCAAATCGGTCCAGTAATTTTTCTGTTTTTCAATACATACATACCAAAATACAAAAAACAAATCTTTGCTCTTTATAATATTAGTGTAGACTAATGTCCCGCTGCAGGGCAAGGGCCTCCAACATTATTTATTTCTTACGACCAGCCAGGTACTCAGGACATATTTAGTGCACAAGTGAGTGCGCAAACATGAGTGATGGTGGCCTAGTGGTAAGAACCGCGCCTCATACGTGAGGTCCGTGGTTCGTATCCGGGTCCACACATTTGGATTCTTCGAAAATCTATGTGTGGATTTGTGCAATTAGCTCGGCGGTGAGGGAAAAAAAGGGGTGGACTATCCAACACAAAAAAAAACAATTAGAATCAGTAGTTCCTGAGATTGGCGCGTTCTAACAAACAAACAAACGTACTCCTTCGCTTTATTAAGTTACTGGTAGTAAAGATGTGTTTGCAAGTAATATTTGCCTTTAAATTGTTATTGCTGCTATTATTCCTGAATGACAGTTGATTTACGTTAAAATTGTTTGTCATCATGATTAGTAAAGTTTTGCGATACAAAACAATTTAATTATATTCAGTCACAGTGACTATGTTGAAATAGTATAATACTACGCGATAGTTCTTTAAGGTTATTAAACTGTTATCAAGAAAATTGAAAATAAGAATTTAATGAAACGTGGGTTAGCAATACATAATTCATAAATAAAACAATATTAAAATAATAAAATTAAGAACTTGTGAACATATTGCTAAATAGTAACCCATTATAAATATTTTATTTGACTTTACATTGAGATTATAACTATGCAATATGTCAGTTGATTTCCATTCAAGATTAATTTATTTTCGGCAGTTGTATTGTATGATATCGCAAATAAAAACCAACCAAACCAAATAAAAATACAAAATTTATTTTACGATGGTGGTAAGTTTGCGATGGTTCGTTACTACAGATTGACTTTGAAAAAGGGTAATAATGTTTATGTAACATCCTACAGATAGCATTGATTTGACCTTAATTTTACCTCTAATCGCGAGACTGATATTTAGATGGCGGCTTATCAACAGATAATAAAACATTGTATCGATCCATTGTAGTATTGTATGAATTAATTTACAACTACAAATATAAATAAGATCAAAGTACGGCATTAAAATTCTACGCAATGTACATTTTATATCTTATTAATTTACGTAGTTTATGAGTTATTTGTTTACAATAAAATGAACAATGTAGATAAATTCATACCAACAAAAAATCATGTAACATATTTTTATATCTTTGACATTGAATTTATCTTATATTCACGGTCAGGTCATACACAGTTGCAAACATTTGTATTATGGTTCAAAAGCATTGGTCAGTAATATATGGGAAAGTCTTTAATCGTTTTGAATATAAGGAAATTTCTTTTAAGTGGGACGTGTCGTTTTCTGGCACACAAACGTATTTGAGACTTATTGGAAACTCATTGAATATCACTGCCAAAAATAAATTTAGTATCCAATTTACCAACAAATTCAATTTTTAACTAAAACTATTCGTAAAATTGTAATTTTGCACCAATAAAGGATAACACAATACTGTATACAAAATCTCGTAAGTGTTCTCAATACATAAATGGTTGTATGTGATTAAGTAATTATGTTCATACAACCCTTTGTAATTTATATCATTTATAATTATTTTATTCAGATATATGCCAGTCATATTGGTAAATGGCAGGTTTGCAGGTTTTAATGCGACAACATTTCAAAGTACATAAATTGAATAATTTAAATAAATAATTATTTTATCAACAATAGATCCACACGCTTCGTTTATTTAACGAAATGTGATACATACTTTAAAATAAATAAAGGTATTTGGCGATATTTAGTTAATAAGGGGTCGATACATTGCCATGACATTTCTTTACTGTTCGACCATGAGTTGTAATAAGCGAATTATCTGATCAGAGGAAAGAGTAAAAGATCGTCATCCTATCGGCTCTACCGGTTGCATCTTTGGCCATGGCCTCGGAGCCCAGGGTATACTGCGTCTATGATCCTGTATTGACCAGCCTAGTTATTACAATGGAGCGACTGTCGTCTGTCCCCTGCAAGCCACACAAGGGAAACTACACACTTTGGATCATAGCCGGGACGAACGGCTTCACGTACCTTCCTAAGCACAGAATCATCATTCTTATCGGACAATTTTATAGATATACATAAGATGATTCAAACCTGCAATGTCCTAACCAAACTCAGAAAACCTACACAAAGTAGTGGTGTTATCCGCTGGATTGGAACCTACGGCCACCAAAGTTTTTGAGCTTAGCGCTCTAACTAACCACTACACCGCAGAGGCAGTTATTAAAACTTACTAAAGGGCAATAACAAATCCTTGTATTCATGATGTAGGCCGCAAGTCCAATGTGTTGGTCGTGCTATTGGATCCGGTTATGAGGCCAAGGAAATAATTACAAATTAATAACAAGCTCGCGTAATAATCCGAACTTGTAATTACGTAGCGTAAGTTATGACCGCGTAGGCTGAGTTCGGCTACAGATCTCTGGGGATTGTTATGAATGCATGAACAAATAAGACGTTAATTTGGTAAAAATACAAATTTAGAGTCTTATAAAAGTCAAGTATTACCTAAGTCATAAAAATAAACAAGCACATACCTAATAATTCATGTATCTACGAGTATTTGGACAGTTGCATATATATATTTTTAGAGAATTATAAAGCAAAAAACTTTGTTTTATCACGTTGGCAAACACGAGGTCAATTTTTCACTTTCGAGTAGGTAAGTTAGAAAGAACTACTTGGATACGGTTGCTTGATTTATTCAAACAAGCGTTCTCTAAAATATGTATAGTGAAATGAAATGATTGATTCGATAGTTTAAAACTTTACAAAAGTACTTATTTTAAGAATTGCGTCTGAAACATCTTCAAATTATAATCCTTCAAAAATCTCATCTCATAATCATCCCCAGTTCTATATTGTGAGGGGGTAGACCCGGTATCTTTTTGGATCCGTGAGCATGTTTTTTTCATGTACACAAAAAGCCTCTTTAAACCGCGCCTATGGGGATAATCACCACGCTTGCCAAATTCTGATTGGTGATCACAAACCCGGATGGTCGGAAAAACCGAGACTTGTGTATAGGACTTGAGCCATCTCGTTTTAGAAGATTGACATGTGGTTATTCGTTAACTGGGAGAGTTATTGATGACCGTATTATACTGTTTATATTAATATATTAACAACACGTCAGAGTACACATCATATACGTCAGAAGTGCTTGTTTGCGTCCAATTTCTTACCATACCGGTTCAGCAAAACGATTTGGTGTCATCGGCAGCTTAGAATACCGTGGGACCGTTCTCACAAAATGTATGAAAAGTTTAGAAATGATTAGAGCTTTTGCTAGTACCTGCCATATATTTCAAATTAAAATGTATGTTTCATAGAGCTTTATATTTTCTTTGAATAAAATAATAAAAAACAGTCGAAAGCCGGGCCTCAAACAAAAATACATTATAAAATTTAAGCGGTAACTTTTGCGGTGATTTTTTTTGCATCAAATTGGCATTGTTGACTAGAGTAACGTAACTTGACTAGAGTAGCGGTAACTTTTGCGGTGATTTTTTTTGCATCAAATTGGCATTGTTGACTAGAGATATTTGCTGAAAACTTGGGTACTGGGTTATGTAACAATAACTGTTTGTTATTTTACGCGTTTCAATTTTAAGATACCATTTATAGATAATCTTAACTCAGATAGTTAAAGGTACACCTCTCGAGATAAGTTTCCGTTTGATTTGCGAATATTTTGTTTGATATTAAACTACATATGTACATTAAGTTGTTTGACTGGTGTCTAAGTACATATTAGAAACTGCGTCATAATCGTCACTTATTACGAATGTACTAGCCAGCCTTCTAACCGCGACTTCGCCCGCGTAGACTATATGAGGATTCCACGAGAATATGTATCTTTTTTCGAGATAACATAGTTGTAGGAATCTAGAATCAACTAGAAGTAATTTAGCTTTCTTCTAGTGAAATACTATTTCAAATGGGTCCACAAACTTCCGAGCCTATTCTTAACTAACAAACATAAAGATCTTTCCTCTTTATTATATTAGTATAGTAGGTATTCCTACGTCATGAGCTCCCCTCGTGGACCTTGTAGTCAAGTTGAACGAGGTACGTGGCTTGTTTATAGCTACATCATCATTGAGCTGTTAGATTTAGCAATGTCTCGAGGCCTATGTATGAGACGGTGATATTATTTAGGTGCAACGACGAATGTAGTACGATTTTGATTATTTATTTCCTTGAACATGTCTGTTATTTTGAATATGATGCACAAAATGAGGGCATTACATCATTTAGTTCATGTAAGTGACATTTAAAGAAAATATATCAAAGTGTCATCAACTCATCAGTAGGTAGCCCAAAGCTTGATGATGTCGAGGTGTATGTACCTACATAATGTTATTTTGCAAGTCATCAAAACTGATATTACAAATATGTCTGTTTACAGAGCTCAATTAGGGGGTTCATGCGATTGGAAAGAAGGCTACATGCGTACGTGTTGAGTTCATGAATTCGGTATTCAATGTTGATAACTACCGATCAGGCTTCCGTCTTGCTCTTTGCCTTTGTTTTAAAAACGAAAATCAGACTCCTACTTTATCAAAAACTAGCGTCCGCCCGATTTCGATTTCGGTATACATAGTGTTATAGCTAAAAACTCTTCAGCTTTATTATAATAGTATAGATAAATAATTATTTTGTTTTTAATTATTAATTCTCTGCTGGCATAATAATCCTCGCATTGTATTGGATTATTATATCCTCTACGATGCGCGCCGCGCATACTCACCTTGCATGCGACCGCGCATGGCACACGTTAACGCAACTTTCTCCCATCCATGAATGCTTTGACTTTCAGCTCTTATTGCGAAAGGCATAGAGTCTAAAATGCACCTGCTAGCAGATATATTCGACCTCGTCTCTCAATGAGATTGTTGTTTGTCCTAATGCTGGATATGTTTTGGGCACAATGCTGATGGGCATCAACATGAAATGTCCAGAACAGGTGATAGTTACTGTTTTGTTTATGTTGGTATTATGTAAGTGACATAACGTTATAAGTGTTCATTAAAAAGGCTAACTGTTAAGTTTAACTGGAGATATGGCCTGATTTAGATACAGCTACTAACGGGTGGCATTTAAATCTTTATTAATGTTATAAAACGGAAAGTGAGTTTGTTTGTTTGTTCCGCTTTCACGCCGTAACTACTTAACCGATTGCTTTGAAATTTTGTAGATGTAAAGTTAGTAGTCCGAATTAAATGAAAGGGTACTTTTTATCCCGGAAAAAATTGATATCTCCGAGGGAAACAGAAATATTATTTGAAATATAACCGAATTCCACGAGGGCGAAGTCGCGTATTTTTATAAAAGAAGTTAATCTCGTTTTAATATTACGTCAACAGTACTTTATAATAATATATTCTAACTAACCAATTTGTATTTTATGTCTCTAGAATGATACTTTGTACGGTACATTGAATAGGCACTTATAGAACTGACATGTGTTGCTATATCTGAGTACGTGTGTTCTGTGATAATTAGCGAAACAATAAAAGCATAAGTACTTACTTTATCTATTGCATGTACTTCTATTTCAAGTAGAGAATTACTTACTTTAAAATAAAACCAAATCTACAAATGAAAAAAAATACATTTGACATTGGGTAAAGAATACTTGAACACTTTAAAACAAATAACTTTTTAGGGTTCCGTAGCCGAAATGGCAAAAAACGGGACCCTTATAGATTCGTCATGTCTGTCTGTCTGTCTGTCTGTCTGTCTGTCTGTCCGCCAGTCTGTCACAGCCACTTTATTCCGAAACTATAAGTACTATACTGTTGAAACTTAGTGAGTGGATGTATTCTGTGAACCGCAACAAGGTTTTCACACGAAAATAGAAAAAAAAAAAAAAAGTGGGGGGTCCCCATAGTCAGAACTAAAACTCGAAATATTTTTTTTCATTGAACATATACGTGTGGGGTATCTATGGATAGGTCTTTAAAAATTATATTAAGGTTTCTAATATCACTTTTTTCTAAAGTGAATACTTTGCGTGACAGACCCTTCCAAAGTGGAAAAAAGTGTGTCCCCCCCCCCTCTAACTTCTAAAATATGAGGATGATAAAACTGAAATAATTATATAATGTACATAACCATAAAAACTACCAACGAAAATTGGTTCTAACGAAATCTATTCAGTAGTTTTTTTAATACGTCAAAAATAGAATTTGTACGGAACCCTCAGTGCGGGAGTCCGACTCGCACTTGGCCAATTTTTGATAACTATTTGGTAGGTTTTCGTTTGGGGAAGACAATTTTTAAGAGGTTCCATATCTGCTAAATGAAGTAAAACAACCAATATATTCTACAGTTTTGTAGAAGTATGGTTTTGAAAAGTTTCCGTTACATTCCTTTTAAAGAGTAAACAAAAGGCGTTAAGGTTGAGAAATAGTGACGTGTGTAGCCTGATATTTTCTCTGCAGGCCAACTGTTAGTTACGTAAAAGAGATCGCGGATCATTACGACTGACCGACACGTGTCTTGGGACATGGATTTTTGCAATGAGCGCGTTTGCGATTGAAAAATCCGCTAAATGGCAATACGTAGGCGTGAGGTCTAACCGCTATGTCATTGGTGAATTTTGACATATCTGTCAATGTCATGTCAAAATTCACCCATCACATACCAGTTAGACCCTACGCCTACCTACTGCCATCTAACGGATTTTTCATTTTCGCAAACCGTGATTGATATAATGTCATCCTTAACAAACTGCTTAAGTGTATTTGATGAAGACCGTGTGAGTTTTTTAATTCATTATTTTATGGCAAAAGGCAGAAAAGAGCTAGCGGGTCGCCTGATGGTAAGAAAACCGCGACACCTGATGTATCGCTGATGCGTTGCCGGCTCTTAAGACCCCATACCCTCCCCAACTGAGCCCTGGCGACCTTACTCACCAGCAGAAACATAGCACAACAGTTACGAAGTGCTATTTCACTGCGATCTTCTGTGAATTGCAACCGGGCAGGGCAGTGTATTCAAAAAACAATTGTTGCAAATAATTTCCATTTGCTAGCATTAATCATCAATCACCCCGACTTTAAACTGTGACGTCAGTCAGAATCCCACGACTATCGTTACTTGTCTGTTGTTCCTGTACCTACGGGTAAATCCTCATTTTCCGGTATTCAAGAGTATAATATTACTAATCGGCTTAGCGAATACTACTCGTTACATAATACTGGTAAAGCAATTTAAGGTAACGTGAGTTTCCAACAGAAGCGTAGCGTGCCTTAGCGGGGCCCCGTATAAAAAACTGTTTGGGGCCCTTAGGAAAGGTAAATATGTATATCTAAATAGAAAAAAATTGCATCAAATTATAATTTGGGAAGTTTTTATTAATTTTGGTTTTCGCAAGTTGGGGGCCCCCGTGCCTCGGGGGCCCCGTATAATTGATACGGCAGATACGGCGGTAGCTACGCCCCTGGTTTCCAAGGGAATTCTGACAAATCATAAGTATTGTAGTTCAGTCGGTCTTTACGAATACAACCGACTTTATGATCAAAATCGGATTTGGCAACCGTTTTGCTCATATCAAAACCCGTCTTTGTAAAGATAACTTGATTGAAAGTTAAATGTTGGAGGCCCTTGCCCTGCAGTGGGACATTAATAAGCTGATACTAGATACTACACAAGTACATAGTTTAGTCACGCTTTTGCAGTAAATATACTGCTGTGTGCATTCTTTATGTTAATTCCTGAACCGAAAGCATGAATGCTTAAATCATTTCTGTTTTGTTTGCCCATCAGCGTTGTTTGACAAGCACACCTTAAACTAAAATATTCAAAAAAATTGTCTTTACTATAAACTATACTGAATCCGTATCGGAGCTATGCAATTTTAACTATGGTGCAATTCCAATGGTCAGTGAAATTGTCAATAGGTATTACATAAGATCGTGTAATGTCGATGTCTTAATAAGGTGAACCAAGTGCCAATATAAGGTGTTGATGCAGTTTTTGTTGCATACTAACTTTTGCCAGACACTTTTTACAGTCCGTGTGGGATCATCTTTCTCAATTCAAAATCCTTTAAAAAATATCTTATCACCTGCCATGATATGATGGGACTCTAGGGGTTTTGATTTTCCACCGGGGAAACGAATGTTGATCCATTGTTTCGGTTGCCATTGAATAATTTCATCAGTGTCGGTTACTGGGTAGATACGACTCCGAAATCTTTCAGGGTCTTTTACTAAGCCAAACATTTTCCCATCAATTATTGTGTGCAAACACTTCTGTGTTACCACTGTCATGAGCAAACGTGGTGTTTACCATCAACGATCTGATAACCTCAATTTATTAAGGAAATCAATAGCTAGCTAGTTACAAGTATGGTCCGTTGAAGGTTGTTGTACTCAATATCCAGTAATTGGGCCGTTCAGAACTTGACCCGCTAATACCTAATCGTACGCACATAAGGTTAAGAACGCAATTTACGCATGTTAGCGTCTAATTTTCTTCGCTAATTAACGCAGCATTGTTTTATTCTATTGAGCATATGCATATTCGATTGGTTGAAGTTTTGTGTTTCAACTCGACCCATTGTTTTGATACATGAATTATCAAATTTAAAACATAACGGTTTCTTTGTTGTTGTCTTTTTCATGCGTACAACTCATATTTACAGCTCATAAACTAAAAGATACTGAGATTTATAACAAGTATTTTTGCCCAGTTTGAAAAGTCTGTTGAGAGGAAATACTATGTCATGATGACCTTTAACTGTAAAACACAGAGGGACGCAAACGAGCAAGAGGGTCCCCTAATCGTAATTGATCACCGCCGCCCATACAACTGAACAATGATCGCTTGGAACCCAAAGTCCTCTCCAATTGAGGTCTGGTTACTGACCAGACCAGTACCTAATATAATACAACAATTAAGTTTTGCTGCTCCACTGTAATCTAATCTAAGGTAGAGTCCTCGATTTCCCCAAATGAGCAGTTGATTCGTGTGGAAGATCCACTGTCCCAAATGCTCTACCTTTTTTAAACTGGTTAGTCCTCATGCTAAGTCCGCCTGTGATATTAAGTTGATGCGCAGTTGTTCGCTTCGCCGTTAACGTTTACAAATTAAGTCGCGCGATTATTTAAAAACACCTCCGTGCCCCCGACACGTGATATTTGGGATGTTTTGAAGACAGTCACGTGACTGGCCGAATGTCGGTGCATCGGCATAGAATGGAGGCATGTCTGTTGAGTCAATAGAAAGACACGTTCGGACGAAAGACATCATACGAACATTGAAAAAAATATCAAAGAAACTGAAATTCGCGCCTGTATTATGTTTTGTTTCATGGTCAAAATCTTAAAAATTCTCTCTCCCCTATTTTCCTCTCAGCTGATTTCATCAAACATTCCTTCAAGTTAGGGATTTTAAGTAGAAAAGATAAATGCAGGACAAATTAAAAACAGGACTCGTATAATATTTAAGTTAGCAAAATGTGAATGGTGCCGCTACGTATCCACACATTTTGATTGTAAATTAAATATTTAATAGGAATTTACCGCTCGCTTGAAATTTTCCGTTCAACGTTCAAAAATCATAAAGCAATTAATAACTCATGCTTATGTAAATCACTTTTGTTGATTTTAAATTACCTCTTAACTTTAAGTTAAACTACTGGTTATCGTATAAACGTAAAAATAGGGAGGTAGTCCAGTTCACGAACAAAGTCCATTATGGCACAGTCCATTTTGAGCATCGATTGATATTGTTAGTAGACCTATTTGATATAAAAATGTTTGTAAGAAAGGAAGAAAGTAAGAAAATACGCTTATTTGGTGCACGACAAATAATAAATTAACAAAAAATTTTATTCAAAATAGGGTATTACACCAATTTTTGAAAACTGCTTAAAATCAATCTTTGTGCCGTAATGTACTACCAAATATTTTATTTTGATTTTTAAATACTGATAAACGGTCTAAATTTATGTTTAAAATTAGGAATTGACATTGACGTGCGAAAACGCTAGCCGCCATGACGTTTCACTCGGTTAGTAAAATAGTTGACAAAACGTACCAACATTAGTCATAAAGTATTTGACTGACTATCGGTGTGACGTCATATCGGATTCTAAAATGGCGTTTGCTGTTTTTGACACATTAAAAACAGATTAAAAATGTCGATCTTTAAAATTAAATTATTAAATTTACGCATTTGATTTTGGTGAGATATCAACGTTTTTTTATTTATTTTGTTCAAAATCTATCACATAAATGCATTTTTATATTTTTTCTTACATGGTGTAAAATACCCTATTAAAAACATTATGCTTCCAAAACGGTTGCCAGTCAGCAATATGTCGAAGCTTAAAGCCAAGACGCTGATTTTCTTTCGAACCATGGAGACCAGAGAGAGAGTTTGCTAAGCCAAGTGGACAAGGCCAAGTGCTCAAGTTTCAAGTGCTAAAAAGAGGGTGCTAGAATTTGAACAGAACAGATACTACGACTTCACAGGACACCTAAGCCAAAAATTCAGACCTATAAAGTATTGCCTCTGGTTGTTGTATGCAGTGCAGATAGAGAGTTAGGTAGAAATGTAGAGTCATTATGATAAAATTTACAAGTATTTTTAGTTTTATTTATTTTTAAATTGGAATGATAGTGAAGAAAGAAAAAATAATCTATTTGGTTAGGTACCAAAGGTCTTATTAGCATTGTAATGTGACTGTCGCTGGTGGTTAATTGTTGTAGGACCTACAATGTAGGTCTTTATACCGAAATAATTATAGATCTATACCGAAATAGTATGCTCTTTCCGAAACCGTAAAATTTGGTATGTGGCGGCGGTGCATGGTGGTTACTCTTATCCTGGTTACATTTTTAATTTTTTTTTTAAATTACATTTTTAAACAAAAGTAATGAATTATATTTTTTTTATTCTACTGAAAGTTTGGTACCTATGTTACCTTTTAAAAACTTGAATAAACATTGCGGTCTACTGTTCGAATTACAAAGAATCAAGAATCGTTTTCAAGATCTGGCTAGCAAAGTGCTAATTTTATTAATTTATTCTTATGTATGAACTACCGTGGCGTCTTTTTAACTCATTTATAGGTGGCTCGTCGGTATTGGCTCGTCAAAATGCTTAGACCTGCTGTGCTAACTTAAATGTTGTGTTTCGAATAAATACATACTAACTAAATCATCTATGCGTTGTTTCACACACTTTATGAAAATAATGATATTAATATAAATTCTTCTATTAAGCGGACCCCGTACAGAAAAGAGGATAAACGCTAGAAAGAGAAGAGTCCCATGACCACTATGCAATCACATGAACCTTGTTATCAAAATCGATCTATATCATAATATAATATGTACCTAAGTATGTATTTGAATTTTGCGCGTGTGAACCCGAGGCGAACATCTAGTTCATTATAAAACTGTTTACGTTGGCGGAAAATGTACAACTTAATTGTTGTCTGGGTCACAAAGATTTGTGTAACTTTGTCAGCTGATTATAATACACGCGCCGACCGCTGACCCCGCGGGGACAACGTTGTATATTCCTACAATGCTATAAAATATGCAACCGTTATTCCTACATAGTGAATTCATTGAAAAAACTGATCTAAAAGCACCTTTATGAGTACATAGGTGGAATGACACCAACTTCGCCTTTTGTTCGCAAATCGCTGTGAAATTGCAGTCTCGGCAAAATTGCGTTTTACAGTAACGTAATTAAAATCGTCAAAAACTAGGTTTGACATCAGGGGAGGTCATTGCCCTGCGGTAAAATTAAAACTGTATTTCTCAGTAACCAAATAAACTTATGATAGTGGTATGATGTCTAATTACCTCAGAATACAGAATAAACCAGAAACCGTCAACGCGCTCATGTCTGAAGATGTTCGCAGTACACCTAATAGGTGTGGTCGACTAAATTGTCAGTTAGTCAATGGCCGACGCCCGCACTGTTGACATCTGATTGCAGCTGTTAGTTTTTTAATAATTATGCCGTCCTCTGTCGTTCCCACTTGCAAAAGTGCTACCGGGTTTACGAAAAAAAATGTTGGGATTACGGTTCATCTGTAATTATCACATTTGCAGTCCATTCTATTAAAATATTGAATTTTATTTTTCGTAATTTAACTGTCATGAAAATTATGTGTACCTTTTGTGCGTGTTGCCACAAATTACCCAATTTTTTACAGGACTTATTTCAAAAAATTTTCTTGAATTAAGTATATTTGCCTAAAAAAACACATACCATTTGTAAGTGTTGTCACAACATAATATCATATGTGGAAAAAAAAAGGTTTTAGATTTGGTTTTTCTGTCACATTTTATTTTTAAATAATTCTGAACATGTGCTTTTTATTTATCCACTTTCGACTGATGTATAGCATATTTTATATATGTAGGCGTATCATATTATATTGTTGCTAAATATATTCAAACGAAATATACTTTAAAAACTTTCTCATTTTTTTTTCAATATACTTTTACTTCATTCGCGTGGATTTTGGTTTATCCTATGGGAGCATTTTTAATCGGGATAAAAAGTAGCTTATCACCCAAGTCACCCCATACCCCACCTGCACACAATTTCAATTTCATTAAAATCTGTCCAGTAGTTTCAGCGTAATTGACAGACAAACATCCAAACAAACAAAGTTTCAAAATAAATTTAATAATTAGATGCATTTATACAAACTGGATGGTCAAGCCTAGTTACTTTTGAAATATTTTTTTGAAAAAACATTATTGTTCAAACGTTTTTCTCAAATTACTGTAGCAGCACCGAGGTACATGAACTTAATATTTTTCTTAAAAACTGTAACTTCATCGAGCGCTGGTATCACTACGCGGGTGGGTGACGCAAGGGGGGAAAGACGTTTTGGACACAACGCGCTCCATAGAAATTTGATTGAAAGCTCTTTCTGGTTTATTCTGTATTCTGAGCTAATTACAATACTTCTCAGTTGCCACCGTAACCTTCGTTAATTAATTCCGAGAGGCTAAATCCTGCTGCGCTTCAAGGAAAGAAGTAATGAATGATTTATCTTTGAATCTTGTTCTTCTTATTTCCTTGTTTGCTTAGTACTTATTTATGTTACTTTCAATATAATAAATACAATCGCCGGCTGAAATGAAATGATCATATATAAAAGGAATTTTGAAAGATCTAAAACCCTTTCCCCAAACGAAAATGTGACATATTATTTGGATTGAAAAATAAATACCTATGGAGGTTACTCTCGTCCTACGAAGTGGGTTGGTTCACTGTTCTTTTGGTCAGTTTAATAACTGCGGCTATAGAACTATGGACAACTCAGTTATAACGTCACGACATGATCGAATGACGTCTGTTAAACATACAAGCGATATTTATTACTCTATAAGAGACGTCCAGTCGGGTATGAATAAATGATAACGGATGCCGTCATAAGCTAGCACCCTAGGACAAATATTTTATTCATTCTTTGACCCAGGAATCAACAGACATTACTGTTTATGCACCAGTTTTTCTTGTAAATAAAAATGGACGTATACTTTAGTACCTTGTATTCTCAAACTTTTTGATACCTAGAAAATGGCTGGGAGATATTTATTCAAAATAGTAATAAAAAAATCAACGTGTATGTATTATTTGCAAACATGTGAAACTGATATCAAGATGTAGAACTGATGCCGAATTAATATTACTCGGAATTTACGGGAATACGTAGAGATTTACTTTATCATTTATAAAACGCCCATATATTTCACTTTTAGATAGATATCAAAATAGGTATCTTACTTTACCTATATAAGATATAATAAGCACTAGATAACTAGTTACAGAACAAATGTTCTTGACATGGATATTTGTACCGGACGGTATCAAACCCACGACCCGAGCCGTATAGAGCAGGGCCACTGTATTGTTATTGGGCCATTAGGGCGACGATAAGTAACGTGTATTTGGTACATATTTATAAGTAAAGATAGGTTGGGAAGAAACGTTGTAGTTTTAGTACTTTTACACAAAAAATAGTAAGAAATATCTTAAAAATAAAAGATAAAACTTTTGCTCTACGGGTTTTTCATCACCTCCTCGGTTTAATGAGTCACTTAGTTATTACAAAATATTGGCAAGTATTGTATTTCAAAGAAGTCATTTGGGTATTAATCACACAGGTAACAAAATGAACTATTTATGAAATGGCTAGTACCTCACTTAATGATTTACCAAATCGGCGGCAGATTGACAATATTTAAGCTTGTGATAGTATGCCAGCCCTTATTGGTATTGGTTTGCTTGCTCTAAGCGAATTTATTATAATTTTTACCATGTAGCTTGGTGGGGAGGTAGAGGTAAAGTTTGAATTCAACAAGAAGCAATCAAACCAGTAATATCATTGCAAAAAATATTGGTGGCGAGTAAAAATATAATATGTACTGCCCATGTTAGAATTATTCTGGTCCACACCTGAGAATCCTGTCATCAAACTTGTACTTAATCGAAAATCCGTATTCGGATCATACTGTATAGTAAAAACACAATAGGTAGTCTTGGCTATCCTTTATAATAAGTGGTACTGAAATCTTTTTGTCTATTTAGTAATCAGTGTTTCCTGTTATTTCGCGGTATGCGGTAGTCATTATTGGCACAGTAATAAGTACATCACCTAGGACACTACTTACTAGTAGCTGACTGGTTTATTTATTTTTGGTAAACAAACCTTGTATTGTTGTGTGTGCCCTTACCACCTTTGTATCAATTTTTAAAAGTTTAACCCTTTCCACGCCACGAGTTTTCGTCAAAAACGTTCACCACACGCCACCGCAATATAACTGGTTGATTAACTAGTGCTGACAATGTTGAGTATCGATATTATTAATTTGTAACAAATAAATCATTTGAAAAAAATATTTATAGTTATTTTTTAAGTTTCTTGGGTTTTATTTTATTACTAGCGGCCGCCCGCGACTCCGTCCGTAGTTTTTACGTGAAAGAGTAACAAACATCCATAAATCCATTCAGTAGTTTTTACGTGAAAGAGTAACAAACATCCATACATACAAACTTTGGCCTTTATAATAGTAGTTATGATTTTAGTTACATGAAATAAAAATATCAATAATGACCGGTAAGTTTTTCTAATGTAAATACATCTACTACGTATTCCAATAATCCTCTAAAAAAAAAGAAAATTACAAACACTTTATTGTGTCAAACCATGGTTGCACCATTAGATTGGGACGCTTTATAGTACATATTATATTTTTTTATAACTTACCTGTTGATTATGTAAGAACACTTCAAATTCAACATCATCAGTTCCTTCTAAAATCCTAATCAACTCCTCTGCAGTGGTCATATTTCAATAAACATTAATTTATTAACGTAATAAATCTACACAGCAACGCAAAGCATAACACAGTAAATAACATAATTTTGCAGGGTACTTCCATAATTTATCGATATCTCCAACCCTCATTGTACAACACTAAATAAGTAGTTCTAGAAACATCTATCGCCTCTGACGTCACTTCCGTGTCTGATATATCAGACGTTGGCGTACGAGACTCATGCATGATCGTGTCGCTATAGTGTTGTGACATACTATGCAATTTACTGGATTTGATCATGAAACCCAGTATCAATCAAATCCACCAAATCAAATTTTGATGCAAAACATGAATCGAAAATAAAGCGTTTATCAATGTAAACGCTTTATTTTCGATTGCATTATTATCGAGTGGATTATACAGGTTTTTGTTTTGGGCATATTTTTTGTGTTTAACCAATGTAAAACTTGGCAAGATTTCGTAACACACAAAAAATATGCCCAAAACAAAAACCTGTATAATTTTTACATTTTTGAATGTTTCTATTTTGAGGTACCAGATTTCTGGTTTTCGTAGGAACATTGAAATGGAACATCACTAATGGAACGCCAATGTCTGATATATCAGACGTTGGCGCAGAGGGTCCAAGTAAAAAAAAAATAGTATGAGTCGATTCAACACGGTTTTGTTTTTAATAATTTATCATTAAAATAACATTATAATACTTTATGAAATTGATATTTTTGATTAACTAAAGTATAAACAGTCTGAAAATTGTATGCATATGTCGTCACGTACTATAACGATAAGAAAAAATAGAGTTCAATTGGTTAGATATTTATGTCTGATATATAAGACGTTGGCGGCGAGGGCACGAAAGTTAAATGTCTGATATATCAGACGTTGGCGTGGTAAGGGTTAAGGACATAAAATATTACTTCCGGTTAATATTGATATGATTGACTGACAATGATTTAGTGTAGGAGATCAAACTGGATTATACTATCACCGTTCCCCTGACAAACACAAATACAAAGAGCAAAACAATTCTGAAAGAACGCGTGAATGGTACCCGTATCGCCCAAGTCTTATCGTATTATCCGACTGCTAATCTAAAATTTTTTTGCCTAGTAGAATGATTCATTCTTCTATTGTATCAACATAACGGAACTGAAAATTTATTTGTCCAAATACCGTATTACCATGACAATAACACATTTTGATTTTGATAATCTTATTATTCAGCTACTGTTGATAGTATGACTTAGGCCGAGGTTAGCGGTCGTGATAAGATGTTATTATCGGCGAATTCCACAAATACTCTTATTTAAATTATATAACGGCGTTGTTTTCGGATTGTTCTCTATTTAAAGCTTATTATATAATTATAACATGTATAACATGTAAATATGTCGAAGACTTGGACACGTTGCCACGGTATTCGTGGTTATTTTTAAAAGTCACACCTCTAGGTCATTGCGTGTACTATGAGTATGCCTCCGCCCTACGTGTGCATAACTCGTGAACCGAACGTGATAATTTCAATAACCTCATATCTGATAATCGCGCTCTTCCGATCCACTTACATATTAAAATTGATACCAGTTCAATAAGAATCTGATACACCTTGCAAATATCTACTTCCGAGGTTATAGGAACCGAATATGAAAATGATTGAACTTTGCAAAATGTTTTGTTATCTGAATGGTTGAAAACAAGGCATTCAAGGCTATTCAACGTAGACAGACAAATTGATACATCTGACTTTTTAGGGCTGGCAAAAAAATATTATTGAACTTTAGTTTAACAGGTATTTTTCTTATTACAGTTATCTGGTGTCTGGAGACGCAGACGGCAAATGCTACGTATGGGATTGGAAAACGACGAAACTGTACAAGAAATGGAAAGCGCACGACGGCGTCTGCATAGCGGCCCTGTGGCACCCGCACGAGCCCAGCAAGCTGCTGACGGCGGGCTGGGACGGCCTCATCAAGTACTGGGATTAAATAAAACGAGTATGACCGTTGCCACGTTTTTTAATTTCCCTATCATGAATATAGATGCGACGCCGGTTATTAACGATTTTAACCGTGCGGGTAAATATGCATTTTTCGTTAGAAACGGTTAATAACCCGCATTTTATGCATTTTACGGTTAAATTCCACTAGATTCCGCTAGATGTAAATAAGTGTTTTTATAATAATAATAGTAATAGATTGTATATTAGACGCAATTATAAATTCAAGCGACATATAATTTAACATTTACGTTTCGTAGTATTTGCGTGAAAGAGTAACAGACATCTATCCATCCATCTATTCTTACAAACTTTCGCATTTATAATCTTAGTAGGATTAGGTAGTAGGATAACATCTAAAATGAATTTTATTTATCTTTGGAATATCGATTTTCTCTTCACAAAGGAAAAAAACTATACCCTTTTTAGCTGTCACTGTCAGATAACTAACCGTTAACAACTGCATTTTATCGGTAGCTAACCAAAAATTTGGTTATTTAACGGTAGCTAACGGGTTTTTTACAACTATAATCATGAACCACGAACCATAAAATATACAATAAAAATAACGCAATAAACTATACATCTTGTAACATTTTTTTTACATTTTCTGTCATGCTGCGAACATTAACGTCATGGTTTTAGGGTTTATCGGTGGGCTTAGACTTGCATGGGGAACTTGTAGGGTTCCTCGTACGCGATGTCGACCTTGTACTCCATGCTGCACTCTCGACAAGTGCCGTTTATCAGGAACTCGTCGAAGGCTATGTTGTTTTCGTGGAATGCTTCAGTAAGGGCAGTGATGAGGCTGTCGATCATCTCGGGCGTGTGGTAGGGGCCGGGCGCGAACCGCAGCCGCTCCTCGCCGCGCGCCACCGTGGGGTAGTTGATGGCCTGCACGTAGTGGCCGCGCTTCATCAGCGACTCCGCCACCAGCGCCACCTTGTCCGCCCCCTTTATAGGCACCGGGACTATGTGACTGACGGACGGCAGCTGCGGCAGGCCCGCCACGAGCAGCGACAGTTTCAGGTACCGCACGATCGCCTGGTGCTTCGACCTCAAGCTCCTTCCTTCCTCGCTGGCCAGGAGTCTGATGGCTGCCAGCGAGCCCGCCAGCACAGGCGGCGGTAAAGCCGTCGTGAAGATGAACCCAGGAGCCAATGATCTCACCGTGTCCACCAGAAGGGATGACCCTGCTATGTATCCTCCCACATTACCGTAGGCTTTGCCCAGTGTCCCAGACACTATATCTATTTTATGCTGTATTCCTCTCTCCTCCCCGATGCCAGCACCGTGTTTCCCATATAACCCCACAGCGTGAACTTCATCTACAAAAGTTAAAGCTCCATATTCATGTGCCATATTGCACATTTCCTCCAAGGGACAGATCGCTCCACTCATCGAGTGGACAGTCTCAAATACGACTAGTTTTGGTACACCAGCAGGTGCTTCAGATAATAATTCTCTAAGATGATTGGGGTCGTTATGCCTGAATATATGCTTTGGTGCTCGGCTGTTGCGGATTCCCTGAATCATGGATGCATGGTTCCCAGCATCGGAGTAAACAATACATCCCGGTAGGATTCGAGCTAAAGTTGAGAGAGTCGCATCGTTGGCTACAAAGCACGAGCTGAAGATGAGTGCGGCAGGTTTCTTATGGAGGTGAGCAATCTCTGCCTCAAGTTTCTCAGTCATCTGCGAGTTGCCGGCGATGTTGCGGGTCCCGCCGGCGCCCGTGCCGTAGGACTTGATGGCGTTGATGGCGGCGTCCTGCACGACGGGGTGCCGCGAGGCGCCGAGGTAGTCGTTGGCGCACCACACGGTCACGCGGCGCTGCTCGGCGCCCTCCAGCGCGTGCGGGTACACGCCCTCCGCCGCCAGACGAGACACCTTGCGGAACACACGGTACGAGTAGTCCTTCTTCTTGGCGCTGATCTGCTCGTTGAAGAACTTCTCGTATTTGTAGGGCGGGTGGTTGTACTTGATGTCCTCGGTCATCTCCTTGGGCGCCTCGGACACGATCGCGTTGTCCTTGATGAAGGGACATTTCGTCTCGTCGTTGCCGAGCGACCGGAATCCTCGCGAGATCACCGGGCAGTAGTTCCCGTATTGTTTCTTCAGAGCTGCTCCGTAATTCCTTACGAAGGCTTGGTTGAGTGATCCCAGGAACGGACAGGGCATTTTTATGTAATTCTTGATGACACTTCAAACACTGTTTACTATGAGATCTAAGTTTTTTGTATTCGATGTATTATAAATTAAAACGTTGGCTCGCACTGTAGCCGAACGTTTTACCGAGTAAAGTTCAACTGGTGGCTCACGCGACGGCACCTTTCATTTATAAAGTTTGTGTCGTCATATCGATTACGACCGACTGATTATACTTCGTATGTACACTTCACAATTTTGACCACATTTCGCAACAACACCTGGGTTGCCTTGTTTTGACACTTAGAAAAAAAAACTTCCAATAAGATACTCTATTGAGCTTTTAATTTCATTGATATTTAAAATCATCATGATTTATACAATTTAAGCAATTAAAAATTCATGTAGCTGATGTATTATTATTATTTACAATTGTTTTCTGTTAATTGTAGGTTCAGTCGTTATTACTGATTTGAAATATTATTTTATGAACGCATTTCTATTGCAGTGCTACCAACATAACAACAAAAATAAAAATGTCCGAAAGCTATTCTCGGTTATCCTCAGCTTCGATGTTCGGCGAGTGCGACCGACGTTCGATCCTCAACCAAAAAAAAAGTGAAAATGTTAAATGTGAGTACATAGTTTTTAATACGCAATTATATTATAATAAATGAATTATTGGTGTGTAATCAGAAAAGTTGTTGGTTTTTGTAATTCAACTGTAGGTAAGCGTTAGGTCATATTTGATTTTAATTTTGTTTAGTTTCTATGTTTTAGTCATTTGTTATAAGAAACTAAACAATCATTGAATGTATCAAATGTGCAAATGCCTGTTTAATTTTATTCTGGCTAGGCAATGTGCAATCTCCGAAGTACATTACATATCTTTGTCAACTACCCACCCCTCTAACGTACGTACCTTTGCACAGTTATACTAAGAAGGAGATTATTTTGTTTTTATAATGTTAAGTATATCTAGTTAACTACCCTAAACACCTAGCTTTTGATTTCACAAATTAAAATAAATAAAATCATGAATAAAAATTATTTATTCAAAAATGCAGTATCAGAATTAAACAACTTCAACTTTACGTGGATCGCTAAGGATGTGCGTTAAACACATATTCACATATACTATTTACTTCTTAAACAACTGTTTCGTTGTGTAACTCAAAAACCCAAGATGCACAGTCTCGAACAAAAGTAACAGTCAACATTGTCAACAAAAACTCAAAGTTAAACTATGAACATTATTATTTGCAAATTAAACCTTATATTAGTTAAGATTGTTTTCACAAGGGAGTGTTCAAAATTGCGATGACTCAGGTGACGCAAAATAAGTGCATTTTGCACTTATTTTTTGGGGACGTTTTTTGATACGTTGATTTTGAATCATGGGTTTTTGTATAACAATGCTTGACTGCATTTATAATGACGTTCTAGGGTTTATGCCTGTAAACAGCTTTTAAATTTTACAAATGGTTGATAATTTTCAAGTTAAATTACTTTGGCCGATTACCAAAGGTAGTTTAAATCGGACCACTGGAACGAACTCATTTAAATGTCACTGTCAGCTGCTGTTTGACATTTGCTATTCTGTCAGTTGTTATCAATCAAAGAATCAATTCAGAACTAAAATACGAAAGAAAACTTGAAAACTAAATTAAACTAGTAAAAGTTAAATAATGTTTTCTCTAAATAATCAGTTGGAATTACGAAAAGTCACAATATCCAGCCTAATAACTTGCATTTATTTACCAAGTATAGTAACATTCATATCGTACCGTGGTCTCCTATATTCTGTTGGGAATGGCTCGTCTTTCTATATTTTGGTTCTTATATTCTTGGCCGAGTTGCTAAAATCGTTTTACCTGAATGCGTCCAGTGATGTTCAAGCCAAGAAGAGCAAGGGCAGCAAGAGCAGAGTCAGTGACATTCTGAAATCGTTCGTATTTTTGCTCGTAGTTCTCTTCAGCTTTTTCGTGGGGATAATATTATTCGGCGCGCCCATACTGGACTGCCATGAAGAGACTTTGATGCTCTCTGCATTGATGACGCTGCTGACTGTTTTTCCATTGATTGCTCACTGTGGAGTTGAGTCATCAATGCAGCTATTATTTGGAATCAAGAATTATGGAAAAGACACCATTATACAGATGCTCATCAACAACTCGTTGTTGACTGTGGGCGGGGCGTGGCTGGGAGCCGTGGTGATCCCGCTGGACTGGAACACGCCGTGGCAGCAGTGGCCGATACCTTGCTACCTCGGGGCCATTGGAGGTTACTTATTATCAAATGTGTTAACTGTTCTCAAAGTGTCCTTGATGACTGCAGCAAAGAAGTACCCAGCTTTGAATTTCGTAGTGAATGTCATGAACAGCTTACATACAACTAAACAAAGTATTTAAGTGGAGATAATGTGGTATTAAGTTATTTGAAAATTGTTATTTTATTTATTAAATAAATTTATAATGAGAAATAGAAAATAGTTGTATTTTTCTTTTTATTTCCTCCTTACCTAGTAACCTTCATATTCTTCAAACATTACTTTTGCGGGTTAAGTCAAATTGCACTTGTGTTCATTGTGGAGAATGGTATAGCCTTGAAACCTTCTTTTATAGGTGTTTGGGTCTGAGGCATGCAGATAATACTATTATTTTTTTAACCAAGCCCACTTTGTTTTATTTTTTTATAAACCAAAAAAATTTCTTAAAAAGTAATGTATATCATCTGTATGTGGAGCAAACTCACTGAATCTTAGAACAGTGTAGTAGTATCAAAATGTGTTTAATGTGTAGATAATAATAAAATTCTTATGCATGCAGTCATGCCATTAATTGACCTATCACATATCATGATGGGGGAACTAATGATACAATTTTAACATTGTCTTAGGTTTAGAAAAAGAAACATTTCATTAGTAAATTAATAATTTTATTTTTTTATTTGTTAAATATTTACATAGCCTATTTAACAATCTATTTTAATAATAAAATATGAAACTTAACTAACATTTGCTTGATCACATTTTTCACGTAACACCTAAATAGCATCATAATTTGTTGAACATGATGATTTTCTGTATCTTTACTATGATAACTGTTAACAGCAATAAAATTTGCAACCTAAGTTTTATTTATGAGTATAAAGACAAAGTAACAATAGTTAACACATCTAAGGCCTTGTTGATATATTTTTATGTTTACTAGTGCATTTATTAATTATGTTTGGTAGATAATGCATTAATCACATGATTTCTTAGTTTTTGAGGAGTTTCCACAAAAATCAAGATTCAATTACGTTTACGTTAACACACTCCGTTTCGCCTACATTGCTCTTGAATATAGAAGACAAACATTTAACGGAATTATTCAAAATACTAATTATTACGACTGTATTAAAAGATTAAATATACAATATAGCATTTATCAACAACAACAGACAATCACACGTTTCAATATTGCATCAAATTTCTAAATATTAATCACTGAGGGATAAAGTACGTGGCACAATGATTTGGTTTGTCTGTAGAAAAAATATATACTGTCTCTATAACAATACCCACTGTATTTGTACCATGCGTTCATTATCGCGGCAGCGCCCATGGAGGACAACATCCATAGTAAAATATGTTACTTAGAGGGCTGCATTCTCCCTACACACTAGCTAATTCGCGACTACGTAGGGAAAAAACCATGATTCCGCGCCCAACAACTACATTTAACTAAAAAGATCCAAAAATATTTGACTATTAACCCCAGTGACGATGCCTACTAATTGTACCACTTCGCATAGAAACATGCACACAACTTTATACCATCCTGCATTGACATATGCACTATTTTTGATCGCTTTCACATCCATGCTGTTAGATTCTCATCTCAGTGCGTTCGTCCAATGGTGGATACCTACAATCACTCTCTAGCGACACAAACGTATGTAGGTAATTACAAGACTTGCAAACGTGGCAGTGGTATTTAACGTGTATAATTGGCAACACTACCAGTACTATCGTATGCGCCAAGCTTCAACGTTTCATAAAATCAATTAGAATACCAAGCTACGTAATGAAGTTGCCATGAGGAGATGTATGTAGAAAGTTATTAACACCAAAATGTTTATGCAAAAAACGTATTTCAATAGTTTTACAATGCCTGTATTTGCATAAGATCATGACCATTTACGCAAGACGTTAGGTATAACGAAAGACGTACAAAAACAAGTTATGGGAGTAGAACACAAAAAAAAAAAGTTTTTTTTTAACATTCCTGATTGTCCAATCAGAAACTGGCAACATTCTGGCAGGTCTTGGTGTTCTAAAAGACACTCTTAATCGTGGTTGAATTATGCTATTCATTTTACAATAAGTGTTGACAGGTTCATGATAATTTGGAATCGTCGTACATACAAATTCATGTAGGTCTAAAAAGAATTTTCTATTAATTCTACAATGCAAATCTCACCCTCTGTATGTAAAATGTATCTGTGACTTAGATATATGTGAATTATCGATAGTATAATACTGGACAGAAGTTAGTGAATTATACAATGAAAATAAAAAAGTGTATGAAGACAAGTGTTCTGTAATATTGATTTGAAAAACCAAAATTGTTTAATCCATTAGGCGGATATAAACACTACAGATATGGAATGATCCACCAAATTTAATAATATGAATGAAATGCCTGTTACGTATTTAATACTCACAGGTACACCGAATTTATTAATTAGTGAAGTTAGACAAACATATTTATTGAGGAATCGATTTTTAAGTACAACCAAATCAACGCTATTTACATAATATGACCCCTACAAATATACAGAAATCTCAACAGCGTATTTACAACGTCGATCTAACATTAAGTCTATTACATGAACACTTAACGTAAAAAATAAATTTTATTGGCGAAATCAACAAGCACCTTCGGGAAACCAAAGTGACCTCGCGATCCAGACTATCCTAGGAACCTCGGGGTCTACCTTCTAACCGATCTACACGACTCAAATAAAGCACTAGGCTAAACGGATACCCTGTCGCAGGATTACGTTCCAAATAAGCTTCAAGTAAAAGTAATTACTAAATAATAGCAAATATAACGTATAAAATAGCACAATGCTAGTTCAAACATACGAAACACGAGTTAACACTCTTACTTTGCGGCGTTTCCCCTTTACTTATGAAGAAACGTCATATTATGAGAACGATGACTCTATGAAAACTGCCACAATATTCCACTATTCAAAAAGTTCAAAACATTGAAGTTTACAATATAAAAAATGTAAACTAATTACATAATAAACACCATTCGTACGGAATTTCCAGCATGGGGTTTGTAATAGATACAGAACTAGAGAACACCAAACGTCCGACATATCCTTAGCACTAAATAATATAAAAATGCACCGCTAATACTAGTTTACACGATACTATCAACAATGTTAAAAACGTGGGCGGAGGTCTCGCGCGGCGGTCTACAATATTCTTTGTTTATACGAAAGCCGAAATGCGTATCACATATTTTATTTCCAGAATCAGTATAAGAAATCTAATGATATAAATAACGATCACAAAGTCGCAAGCTTTTAGTGTTGTCCTGTGTTGTGTCATTTTTGTAAGGGTTCCGTTAATTTAGTTGATATAAAATGAAAATTTTTACAATCGCTTTTCTTACTGATTCTGTACCAACAGTTTTCAGGTTTCGTATAAACTAAAAATAACCTGGTATAAGACCTATCATATGACTCTAGAGACGTGAAAACTCCCGCCACGCGAGAACCCCGCCCGGGAACGATATAACAGCGATATCAACTCGACAACCGTTCGGTATTACTCAACTTGCTAGTTACAAAACGTTACAACTTTAACAGAGATAGCATTTTATTTACATTCAATTTAAGCCGATACAAAATAATTACTATCCGTTACTTTACAGGGTACTGTTCAAAGCTTAGTCGTCAACGATTTAATACAAATATTTATTTATTAATTTGGAACACTGTAAAATAACTTTCACAAGTCGTGACTGTTGGGAACGATACTATCCTTTCAGTTTCGTTTCGTTTCAGTAGTTTTTTTAAAGGTTTAATTTCGTGGAACAGAGAGTAAACGGTTTTTATAAATGCCGAAGTCGTCACTGCAGGTGTTGCCATAGTACAAAATATTCGTAAGGTATAGTAGCTATAGTAAGTATCCCGGCGGAGGCGGCGGTGGCGCGGGGCTTACGTGTTGTTCGTGTCCGGCTGGAAGTAGTGTAGCCCGTTTATCTGGAAAAAATAGAATATTTCTTTTGATAAATTGGTGAGGTAGGGGGAAAAACAAAACCATAATCCTACTACTATGTGGATGTATGGATGTATGGATGTTTGTTACTCTTTCACGTAAAAACTACTGAATGGATTTGAATGAAACTTTACCACAATATAGCTTATACATCAGAATAACACATAGGATATTGGAAATCGAAATCCACGCGGACGGAGTCGCGGGCGGCCGCTAGTGTAGGTATATAATCTGTAGACGAACTCTAGCATTCTCGAGGGATCTGCTTAACGTTACTCTTGTTTTATTTAAGTAGATAATATTACGGTCAGTGATGGTGGAGGCGGCAGACTATGGGCATTACTCCCCATCTGGGGGATAGTCCAGTAATTTTAGCAATTTTGATCCACGATCTGCGGAATAATTCCTAGTGAGCTGAATTTTTGTATACACCTTTATTATGATATTGTAATGATGATGTGAAAAATCGACATTGATATCGTGCCGGCTAAAAAAGTTATAGGGGTCCAAACGTCACGAAAATCAATTTTTCGCAAATATCTCGCGATCTATTGCTCATGTATGCTGATGATATCGCGCTGACGGATTCGGACAGGGGACGACTGGTGCGACGAGCGGGTAAGTGGAAGGTGGCACTTGAGAACGGCGGTCTAAAACTAAACGTGGCGAAGACTGAATACATGGCCTGCAACACAGATCCCCCACCCGTACGCATAGACGGTGACTTGGTCGAGCGTACGGACCAGTTTAAATACCTGGGGTCTGTACTTCATGCGTCTAGCGACATCGATTGCGACGTCAAAGCCCGCATTTCAGCAGCCTGGGCCAAGTGGCGTGAGGTGACTGGGGTCATTTGTGTTGTCCCGGAAGAAGGGGCAGGCCCAAGAAGTGCTGGCTTGGCGTCGTTGGAGATGACATGCGTGCCAATGGTCTTTCCACCCTGGATGCCCAAGACCGTGCGAAGTGGAGTAGGTACAGCAGGAAAGCGGACCCTGGACTCCGAGGCAACGGCCGAGGATGCGACCGGGACAAACGCTAGGATGATGATGATGATGATGATCTCGCGATCTATTGCTCAGAGGTCAATAATGGTTTCATAAAAGTTGATCGTCGTAAAATTGTCTACAAAAAAGGTCTCTTGCAATTTTCTTTAGAATTAACCGTTTTTGAAATAGAGACTAGAATGCACTCACATATGGTATTGTATACCGTATGGCGCATACCAAGGCATAAACCCTATTGTTTGTTTTTTTCCCTTTTTTGTTTGTATGTTTATTGTTAGTATGATGTTCTACTTATAGAAATATAAAGGACTTGTAATACTAGTACAGTAAGGAAAATAGGAATATCAACTATAAAAAACTAAGTGGCAATTTTTTTTGTCACTTTATAACTCATGAACAGGCTCACCGATCCAAACCAAATTTTCAGGGTTTGTACAGACTATTTAGTAGATGTTTTATGTGAGGTTTGCACAAAATCGGTCGCTTCACCTTATACGTAGCGAAGCACGTACAAGGCCGCTAGTAATGATACAGATATGCTATGTCCAGTGACGTTTGGCCCCTATAACTTTTTTAGCCGGCACGATATCAATGTCGATTTTTCACATCTTCATCACAATATCATAATCAAAGCGTATGCAAAAATTTAGCCCACTAGGATTTTTTTCGCAGATCGTGGATCAAAATTGCTAAATTCACATTGCATTTCGATATCATTACTAGCGGCCCGGTACGTGCTTCGCTACGTATAAAGTGAAGCGACCGATTTTGTTCAAACTTCACATAAAACATCTACTAAATAGTCTGTACAAACCCTGAAAATTAGGTTTGGATCGGTGAACCCGTTCTTGAGTTATAAAGTGACAAAAAAAATTGCCACTTAGTTTTTTTAAGTTGATATTCCTATTTTCCTGACTGTACTAGTATTATAAGTCCTTTATATTTCTATATGTAGAACATCATACTAACAAAAAACATACAAGCAAAAAAGGGAAAAAAACAAACAATAGGGTTTATGCCTTGGTATGCGCCATACGGTATACAATACCATATGTGAGTGCGTTCTAGTCTCTATTTCAAAAACGGTTAATTCTACAGAAAAATGCAAGTGACCTTTTTTGTAGACAATTTTACGACCATCAACTTTTATGAAACCATTATTGACCTCTGAGCTCTGAATAGATCGCGAGATATTTGCGAAAAACTGATTTTCGTGACGTTTGGACCCCTATAACTTTTTTAGCCGGCACGATATCAATGTCGATTTTTCACATCATCATTACAATATTATAATAAAGGTGTATACAAAAATTCAGCTCACTAGGAATTATTCCGCAGATAAAATCTAAAATTCCTGGACTAGGGAGTATTTATATGAAAACACAAAGAGCTGTCTAAATTCTTTATTCCTTTTTTAGGGTTCCGTAACCAAAATGGCAAAAAAACTGAACCCTTATAGATTCGTCATGTCTGTCTGTCTGTCTGTCTGTCTGTCCGCCAGTCTGTCACAGCCACTTTTTTCCGAAACTATAAGTACTATACTGTTGAAACTTAGTGAGTGGATGTATTTTGTGAACCGCAACAAGGTTTTCACACGAAGATAGAAAAAAAAATAAAAAAGTGGGGGGTCCCCATAGTCAGAACTGAAACTCGAAATATTTTTTTTCATTGAACATATATGTGTGGGGATCTATGGATAGGTCTTTAAAAAATATATTAAGGTTTCTAATATCACTTTTTTCTACAGTGAATACTTTGCGTGACAGATCCTTCCAAAGTGGAAAAAATTGTGTCCCCCCCCTCTAACTTCTAAAATAAGAGGATGATAAAACTGAAATAGTTACATAATGTACATTACCATAAAAACTACCAACGAAAATTGGTTCGAACGAAATCTATTCAGTATTTTTTTTAATACGTCAAAAATAGAATTTGTACGGAACCCTCAGTGCGGGAGTCCAACTCGCACTTGGCCAATTTTTTACACATTAATTAAACAATAAATAAATCTCTTAAGTTTGGACATTAAGAAGCAGAGTTCATAAACATTCAATTTTCTAATAATTTGATACGACCAAATTGAAAAGTCTTGTCAAATTAAAAAATATTACAACGTTAGGCGATTTTTCCCGATATCGGAGAAGGTGAACGTCATGTCTTATCAAGAAGTAAAATAGCTGGCATGGAACAGAACCTAATGAAGGCAGCTACACGACAAGACCGCAGCTCTTTAGTTTAAGAAGAGAAGGTGAATTTTAAATTGGGGCGGGCGTATAATATGGATTAAATTGTAGGAATTCTGACGTTTTTGCCCCTGCTTCTTTGTTTACATAATTTCTAATGCTAAATAAGGGTGCGTTTCCACATAAGCTGAGCTGCGCGGAGCTGAGCAGAGATGTGTGAAAATGGACCAATCAGAATCAAAGCGGAGATGAGATGTGTATTTTGTATTTTGAGCCATGTGATTGGTCAAATTATTACAGCTTATGTGGAAGCGCTCCCTAACGGACTATGGAGTGGTGAGGTACTGACCGTCATGTCGTACTCGGTGACGAAGGCGGGCAGCTCGAGCTGGTCGCGCGGCATGCAGGAGTACAGGTACTCCACGCCCGGCAGGCTGTGCACCTTGGCCTTGATCGCCGGCGCCATGAACGTCGTGAACCACCACGTCATCATCTATACAACGCATAAATAAATAAATACATTCTTTTGACTAACACACAAATTACCTAGCCCCAAACTAAGCTCGAAGCATTTACTATGGAAGTTAGGGAACGGATAGACATACATAAATACTTTTTTTTATAAACACCAATGACACGAGTACAAATGCCGATGTTCATCACACCAAACATTTTCCCCCAGCGGGATTCAACCCGCGCCCCTTAGTTTTGTAGTCAGTCTCTGACCACTAGACAAACGGGCCCGTCACATCAAAGAAGAGAAGATTAGGTATGTATAAAACACAACACAATATAGGTTTTCGCAAATGAAAAATCCGCTAGATGGCAGTAGGCGTTGGGTCTAACTGGTGATTGGTGAATTTTGACATGACATTGACAGATACGTAAAATTTCAGCAATACATAGCAGTTAGATCTCACGCTTACGTATTGCCATCTAGCGGATTTTTCAATCGCAAACACCCTCATATATGTAATAGGGATCAACTTGTATGATATGCTGTGTAAAATGTGGAAAAAAGGGTGAGAGTGGGGCGGAGTTGTAAGCAGACAAATAGGATTTCAATGTTGTGATGGTCACATGTCAAGGCGAAAATCCTTTTGGATACTTTCAACATCTCCACTCCACTCCGCATATGTCCGCTTTGGCGACGTGACGTCTCACCCTAAGTACAAGCTGGTAAACACTTAAATATTTAAATCTGCTACAAAATTGAAATGAGATAATCTTGCACAAGCAAATATAACGAAGAAAATTGAATTGAATGAAGTACTCACCTTTGTCCAAAACGTGGGATGAACAATGTAGAATGCTTTAAGGTTCTTTTTGTATCTGAAAATAGAAAGGTTTGATTATGAAACATACATTTTACAATGATAAAACCGTCGTCAACAAAAATGGTGTGATTTTAATTATTTTGTAAGTGCGTTTCAAGGTACGCTCAGCGCCATCTGTTATCGAGTAATAAAAACTCTCGCTTAATGTCAAGCAAGGTCTCTTACTTTTTTGTTCACATAAGGCAAACGTTTTTGTTATATAACACGCCTACAATCTCTATTACAGTAGGGCCATGTACTCACTTGTAAGGCAGCACGGTGTAGACCTCCTTGAGCCAGGAGAAGGGCGGGTGGTTGGCGGAGGAGGCGAGCGTGTGGAAGTACGCGATCACGTAGTCGCCGCGCACGATCGGGTCCAGCAGCTTGATTAGGTACAGGAGCGCCTGAAAGGGACGAGAATCGGATTCAACAAACTGAGTTCGGTATTTGTATGTCCTTCTGGGCTGGGTTGGATGGCTAGATTTATAGTAAGGATGCATGTTATTCAAATAATATACAATTCATATACACAGCCTTAACGTCCTTAAAATTTTCGCCACTGGACGTAGACCTCCCTCAGATTCTAGATTGGTTACCGTTGAATGGTGAACAATTTAATACAGGGCAATGCTGCTTGTCTAATCTGTCAGGATGTTATAGACTTATTTAAATAGGGTAGTATGTAGGTACCAATATTTTAGAGGTCTGAAGGCACATGTACCTAGGGCCTCAAATAGGGAAAAGACGGCCCTGGACAAAAACTCACATTATATATCAGGAAAATCATGTCGAAGTGCAGCAAATGAAAAAGTGATTTGCAGGTATTCCACTGGTGTTGGGGGTTTCTATGGGTGGCGCTGATCGCTTTCCATCAGGCAATCCGTCTGCTCGTTTGCTGTCACTTCTATAAAAAACAGTAAAGTGAGTTATATTGTCATTAGGTAAGGTAGACAATACCTTGTCGAGGTCGATGTCGCCGATGGGGAACCACTTGCCGATGAAGACGACGACGGGCCGGCCGAGCCGGTCCACGCCGCTCTGGTACAGGCAGCCGATGCCCGAGATCTCGCTCAGGTCCTCACTGCGCGCGCGCCGAAGTAAACGCTCGTATCTGGCGAAGAAAACATCAGGATCGTAAGCAACGGTGTGGGTGCAGTGTACTGACTAAAATTCAACATTGTTTCCAAGTAACAAAATCGCGATTCCGCAGGAGGCATCGCGAATATAACATAACAAAGCAGATAGGCCAATTCTGCTTTTGGCTGACATAAATTGCATGTCTCCCAAGTGCATGAGCGAGGAGCGCCATGGAATGCAATAATGAGCGGATGAAATAAATATAAAGTCATTGCGTTTATTTTTCAATTTTTTTTCGACTCCGAAGTGAATATTATGCACTTGTCAATTAAAATCATCTTAATATGTAAGTTTGTAAAACTGACAAATCGTTCACAAACACCATCGTGTTTAAGCAGGATGCGAGTAAAAATCAGTTCAATGTCACATGACATGCTCTAAGCTAGACACACATGGAAGTATTTGCAGAGTTCATCGCTAAAGACAATAATTACTCTACGTTTGTATGAGGAGCATTTTTATCCAAGTTTCCTCCTCCATGACAAGGTAAATTAAGTTTTATTTGCAATGATGACGGATGTTTTTCAACCGGAGACATTTTGACATTGGATGATAAAATGGGATTTAAAACATTCGTCGACGTATTTACTCCTGTTTTGGAATGTGCCATCAGATTTGTTTGCATTAAAGTCAACAGGAAAATCGGCTGCACGTTAATCCATAAAAAGACCTTATCGCCACCACAATAAGGTACTTAAGAAATGCTCAATTCAATTTTGTATTGACTGTACTGCTAAGTTTAGTCGGAATTGGTATGTGAATGTTATTCCAAGCGCGTTGACCCGGTTCTATTTGAGTATGAAGCTACATTTAGCCTGGGAAAGAACCACTCGACCTTCGGATGAAAAAGAAGAACGTTTTCTTTGTAAGTATCTTCTCATTACATGCGATAACCATGAAAATATTTAACGCGTATACCCATTGTGTGACCCATTCAGGGTCTATGTATAGAAATAAATTATAGAAATAAATAAGATATTATTGATTTATGGTTGTCTTTATACTCGTTTTTTTGTTTCACGAAGACCTTGCCTTCAGATAATTAAATGATTTTTGTATGAACGTTTTCTTTTTTAATGAACAAGACATGTTCACGTAAACAAAATAGTTTAATTGAACGTACGAGATGACAATCGCGACGTATTCTTGACCCATTTCTAATATTAGTATCGGCACGCATCTATGTATGTGGTTTATATCGAGTGGTCCGAGATTGAGAGTTTTCAGGCCAGGGGCGCCATAGCCGGTCGTGTAATATTTCATCTTTCGATTATTCATTACCGGGATTAGTTCACCTTCGATTACTTTATTAGTTTACTATATGAATGCAACCTTGGCGGACCTTGATCTAGTATAGTTATTTATTATTAGGTGCTAATATGTAGTTCAAGATCTGACGTTCATAGACTCGGATCAAACATTTAATAAATATAGTTTATAGGTCAAAGTTATAAAACCTATTCGCTTGCGTGTGTATGACGTTTGTGAATCATTGATTCAGTAGAAGTCGATTACTTTCATGGTAAAAACGCTAGGCAACTTCAATGCGATGCGGCTACAAAGTGCCCCGGATTCAAAGCAAAAAGGGGATGAATTGAAAATCTTGTAAATGGATTTTCCTCTACAGCTCGGAAAATACTCAGTTATACAAAAATTATGTGGGTGCCACATGGTTGTGGTCTTATATAGAAAACAATAATCAATTTGTTGACAACACAACTTACTAGTTCATGACCTAATTTATGGCTTTAGGTCAAGTAAATGCGGTTGGCTAGTAGCAATTTACTCAACTGGCAAAGCCATTTTCTTTTATGTAGAAAATGTTATAGGTAGTCACGTGAATTAAGTGCAACGATTTAGGTATGGGCTTTAGACAGTCTAGAAAAATATTACTCCAGTCAAAATAGACAAAATTAAGACTCAAGTTTGCATTAATTCCCAACAAGCTGGATTTTTGTGCAGGCCTTGAATATGTCATTACAAATGATATGTCAAAAGTCCCCATCGATCCCGCTTGTGCGTTGTTTTTTATTTGTGGTCAAAGGGCCCAAATTTGCGTTTTTTGCTTATATCTCTGAAACTAAGAGAGCTGTCGAAAAATGGTTCAGGTAAAGTTTGTAGATCGTAAAATTGTCTACCTAAAAGATTTCTACACTTTTCTTGTACAAAGCAGCGCTGTCGAGATATCTTGACTTTAAGCCGCAGGAAAGTCGTATTTTCGAGTAGCACACATTATGCAATTACAATAAATTAGGTTGAGTAGTTTATCTGGAGCAGGTGGCAGTAAAGTATGGATTGGCTTTAAACTATTATTTACCAATTTCCAGCTCCAATTTTCACGATTTAGATCATTGAAGTCAAAAAATACAAAATGATGTATCAAGCTTGCATTCATTCCCAACAATGGGGACTTTTGTGCAGGCATTGAATACGTCATAACAAATGATATGTCAAAAGTCCCCATCGATCCCGCTTGTGCGTTGTTTTTTATCTGTACTGGAAATCTTCAGATCCTATTTTTAACCGTTCTGGTAGTCAAACCTTAATGGTCCCCATAGAGACTTTTACTCCTTACATGAAATAGGATCGACTGGCGCGAAAAAAAATTTTGGAATTTTCAGTACAAAATGTATGGGAAAAGTTTTTTTTGTTTTTTCTTTGCCAATCGATCCAATTACATGTTAGGACTAAAAGACTCTATGGGACCATTTGAGGTTTGAGTACTAGAAATGTCAGAAATCGCAAAAAACTTTTCCCATACATTTTGTACTGAAAATTCCAAATTTTTTTTTTACGCCAGTCGATCCTATTTCATGTAAGGAGTAAAAGTCTCTATGGGGACCATTGAGGTTTGACTACCAGACGGGTTAAAAATAGGATCCGAAGATTTCCAGTACAGATAAAAAACAACGCACAAGCGGGATCGATGGGGACTTTTGACATATCATTTGTAATGACGTATTCAGTGCCTGCACAAAAGTCCCCATTGTTGGGAATGAATGCAAGCTTGATACATCATTTTGTCTTTTTTGACTTCAATGATCTAAATCGTGAAAATTGGAGCTGGAAATTGGTAAATAATAGTTTAAAGCCAATCCATACTTTACTGCCACCTGCTCCAGATAAACTACTCAACCTAATTTATTGTAATTGCATAATGTGTGCTACTCGAAAATACGACTTTCCTGCGGCTTAAAGTCAAGATATCTCGACAGCGCTGCTTTGTACAAGAAAAGTGTAGAAATCTTTTAGGTAGACAATTTTACGATCTACAAACTTTACCTGAACCATTTTTCGACAGCTCTCTTAGTTTCAGAGATATAAGCAAAAAACGCAAATTTGGGCCCTTTGACCACAAATAAAAAACAACGCACAAGCGGGATCGATGGGGACTTTTGACATATCATTTGTAATGACATATTCAAGGCCTGCACAAAAATCCAGCTTGTTGGGAATTAATGCAAACTGGAATGTCTATTTTGACTGGAGTATATTACGTAAGTAAAATACCGTAACCGTGGTAATGTTAAAGGCTATTTACAAGGGCATGTAAAACGTTCACCGCATATTTATAGACAATGCTATTCAATTAACTGCTAACAAGACCATAGCCAACGATTAATCTAACTTATATGCAACGACTTTTTTTTTACACTAAGGATCCGTATTTGTTCCTACACCTATGCTTCGTTAGTCAATTAAGAAACTGGAATATTAAAAAGCTTTAAATACGTTAGAATTTAATTGTGATATCTTTCTTTTCAGCCTCTGTAAACAGACATATAGACGTAATAAAGATTAACTTCAATGCCAATACCTACCAATAAACATTTGTTACTCTAAGTCACATTCAATTCGTGAAGGATCTGGTATTCTACATATGTGACTTTTCTGTTGTAACAAGGTGTAATTAAATTCTATTTGTTGTACGAGTAACGTTGTGTATTAAAATATAAACGAAACTGAAACTGAACACCAGAGCACTATTTATTTATTTATTTATTTATTTATTTATTTATTTATTTGCTTAAGGACAGCCAACAAAACAATCACTTAAGTAACATTATTATAGCGCTAGTTACAATATTCGTGCTAAAGTGACGCCTTAATTAGAGGCTGCCACGACATGCATAATAGAAAAAGAAAGAAAGAAATACATACATGCTTTGAAAAACTGTGACAACTGCAGTAGCCCTACGATTACGGATCTTGGGATCGAGAGATTCTCACTAGTGCAGCTGTCACAAAGGTAACAATTGCTGCAAATACAACTACAGTACCCACTGCGGGTTCAATTATTAACATTGTTTATTTTCATTATAATTGTAAGTTATTGATCTCATAAACACTCCTGGCTTAGCAAATATGTCCACATTTGTGCCTTTTGAGATTTTGTTATAAAGTAATTGCATTCTATTTACTGACGACAAATGACCGATATTACTTTTGAACAGTTTAGTGGAAAACAAGGTATATTTAGAAGGTCTAGGAAGTTTTTTAGGACAATTGAATACAACTTGTGATAATAGCATCGGACAGTCCAAATGTCCGTTAACAAGTTTATGCAGGAACTTTAGATCAGTTATATCTCTTCGCCACTCAAGACTTTGGAGCTTAAAATAGCCTAAACGTTTATGATATGATGAAAATTGTTTGACTTTATGATTTTGAAAGGCTAAATGCCAGAGAAACCTCCTGTTTACTGATTCGACTCTTTTTTTATGAACTTCATACATTGGTGACCAGACTGAACTGCAATACTCCAGTATATTTCTTATAAGACAATTGAAGACACATATCTTACTGAAGGCTGTTTTAAACTCTTTACAATTACGGTTCATAAATCCAAGCAACTTAAAGCTTCTTGTAACAATGTTTTCAACGTGTTTATTAAATTTAAGTTTATTATCTACAATAACACCCAAATCGCGAATGTTGTCAACCTCCTTCAAGTCGTGGTTGAATAACTTGTAAGATGAAAAATGTTGTGCTTTTTTTCTAGTAAAATGCATATAAGAGCATTTATTGTGATTCAGTTTTAAGCAGTTTACTTTACACCACGACTCAAAGCGGCTAAGGTCATCCTGCAGTAACTTTATATCAATTTCGCTTGATATAGTTTTTACAATTTTGAGGTCATCAGCATATAAGTAACAGTTGGAATGATGAAAACAGGAAATCACATCATTGATGAAAAGTATGAAGAACAGGGGCCCCAAGTGTGAACCCTGGGGGACCCCGGATGACGCCATATACACTTGAGATTCGTAGCCGTTAATAACAATTTTAGATTTTCTGTTTGATAGATATGAATTGCACCAAGCTAACAATTGACCAGAAATTCCGTAAAGTGAAAGTTTTCTTATTAATATTTTGATATTGACTACATCAAAAGCTTTACTAAAATCAGTATATATAACGTCAGCCGAGGCTCTGGAGTCCACCGCTTCTGCAACATCGGAAATAAAACTAACCAAGTTTGTTGTAGTGGAGCGACCCTTAACGAAACCATGTTGTTGCGGATTAATAAGGTGTTTAATGTGCCAGTATACAGCAGAGTATATCAAGGATTCGAACACTTTACCAAATACTGGAAGAATAGATATGGGTCTGAAATTCTCGACATTTGACTTATCTCCAGACTTGTAGATTGGCACAATGCGAGCCTCTTTCCAGAGCATCGGAAACACACCCTCAGTTAACGATCTGTTAAATATCATGGAAAGAGGCTTTGCCAGTATGTCAGCACATTTTACCGCGTACATAGGCGATAAACAATCACAACCAGCTCCTTTGTTTGCATCAAGATTTTTTAGAGCCTGTTTTACTTGATCAGTCGTAAAAGTAATCGTATCAATATGGTTAGATGTGAATTCGTCCATCTGCAAATTATTCAAATTAACATCCGGACTATTAGATCTGTAAACCAAAGAGAAGCATTTCGCGAAAAGATCACATATCCTAGAACCGTCAGTAGCTGAATCGTCTTTATAGTACATTTTGGAAGGGTATCCATTACAGTTACTTTTTTTTTGTTTTATAAAAGACCAAAAGATCTTTGGATTACCTTTTATATTTGATTCTATAGATGCTATATAGTTTTTATAACTTTCATTTATTAATTTTTCTGATCTCTCCTTGAGTAATTTAAAAGATATCAAATCACGTGGATTTTTAAATCTCGAATATAACTTCCTATATTTAAATTTTTCTCGTAACACGCAAATAATTCCTTTATTAAACCACACTGGATAGCGATTCTTAGATTTAGGAGCAGAGCGGGGGACATACAATTTTATTGTTTCCCTAATAATTTCATAAAATTTATCTACCATTTGATCAACTAAGCTACACTTGCTGAACAGTTCGTCCCAGTCCACAGCATGCAAATGTTCAATTATTTTTGAATAATCCCCCTTATGAAATTTGTAAGTATGACTATTAGAACTCGGTTGTAAACAACTATTGTCACTAAACTGATTAACTACTTTTATTTCTATAGGAGGGTGGTAGGGATCGACATTTACCAATGGGGACATGCTGCTTTTCACACTGTCAATATCTATAGTAGACAATAATAAGTCCAGTGTTTTGTTTTTATTGTTCAAAGTATGATTGTACTGCTTCAATCCATTATATGATACAAAATCTAGCAACTGAGCGGCGTACGAACTATTTGCATTGCAAGTTGCTGTTAATGGCGAGTTAAGGGCACCAGTCCATTGAATACAACTTAAGTTGAAATCACCCAATATCATTGAATATCTGTTACTTAAAAGAACATTATTAGTGTTACATATAAAATGATCCAAGACATGGCCTTGTATGGGTGGCGGTAGATATATGCCACAAATTAGAAGTCGTTCTAGTTTTTTATTAATTTTTATATCTATCCCCACCCATACATCTTCACATTTACTCTCATACTTCTGTATCCTGTAAGATGTCCAACGTTTAGAAATCGCTACCAGAACACCACCGCCCGACTTTCCACTGTGAAAACCAGTAGACTCCCTATCACGTCTGTATACAAAATACCGGTCATCAAATAATTCAGAATCCTTAATACTACTCATAAGCCAGGTCTCACAGAGTACGATTATGTCATAATCACTTATTACAATACTATGAAAGAAATCCAGGGTTTTAGTTCTGAGGCCTCTTACATTTTGATAATATATTTTCAGGTAATTATTATTTTGACTTACAGACACTGTAAAAAAACAAATTACTAACTCTTGACTATCAAATATTTATATATATATATTATTTTTTATCCGTTCAGCTGAGATGAGTAAGGGCATCCTTATTTCGAATAAAAATTGCTTCAGTCGAATCCGCCTTGCGCACATAGACTCGGCCACCGCGCACCCACACATACTTATACTTCAGCTCATTAGCGCGAATGCGGGTTGCTGCGTGTAACGACTTATTCTCAGGTGTCAAGTTCTCGACCACATATATGGGAGCATTCGTTCCACCGATTCCTAGGTGACTAGTGCTTAGTTTTTCTTGTGCATTCTCCTTATTATAATTAATGACAGCCGCTAATAGACAATCCCTGGACCGTGGTGTAGTAAATTTAACCAGTATGGCACGGGGTCGTGCACTGTTGACATCTTTTTTAGCGATCCGCGAGCAGAATGCTATTTCACTTTCATTGACTGGATATTTTACAACACTACACAATTGCTTGACTATGGAAATAACGTTTTCAGAATTACTTTCAGGTACGCACTGTATTTCTATGTTGGTGGCTCTCGACATCTGGTCCATTGTATTTAATCTATTCGTGATAGTGTCCACTTCCCGTCGCAGTTTATTGTTTTCCTTTATTAACTCATTTGTGTCCAGGGAGCATTTTGCTACCTCGCTTTTCAGATCGTCAAACTGGTCGCTCAGAAAGTTCAGCGAATCACCGAACGACCCCAACTGCTCCTTAAGATCATTAATGTTTGTGTTCAGTATACGGGTTAGTTCGCTTACACTATCTCTAAGCGCATTGCGAAGCTCATCACGAATGATTTCTCTAATTTCCTCCCGAGAAACGTAATCAGATGGGCTGCTGACCGATATTGGGGTATCCGGTCTGGTTTGCGCCTTACGCCGGGTGACGGAGTTAAATGTAAGGTCTGCCAGACCCGTAGGTGTTGATGGGCGAGCTGGAATATTTGTGTTATTCTTCTTTGGCTGCTTGCTTAAGCATCGTGGGCAAATCCAAGTAGATTTGTAAGACTCCGAATTAACGTTTGTATCTGAGTCAGACAGTTTAAGGCATTCATAGTCGTACAAATCACTGCATTTAATGCATACTAGATACTGTTCATTGCATATTTGTGAATTACAAGCAGCACAGTTCATTTTGACGTTTTTATATCGTTTAATTATTAAAATATTGAGTGTTATATCTTAAAAACGCAAAATATTTGCGCATACGCCGGTAATTTGGTTTTGTTAAGTCACTTCAGTCAGTCACAATCACTATTTCACTCTCACATAAAGAAAACTCCACATGTGCGATAAAGAGCTACCGAGTGTCCACTGTTTTGTTTCTAATGTCCAGACAAACGAGACACCGAGCGATCGTGTTAAGCGCCATAAGCCAAAGGTCTTGATAGTATGGCTGTAGATATGGAAGCGTCCAGCGCACGTAGCCACGGACACTCCCTGCTAAGCGTCGTATGCCAGGGGTCTAGATCACTGGTTATTGGAGATCAATCGCGTAGGAACGTGTTACATCTGCGGCGTTTCGAGCCGAACTCTATAAGAAAATATCACTATAAGAAAATATTGACGAAATACGATATACGAGTAATTACCTCGAAATATTCAAAAGTTTGTAACTTATTAGGCCTTGCATTTCGAAAATACAGACATATTTAATTTATTGTTACCTAGTGAGATAGTGGAGTCAATGAATACATAAAACAGGCAATATTCGAAAGTCCTCAAGAACAGCTCCGATTTTGATGATTTTTTTTTTGTTTATTTTGTTTTTTTATATTATTCAAAATCAGAAACCTCTTAGAGCGGGGACGGAACTATTTATATTGTTTAAACAATATCAACGATATTTATGCACAAACAAAATTTCTACTATACAATATCCATTAAAAACTTGTTAATATAATTAATGAATGTTATAAACAATCTATATCTATACTAATATATAAAGCTGAAGAGTTTGTTTGTTTTTTTGTTTGAACGCGCACAGGAACTACTGGACCGATTTGAAAAATTCTTTTTGTGTTGGATAGTCCATTTGACGAGGAAGGTTTTAGGCTATTGGAAATCGAAATCCACACGGACGAAGTCGCGGGCGGCCGCTAGTTATCTATAAGTTTGTTCTGTGTAGTAATGACATGAAATCAATTTGTGAACCAAAATATATATATTTTTATTGACCATAGAAAATTAATTATGTTAAATTAAAAAAAAGTATTTAGACAATTCAGAATTAAAAAAAAAACTTTTACTGACATCTATACTTTATAATAAATCTGTAGAGAGGTCAATTCTGTACATTGAATATATTTTCAAAATAACTATCAGGGGGTGATTAGTGATCGATACTGATGCCAAAAATGCTATCAGTAAAATTTTTGTCTGTCTGTCTGTCTGTGTGTTCCTTATAGAAACAAAAACTACTTGACGGATTTTGACAAAACTTGGTACAATTATTTTTCATACTCCTGGGCATATTATAGGATACTTTTCATCACGCTACAATCAACAGGAGCAGCGAAGTGAAGGCAAATGTGGGGAAAACGGGAGAATTTACTCCATTTCTTAAGCTTCAGTCGCGTGTGCAGCCTTAATGGTTAAAGACGCATAGAAATCATGTATGACCGAAATATTCTACATAAAATTGCCTAAAAAATATCCCCCAACAGCATATGTCTATCTTTTATGGTTGACTCACAATAACACATGTAACTCATGATCCAAATTGGTTTGAATGCGCTAAGCTCAGGAACTACAGGTTTGAATTGACATAATATTTTGTGTTGGATAGTCCACTTACCATTTGTCGAGGCAGGCTATAATTAAGCTATCTATAGCAACTCTGTGTGTGAAAACCGTAATCCACGCGGACGGAGTCGCTGGCGGCCGCTAGTTATTAATATTTTTGAATGGATTCATCAGTCAATGAAAGTATTTTTTTAATAACTTTCTATTGAGATTCGGTACTGCACCCGGCACTGACGTCCTTAAAATTAATAGTTACTGATGTTAAGTTACTATTAACTAATTTAATTTCAGAAGTATTAATTACTAATTATATTTATGTAATTAACTTATTTATAAATAAATACCTTCTGCATTATGCTGATAAACAATATTCACTCCGATAAATATTTATATTCAGAAAATTTGTGAAGAAAATCGCCTTGACATTTTTTTTAAAAGTTTATTTTTAATTATAATATTAAATTATTGTTTAAAACTTTTTCGTCACAACTGTTTGTTAAAATGAATTATTATATGGAGACCAAACTTATTTTCTTATATAAATATCGTTGATATTGTTTAAACAATATAAATAGTTCCGTCCCCGCTCTAAGAGGTTTCTGATTTTGAATAATATAAAAAAACAAAATTAACAAAAAAAAAATCATCGAAATCGGAGCTGTTCTTGAGGACTTTCGAGTCAAATGCTTCATTGACTCCACTAAGATGCCTTTACAAATAAACAATTTTAATTAATCGCTTAACTATGACTATTGATTCCTAGACTTCAACGTTCTCCCTTAGAAGTGCGTTCTGAATACCGCGGGACAAAAATAGTCCATGTTTATTGAGGTCACCTCATTAGTCCCGAGCCGTGGAAGAAAGCCGCAGCCGACGACGACGCGCGCACAATTAGTCCTCGGGAAAAAATCCACTCAAGTGCAGGGCGTTGCACTTTGACCCATCTCGCAGATGCAGATGCAGTCATACTTTACATAGAGTTTAGGAGCCTTTGCTTAGGATGTGTCACTATTTTATATGGGTAAGTACTATAGGAACTGGTAGGTACTCTTTACTTCCTCCCTTCAAATCGGGAAAGCATTCCGATACGATCAGAATTTATCACTCATCAGGTAACACCGCCCATTTTCAGACTGTCACAAAATTATTTTAAAATAGCACACATTCCAAATACCTATCCTACTTCAAACACTTATTATTACCATAGTCATAAATTGACACATTAAAGGCGTTGCTTCGAATTTGCTTGAATAGAAACGAGTAGAACCTTTCCATGAGTTTTCAAGACATTAAACATAAGATTCGCTATTTGTTTCGCTCCGAAACGTCCCCTTGACATTTCCGAACATAAAGCGTCTCCAATAGAACTTGTGAAAGGTTAAGGAGAGAGAAAATCGGCTTACATTACTTCGCAGAAATATCTATCGCGCAGTGCCCTTTTGAACCTAGAATTACACTTTTCACGATTTATATTTATTGGATTCAATAGGTCTTCCAAGGAAAAGCTTTGTCAGTTGAGGATCACATTCAAAGAGCACCAGGGCACCTGGGCTCCAAGGAAATGGCCAAAGATGCAACCGAGAAAAGCGCAGATGTGACGATGGTGAATCGGTTTACAAGGGAATCATGATGTTTCCGCATATCAATTGAATCGATGAATCGAAAGATACATGCTCCTTGGACTTCTGTGAGGTCGGTGAATCTTGAAATTGTTTTGGAAATATCTTGTGTCCGAACGAAAGTGCTATGTTATATGTTATATTTTATTATGTTATATTTTTGACTTTCCGGAGTGATTAACAGTTGCAATTCCTATCGTATGCCTTTTATCTTTACAAAAAATGTTGCCTTTGATCTTAAAAAAAACGAGGAAGGTATTATCGAGGTCATATCAACGATGAAACACAAGTAGTGCAGTGCTGTGCAGAAGAAAGTTTCGCACTCACGCCAGTTCGCTAACAACCTCTCGCGAAACCGCAGCGTAATTAATTGCTAATTAAAAGACGCCAGTCTTGTTTTTGCTAAACGTTCTTTTAAGATTGACTTCCATTAGCCGACTGGGAACAATGATACAGTGGATCGTAAGTACAACTACGACTATTCGCAGAATACTGGTCGTAATCAAAGGAGAGTTGGTATTATCACAATATTCTCATTCTCCTCAAAAAATCATATGTATTGACATGACATTGTTTACAGCTAAGTGAACGTCACGTCACATGTATGTATGTGTACAGTGAACAGTTCACAAGTCCGTAAAATGTAACATTCATAAGTAAGTTGTTAGTTTATGACACGATGTTATTTTGTTCCTGTTACTAGTAGAGTAAAGAGATTATCCATAAGTATTTCATCACCAGCGAATACGGATATACATTCAGAAACGTAAAGCCAAAGTGAATGAATTTCAAACTGCTATCAAAGCGTCTGTAAACTATTTCGGTCGAAATTAAATGGTAAACAGATCTGGTATTCTTCGCGAATCAAAGGAAGTAGATGCTAATGTTTCGGGCACTGACAAACATTGACCATATCCCGGAACCAATTAATGGCCACGTGCTTACTGCCAGATGCGAAAAACTACAGTTTGATAACAAACACGAATAAACAGATGTTTTTTCCACAAGGACATTCTTGAAATGAAGATAAAAGATTCATTGCTTGGGAAGATATTGCCGAGTGCGTCATATTATTCATTAGGTACTAGGTAGGCACGAGGTTGCCTGAGTACAATTATTTCTTTATTCTAATCGTGGGCTTAGACAAAGATTATTTATTGGCGTCACAGTTGCTAATATCGTCACGCAAGGGAAGATACATTATACACGAGACGTCTTACGGCTTTAAACAATTTTCTAGGTACATACAATGCTTCATAATATTGGTAACCTGGACATTTCTTTGGATAGTGCCATTTATACCTTTTTGTTTTCTACTCTTAAAACTTTGTTTCAATCAACGTATTTCTATGTTTAATAGTTCATCTGCTTAAATTCTATAACTATTTATATTTTTAAACCTTCCCCAAATGAAGGTGCCGAGTCATTATTCTCCTAATATCAAACCCTGCGGAAAGTGATACGTTTCCAATAATTACTGACGAGTTTGTATCATTATTTCCGACCGCGTTCGGTTTCCGTGATGTTTATAAATAAACTAGCGGCCGCCCGCGACTTCGTCCGCGTGGATGTCGGTTTTCATTATACGAATGTTTTTTCCCGCTAACTCCCGTTCCCGTGGGAATTTTGCAATATCCTTTTGCAACTAAGCATCAAGTTTACTAAGGGACCTGCATGCCAAATTTCAAGCGTCTAACTCAAGTAGTTTAGATTTTCCATACAAACTTCCACCCCCTCATTTCGGGGAAGGGGGGGGTTGGAATGGGTCAAAAAGTAGCCTATGTTCTGTCTCAGGGTCTAAAGATTGTCTGTACCAAATTTCATCAAAATCGGTTGCGAGGTTTAAGCGGGAAAGCGTAACAGACAGACAGACAGACAGACAGACAGACAGACAGACAGACAGACAGACAGACAGACAGACAGACAGACAGACAGACAGAGTTACTTTCGCATTTATAATATTAGTTGGGATGCGACCGCTGACGTCGGCACGCGTCACTTTGTTCAATACTCGCGTGATCTACAGTCCTACACGCACTATTTTCGGTGGCAACCTTTACTAATCATCACAATATAGATTAACTATTCTGCCTATTTCCTGATACATTAATTGAACCACCAAGGTGAAAATTTCTATCTGTTATTCAGATGCGTACCCGTTTACTTTTTAATCTTTAAGTTTTTGGTTCCAATCAAAATGAAGTCAAAGAAAACAATTCAGGACTCTTATATGTATGAACAAGTGACATTAAAAAGCCATAAATTATTGTACAACAACTTCGTTGAAATCAATCTAACACAATATAATAAAAATAAAATAATTCAATATGTATATCATTACAAACGTCGGTGACATCCCACACACTATCTATTTATAAGTGGGTACTCGTAGTTACGCAATTTATGTAATTATTATTGGCTTCCGTATACATTATGTTTATATAGCAAGCGAGGGTGTTGTGCTCGACTATAATGTACGACTAAATGTACATCAACATCATCATCATCTTCAATGTAATTTCATAGAAGGACATATTTTACGAGAAGAGAATTTTATAACAAGGTTGGTATTTTTTTATTTGAGAGCGATAAAACTTGCAATAGTTTCTCCAAGCAGCATTCCTAAACTTGGCAGTTTCGGTTATTGATCATGTAAGAGACCTATTCAGTAAACTGTTTAAATGCAAACGGTTGCATACAGCAGCCCCGACTCCGGAGGGCAGGGGGAGGGAGAGCGTCGGTCGTCTGGATCGGCGCCATCGCGCCGTCTCTCATTGACGTGTGACGTCACCGCCCGCCCTCACGCCCCCTCCCCCGTCGCATTTCCATGCATTAGCGCCGCAGCTTGAATTTACGACGCTGACTGTACCGCCCCCGCTTATGCATGCGATTATCCACGAGTGGCTATATAGCATGATAGAGTATATCTATGAAGAGTTTGGCGTATCTGTTTTTTTCTCAACTGGCATATTTATTAAGTGGAAGACTATTCCGCCAGCTTTTCAGTGTCTACTGAATCGAACCACAAATGCTAACTTATGTATATAGGTTTAGTGCATCGTAAAACGAAGCTTGAGCCCGTTATAAAATAGGTCAGGTCAATGAGGCCACTCGTATTTCACATCAATAGGTAGTGTATTTCCATAAGCGTAGGTACAGTGTTCTCATATTAGATATAGTTTGACCAAATTCGACTTGCTATATCGGTGTATCACAGCATTCTGAGTAATGATACCTATACCTACATATAAAATTTATAATTTTAAAGATTATGACATGCATTCTACCCGGTAAAATTTTAATTCTTTTTCATTAACCTTTACATTGTCTTATTAATCGGGATCATTTATTTAACACCAGATGAATATTAGCACTAAAACGGAGCCAGTCTATGACGAGTACCATGCTGCATGGCAAGCAAAACATGTCATGCTTCTAGGGCATATTAGCAATGACAGAACATATACGCACAGGATACCATATAATTATAATAATTCATCTTATTTAACAAATGACTTATCAGAAATCATCTTATTACAATACGTAAGTCCCCAGTTAAGTGTAAGTGCCTATCTACAGGCGGGTCTACACAGCACGAGGCAACAATAAATGAGAATCATCTCATGTGCGACCTCGCCTTAACGTTTTCCACTCGTGCCTTAATAGCAGTCGACACCGCTGCGATATAACACTAGTCTAGACGATATCAAACCAGAGCCAGGGCTGCCTATTGTATTGTGTACCAGGTAGAAGTGGAAACATCACAAGAGCGCATCGTGTAATAGCAAAGTTTTTAAAGTTAATGTCGTCTATTCGAGCACTTGGCCTAGTTTACTTTGAGCTCCTGAAGATATTATTGTCGGGCCAAAAGTATCAATAGTCCTGCCAATGACGGCAATTAGTAAATTAAGTTCAGTAAAAACAAAACGTGACAGATATAAACAAAGTTAATGAGGAGATCATTTCAATTATTATCTTAACTATTTGCGACAAAACCTTGACAGTATAAATGCAAATCAAACGACAATTAAACGATTCATTATGCAGTACTTATCTACAAAAATGTTTACCTTTTCCAATCCAAACACATCAACTAGCTTAAAGATACATTCAAATGTTACACTTAGTCTTACAATTTTTAAGTCTTACAATTTTCTTAAACAATTGTTTCCATAGCCATTTCGATCACCCACCAGCCACCAACCCTACAAGAGGGGGGCGTGGGACGCACCCGTGCGTCGTCGTAAACGATAATGCGTCCCGCGCCCCCATTCCGCGGTCGGGTCAAGTTCGAACTGCCCATCACTACATGTTTTCACTCCCCCCGCCCACCGAGACAAGCTTAACACAAACGCCTTTAAAATAAGACACAGTTCAGAGAGGACATGTTGTTTTTGCGTATTTTGGGCAGATAGGGACGCGCTACGCAGTTGATCGCTTTTCTTTATTTTCTTGTAGCAATCTGCGTAGTCATCGGCGACTATTGTGGCGATTATTTTGCTACGCGATACGCTCTACGGATTTGGTATGACCATCGACAGTTTGATTTAGTTTGAGCGTTTGCAAGGGCTTACAAAGTAAGGGATTATTTCCCCGATATTCTCATGTGTTTTGGCGAAATGTTCGCCAAATGCGGACGTTTAGAACTGTAACAGTGAACCAAGAAGGCCTTTACCCTTCATGCTCATGATCAGCGATAGACTATAAGGTTTTGTGTAAACGACGCTCAAACATGAACAACATACCACTGCGTAGTATAGTATTCCATATTCAATTGCGTGATATCAAAACACGCGCGCATAAAAACATTGGGAGGCACCTGTTCCTTATTTACAATGATTCGACTGCTCCTACGCAGATGCCATAAGCTCCCGTTGAAATTATTACTGAGAAAAGGCCTTTTCAAGAAGAGCTAGTCCTTGACGATGTCATAGTAAGTAGAATCTAGTGTCGGTCCCACAATTTAAAGTAAACCTACGTTTAAGTCATTCTTAAAATTAAAGGTCAAACATCTTGGACAATTTTCATAATTAACCAGTCAGTTTTTTTTAATGCATGCATGCATAAGAAATGAAGGTGAATGAACTAGCAAAAAAAACGTCATAAAAAACGGTAGGTACGACGACCGTTTGAAAAACAAACGATAACCAGTGTTATTTAGTACTTATTTTATTAATACCGTTTAGTATTTAAGTGTAATTTGTTCCTTTCATTTCGCTATGATTGAATTATATTTCTTTTATACATGTTCATTTACCTATACTGTACATTATGTCCTTTACACAGTTTGAATGAGTTGTTTTTGAAATGCAGCAGTATTTTCGCCAGGGAATTTGTACAGCATCTTAGTTCTTTATTTGTCATTGTCACAGCAAAGGTTTAATATAATATTTAAATTGTCAACATAAGTTGTTTTGTTAAGGTATGCAGACATTTATTATTGTACAGATAAATTAATGCATTATTTATGTACCTACGTCTTGTATGTACAAAGTAAAATAAGTAGTTTAATACCAAAACCAATGCGCTAGTTATTTACAGTAACATAATCTCGCTTTTATTTTTCTTTTATTAAAGGTAGCAGAAATTCGATTTCCCATTTTACGACGTATAATGACGTCATTTAAATGGTAATAAATAAAAAAAAAACAATAACGTCACACGCTAAATATTGTTTAATAGATAGTTACTAATTAAATATGATCTAAAATTTATTCACTAAAGTAAAGGTTCGCGTAGTGTTAATTTCTACAAAACTAACTGCTACGGTAAACTCCATCAATCAATAATAAATAAATCATACAAGTTCAACATTCAGAAATTAGGCAGATATTACGTGGTATTCTAAAATATTATGAAAGCACTAAAATAATACTTATTCAAGTGGGGAAATTACTTTTACCCGCATCAACAACCCAACACGTAACACCTACAAACTTAGGGTTGGAATTTCCCAAGAGTACATCGATTCCAGCCGGGTGATCAAAAATTAAACATCCCCCCACTATTACTAACAGGGCCTCTACGAGACCACCTCATAATAATAGCCACGTGTCAAAACCGACGCAAATGGTAAATGGATGGAATGACTCTGGTTATTATCCAGTTGTAGTACGGGCTATATTTAGTGACATTGTGGAAGCTCCAGTGTTTCCGATATCGTAAACAGCTGCTTTTCCGGAGTTGGAATGAATCCAACATGTTTGTTTCATTATGAATTCTGTGGAATACTACGTAGTAGTCAGTGTTTACTTATTAAAGGAATCTGAGTTGTCCTTCTTTTAGAATTTTGTATTCGAGGGTGAATAATGATATAAGCTCGAGCGAACGCGCGACGTCGATGCACCAAAACGTTTGCGAATGATCACTGTAGTTGTAAATAAAAGTTTACTTAATAAACACGTATTAAGTCTTAATTTTCATTGTTAATTTTACTACAATTTAGTAGTAGTAGTTAGTATTAATAGTAAAACGAACATATTTGATAAATAAGTGTTGTAACACTGAACCAGCGCCAATCCATAAATCAATTCGTACTTGACGAATGGAATGTTAGCAACAAGTGAATTAAAACCATATTGTAGGATGTAAACAAATAAGGTGTAAATTGCAACATCGATGGGTGTAAAGTCACGTGGCGGCTAGCATTGACCTGAGCCATCATGCAGAGCTAATCAGACTCGATTGATAACCCACCACATGTCGGCACGCATACCGGTTGCACCGCAAGACTGGCTATGCTTCAGAAAAATATGTCAGGAATTTGGAGATCAGTCAGACTTAAATCAAGTGATGAAAGATATTTTTGCGTTAACAATACTAATCATGAAAAGCACCTCGATATTAGTGAAAAAAGGTGCCAACGATCTATCTAGTTAAATATAACTAGGACGACGAAAAAAAGATAACAGCCAATAGTCCTTAGAGCCGGATAACCACTAAGAAATACATATTGGCTAAATGGCTATTTGAAAAAGCTTACTCATAACATAAAAAAAGGAAAAATTTTCGAGAGAAGGAAATATATTCAGGACCGTTTATTCATTACTAGCACGAAAAAAGATAAAACGTCTAGGAGACAAATCACGTACAGACGATCATTTACGCGCCGCCCAATAAAGGCGAGGAAGATATATGGTCCCGCCTGCGACACGGTACGCGCCGTGTCTCCTCATAAATTAACCTGCACCTTTAGAAGAATACTATTACGCTTTAAGTGGAACTATATGTACAAAAGGGACCGGGTGAAAGTTCGCTAAAATAGTTATTTCGGACGAGGGTTTCTTGAAAATTAATTCTGCCCGCCTCCCTGGGATTTTATTTCTTGTTTTTTGTTGGAAGTACGCGCCCGCCACGATCCTTGAAAAGGCGAGCCTGAATATTGCATGGAACTTGAAGTGATGGAAAAGTTTAATACATTCTGAAGTGCATGAGAGATTGAAATTACCGGTAAACTTTCCCATCTTGCTTAAGCAAATCATCTTAGTATGAATAATGACAAGGATGATGGATGGTACTGTTGTTAGTTTCTTAACAGATGCCGCATAGAAGAATTAGCAAATATTTTCCGCTTTCCCATATGTATCAATTCACGGGCCACCAATTATGGTTACAGCCAATGAAGAGGGCTACATTACTGTTTTATCTTAACACTTGTAATATTCCTGATGTATTTACATTTGCACTTGAATCAACATCTTTGCCTACCGTTTGTATCAACATTTGAATATAGTAGGAAATAATAAAGTTAAAGTTATCATTACTTGTTACAGATACATCAAGTTCAATTTTGGCGGGAAAAAAGAAGACTTAATAACGATAAAGCAAGATCGTCATTAATCACTGTGACAGTTTAATATCGTTAAAGCTACAAAAATTGGAAAATCTGAATTGAATATTACATTACGAAAATGTCAACCCAAATGTCTACAACTTGATTTGAGTAAAACTACAAACGATAATTATGTCAAAATCCTATTAAAACAATGATTGCTTGCCACATAACACATGTAACAACACGGGTACATACGAAGCTAATTTTTACTAAAGGACTTCATCAAAATGCAAAAAGTATACGTGAAGTGGTTGCAAATTAACAAAACTTGTCCTTTTTTAACTATGTCATCGATAGCACCACCAGCATTAAGGTCATATAAAAAATCGAATGTCAAGGATACCTACATCAGGAATAAATTTTATTCACGACAATTGCTACTACTGTCCCTAGTCCCGAGTCTGTCAACGCGTAAATTTGGGTTTATATTTGCTAAATAAACAACTTTTTACTTTTTATCCAAGTCTTCCTGAACAAGTAATAAATTGACTTTCGTTTCACAGAAAGGTTCGCTGAGAGTCAATTCAAACATCAAACTCTGTGTTTGTTTATCGAGACTATTCGAGACAGACACCATAAAGTAGCCGGAGATAACAAAGATAAATGCAATTACTTTCTGATCGATATCGACAGTGATCGACAAGCAGCTGATTGATGGTACTCGCCCGCTTCACCCTCTGTTCATCAAGGAGCATCGCTCTATCTCTGATCTTCTTAAGATTTACTTGATAGATTGTAATTGATGGCGTCGATTGGGAACATAATATACCGGAAAATATCCTAGCCACGGACACATCAAGTCTTGGAAAAAGAAAAGTTGACAAATTCAAGAGATATATACTCTTCAACTCGTCAACTTTTCTTTTTCCACATCAACAATACTTTCTTTATCTTTCCAACCGTCATTTCCCATATTACGTCAAAACTGCATTAGCTCAGAAATAACCTAAGAGGCAAGTTACATGCAAACAGAAGATTAATCATGCAAGGCAAGGCTTCATTAAGACCGATGGAGCTAGGTCGCATACCGCTCTGCTGTGTTTTCACAACTATTTCGTGATAAAGGCAGTCGCAAAATTAAACTCCTTGACAAGTTAAATCATAGTACTTTGAAGATGCCTCAATGGTCTAGTAGATCAAGTATCGAGCCGGTTCTGAATTTGATTCCCGGATCGATTTATATGAACACAGCCAGGATTTGGAATCACCACCAACCCGCATTCGAGAAGTGTGGTGATTAAGCCAAAACTCATTTCTGTATTGGTAACAAAAACATGACTTTAAATGATCGATGCCTTTGTCTTGCCGTGGGAAATTAATAGGCTGATACTTTTTATTTTGAAGTTGACGGGCAATTCGGCTCAGGTCAAGTACTTTTCTTCATGGAGGTATATTATTTATGCTTGTTTAAAGAATAACGATACCTCCATATTAGTCGCTCTTCTAGCAGTACTTATTATAAAACCATAGAAAACCACGCAACAAAACACATACCTATCATATTACAGAAAAACACACTTGCCATATGTTGCCATTCCGATGCATTTATGAGACACTACTTATAGCAATAAGTGAATTCCATGTTTCTTACTCAAACAATCGTTTACAACTATCAACATGAGTGAGCCGCCTAAACTTGTCGGAAACGCGAACAGATCCATTTAGCAACTAAACATCAATTAACTTTACTCGCGAGACAATTAACTGTGACATTAATTTGCTCGTAAGTAATTAACCGGTAACATAACAACGGCTAGTAAATAGCCTTTCATTATAGAATTTTCAAGCATATTATTATAAATTGCCATTGTTAGGTGTATTGAATGCGCGTAGTACCGTAAATTCGACATTGATCAAAGCATTTCATTTGTACATTTATAAAGTACTTGGGCTGTAGATTTATATTAATGAGAATATAAAAGGTACGGTTTTAATTTCATCTGCAAACGATTTAAATGATTTCATTTACTTTCTTTTGTCTTAATTTATTAAAAAAGAAAGTTATATGTTACGAATGTATGTAAACGACTATAAAATGGGTAAATGAAATTGCGTTTTTAGAAATTAGAAACCTACCATGTAACATAAATTGGCCCACTAATAAAAAAATAATTATTTTTATTATATTCTGCATGCACTTGTGCACGACTTTGTGATCAAATTATTACAGAATTTGTACTGTGTAGGATACAGTACAAATTCAAGTTTTCTTTAAAAAGTTTTGTCATCATTATCTACGAATATCATCATCATCATCAGCCTATCTAGTCCACTGCTGGACATAAGGCTCTCCACTCAGCCTGATCCTCGGGGACTCTTAATATTAAAAGTCTCAAGTTATTGGATAAAAAGTCAAAATATAAAAGTTCTGAGTGAAAACATAATTGTCGCGTCAGAAAAGTGATTAAAATATAAAGTCATTAAAAAGGACGTAGTCTTCGCACTCACTTCTCCTCCGGTGTCTCCTCCAAGGGCGGTGCTGGCGTATGCGCCGCCAGGTCTGGCAACTCCACTGCCATAGTGTCCATCGCCATCGCTCAATGTGTCAACTGTCAACTGTCACTCACTAGACGACCACACTCATCGACCAACCAAAAAACACTGTTCACTGCTCACCTCAAATTAACACTGTCTAATTTCACGCGAAGTCTAATCTCTGTGGGAGATAACGAATGTTTAAAACTTGTGACGAATTTAAAAGATGATTTCAGTAGGCGTTTTAAACAAGGACAGGTAGTCAAATTTGACGCCTGTCAAAGATTTGAAAAGTAAATTCCAAAAGATTATTCGGAATTATCTACATCTCGTATGTTATAGTTTGGCTATTGTGTTAAGGGATTTCCGGCAAGCGATCGAACATCTCAACGTATTTCCAGTTTGGTACAAAACAGGAGGGCTATGCAATTAAAAACTTCGGGAACCTGTACTTCTCTCTATCGATACTATTTTTCTTCTATATATACTAATATTATGAAGAGGAAAGATTTGTTTTTTTGGATGTAACGAATAATTTCAAAAACTACTGAATTAATTTCAAAAAATATGTTTTCGTCTGAGAACTTCGTTAGCTATCACTGAGTAACATAGGCCCTTTATTTACCCGTGCGAAGCCGGGGCAGGCCGCTAATTCTGAATTTAGTTTTGTTGATAATGTCTTTTGACGACATACAGAAAAATACCAGTGTTTACGGAGATATGTAACTGTAAGCTATATGCATTTATGCATGGAAACGTGTATTAATGAGTACTTCCATTTTACGTTTATTAAATGTTACTCAGACGATGACTAACCCGTCGACTGATGCAATATCATCAGCGTTTCACTTCCTTCACCGACATCCGATGCATTTTATATAAATAACGTCGTGGAATTGTATTGAAGTGAAAAGTCAGTGCAAACTCCACGAACTAGGCATGAATAAATCCAAACAAAATGCCATAGGAAAATGCACCAATTCTTTCGAAGTTCGCAACAATTTTCCGTTCGATCGAGTTGTGCAACACATAACATGAGTAATGATGGCTGTAGATGACACGTGGAAACCCTAAAAGTTATAGAACGTGACTTTAAAGCCCCCTAGTGATTATAAAATTATATAAATGGCTGTTTTCAAAGGTGAGAATAGAATAGATTATACATTTTTTATCGTAGTAATTTACTTAAGAATATTTTTTTTTTTTTTTTTTTTTTATATTATAGGGCAGCAAACGAGCAGACGTATTGCCTGATGGTAAGCAATCAACGCCGCCCATGGACACTCGCAACACCAGAGGAGTCACAAATGCGTTGCCGGCCTTTTAGAAGGGAGTACGCTCTTTTCTTGAAGGTGAGGAGGTCGTATCGGTCCGGAAATACCTCAGGCGACAGTTGATTCCACAGTTTGGTTGTGCGTGGCAAGAAGTTTCTGGAGAAGCGCACAGTGGTGGATTGCCAGTCATCTAAGCGATGTCGATGAAACTGTTGTCGCGTTGAACGATGACGAAAGGATGTGGGAGGTATAAGTCCGAACAATTCCTCAGAGCACTCCCCATAGTAAAAGCGATATAGGATGCAGAGCGAGGCTACATCCCTACGCAGCGCCAAAGGATCAAGCCGTTTTGAAATATCTTGGCAGTCGACAATGCGCATAGCTCTACGAATATGGACTAAAGATGCTGCCGCAGCAAATCTAAGTAAAGGAAGGAAAACTTATATTAAAGACAAGTTATAATTCAACAAGTTCAACAGTCCTAGTTTGTAAAAAACATTTAGTAACGTAGCACTCAAAATTAATTTGCTTTCTCGGGTTCCTACATTTGTTTTCTCTTTATTATTGGTGGAGAGTGTTCCTTAATGTATTTCTCGAATTAATTTTAACATTCTAAAGGTAAAACAGCGAAACAATTAGACACTGCGCCATTAAATATATTTGTTGCGGTTAGTGACCGATCAGCATTATTAATGTCGGCGATTATGCCGAAATTAAAATTAATTGAAGTATAAAAGGGACTGTTTCAGTTGTTTTGGCTTATGTTGAGTTTAATATGCAGTTTAAAAGATGCTATAAACAGTATTTTTTACAACTTTCAACAAAGACTTCTAAACATTTAATACTAAGTCTGGTGTCTAATATAAAAGTTTCCATACCTACTCATAAAGTCTTGGTATTCAGGAATGTTTTTAATCGGTCGTAATAAAGAGGAATTTTCAAGGCATCAAAACATTTATTGGATTCTATTTATAGAATACGTTATAAAAAGTTCAACATCAAAAGGCGTAAGGATTTAAAATTACGACGCAAAGAATGAACAATGTGAAGGTAGTGTCTTAATTAATTTACATTGGTATACTCGTAGATGATGGATTTGCGTCCAGAAGTAGTACATAGTAGTAGTAGTATCAGCCTATAAATGTCCCACTGTAGGGCAAAGGCCTCCATCATTTGAAATCATGTTTTCGTTACGGAGATGGGTTTCGGCTGAATCACCACGCTTGGTCCAGAAATTGGTGCAACTTTTATCACTGAGATCTGAATGCAACAATATTTGCCACAACGAACGGATTGGTTCCAGCTTCGCCTTCAGTAAAAGGCATATGAACAATGAAATGGATTTGACTGTTGCATGTTCCGCTCGCTTCAGGGGCATAACTAATTATTCGACGCTGCACGTAATTGTACTGAGTCAACAATACAAATAACGAAGTTGTGGCAGTGCATTACAATGATATCAGAACCATCTGAGCGCCTTGATAGCCCTATTAGTAATCATTAACTGGTTATATAAGAAATCTTGCTTTTTAATAAGGATGTTAGATTACAAAGTTGCATCGTTTAACTTGAGCTAAAACAATAAATTAATGCCTAATAGACCCTGAATTATACCTTAAGAGTTACCCATCAATCATCAATGTAAGGAATATCTTCATTTAAGAGAAGATATTTACTTCAAAATTCCTTTAACATATCTTTGAATAATTAAACGAGATAGTCGTATTAATATGTCCATACATATATGTGACGTTTCGAATAAACAGTACGGTGACTAATGATAATAAATGATCATTACAAAATATTTACCTAAGAGATGCGTCAGTTTAACAGAAGACCCTACATATTGTTACACTAACAATGTTAAAAGCTTCCTATTGTGATCAAAGGTCAAACAAAACATGACATTAATAGCTGTCGAAATGTCAAAACCCCTCGATACCTAATGATATTGTAATATAAATAACTTTTTGTTGACGCTGTAACAAAAGCAAGCTCGGAAAAAAAAATTAGCAGCCAAATTATGTATAGTTCAGTAAAACAATTGAATTTTACAAGATGCATGTTTACATACTAATGACATTATTTTCTGTTACCTCATCTTAATGGAAGGTAGTAGATGAAGATAATTGGAATTATTAGAATCTTAAGGAATTTGTAGATTCATGATACTAGAAGATTTGCAAATACAACCGGAAAAGCCGGCACCACTGTTTTGGATACATTTGTATTGGTAGTTTGTACACAGTAATCATAACATGGTCGTTGGCAGCGTCCACTTGCGATTGAGACCAACCTGATAGCCCATTCAAAACGTGAAAAGTCCGATAACTGGAGGAAATCCCTTCGTAACACACATAAAAATAGATGTGGGTATTACAAATTACTGAATTCAGTAGCACTTCCTCGTCTGAAGCAAATTCAACGTTTAAGAGGCGAATTATGTTATCATTGTTTGTATTATAATGAAAATGTACTAACGAATGAATTCACTGATTGATTTTAGTATTAATTGATGAACGTTGTTGTTTATACGCGCAACGCGGTCGATACGAGAACGCTCGTCAGCCCTGCGCAGTGGTCGCGGTACGACTGAACAGCAGCGTGGACGAGATGCGCGGAACGATATCAAGGGGTAAATTTACCCGTAAGTTGGGGAGCTACCGGTTCTCTCGAAAAAACGGGGCATAAGAGTTCAAGGGTAAACGTTTATAGAAAAGAAAAAGTACATTGCTTTCTAATTTTGATAGCAAATGTCGATCTATTTTTAGTCGGCGTTTGCAAAAAGTTAAAAGCGATTTAGATACGAATGACAGTGAAAAGCTGTCATAGCTGTCGCTTTCAAAAAGTAATTTATTACGCGTTAATCGGGGAAAAGTCAAAGTTCATGGCAACACAATCTGTAAGAAATAAAAGAAAGAGCCACCCTCCCGTGTGTCGGCACGCCCTCGGGGGCTTGATCAGCGATCGATCGTGAGACTGGTCGGCCGACTAGTTGCCCGATTAGTCGCGTCTCGGCGGACCGCGTGACGTCACGGGCGGATTAGATTACCGTGACGCAATCGGACGGCTAGTTGACGCACACTTAATCCGCCCTCACTTCGGTTCAATTAGGTTGGTAGAGTAGATCCTATATCCCGGATAATTCGATATCGAGAGTAAAGTACTTTCAGATTTTATAGGGAGAATCGAATTACCTCGCGCGACTCGATAAATTGACCTTTAGAACCGTTTAAAAATATCGAAAATTTTTATTATTCAATTTCAACAGATGACATCACCATTTTTTTGCACTTATCAACTGTGAGGCATATTACTTTTTACATGAAATGACAGACAGTTAGGTACCTTAATGACATCGCCATAAATTTAAAGTGCCATCTTCACTCCCTTCGCTGAGGAACCTTACAAACGGGATTAGAGTATCAACAGGTGGAGTCTGGCAGAGTTCCGGCAAAACATTATTTGGTAGCCAAGAACATATTGAAAGTTCGACGATCAATAGAGACTTTTAGGTTAAGCGATGTCTTAAAGTTCATCGACCGATTTAGTTTGAAAGGCAGGCTTTAAACCAGACGGCAACCTTTGTCTTCGGTGCCCTCACTACACTTTATATTATTGGTATAATTGATATTGGTCTAGGGCATTTAGCAGACAGTAAGTAGATTTTGGCACGTTATGGGTTTCACTCCTGTTTTTCCAGTGTACAAAGGTTTTGCGGTAACAGTCTTTGCCAAATTGGCAAGCAGGACATAAATGCAACAATAACTTTATTTCAACGTTGAAGGCCTTTCACTCTCTTGTGATTTTTAAGCACATTTGAATACTCGTAAAATGTATAATTATATAATTCCGATTCTAGAACATCATCGGAAGTTGCAATAAAAGACGTTTTGTTTTCCACTTCACGTCAAACCGTTTCCATCTGCCAGTTCACCCTCCCACTCATGTGTATAAGAGTAGGAACACACTAGGCTGGAATTACGCGACCGTAAATCGGCGGCAATTTTCTATAGATACAAATTACTCGTCACAAATTCGGCATGTGTCATCGTCCATTTAAAATACATTGCAGGCCGTCTGTCAAGTCTCGCCGAACTTCGGTCGCGTTTTTTCCGCCTAGTGTGTTTCTATACGTAGACGCCTGTCAGACATTCAGCCGACTGTCGCGATGACACAACACGTCCGGCCTCCCGTATTGTCTGCAGAGTCAACACTCATCATTCCTGCCTGGAGTGGGAGCTGGGAGGACGGGAATTTATTACAGAGGAGGAGCGATGAGCGAGATGCGAGCTCATTTATATCATGCTAAAGTATTGATATATAAAATTGTCTTAAATAGATAAACTGTTGCCTACGGAGACAAGATGATAACGATTGTCAAATCAAAGTTGGTTAAAGACTGTACCTACTGGGCAAGAAGTACCCACTCATGCCAAACGAAAAGAAAATTTATTTTTAAAGCTGCATCCTACACACACAACAAGCCTTCGAGACATAGCCCTGCGGTTATAGTCATATTATGTGAATAACTCTTTCGCTCACATTTTGACACATAACAACAGAGAGCCTTTTTTGTTTTTGCTTATGTCCAATTGAAGATTTTTAGTTGTATAAATACGCTCACATTGTTATACCGATGTTGGTGTTTTATTTTCTCAATCACCCGGCCCAGTTTATATTTTTATTGTGGGCGTCAAGGTGCGTCAGGCGATTGTCCAATTTGACAAATCCATTATTGACAAGTAGGTAAAAAGGGTTGTCCTACCGTGTTCGAACCCTAAACCGTCCCGTCCTATTTCCACATCTCAGTGTTAAATTAGGTCAGGTCCGTGACGAGACAGACCGCCGACGCGTTGCATTCCGCCTGGAAGCCTAGCTTTGTTCAAATGAGGTACCTATTGTGTTCGCATGTATTTTATTTCAAATGGGGTCAATTCCAAAACAGGTTATAAACGTGATAAATGTGAACGTGATATTCTTGTAGTGGACTAAGAAGGTTTTATAAACATTACAAATGAAATAAGGTATGTAACACAAGTGCGCTAGCTAGTTTTAAATATAATGCAAAATAAACAATTATAATACATTGAGTTTTTAGGCTTGACACAAAGGCTATGAATGGATCTCCATTAAGTGACTACTCATTTGTAAACGGATCTGGAAATCTTATCATTCACATAACTCTTCACTTTTTTATAACAGTAACATCGTAATCACTAAATAAGATGATACAACACAATACAGAACAAAGTCGTAACATAATCTAAAATGGTTATTTACTTTTAAAACAGAGTCTGCAAGCACGTAGCTCGCCACACACTGTTTAAAATTTCAATGCTGTTCCCTCACTGAATACTAAATGCACATCTTACACCGATGGACTTAAAATGAGATGAGCGCGTCTTCCGAAAGAATATGTACTTTGTTTTAGACATTCTACATGAGTGTAGACAAAGTAATATTATATTTTAATGTACTCGTAAGTAAATATCTTTTGTTGTAAAGATTAGCTCAATCTGCACCCTGCACTTTTAGATTGACCCAAAAAAAATATTTTTGGTCAACCTATATGAATCTTAGGCTATCGGCAATTGAGTTAAATGCCTCCATAAGCCCGCATTACGTTTCAACAATTTATTTATTTATGTATGATGTAACATTGTTAAATAGATGAACAGTCAATGTTGAGTCAATGTTTAAAATCAGCGGACGTGACGATTGAAAATTAACTTTAATGTATTTACTTGTTAGGTGTTAACATTATAATGTTAAAAAATCTTTTAAAGTTCTTAGAATATTAACGTCTAATCCAATATAAAAAACTTAATTGCAATCATGACACTGATCAAGGACATTTTTTACAGACATGTTTGTTCATAATTGCAATTATTATGTAATTTACACCTGAATTTAAAAACAAAAGTATTCAAAATTTTACGAAACAACTAAACTTTCCCTCTCAAGCTAACACAAAATTATTATCTCTACCAACTAGGGCAAAATCTGTGACATTATCTCAACTGCTTGTTATTAAAATTTCGTCCAGATTGGCGGTACCTCATCCATCAGCAAACATGTCAGAGGCAAGTTTGCTCAGGCTCTGTGATAGGCGCCGGCAGCTCCGCAGTGTGACGACACCCTTATCAGGCTGCGGCAATGTCACATTGCCAGTGATAACATGTTTGTGAAACAAACCATTGTTATGTAGCTACTTTGCGATAGCTACCTGTTATTTGTACTGGTAGGGTTTAGTTGTAAATTAAAATGAGAAGAAACGTCTTATATTTGAAAACTAGCTTTCCGCTCGCGGCGGGCATTCGGTTATATTGCAAATGATAGTTTTGTTTCCCCAAGGGAAATTATAAATTTTTTCCGGTATAAAGGGTACTCTATTATTTAATGCGGACTTCTAACTTTACATCTGCAAAATTTCAAAGCAATCGGTTCAGTAGTTACAGCATGAAACCGGAACAGAACAAACAAACTCACTTTCCGATTTATAATATTAGTAAGGATAACATAACGTCTAGGAAGCAACAGTTATGAAAAATAATAATCTGCTTGTCGCAGTTGAAGCTGGACAAAAGCTTCTCCAAAACTCAATTATAGACAAATAGTAACCGTAGTAAAAAACTTCGTTTTGTTGACGCAATCACAATAATTTTGTGGATATACCCATGCCGCTATAATTTCCTTATATTCAGAAGTAAATTATCGTGCAAATTACTGTGCGAAAAACGAATGTGGCACTGACCTAGTTAACACATAAACAGACGCAATTTGATAAACTTCGAAATACCCAACAGACATATTTTGTTTCATGGCACTATTTGTTAGTGATGGATGTACCTATGAGTGAAAATTGGTGTTCAGCAGATGAATAGGTAGTAGTAATGAAACTAAATGATACCATAGATTGAAATTTACATTTCTCCCCACTGAAAATGTTTTGATGAGTCAATCAAATCGCTTTTATGATAAGGTTTGTGAGATAAACATGTTTGCTTTCCGAACTGCGACGAAGTTGACGGAAATAAAATCTATATAACAAGCGGGTTTAAAATTAGATCCCTTTATACACAAATTGTGACGCCAAAAAAATAGTAATGATAAACAAACACATAAATTAATCTTATTAAATGTATACCAATAAAACGTTCAGTTCAATGAACATATTGGTAATTTTAAACACCTCAAATAAAGTGATAATTGTACATCTTTATTTTTATTCCAATTAATTTTATAAATTTATTTATTCATATCCTACCCCAGATAAACTGGGAACAAGGCAGGCAAATGATGATTTATTCAAATCCTTAATTAGTAAAAGGCTTAAAATAGTAACTGTTACATTGAAATTTTATTTTCAACACCGACCGTGTTGGCAATTCTGCCTAACAATGTACCTACGTTAAAATAGGAAAAATATCTAGTTATATATACGATTTTTCTGTATAAAAGATCTATCATAACAATGGGTATCGGAAGCTACGACATGCTTTAAGTACTAATCTTCATTAAAGCTAAAAAGTTTTCATAAGAATTCACACTTCTAGAACTTTCCTAAAAAGCCGAGAACGGTCTGTATGGAACACTGAATTATTGGGGTCGTAGTAAAAACTAGGCATGAGTCGTACTTGTAAAATCCCGTACCAGGGCGCCCTGGTACGCCAGCCAACAAATACCAAGTAGTCCAGGAATTTTAGATTTTATCTGCGGAATAATTCCTAGTGAGCTGAATTTTTATATACACCTTTATTATAATATTGTTATGATGATATGAAAAATCGACACTGATACAAAGGCTGCCTTTTAAGTTCTGTCGTTTAAATATGTCCCGCCGATTTTGAATTTCGAACTATTGAATAATCAAAATTGCTTTATTTAAGAACGTGAAAACAATTAAAGTGTAAGGATTAATGCTTTTCTTTAGTCGCAACATCGTTCTAAACCTGGCAGGTCGCGTACAAGAATGCTTCTTACTAAGGAAAATACCTGAGCAATAATTTTCTACAAGTTTCGAAGTGACCTGACACGACTTTAGTGTTTTGAAGTACTATGATCGGTTTACCACAAGGAAGCTCCATGTCTGCAGACTATCAAAGACTGGTATTTAGAATTCCAGCGTGGAAACTCTAGTCTCAGTGACAAATCCCGTGAAGAAAGTCCAAAATTTGCCATCACTGAAGCTAACATCGTTGCCGTGAGGCGACTAATTCTCAAAGATCGTCATGTAACATATCGAGAGAAAGAGCCTTTATTAGGCATCTCAGGGAAACCATTCATAAGATTTTTCATTAAGAGTTTGGTGTGAAAATGCAAGTTTCCCGTTTGATCTCCCATTTGCTTTCCCATGATCAAAAGGTGGGCCGCGGCAAATGGTGTCAGAAAATTCTTCCAAGGTAAGATTGGGGAGAGTCAAATCTCGTCTACGATATCATCAGTGATGAAGAATCATGGGTGCTATGCTTACAATCCTGATTCCAAACAATATTCAAGAATATTTATCTTTCAAAACAACGCGAAGCTGACCGAAGTTGTTCGCTCTTGAAGCATTTCAAAGGAGACCGTCGCCGCGATCGTCGCAAAAAACTCGCCATGTTGCGACGATTGAACTTGGTGTTCGTGGAACGGTTAATGAAGAATAGTATACAACAGTTTGTTCACCAGAAGTCATCTCCGAACTTAGGAAATCTCACCCTGAGCGACGCGTCATCTAACTCTATGACAATGCGAGCTCACACAGCGTTCGACATACGATTCAGCAATTGAAGAATAAAAACACTAAATAAATTGACCTAACTCGGTACAGACCTGACCTAAACCCTAAAGAATCCTTGACAATATCTAAAATTTAAAAAAAACTTTGTGGTCAAAGATTCTAGTCCGGTGAAGAAGCAGTTTATGCTTCAAGTTAGCCTAATTAAACACCCTCACTTTGGAGTGAAATTAATACTTAAAAAACTAATTCGAGCAAATGGAAAACTGCATTAATCTACGTAATAAATACTCTTTAAAATAAAAACAACAACAAAAATGTTGTAGTTTTGTTTTTTTCTTCAAACGACAAAACTTAAAAGGCAGCCCTCGTATCGTGCCGGCTAAAAAAGTTATAGGGGTCCAAACGTCACGAAAATCATTTTTTCGCAAATATCTCGCGATCTATCGCTCAGAGGTTAATAATGGTTTCATAAAAGTTGTTCGTCGTAATATTGTCTACAAAAAAGGTCTCTTGCATTTTTCTGTACAATTAACTGTTTTTGAAATAGAGACTAGAACGCACTCACATATGGTATTGTATACCGTACGGCGCATACCAAGGCATAAACCCTATTGTTTGTTTTTTTCCCTTTTTTGTTTGTGTGTTTTTTGTTAGTATGATGTTCTACATGTAGAAATATAAAGGACTTGTAATACTAGTACAGTCAGGAAAATAGGAATTTCAACTATAAAAAACTAAGTGGCAATTTTTTTTGTCACTTTATAACTCAAGAACGGACTCACCGATCCAAACCAAATTTTCAGGGTTTGTATAGACTATTTAGTATATGTTTTATGTGAAGTTTGAACAAAATCGGTCGTTCTTTTTATACGTAGCGAAGCACGTACCGGGCCGCTAATAATGATATAGATATGCAATGTGAATTTTAGCAATTTTGATCCACGATCTGCGGAAAAAATCCTAGTGGGCTGAATTTTTGTATACGCCTTTATTATGATATTGTGATGAAGATGTGAAAAATCGACATTGATATCGTGCCGGGTAAAAAAGTTATAGGGGTCCAAACGTCACTGGACATAGCATATCTATATCATTACTTGCGGCCCGGTACGTGCTTCGCTACGTATAAAAAGAACGACCGATTTTGTTCAAACTTCACATAAAACATATACTAAATAGTCTGTACAAACCCTGAAAATTTGGTTTGGATCGGTGAGCCCGTTCTTGAGTTATAAAGTGACAAAAAAAATTGCCACTTACTTTTTTATATGTGATATTCCTATTTTCCTTACTGTACTAGTATTACAAGTCCTTTATATTCCTATATGTAGAACATCATACTAACAAAAAACACACAAACAAAAAAGGGAAAAAAACAAACAATAGGGTTTATGCCTTGGTATGCGGCGTACGGTATACAATACCATATGTGAGTGCATTCTAGTCTCTAATTTCAAAAACGGTTAATTCTACAGAAAATTGCAAGAGACCTTTTTTGTAGACAATTTTACGACGAACAACTTTTATTAAACCATTATTGACCTATGTGCAATAGATCGCGAGATATTTGCGAAAAACTGATTTTCGTGACGTTTGGACCCCTATAACTTTTTTAGCCGGCATGATATCAATGTCGATTTTTCACATCATCATTACAATATCATAATAAAGGTGTATACAAAAATTCAGCTCACTAGGAATTATTCCGCAGATCGTCGATCAAAATTGCTAAAATTACTGGACTAAAGTACGAAAACCAGGTTTTGAAATACCTCCAAATTTTTTCTAAGTGCATAGGAAAATTGACTTTATGACGTTACCATAACGCCCGTAATCGCATGCAGACCATACCAGCGAGTAAAATACTTTCAAAGTATGCAAGTAAAATACTTTCAAAGAACGCAAGTAAAAATTCCTTTAAAGTTTTGAAACTATGTTCGCCCGCGAACCGATTTACTCAATAAGAAACCTTAACTTTTTTGTTGTTTTTTCTGTTGTTTTTCACTATACTTACATACACTACATTTTTATATTAATATGTTTTATTTTGATTAAAAATTTTGACAATGTGTCTCGGCGGAAGGTCTATAAACAGAAAAAAATCTCGTCACCGCGAGTTGCACATTTAAAACTTACTATAAAAAGCAACGACATCTGTTAGCAAGAAGTGCAACTAAATGCCAACCTCAAACAATTCAACCCACGCACGACAGTGGGCTATCTATCTCACTCACTCAGCTTGATTTAGAGCGAGCCAAAAGACGAAAGTATCCAGTCCAAGCCAAGATCAGGAAAATACTTTCAAGGTATTTTATTTGAAATTAAACCTTATGTCCATAAAAGTTATAATGGCATTGGCAAAAAAAAAACTTGATGGTTTTAAAGTTTTTGATTAAGCTTATACGATTATGTTCCTTATTCTAATAGCGTTAAGTTTTAATTTTCTTCTACTTTGTTAAAGGGCTCTAAATACTTGAAAGACTCGTCGGCGCGGTCTGAGTCTGACAGACGCTTGGGTGCGTTATAGTAAAATACTTTAAAGGTCTTGCAAGTTTTTCGGGCGCATACCTGGTTTACGTACTTGCAAGGAAAAACCAGGGCTCAAAACCTGGTCGAGTAAATACGTTTCATCCCTAGTAAAAACGATGTTAGTCGTGATTTGTATTGATTCGACGCACACTCGTTCGACATCCGTGTTACTAATTTAGGCGTTTCCTTTCTACCGTTCCACAGGTCTGGTAGATAAAATGTTACATTAAACCTTTAGTTCTAACAAGTCAGGTTACGCTTATCGTACAATCTAGATGCCTAATTCAATCATAAGTTACATTCGAGCGATTGATCACCGTCAAGTTTCTGCTTCTCTTAAAAGATGACCCAGATTAATTGGATCTTAAAATACTGCAACGCTAGATAACTATTTTTTATTGTTGCTGGGGGACTCGCCGAGATTCTAATCATTGACCTCAAGCATGTGAAGGGGTGTTTGAAAGTGCTTGACTTCGGTAGCCTATTAGCATGGGAAAAAGGAGAAGAGTGAGCCTATGGAATACTTTATAGGTACCTATACAGACCACCCAATAATATAGTATTTTTTAGTAATCAACAAGATCCAAAGATAATCTCGGCTTTTGTTTACAATCGTCCGACGGATGGGGGCGTACACTATTTTTTCCTGAGTAAACATTTTCAGACGTTGTAATTACGACATAAGGCGCCTTCGAGATTTCCCGAGCGAGACGTGGGCTGACAATACGATGTAAACCTACTCCCACGCAGCTCAAAGTACTTCCTGAGTATGCGTTAATGTCGAAAAGGATATGCCAGAAATATCGCGCATTCCACTTTCAGTTACTCACGCGTTCGGATCAGCGATGAATTATGCCCGCAGGATATATTTAGTGGTTTCTAATAATACTGCGTATTGCAGATCACTTTAATCATACGTCCATCTTTGTGCCGCGCTTTTCTCAAGTTTGCGCACGGCTCGGAATTAAAACGGCGATTCATAAGAATATTTATTTATGGTCAATGCGAAAGAAACGAAAGAACACCAGAAGACACAGACGAACGTGCATTGTCTTACTTACTAAAACTGCCTCATCATGATGAATAAACACACTATGCAATTAATATTATGTTGAATAATAATATTTTTGGGTATTCCACATTACTTATTAGCTCAGAAACGTCAACTATTATTCTAACCCAAATAAACGCGTAACTGTTTACCGAACGTCAACGGGTTATTTTGATAAAAGCCAATATTTGCATCCGGTGACTCCGAGAATTGTCTCAAGAATAAACCGATCAAATACAGCAAATTCATTCAGGAAATAGATTTAAATATTATGTCTATTCCTTATTTTTTATTTATTTAAATATTATTTCAGGTTATTCCGAACCAACACACTGACCTATTAACCCTTTACAGCCATGAAATGACAATATTTAGATTTTTTTTTAAATCCTTTGGTTCAAATTGATGTGGGAACATGTTTGCTTATGCTAAGTTAAAGAATAAAAGTTCTTATAGGCTGTTTAGGTCTAGCACACTATCCTGTAGCCTTACCATTAATTACCATTGTGGTCGTACTCACTAGCGTCGGCGTAAACAATATGTATAAAAATATGTCCAGCTTTTACTTAATAGAAATAAATTTTTCATAGACGCTATTGAGTTAAATTATGATAAGTACAAGTATCATCATCATCATCGCAGTCCACTGCTGGACCTAGACCTCTCTTAGGGTTCTCCATTTATCTTGATCCTCGGCGAATCGCATCCAGTACAAGTACCTCTTCTTCTTCTTCCTAGCGTTTATCCCGTTTCTATGCGGGGTCCGGTTTGACCATGATCCAGGATTTGGCAAGTCTAGTTATTACAGTGAAGCGACTGCCATCAGACCTTCGTTACCCATAGAGGGGAACCAGACAGATTGGATCATGGTTACACATTCAGATCTAACCGAACTAAAGTCAGAAATCACTGAATGTGCAGGTTTCCTCACGGTGTTTTCCCTCACCGCCGAGCTAATGGCATAATTCCACACATAGATTTTGAAAAATCAAGAGGTTTGTGCCCGGATTCGAACCGCGGACCTCACGTATGTGAGGCGCCGTCCGTACCACTAGGCCACCATCGCTCAAACAACACAGTACAATCGCAGTACCAGTACGTATGAAAATTAAATACTATAAAGCTATGTACTCACTGCTCATGGTCATCCAGCAGCCTTCGGTCGATGTACGGTGCGGGTCTGGCGGCCGGCGCTAGTAGACGCTGCGTGTCGGGTGCGCAGGCGCGCGCGAACGCCGCCGCTGCTTCCACCGCCGCCTCCTCATCACAGAGAGACGCGTCGTCTTCGGCTGTGGGGTAATAAAGGTTGTTAGAACTGACAATAACTGGTGTGTGATGATAATGTGTTGTATTTTGTAAGAGAGAGGCAACGGGGAAGAGTTTCACCTGAAGGTTACCTAACTTTGAACCCTCTAAAACTGATCTCTGAAGACCTTGTTACCAACAGAAACATACATAAACTGTCTCGAGCGGAGAATCGCGCGTAGTGACGATAGATTGGATTGACTATCTCCAGCACAGTACTGTGACAGGCTGATGATGGTTTCGGTGGCCAAGACTGAAACCATTCACCGCCGCTCTAATTAGTGTTTACCTACTTCAATTCCATAAGATATTATGAACGAAACTAGCTCACAATATGTAGATTAATCAATGTAAAACTTAGGCGCGACACTAAATGGGTCAAGATTATCATCATACTACGACTAACTACTTACTAATTTGAAATGTCCATTACTATGAACGTGGCATAAGTCTTCCATTAATTGCCGTTTTCACGTTTCATAGAATAGGAAGATGCTAAAAATAAATAACATCTTCTTAATAATATAAGCTGAAACCCCAATGACGTTATGAACTTGAAAAACTAAGATTTCCGCAACAATAAAACTATGTCAGTTATGACAGATTAAATATTATCTTATCTATAACACTCCCACTGATAACTATATTAAAAATATATGGTTTCCGCAATGTCATACACGTCACTCCAATTAAATTACTTATCATAAAGCTACACCTTTTTTTTTTTGGAGGGGAATGCTTTGACGCACCATGTCGCCGCGGGCTAGCTAGGCCCGCGACCGTGTGTGGGGCTCGGGCGCAAAAATAAGCGCCCACTACCCACTAAACCCCTCCAGTTTCCCCTTTTGCTCGCATCAGGACGGGTCGCTGCCAGCCGCCAGTTGGGCGGCTTATGTTCGACCCGTCCATCATAAAGCTACACCTGATGAATTTTACGCGACTGAAAAACCAAAGAATCAGCTATGGTTTTTTATGGGTTTGGTTGTAATAGGTAAGAAGGTCGAGGAGTAAAACCTTCGCAAGTTTAATTTTAAAAGTCTTCTAATAAATTGATGTCAAAGTATTTATTTAACATAACACTATCTTTATTTATCTACATAACTACGATTCACAGTTTGTTTTAAGATTTAAAAATCTGCAATGCGCCACAGATGACTCATCGACATGTGGAAAACGAGTATTTATATGTTGGTAGTGATAAATTCGTATTATGTCATTTAATATGGGGACGACATATTGTCATACTTTAAAATACGGGCTCAAATGCATCAGTTTGATCAATAACTATGATTTTTGAAGTATATTATTTGTATAGCTTACGTAAACTTCTATAGGGAATAATAATATGCTTCAATATTTTGTAATATAAATATGCACTATTTTATTCCATTGTAGCAGTGGTATCTAAAAAGTTAAGTTCACTTAATACATATAAAAAGTATGTCAATCAAAACTTGAGTAATAAAATAAAATCTATGAGGCAAGATATTACTATTTATACGCACCTTGATAGATTAATAATGAAATTGTAGTATTATTGAGAAATCAATTATAAATGTTGTGACAGCTAACAACACGCATCGTGAAATCGCGTCTTTACGCATTTCTCTGCGTTAACATTTAACGTTTTTATACATTACTTATTCGCCTGAACTGTTCCCAGTTTATCTGGGATCGGCGGAATATGTGGACTTCTTTCCTACCATGCGTCCATACGTCATCAACTTCTTTTTCACTCATGTCATCCTTCACGCAATCCATCTTTTCTTTGGTACACCTCTTCCTTTCCAACCGTTTACGTTCAAAATCATCATGCGTCACATGAGTTTCCTTCCTGCGCATCACAGGCCTATAACAGGATAGCCGGTTCACTTTATCCTTTTCTACCACTGGTGCCACTTTCATACTTCCTTTCATGCTATCATTCCTAATCTTACAAATTCTCGTTACTCCTCACATCAATCTCAGCATTCTCATCTTCAAACCGTGCAAACGTCTTTCATCCGTTCTCTTCATGGCCCAACATTAAGATCCATACATTAGTACTTTTTATACATTACTATCCTATCTAAAATAGCTAATTTATTTTATGGTTCCAATTCACGAGGCTGACTACAAGGAAGAAGATAAAAACATTTAAGTTAAATAAACAAGTCACTTTATGTGCAAATGGAAAAATATCAATTGAAGGAGATATTAAACTTAATTCGTTTAGTTTACATCGTGCAAGTATTTGTTTTATACACGTTGAGCGAAAGTCGTTGACAGCTGCTTTTAAAAATTAATGAATGGTTAGCTTAATAGGACACGATACGCTTTTGTTAAGCGTTTATCTTAACAAAGCGCCGGCAGGCCACTATACCTTAATACAATGTGAAAGATTTTAATTATTCAAATGTAACATAATACGTATTAGACACAGAAGGGAATCTAGTAGAACATACAAATAACAAAAGATGTTATGTACTACATGGAAATTGATAATATTTTCGGCCTTTACTGTCAACGTATCACTGTATGAAATATTGAAATTCCATATTTTGCTAAGAGTCCCTATAATAAAACAACGACTGATAAAGGGTGCTCATTGTTAAGGGGCGTCTCCGCCCTGTACACACACTCACTATTATCTGTATTCCTGTTCAAACCGCGTTATTCAAACTCTGACACTTTCAAGTTTACTCACAATCGAATATGAAACCCTCGTTGTACATGTTATCTGTGACAGCATCCCCACAGCGAACCGAAACAAAACATGGCGTCGATTATTGGCGGGAAGCGTCACTCGCGCGCGCCTCACGTCTGTTGACTCTCTTTTACTGTCCATGTACCACAGAAATTGACGAACATTTCAATAATATACAACTAATTGCTCAAGCGAAAGACAATTACTCAACAGTCTACTTAAAAAAATACACATAATATCCTCCTAATCACGCAATAACTCTTGAACAAAAACTCAACCGTGAGATTTCCAAAGAATCACTAAACTGACAGCACGTGTTTTGAAGATAAAAAAATAAGTAATTAACAGCAAAGTTTGTCGAAAATGGCGGCAAAGTAAATATGTCGCGTTTAAGGCAAAGTACAAGACGACGACGGTACGTTAGTCTGTATGCACACTAATAACATGACTTTCTCTAGCAAAGTCATAGAGTGAACTGGGAATATGAGCCGCCTGGACCGTTAGGGACATTTGTTGATAAACTTAATTAATTTGTTAGATAATGTCAACAACTTCATTGTCGATAATCATTTACTTTCATTTAATTAGGTCCACAATTGGATAAAGCGTAAAAGTGAAACCCAATGATATTTCATTGGGTTTCACTTTTACGGTTGAAAATTATAAAATTATATTCTAATAATTTTATGACATTAAAAAAAATATGAAAGTCAATTTCTGTGAAGACTTTTAAAATGTATATAAAAACATGTTATAGGTGCAAGGCGTCTAGCCAAAAGCTTTAATTTTGACTATGAATAAGACTTACTCAAATTCTTTGTGGGCTAATTTCTCTGTAAAAATAGCTAACATCTGAATATTTATTGCACCAAACTGCTCGTAGACAATTTATTCTAATGGTGAATTAAAAGAACTCAACATAGTGTTTGAAGCATTATTTTATCTATTTACTGCTCCAAACAATTGAAGTGGAGTTGGAGTATTTCAAGTATTTTGTTTTCGGATATATTTCTCAAATATTAAACGTTTTACAGTTAACAGTACTTTTTACCTCACAATTATTTAAAGTTAGGCAACAACAATCAGAGCTGGTAAGACACAGGGTAGACCTCCACATGGTATAAGTACATTTTGCCGTAGCCGTTGGATAGATGGCGCTGTGCAGCTTATATTTGTGCACAACAACAGTTTTAAAGAAACTGTTCTTAAGGTCGACTGAAGTTAATATACAGATACTATGCCCATGGAAACTAACCTAGTCTTAAATGCTGGCAAAAATGAAGTAACATTAAAAAAAAATGGACTGCAGGTTGCATAAGCCATTTATGCTTTAAGTGTGTATGTATTCCACTAACTATTCACACCTTTCTAAGGCGGTCCGGGGAAGATTGCGTAGATTGCTTCTTGGTACTAAACGTAATTCCATCCTCTAATAGACGTTAGGGATCGAGCAAGCGTTTTTATTGTGTGTGCCTGCCGGACAGTCCCATATAACCCGTTCAACCCCGGCTACGGGTTTGTTAAAGATGTTGGCAGATTGCGGCATTTCAACTACGGTAAAAAAAGAAGAGTAGAGCAGAAAACTAGTGCCATTACATTTATGGATGTAATGATGCGATTCATAAATATTGATTTATCCTTTTTACCTGTGGCTTTACCCGCGTTTTTAATCGGGATAATAAGTATAATATCACCTAAGTCAGCCCATACCCTTACTGTATACCAAATGTCATCGAAATCCGTTCAGCATTTCAGCGTGACTGACGATTTGTGAATTGACAAACATCCAAACAAACAAACAAACTTTCACATTTATAATACTACTAGTATGACTAGTATGATAAATTGTAAAACAGAAACGCACCAGCAGGCCTCGCCTTCAGCTCCAAGTTGACCGTAACACTTTCCACTTCCATTGTCCAGGCACTGTCACGTATAACAAAACACGGTCTGAGAGTCGCGAGCGCGCACAATCGATAGCGCAAATGCGTCAATAGCCGATAACCTGCTTTCAGTATCTGAGATAAGCCCCGCTAGCCCAATGGGGTGTCCTAAGAAATACGATGATTTCATGTTCCAGGTAAACCTTTGTTCTTCCAATTAATAAACGTATGAATATATGTTTATTAATCAGGAAATGAATAGCCTTGCCTCATTAATGCGGTGATTAAGATGTGCGTAAAATTGACTCATTAAAATTGTATGGTGCATTTAGTGCTAATCGAGTCTAAATAGGTATCGATTATTTTTCATTGATTACCTAAATTAGTTTACTTTTTCATCAACCAAAATTGTTCGACAACTGTCGTGTTTCTAGGTTTGTCTCAAAGGTGGCATTGTATGTTATGTGACAATTTAGGAAATGATGTTGCACACAAACTCTGACAGTTTTATTGCTCTCAATAACAATAGTTGATACGCCATGATAAAGTTTTGATAAGGCATATAGTGACCGTGTAACTGGTACACGGACTAATGCTATCGGTAAATCAAAGTGGGCTATTATTGAGTTTATCTACTTTCTTTCCCTAATGTACGCAAATGTGCTGCACTTGTTATATGAATGTGCCCTAGATACATGAATAAGATCTACAGTGTTAGAGTTTATAGTTAAATAATAATTTTGAATGCAAGTGATGGAAGTTCTAATATTAGCATAATGTCCCATACCTCATGCATTAGAAGAAAGACAGAAATTTTGATTAGTTGTCATTTTAATACATTCTAGGATTCCGAACTACATCAGAGTGCTTTCAGAATAGCAAAATACCAATTTAAAGTATGTGCTCTGCTCGACAGGTAGGGGCTGGCAAGTGCTAAAACCTTGCGGGGGGCGGCCGGCGCAACCTGTGAGTTTCGCTTAAGATCAGAGCCGTAAATAGCCTTATATGCGCCCGGTGCGAGCTTACAAAACTGCGCCCCTTGCGAGCTCGCAAAACTGCGACCTTTTTTTTTTATTTTTTTACTTGAAAGTCGGTCATTTCTGCGCCCCTCCAGGATGCGAGCTCACAAAACTGCGACCTTTTTTTTTTTTTTTTACTTGAAAGTCGGTAATTTCTGCGCCCCTCCAGGGTGCGAGCTCACAAAGCTGCGACCTTTTTTTTTTTTTTTTTTACTTGAAAGTCGGTCATTTCTGCGCCCCTCCAGGGTGCGCTCACAAAGCTGCGACCTTTTTTTTTTTAATTGAAAGTCGGTCATTTCTGCGCCCCTCCAGGGTCTGCGCCCTGTGCCTGGGCACCGCTGGCACCGCCCTATTTACGGCACTGCTTAAGATGCACGTGTGGTAGTTCGGTCAACGTGTTCGTATGGCTTAGGTGGCTACTCATCATATCAAAATCTCACCAGCTGGTGAGTTGCCATCTCCTATAATATTTAGTGGTTAACTCACCCTGCTGGATAAGCTTTTGTGGGTTGACTACTTCAGAATTCTAAAGGGGTTAAATCAACCAATTAATATTATCAGGTTCAGTGCTGTACGCGTCTCGGTCACTTACGTATAGTGCATGTGATGTATCCCAACTAATATTATAAATGCGAAAGTAACTCTGTCTGTCTGTCTGTACGCTTTCCCGCTTAAACCTCGCAACCGATTTTGATGAAATTTGGTACAGACAATCTTTAGACCCTGAGACAGAACATAGGCTACTTTTTATTTCGAAAAAAAGAAATCCACGCGGACGGAGTCGCGGGCGGCCGCTAGTAGCTAATAAATGTAATGGACCCGCATGCTGGCGGGGCGGGCGGTGGCGGGGCGCGGGGAGCGGGAGCTCGCCGCGCTCCCTTGCACCGGCCGCTGGGCGAGTAGGAGCGTCTACGGTTGCATACATATAGGCACCGTGCGTAGCGATGACTCTGCCATCTCGTGACTCATATTCCAAACTTTTACTCTCAATGTCGGTAATTCTACTGTCAAACCACGGAAAAATACGGTGCCTTATTCTGCCACCTAGTGAATCATACGCGAAACTTTTACGCTCAATGTCAAATTTTAATGTCCAACCTCAGAAAAATAATCAGGATTTTAGCGCCCTCTATAGTTTCTGCACGGTGCCTATATGTGTTTTATTACTGTAGTGTATGTCACACCTCCCAATATATAAGCCTGTAATACCATTAATTAGACAGTAATTACACGGACGTTGCGCAAGAACTATCTTTTACTTGACTCCCGAAGCCTGCACATTGCATTACCACACTCCAACTATACAGTGCATGGTACTGACCGCTGTCGGCGTTGTGGTCGTGAAGGGAGCGCTGAAGTATTCTACGTGAGCGTTAGGGTGAATCAGTTGTATTCACTAATCGGTGGTAGAGTCATTATTTTGTAGTTTTGTGACGATTAATAAGTGCTTCTATGAAGCCTATGTTACTAAATAATATTTTGATTTTTGAATTTAAATGTCTTGTATAAACGCCTCGATGGTCTAGTGGTTTAAGTACCGGGCCTCGGTCTCGAGGTTCTGGGTTCGATTCCTGGGTCGGGCAAAACTTTGTGCTGATTTTTCTGAACACAGCCCGGGTTCGTGATCACCAGCCCGCATTTGGCAAGCGTGGTGATTAAGCCAAAACAAATCTTTGTTACAAAATCATGATTTGAAATTGCAGTGGGACATTAATAGGCTGATAATTTACTTTACTTAATGTCTTGTCTAGTGAGTACTGACCGCTATCCGCGTTGTGGTCGTGCGGGGAGCGCTGTAGTATTTACATGCGAGCGTTAGCGTTAGGGTGAATCAGTTGTGTAGTGTATGTCACACCTCCCTATATATTAGCCTGCATAAGGTAACTATAAAATAGATTATACGGACGTTGCGCAAAGAACTATCTTTCATTTCGCTCCCGAAGTCTGCACATTGCAGTTGTATTTACTAATGTGTTGTATAGTACTGACCGCTGTCGGCGTTATGGTCGTGCGGGTTGTGTATGATGCGGATGCGCCGCTCGTGCAGGTCGGCGGGCAGCGGCGGCGGGGCGGCGCGCGCGTCGTCGCCGCCGCGCGGGAAGTACAGCGGCGCCGTGTGGCCTAGGAGAGCCGCCTCGGCCCCGGTACTGCAGGCCAGGATGACGAGCTGGGGCAGCCGGTGCTGTTCCAGGTGCCGCCGGATCGTTCCTAAAACGTGATATTTTTATTTAATTTTCAATGTTTGTTGCATAGTATAACTAATTAAATACTCTCACATCTCATTACTCTTTTACATTAAAACCTTAACAGAAAAAAAATCGTAAAGGCAATTTCTTTGCCATCAGCGCGCAAGCTAATCTGATCATCAGATGCATATACTGCAACGAGATTGTGATTTTATAGAGCAAGAATCGTTGCATTGACGAGTTCGGAAATATCATTTGGTGGAGAATAGGTTGTGGCGCCGGAGCGGAAGCATCCTAATGATTGGATCAGGAGGATGCTCCCGCTCAGCGAATCCATCAACCCAGAATTTCACAAATACAATAACTTAGCCGAATTCCGTGCAGTAGTAAATTATCATATCAGGCAATAGACACTCCGGACGGCTTTTGCACCATCGGGGTGACGTCCTCAGAAATAACGTTGTGCCTATGATGAAACTGAATTTGATTTGCTGAGGATGCACTGTAAACTGCGATAGTTTGATGACATTGTTAACAGTGATGACAGTGGTGTGTACTCACGCAACGCAAGATGCGCGGCGAGGTCCGGCGGGAAGGCGCGGCGCGGCGCGGCCAGCGCGCCCAGCGCCAGCGAGCGCGCGCCCAGCTCCGCCGCGCGGCACAGGACATTCCTGATAAACAACAAAAAGTCAAAGTCAAAGTGGTTTATTTTGCAATTTGATTTACATAGAAATTCTTTTGCACGACATAGAAATTCTTTTGCACGACAAACTACAACTAAAGTTTGGGTTAGTACAGAAGCGACACCTATCTACATCGCCACAAAGAAGTAGTTCCAACACAACTCACCAGAAGGCGCTGAAACGCACCGCGATATTTCCATACAAACCTACACCGCGCAAGAAAAGTTTCCGCCGCAACTAAGCATATACACGACTACACCAACACAGTGTAGTAATGACCTCGGTCCCTGAGATAGATCACACGCTCGGAAGAAATAATTCTATCTTTTAGAAAATGGGTGATTTTTTTGGATATGTACAAAACACACTGTGAGCCTAAAGCTTACCTAGGTCGACTACATGACGATATCAAGCGGTGTTTGCAGATTTATGAAATAACCTATGCTCATGAGGATGTATAATTCCAATAGTGCCATAATTGTACAAACCGGTCCATGTTTCGGAGACTATGTTGCCAATGCCTATACTAGACCGATATTAGAATTGAATTGTCATTGAGAATCATCAACATAATATAAACATCCGCCTTTGCCAGTTGCAACCTCGGCCTAAACGTCGATACGGCCATTATAGCCACTACTATAGTAGAAGTTACATATTACAGAAATGACTTTATACATACTTGTAGCAGTTGACAAGCGCGCTCTCCGCCGCCGTGTGGTACTTGGCGGTGTAGTTGGGACACACGGTGTGGATGATATGCCGGCATCGAAGCCGGAAACCCGGCGTCACCACCACCTCCCCCGTGCGGCACTCTGGAAACCAAACATGAGCTGTTAGTGTAATCATTATTTGATCTAGCTTGGATTTTAGTATTTCACTAAACTACAGTCAAACAAAGAAATATATTTTCCGGGCCTTCTTCTTTGTTTTATCATTCAATGTATTGTGTATTAAGTCACAAGTCCGCCTGCCTAGTATGGGACTATGGGTATAACCGTACAAGACTTAAACAGTGGACTGCAAGTGATTTTATGAATTGTTATGCGGCTGGCAGAATTTTCTCCTCGCTGGCGGCATCGACCACTCATGTGTTTAGTCAGTATTACAGTTTAGTTGAGCCTATGTGCGTAATTTCATTTCAGCTGTGCGGTGAAGGAAAACATCGTGTGGAAATCTACACACCACGAGTAAGTGAAATGAAGAAGGCAATGGCAAACTACTCCATTAAAATTGCCAAGAGAGTTTGTCGTGTGTTTCATTTCATACAATGTTCCCGACCCTTAGTAATGAGGATTACGACTCAAGGAGGAGAGTTATAGTGATGGTAGAGACAGTGGGTGAGGAAGTCGTACCAAGTCCTTTAGTGAGTATCTCCTCCTTGAGCCCCGCGCCGGCCGCCAGCATGATGCGCGCTGACTGCATTGCATTCTAGCAGGGTCTCATCTGTGGTGCCTGTGTTGCATCCACCTGCAAGTATGTATGTAATGTAAGGAGTACGTACCCAGTCCTTTAGTGAGTATCTCCTCCTTGAGCCCCGCGTCGGCCGCCAGCATGATGCGCTCGCTGACTGCATTGCATTCTAGCAGGGTTTCATCTGTGGTGCTGTGGTGCGGCCACCTGCAGGTATGTATGTGATGTAAGGAGTACGTACCAAGTCCTTTAGTGAGTATCTCCTCCTTGAGCCCCGCGCCTGCCGCCAGCATGATGCGCTCGCTGACAGCATTGCATTCTAGCAGGGTCTCATCTGTGGTGTTTGTTATGCCGTCACCTGCAGGATATGTGCAATGTATTGAGTACGTACCAAGTCCTTTAGTAAGTATCTCCTCCTTGAGCCCCGCTCCCGCCGCCAGCATGATGCGCTCGCTGACTGCATTGCATTCTAGCAGGGTCTCATCTGTGGTGCTGTGATGCGACCACCTGCAGGTATGTATGTGATGTAAGGAGTACGTACCAAGTCCTTTAGTGAGTATCTCCTCCTTGAGCCCCGCGCCTGCCGCCAGCATGATGCGCTCGCTGACAGCATTGCATTCTAGCAGGGTCTCATCTGTGGTGTTTGTTATGCCGTCACCTGCAGGATATGTGCAATGTATTGAGTACGTACCGAGTCCTTTAGTGAGTATCTCCTCCTTGAGCCCCGCGCCGGCCGCCAGCATGATGCGCTCGCAAACTGCATTGCATTCAAGCAGGGTCTCATCTGTGGCGCCTGTGTTGCATCCATCTTCAGGTATGCATGTAATGTAAGGAGTACGTACCAAGTCCTTTAGTGAGTATCTCCTCCTTGAGCCCCGCGCCGGCCGCCAGCATGATGCGCTCGCTGACTGCATTGCATTCAAGCAGGGTCTCATCTGTGGCGCCTGTGTTGCATCCATCTTCAGGTATGCATGTAATGTAAGGAGTACGTACCAAGTCCTTTAGTGAGTATCTCCTCTTTGAGCCCCGCGCCGGCCGCCAGCATGATGCGCTCGCTGACTGCATTGCATTCAAGCAGGGTCTCATCTGTGGTGTTCGTGATGGCGTCCACCTCCAGGGATGTGATGTCGCCTTGCCTGAAATGTTTACATTGGCGGATTAGTCATTACTCGTACCTACATACATACGATACTAGATTTGGGCAAAAAATTTTTGAATTTATAAACACGCAAATACATTTCGTCTTAGGAATCCGCCGGGATTCAAATCCCTCGGTATACGGGCGAGTGCACTGACCATTATGCTTCCAAAACCCTTTCAGAACCTAAAGTATATTATCTGTTTAAAAAAAGCTGGTTTGTCTTAGAGCTTGCAAATAACAAGGAAAACAGTGGTACGTTGAACCGTAATTGCGCCATTACAACTAATTCAATAAACTAATACGTGAAAACAAAGAAAACTGCATACTAGCAATTACGAGCAATCCACGGAGGAGTATGTTTCAACATATTATTGACAAAGGAGAGACGAGCAATAACCTTTTATCAGACAGTTGATCTTACATCCATATTATCCCTAAACCACTACATCAAACTAAATGTTTACATAAATAGAGCCTAATGAAGGTACGGGTTGCTTATCTCGGATTACAGTCATTGCTTGCGACACAGTTTGTGAACGTTCACCGGTTGTAAACTGCCAACTAATAGCGGTAGGTACTAGATATTCACAAACGCTATGTGCCTATATCCTTGAAGCCTTGTATGAAACTATGCATTTGGATAAGGACGACAACAGAAAACTGACTCAGAATGATGTTCCATTGTTGATGTTAAAAAAGGAAATCTTCAGCTAATTTGTAGCACACATAGATTCGCAGCAATGACCTGAATAGATGAAATAAGGAATATTTTATTTCATTAGATAATTTTAACTTGCAGTTTCTTTCGATTTTCCTGTATTAACAGATATTCAGGAAAAGAAAAAGTATAAAATTACAGACATAGTGTCTGTTCTAGGTTACAAAATATTTGAATTATATCTTATTTCCGGGTATCAAATATCAAACATATCAAATGTATATCAATTCACATCGGGTATCTTTTTCAGAGTATAACATTACATCTCGTTAGTAACAAAGTGAACGAATTAATATGGTGAGTAGTCTTTGTAATCTAACTCTGGTATCCATAACCAATATCCAGACTAGAATGAATACTGGGCTTATGAAACACCGACCGCAATAAAATGATATCTCATTGGTTTGTAATATGAGATTTTGGCTTTTGCATTACATTATTGGAATACATATAAATCGGTGTTTAACTCGATGTTTGGTAGAACAAGTAACTATATAACTTATTGAACGATTATGTTGTGGCGGAACAACCGTGACCGCGCTGCTGTGGTCTCAAGCTATCTGACCTGACTACTCAGTCACCTTATTTAATACTAGTTTTTTCCCATAGCTTTGTCCGCGATAACAGAATTCTTGTTTTATCCCATGGAAGCATTTAATCGGGATATAAAGCCCGTACCCTGCCTGTTTACCAAATCCCATAAAAAACCGTTAAGTAGGTTCCGCGTGATTGACGGACAAACATCCAAAAAAACAAACTTTCACATTCATCATATAATATCCTCCGACCGATTTCGGTCATGGCGACCACTTCGACTCCTAGTCATGTCTATGCTGATGCGCTCTAAGATGGCTAGTGTGAAGTATGATATTCATTGTTTAATAAGCCTAGGATTTTCAGCGGAAAAAATAAATCATTTTCAACGGTTTTAAAAAGAAATTGATCAAACATACGACCATAGTACTTCCTTCTTTTTTTCACGTCTGCCGAAGCAAGGGCGGTAATGTTTTTTAAGTCGCTTAAAGCAAAGAATGTGTTCCAAATTCCCTTAGTTAAATGAACTGACTGTGGCGACACCTATCTACATCGCCACTTAGGAGTAGTTCCGACACAACTAAACAGATGGCGCTGAAACGAACTGCGATATTCCCATACAAACCTACATCGCGCAAGCAGAGTTCCACCGCGACTTAGTATATACTCGACTACACCAACACAGTGTAGTAAGGACATCGGTCTCCGAGCTAGATCACCCACTCGGCAGAAGTACTTTTATCTTTAAGGGAGTGGGTGATTTCCCTGTACTGACCATATCGCGAGCCGGTGGTTGAGTTCGTCGTCGCAGGGGTAGGGCTGCGCGGCGGCGGCGGGGTCGCGCGGCGCGGGCGCGGGCTGGCCGTGCGCCCAGCGCGGCAGCGCGCCGCCCGCGCACCCCGGCGCGCGCATCACGCACCGCGTCGGCTCTGGAAACGGCAACAACATAGGAATTAAATAAAAAATAACCTAATAAGCCTTGGACTAACACACCAATTGCCTCCAAACTAAACTCGAAGCTTGTACTATGGATGCTAGGGAACGGATCATCATCATCAACAACCTATCGCAGTCCACTGCTGGACATAGGCCTCTCCTAGGGCTCTCCACTCAGTCTGATCCTCGGCGACTAGGGAACGGATAGACATACTTAAATACATTAATATACATCCATGACTCGAGTACAAATGCCGATGTTCATCACACAAACATTTGCCCCTAGCGGGGAATTTAGCACATATTGCTTAATAGTTTGCACCCGCGGCTTTGCCCGCGTTATCAAGACTTCTGGGAGCAAAACCGAGAAAAAAAGTATCCTATTGCCTAAGTCAGCCCATACCCTGCCTGTAAACCATATTTCATCAAAATTTGTTCAGTAGATTTAGCATGTACCGTTGATTGTCCGTAACACAAGTGCTTAAGCTACCTCAAAGTCAGATCAATGTATGTGAATTAAAGGGAAATCCCTTTAATCAATTCGAAAACACACAAAAGAAGGAATAAAAGTTATAATAGCAAAATTATCTTCTAATGCATAGACAATCATCAATCAATTGCCCACAACCGTTTTCCTACACCGGTAAACCTTTGTCATCGGTTAATAATGATACTCCATTCCATATAAATGAGCAATTCGTGGAATTGTACACCTATGTCAATAATACATTCGAGTCTTTAATAATAGTGTCGTATGCCGCCTGGCATTAACGAATTCCCATGAAAACTGCTTTACTAGTGATGGGCCTTTTTCAACTTATTGCACAAATATGAATTTATTTTCTAAGAATATATGCTAAAATCAATTAGAAAAAGAAATTTAGAAAACTTGTAACACAAATATCTGAATTTACTTATTTAATGTATGTAAATGTTCTATGTATTTTAAAAAAATGAACGATTTCGAAAAAAAAATCGAGTGATCAGATCAACACAAAAAAAAGCCAAAACATAGGTTGGTATATCCTAAAATCGGTAATGACAGACTCAAATAAAACACAAATGATCGTCGTATCAGATAATCACATTGGAATTAAAGACAGTAAAAGCTACCAAAAGACCCGTCACTAATAAAAAAATATTTGATCTAATGCAGTTTTATTTCAAAGGAATATTTATTATTATAAAAATATTTTATTTCGTGTAGACTTCCTTTGTTCCATAAAATAACCGCTGAAACAATAAGGACAATCCTGTGGCCTAGATCTTGATGTCGGGACTCAAGCATTATAATATATTTTTTGGAATCGTTCCAAAATCCATAATGGAATCAATAACCGTCTGGGAAGAACTAGGGAACTGACTGAATAATGTGACTAGACTGAATTCTGTTTAAAAAAGGAATTGTCTCGAGCTAACACTGCGGCAGATTATTGTAGCAATTACTATAAAAACTAGTGGAATCTACATTTGAATATTTTATGGGCGTACGCTGCTGTTTTAGTAGCGTTAAAGGGTACGCGCAAACGGACAATAGGCAATAGCGCGACCCTACAGAGAACCGATGTAAAATAGTATTTATTTAATAAACTAAGATGCATTTAGTAGGTACTTAGTTCAGTGTTTCGCTATGTCAGTCCCGCAAAACACTTTGCATGCAGCATCAACTGAAGTGGAGAAAACTATAAAATTGTAAACTTTGCAATAGCCCTTCAGAGTTCAACAGACCATTCATCGAGAAATTGACCTACATTCTATGTATATCTGCTGTTATGTATGCCAGCTCTTCTTTGTAAAAGCCGCAGCCTACACTAAAGACACGCTAACACAAAGGAACTACTATCACCGAGTGGACAGTAAATCGAATAATAAATTTCCCACTTTACGTGGAAGTAACAGAGTCGATTACTGCATGGTTCCGGAAAACAGTGAAATTGTACATTCAAAGAGTCAATATCTAGGGCACAACCCGTGACGTCAGAGATGCACAAACGCTATCCTTTGCAAACGCATTAATGCGGAGGGAGACGGAAGATTCATTGAGTGCAAGGGAAAATGAAGGATAAAATGTCTCGCCATGTTGGTAGTTTATTCGATAAAAAACGACCTAAGAACCTTTTGCGTGACTTAACTTGACGCAATATCGTCGAAGAAAAATTGTCAAGCAATATACTAATTTATCGCAACTCACGACAATTGGTACCAGCGAAAGTCAGGCGATTCTAGATACATTATTGTCATTTTAGTCTGAAGGCACGGATGGTTCAAAGCATAGTTAATTTTTCCTTGAAATCAAGTCAATATAACAGTTATGTCTTATTAGCCAGCTTGAAAACGCAAACCGGTATAATAGAAAAAAATAAGTTATTTTTGTCAATTTGTAGGCACCTGGTACCTGATGCAAAGTAATGTTCATTGATAGACATGATATTGGTATGTGAAATGATTCAGTAATTTTAACATCTACAGATGTTGTTGAATTGGTATAAAAAATTAGAAACACACAAATAAAACACTGTATAATGCACTAGTATGAGACAAAATAATGTTCGTCTTGTCTTTTGAAATTTAACCGGTTTTGCCTTCTACTACGCAAATTAAAATGAATGTTATTGTATTAATCCAATAATTATTCAAATTCTAAAAGTAGTTTTATAATGATAAAATTGGAATAACTTAGAAAACTAAAACAACAGCTGTTCACTTTTATCTGTGCCAAGAATACTAATTTAAAAGTCTATTAGGTTAGTTAAACGCTTAATAGTCGTATCAGTATTATATAAGTCGTAATATATGTACTTTTGAATACACATACATAATCAAGAATTCCAGGACCCACTTTTACCGCGCACGAAGAGAAAAAATCTACATTGTTCATTACGAACCTTACGACACACCGAAGGTCACGTGAAACGTTACATAACCAGAAATAAAAATAATAACTATAAGTGAACAGTGGCTTACCTAAAATAGTCATAATACTGACTAAACGTTGGCACGAGAACAAACTCACAAGTTTAGATCAATTACAAATTTCAAAAATAGAATTCTATCGAAGGGACGCACATCCACTCTGTTCCAAATACGGATGGCATGTGACCTCGGAGGGCGGGAAGGGAACACACCCCCTAGGTGACGTGCCGCGCGGCGGGGCGGGGGCGGCGCGTGACGTCACGAGGGCGACAACCTCGGGAACTGGGTCACGAGATCGGACTGGTCGATCTGCACTGCTTTCAGGAAGTAAGCCTTTTGCGAGCCTTCCACTTGACGGGGCAGACGTTGAGCCAGGTATATCTGATTAGCAAAAAGGTCGTCGCAGCGAAGAAAAACGGACGGCTCGATACTATCGTTTATGGATGAATCTACTTTTTCGGTGGCGTAATAGGTAGGATGGCAGTATATCTTACGCAGCTGCGATATACAGGGAACTCTTTTATACAAGGTGGGAAATTCCCTACTTGTGTATAAGTAAAGAATTTTGAAAAAGGTGATAGAATCTTGGATAACAAATTAAGTTTGAAGTGCCACATCTTTTACCAGAGTGTTAAATTCGCAAGTGTTGGCTGGGTCAACAGCTCTTTATTACATTATTACAATTTCTGCGTTACTGCTAAAATTCCTTGCAAATAGAGCCTAAGCCGAGTTGGGACTCACGTTAGACTACAAGATTGAAATGAAAAAGATAAGTCAATATTTTTAACAATTTGATCATAATCGAGCTCATCTGGGCCGCAAAATAACGTAATTACGGTTCAAAACACTCATTCATCTAGCTTATTTCACAGACAGGACCTTGACACCATTAATCAATTGAAATCTTCTCAAGATTCTTTGGCTCGCTTTAAAGATTTTTTTATAGGTGCTCGGAATGCTTTAATTTAAAGATTACCTGAGTTTCTTAATGTTTGTTTCCTATATAGCTTTGTATAACTCTTACTCGTAAGGTTTGATACCACGCCTTGCCTTGGATACTATAACCTACTATATTTCGCCACTAATAAAATTCATCTCAGAATAGAAACGCCTCGGTTGGAATACGTGTACGTATCTGATTAAACAATTCCAGTTCAGTGGTCCAGATTACCTCGTGTTACACAGTTATCTTTGGCCGGGTTTACTAAGATGGCTTTGTCGTGACAGTCTCCATTTACATAAATGAAGCTCCTCCATATAACCAAACAATAACTAACTATGTAACATCTTCATTCTCATATCCCGGAAACGGACTTACTTTTGCCTAATTTAGTAATAGTATATAGGGTGTATATTAAGTAATAGTAATAGTGTGTAATATGTAGTATGTAATGTATGTATAGTAAAGTATGGTATGTATCGAGGTAGAGCTATGATGCTGCTATAGTTGTAAACTGTAGATACTAATGTGAAACGGAAACCCTAGACCCTCGTACCGTACTATTGTAATTTATTAGTCTTTGGGCCGCCGTAAACACTCACTGTACTACATACAAGTCATAAAAACTTAAGAATTTACTCATGAGTCAATGGCATGCCATTGTTATTCTCTTGTAAATACTTTGTTTTTCCGCCACTAAGTCAAACAAACACATTAACGATTAACAGAGAACCTTTATGATAAAAGTCGTATAAATCCAATTTCTTTGTCGTCTATCGTGAAAGGTACGACAATGGTTGCTCATTTTATAGACCATCCCACCGAACCAATTCACGTCTCGAATAAGTTTCATCTTCGAATGTCGCTTCCCAGCCCCAACTCGCCCGCATTGAACGAATAAAACTTAACCCTAGATTAAACACAACTTTTCTTATTTAACTTTCGTATCAACATTCAAGTTTGTAGACTGCATTACCTCTGTGTCACATTGTTAATGGTGCAGTCACTTGCTGTTTTGTATTTGTCACTAAACTAGGAAGGCTTAAAGGATAAGATAAAATTAGCAACCCAACAACGTAGGTAAACGGTATTTATCTGCTACACAGTGGCGTGCATAGGTTTTTTGACTAGGTAGGCACAAAAACTAAATGATGCGTATAAAATAAAATCTCAGCTGTTTTATACAAATAGAGTTTTGGGGACATACCGAGCACTGCAATTTATCCATAGTTGTAAGTTCACTTACAACACAAAATAATTACACAATACTATTACTTCACTTAGATCACTGAAAACCAATGAATTACAATAATAAGCTTTTGAAACTCGCTCGCAAGTAGTTTTGCAAATAGACAATAAAAAACATGGCTGGTGAAGTTCGTATTAGAAAACTTTTTAACTACTTTTAAGTTCCAAAATCGTTATTTCAGTCTAATTAGTTTAAAAATGAAAAGTTAATTTAATTTTAGAATTTTCAAATATACATAAACGAGTATAAAGACATATATATAATTTTATGGATAAAATTATTAGTATGAAAACGCCGAACATTTGGCGATGCTTGCGCCATCTTTTGTCGTGCAGATAAACTATGTCGATGCTGCAGAATTCAAATGAAAAACAAAATACGTATATGTAGGCACGCGGTACATATTAGAGTTTTACGTCTATGTTCAAGGATGGCTTGGATTAACACAGAGATATAATTGCACAACGGATTGTAAAATAACTAGACATTCCTCAGAACGCGTGGTATATGCGCAAGATGCCAACCCATTATTCCATTGGATCTTATCCCGCACGATACAACCAACGATCTGAGTTACGTCAAGCGAGCTGTCACTTTTCCCGCCAACCTTCGTGGCCAACCAGCCAGTGACATTCGCTTCCCTCCAAAGAGTTCGGTATTCAAAATTCTAACCACAGAGTTTGGTATCGATTATTAATGTTCACAATTACAACTGCGCCGGCACGGCCAAACCTGACATACGCACGTCCCTGTGCGTTCTACGTCTTACAAACGCAGACTATCTGCTAGCTACTACGCTCGTCCATTCCTGACTCAAATCAATACCATAACAGCTTGGAAAAGAACAACGTTCACATGATTCAGACATACGCTCCAACGAGCTGCCCCCTCTATCCCCACGGGATAAACAGAACAAAAGAAGACGGTCTGGACGTTGACTCTTACGAGCAAGCCCATACGTCATTACCTCACAGGCGAACTTTCACTCATTGAACCAATCCTCCATCTCACGCAAGGCGTAGACGCACTCATTGAGTTCACCCTCCATCTCACACAAGGCGCAGGCTCACTCATTGAGCTTAACCGACATCTCAACAAGGCGTAGACTCACTCCTTGAGCCTACCCACCAACACATCAAGGCATAGACCCACTCATTGAGCCTGCCCACCAGGCGTAGACTCACTCCTTGAGACTACCCATCATCACATCAAGGCCTAGACTCACTCATTGAGTCTGCCCACCAGGCGTAGACTCACTCATTGAGACTACCCATCATCACATCAAGGCGTAGCCTCACTCATTGAGACTACCCTCTATCTCATCAAGGCGTCGGCTTGCTCATTGAGCCAACCCTTCAATCGACCACACACACAAACACTTGTCTCAGAATGCTACGTATCAGCTTGACCGAGGACGTCGACCGCTAGGTCAGTCCTTCCAATCAACTACACGCGCAAATCTCTCAGAATGCTTTGTATCACTTCAACCAAGAACGTCGACCATTAGGCCAGTCTCTCCAATATACGTACACGTGCATCACCCTCACACACATTTCTGACAAAAATGGAACTGTCTCACCAAATAAATGTCACGAATTTGCTTCTAACTATCCATTGATCGCGGGGCACAATTATTGCACAATTATATCTCGCTCTAGTGTATCACTTTAGGGGTTTCCATTACTGATTGAAGCGATTAATAATTTCGATCACGGTCTGCCTGCTCTGAAGTAGAACAAAATCGGACAGAGACACGTGATACTATGAGTTAGTCCAATCGATCCTCGCCTTAACAACTCCGTCGAAGCGCGCGAATCGTTTGAGAAGCCGCGAAACGTAGTTCCCGTGCCCTTGCATCTAGTCGCTCATAAACAATGACCGAAACTGGTTGCGATGTATGCAGCCACGCTTAAAACTAATGTCTTCCAGCTTCGATAGACAGCAGCAGTGTGCTGATGCTCCGACACGGTCATCCTGCGGGCACACGTCCTCGTGTGAAGTTGTTGGCGACGGTGGACCTTCATCGAAGCGCCATCTCGCCAGCACTTTTGACACGTGAAATGTCCTTTTGCATATCTGAAAAAGAAACACACCAGCAGTATACTTTGCCTCCACTCGGCCACTCTTGACCAAGCTTCTACAAACATGGTAAAATTATCGAAGATCCAAAATCATTAGCCTGGATCACGCAATACTGTTGTTTTTTGTTTTTATATCAACGGAAGACAAACGAGCAAGACGGTCACCAGATAGTAAATCATCACCACCACTACCCATGAACATCAACAAAATCACAAGGGTCACTTGTCTCTACCTTGTTGCTTGTAACATACCATACCCTCCCCAACTGAGTACTGGAAACCTTAATCACCAACAGAAACATAGCAGAACAGATACGAAGTGCTACTGCAACGTTGTCTTCTGATAGGTGGAGGTACTTCCCCAGGCAGTTGCTCATTTGAGAGGTAGTACACCATTAAGCTCTATCCATTTTCTACTACAACAGAAACTGACAGCACCTCGCGAGTTAAAACCCTTAAGGTACTGTAACTTGCAGATCATCAATCCTATATTACTCTCACACATTCAACCAGTGAATCCATGTAAGTACATCGTTCAGTGACTAGACACTCCAGTCTCGTCCCTCCAGGCCCCGTCCTCCTCCAGTGTTACACGCCTACCGCTTTCCCACGGGCTACTTGAGTTGCCTTAAGAAACAATGATTTCTACCGGGCTACGACAACGTAATAACTACTACGGTACGGTCAAACACAAAATCACCTTACACGAGTTTCAAGCAACATGCAATTGAAGCTCTCTCGTCATAATTCAAACCACTATCGATTTCAACTGCTACTTGAACCACACAAACATCGGACTTAACATTTGTAGGTGTATGCGAATCATTACAAACCCCTTGCTTGGTACTAGAGATTCAACAAAACTCATAATGTACCTACTTGAAGGAACAAATGTACCTACGAAGATGTTAACAATCAGAGTGACTTGCATACTATTGAATCAAAATCCCAAAAATGAGCTCTGTTTAAGACCATTAAAACTAAACCAAGGTATATCTCAGCCAAGTCAGCATTGTCTGGTTATGCGCTGTCACACTCTTCGTATTGCCACAAAACAAATTCAACGGTAGTGAAGGATTTAATCTGCGCTATAAACCTCAAATATCAAAAGCCTCATATAATTAATCAAATCGTTACTTATCCTTTTAAAACTTAATGCGTATCGCGATTCTATACAGCAGAACGCACACATCGAGACACATCACTCGTCTCTTGATCGTTATGCTTTCAATGCCTCCATCAAGCAGTCTAGTAACACCTCATCACCATAATCACGCGATGTGCTAGGAACTTCAGGTATCAATCATCATCATTGTGATCAACAACTCGTCTACAACTTACCTTCAGTCATCCTTCTTAGTCTATCTTGGGCATACTTGTTTGTGATGTTCACCATATAATAACTCAACGACCTAAAATAATCCCTTCAATTTGGGGTCAAATTTCATCTTGTTACTGATTCTTCGTATACAGAATAGAACGTAAAACAAACTTCACTTCACTAGAAGAACAAGGCTAGCGAATTGAGAACAACTAAGCTAAATTATGTTTGCCTATTACAACACCTAACACACTAACGGACTGGTAGGACATCCTAAATGATCATCACTGCACCGTGTGACAATTAATCTAAATTAACACTGCCACCATTGTTTCGCGTTGTAGGCAAACCGGTAAGAAAGTAACTAGAAAATCGACCTTAAGTTCCAAAAGGCTAGCGAGACTAGATTTGCCTCCACATTACGCGGGTACAAAAATCATCTCAATATAAATTATGTTGTAGTCAATACCGCCACTCACTGAATTTACTTTAACGAACCTTTATTGCTGTCATATTCCCAAAAAGCTAAGCGTAATACACAAAAATCAAATCACACTATCCATACATGATGTCGCTTTGTAATTATCTATCCAGTAAAGCGTCTAATAAAATGTAAGGATTAGGTACTCTCACGCAAGGAGGCACCTAGCCACCGACAACGGAGCGCGCGTTGCTGCTTTACCATCAGCGTCGGTTGCCATGACAACGCTACGCGCCATTGTTGTTATTTTTTATTCAGACATTTTCACTCTTCATTTTATTTAGTCTAGGAACTAATTATGTACACGCCGTAACTCATGGCAAGCTCGTTTACTTCAACTAACTTTAAACTTTTTTAATCAACGCGAATACAAAACTATGAAAACAATACAGCTCACCACATCATGCTCCCAAGTGCACTCGAACAAGGCAGAAATCCACGCGCCGCTCATTTGATCTGCCTGCACCCGCTCCCGGCCTGCGGATGTGCCGCCTTGTTGCCCTCTTGTCGCTCCCGCCGATGTCGTCGTCGCCTTCGCACGGCCGCCGCCCGCCGTCCGCCGTTCTCGAAGTAGCCGTCTTCATCGCTTATATCAGAGCTTTAATCCTGATTCTACTGCTCCACAGACACGCACCACATTCCATTCATTACGTTATTTTCCGTAACAGGTTGTTCGTTTTCACAACTACCACCGTAGCACAATATGAGACGTTGCAGTTATGATGCAACTGCATTTTTCTACTAAAGTTCCTCCGCCATTTTTCACAACTGGTTTCTTCGTTTTGCTGTGCGAGCCTAAGGTAATCCCGTGATGTGAACCCCGCCTTGTGAGCTTGAGTGAATCCCACTTCTGATGTAGGCACGCGGTACATATTAGAGTTTTACGTCTATGTTCAAGGATGGCTTGGATTAACACAGAGATATAATTGCACAACGGATTGTAAAATAACTAGACATTCCTCAGAACGCGTGGTATATGCGCAAGATGCCAACCCATTATTCCATTGGATCTTATCCCGCACGATACAACCAACGATCTGAGTTACGTCAAGCGAGCTGTCACTTTTCCCGCCAACCTTCGTGGCCAACCAGCCAGTGACATTCGCTTCCCTCCAAAGAGTTCGGTATTCAAAATTCTAACCACAGAGTTTGGTATCGATTATTAATGTTCACAATTACAACTGCGCCGGCATATATATTTATTAATTTATTTTATATGTAAGTTTCAGAATGCAATTTTTTTTTATAGAGATGTTTATATCATTTAATAACGATTATTTTTTAAAGAAACTCGAAATCTTTTTACGTGTTAATTTATTGTTTGACTTTGAGCGCCATCTTTTAATGTGCAAAGGTAAACTAACCCGCGCACTTCTTATTCTTGTAATTGCGGTACTAAATTACGTCTTTTCATTACTTATTATTGAATTTGAACTGATTATACCTTGGAAGATCGCTTATTAATCGATTTTCATTTATTTTTGGTGCTTACATTCGTTATTTATCCAAAAATGCTTTTAAGATTAATTCTCGTTCGGCGTAAGCAAGCCTACTTTAGGAAGTTTATACGGCTATTTTAAATGTCACCGTCTAGTTTGGCGTGTGCACTAAAATGTGACTTTTCAATTTTGTCGCGTAGCCGGTCATACTGTATTTTGACAGCTATGATAAGATATCTCATAGATGCCGTCGAACTTGTGCCTACCGAGTTCGTCGCTATAGAAAGTGCCGCGTAGAAATGAAGATTTTGAAATGATGATTGAAAATTCACTTTCTTTAGTTTTACATTGGTTGTTTTATGTAATTAGATGTTTTAAATGACAAAATTATTATTTATGAATGTAATGACTAATTTAAATTTTTGTTAAGGTAGGCACTGCCTAAATGCCTATATGGTATGCACGCCACTGCTGCTACACACGTAGGAGATAAATATGAGGACAAAAGTGGATTTCGCAAATCTAAAATAGTTAACAGAATTATTTACATGGTACTCACTCAGGATGCGTCTAAAAGTGTTATCCCTGTTATGGTATAATCTAGCAATCTAGCAAAACAATAACTCATGAGTTAGGTACTTTATTTTTTATCTCTCATGTCTTTCCTTAGAAATTAAATTGTAATGACTTTTTGTCCGTTCCGTTCATGGTATACCGTTTAACGAAAAAACCGCATTTGTTGAACAGCTATTTTTATTTTTGTTTTAAAATAGGGTCAAAATACTTACAACAATTCAATTAAGATAGGTAAGACACAAATGTATTAGTCACAAGTAATTAGATATACATACATAATGTTATTTTCTATTCGTCTGTTGCACACAATACCAAGACCTTTATAGTCGAGCTGAAGGCATTTCATTAACATTGTCTGGTGTTTAAACCTAATGTTGATAGACTTCGTCATTCTGTGTTTCTATTTGTTTTTCACTTGCGCAATCGTCTTCATAATTATTTAAACGTGAAGTCCTTTGTATGGCTTTCTGTTTAGTAGAGTCGTGATAATTCGGCCTTTGCTGTATGGGATGGTTTGTTTTTCTTTTGATATCCGTCAGATTTTCTGTCGATATTATTAACCTTGGCTTTTGATGAAAAAATATGGAAAATTATATATATGGACTATTATATTGATGGAAAATTACTTAAGCGCTATTAGATATCTTGTGTAGATGGTTAACCTTTAGAACGCCACGGTCGGCACTGGACGACAAATGAAAAAGTGCCCAACACGCCACCGTCGTGTATGGCCGACGAGAAAACGACATTTTTAAAACACAAAATAAACATACTAAATCAACTTTTCTGTTATTCTTTTTCCTATTATTTAAAAGTACTTTAATGATGTATTGTAAAATGGCACGAAGATATATCCATCAGTTACATTTCACTAGCAAAAATTATCACTAAATATTGCTAACCGAAATGGTGTTCTCCTCACGCCACAGTCGGCAAGACACGACAGCTAGTGATGGGTAAGTTAGGTAAATTAAATGTTGAATTTATGAAATATTTTATTGAAAGCAGCTTACTACTACATCGATAATTATTTTTTAATAGCAACTATTTGTATCTGAATATTCTTAATGCGTAATATTTATGAAATTATTGAAAAATTATTACTATTTATATCTATCGATCGATAGTTAACTGTTCACTCTCGCGCATCCCTACGGAACAGCGCATAGACAGTTACCTGTACGCCACAGTCGGGAAGACACGTCAAGCGGTGACGTCATTAGCGCTACGGGAGACTGCTAGTGATGTCCTATCCTATTATAATTTATAACGGGGAGTATAATATGAATAAAAATGGGTAGCAGTCAAATGACTACCGAAGAACTCCTTCGTGTGTTAGGAAGTGTAGAAGAGGATGATGAATGAAGGCACTTTTGAGCTCCTAGATTGAACTACTGTTCTAAACAAATGAAATTAAAAAAAATAGAATATTATCTCTTAAATAGTCGAATAGTTCGTAGCGGCCTCTGATTTTTTAGATGTCATTGATTTTACTTAGAAATTATTCTAAACCAAAAAACGTCGAAAATCGCTTTAAGATCGCTGTGAATCTCACCTATACGATAATATTATTGAACAAAATTTATACCAGAATAATTGTTACTTCATCTTCTTCTTCCTAGCGTTTATCCCGTTTCTATACGGGGTCTGCTTTGACCATGATCCATGATTTGGCAAGTCTGGTTATTACAGTGAAGCGACTGCCATCAGACCTTCGTAACCCATAGAGGGGAACCAGACAGATTGGATCATGGTAATAATTGTTACTTCATAATATTTTATAATGAATTTATCATCTTATTTCGATAAAAACTATAAATATAACTGCAAAATTACTACAAAATATGTGCCGGCCGTCCGAACTCAACTTTTTCTCGCAGAGTGAAAATTTGTTATACTAAGCATGAATTTATTATCCTATTTCCATAAAAACGATAAATACAACTGGAAAATTACTATAAAATGTGAAAAGGGGCATTTTACGCAAAAATCATGATCGAGATGTAACAGGCCTCTTTAAGTAAAAACGGAGAAAATCAACTAAAGCTAAGTAATTAATTAGTAATCTAATAAACAACCCTTTCTTTACCTTGTTGTTTATAATTTAAAATAATAATTATAAGTTTACTTGAAATGTCACATCATTACCTCGCACGCAAGAAAGCTGTCAAAGGTCGTGCCAACCACGCCAGAGTCGGGTCTTCCCGACAGCGAATGCCTACACGAACGAGATTAGTGATGTATCTTATTATTACCTGATTTATTCGTTTGTAGTTCTAATGTCTACTTTTACTTTGTATAGAATTTTGTAACTGCTGTTAAATAATACGAAATCAAAAAAATATATTTTATTTCAAAAATATGTGACGAATAGCAGAGATTAAATCGGTTATTGACAACTTATCGATAACATCGTTGGCATTCCTATTTTATTTGTAGGTATTTGCTCTGAATTTATGGCTTGGCGTGGGAAGGGCGCCGATGCGTTTGAGTACTGGCGTTCAAAAGGTTAACAATGAAGATTTGCTCCCGTCACCAAAACTCAGGTATCTACTTACTAGAACATTGTTATAAAGATCGTTGCATTTTTGTACTCACATTGAATAGTTTAACTTAAATCGATGTTTGCATTTGACGTCACTTTACTCAATAGAATATAGAATTTTTTACTCATTTTCCCAAAAAAATATAGTTCTAAACCGTGTTCTGTTTTCCGTGACTTCATTTAGCCAACAAACGTGCGCCGGAGCGGATTACGAACAAACAAACTGGAGAACAATAAAATGGAGTCATTGTTTTATAACACAACAATGGATGGATTTAGTGGATAATCTCAATTTACACTCGTGTATAACCTTGACGAAAGGTTTATGGTGATAATGTCTCTAACGAACCAACAACAATGTACTCGTCATATTATGGAAATACATTAGAAACAATAGTACATTAAAATAGTTACTGATTGTACATGACAAATTCATACGTTAATGTCATAGGAAAGCTAGAGGTAGGAAAATTTGGTTTAAGTAACACAAATGTAGATCACGGAGCGAATAAAATATTACAAGAGATAAATAACAATGAACATTATTTATTCGTATTGACGTCCTTGTAACAGTGATCCTTGTATTATGAGTATCAGTATGAATGATACCGAGTTCCATATACATTTTTTTTTTTTGAAATTGCATTTTTATTTCAATGATTTAATGAGTTATGATAACTGAAAGAAATTAAATAATCTTGTTCTTAACATGTTAACGAGATTTTTTCAACATTGGCGGTACAAGGCCATGATAAAATTAATGTAAAATCGAGCCGGACCGATAACAAATAATTTCTTTCACAACTCTTTGTTTTAAACGTAAACACTGAAATCCTTCAGCGACATTGATGCTTCAGAACGACAAAGACCCCCGTTTGACTCCTGGTAGAGTCAATTTAAATTCATTATTTTTTTTAGTTACGTATATTTACGTTTGGTTATATTGAACGAATCTTTAAAATACAGTCTTTACTAGTAAACATACGACGAGTATAGTAGGTACTAATAGTAATCAGATGATCGATTATGCATTCGTGGTGTAGTGGTTAGAGCGCTGTGCTCAAAAACTACGAACTCGGAGGTCGTGGGTTCGAATCCCGCGGGGAACACTTTCACTTTGTGTTGGTTTTCCCAGTTTGGTTAGGACATTGCAGGCTTGAATCACCTGATTGTCCGATAAGAATGATGATTCCGTGCTTCGGAAGGCACGTTAAGCCGTTGGTCCCGACTATGATCCTACTGGTCTGGTTTCCCTTGTGGTTACGGAGGTCAGACGACAGTCGCTCCATTGTAATAACCAGGCATGTCAATTCAGGATCATAGTCGCAGCGTACCCTGGGCTCCAAGGCAATGGCCGAGGATGCAACCGGGAGAGGCGCTAGGATGATGATGATGATCGATTATGCATTGTTTCGTGAAATAAACTCTGCACGTGGAATAAAATGGCGACTGCATAATTTGTTTCATCATTCATTCATATCATACAATACATCGTTACATTTTGAGTTCTCTTAATTGAGAAGAGAACAGTTCCTATGGTATCATAGAAGTCATTGGCAATATCTTTAAAGGTTATATTAAAATCAATATGACTGTAAAGCATAAAATCAACCATTTGTAGGGCATTGTAACCCTCACCAAACAAAGTGCATACATAATTGACAGACTCATGGGAAAATAAGTCAGTAGGACGGTCAATAGAAGCCTTCTATTGATGTTCTTCCTATGAATGTTTCTATATCTTTGTATCACTATGGCTCATGGAGTCATTATTGGAAAGTCCTGTAAAGGCACGCTTGTCGACCGTGATACAGGTTTCGGGTTAGAAACCCGGGGAGAACCAAACTTTGTGATAAGGTATTTTTGTTACATATCCTCAGTTTTGTTTAGGAATTGTCTAAGCCGTTTTTGTGGTAAAAGAATGTTCCATTCACCAAACATTACGCCCTGGTCTTGATTAAGGAGTTAAGTAAGTTTTCTGTAACAGCAGGGGGGCGACAACAATTTTAGTAAAACTGTATGTATTGACAGATCATGTTGGTAGTAGCGTTAATTACGCACCACTCACCAGATAGCACTTTATAGCAGGTGCTAGTACTAAAATTTTAATTAAAAACGTATTCATGTTTCTGCTGAAAATTTAGGTTTTCACAGCGCTAGAGGATTTTTTTTAAATTTCAAGCAAACTACTGAACTTTTTCGCTGAAATTAAAAATTGAGATAGCGACAGAGGAGATCATTAAATATACGTAAAATACTTTTAAAACAAAAACAAAAGCTTTACGTCACTTTTTAAAATAAATATTGACGACCGGCTCAATGGCCTATATTCCTTAAATCGTTTATTACACAACTAAAGCAGCTGTCAGCTGCCGTTTTTATAACTGAGATAGTATTTAGTAACATTGACACAAGCTTAAGATAACGAAAAAGATTAAATTACAAAACAAACTATGTATCATAATAGTGGAAACCGATTGCGGTTAAATTCGATTTTAGTAAATTCTGTTTTTGATTATCTGAGTTATCAATAAATTCATTGGGGTTATTAAAATACTTTGATTATATTTTGTAATGAAAATAGCACCTTATTAGTCATCCATACCCTTCATCTTAATATTATTGTGTGATAATATCACTATGGTCACTAATTACAATAACACCAAAGAAATATGGAAAATATTGGGTCATTTCAATAAAGGTAATAATAATATTACCTTTATTTTTTATTTCGATTCGTACATTAACTAAACATAGCTCTGTCCATATGCGTAAACGCTTAGAAGTAGGTTAAGTAAATATTGTAAATTGAAATTCAAAGATGAGCAGCCTTTACATCTGCAAGCGATCTATGTCAACAACATTACATAAACCTGATTATCTCTAATGTCTACAATGACTTTAAGGATTACATGGTACATTAAACCTTTGATACTTTTTATTGCATTATGGAACAAACAAGGTGTAATGAATTTCATGAAACAATTTACATTAAAGTCAAAATACACATTAGGATCATCAAAAAACAAATACGACGTAAACAACAAGACGTCTGAGTAATATTTATTTATCCAGACGATAAAGTAAGTTCAGAATGACTAAATTTGCAGGAAAACTGTTTGGCGAAGAAACAATGTTGATGTCGTGGAAATAAGGTAAAATAGCAGTAGTAATTGCCATTGTTTTGAACGGGGCCTAACTGTGAACTCGGTTTATTGCTATCATGCCTCCAGACTAAATAGATAAGCAACAAAATGTATGCCGTTAATAGAACGGTATTTTTATGACCAATACGACCGCAGTGAATTGTTGAAACATTTTACACTAACAACACAAATTGACTGCGATAGGCTGATGATGATGATGACGAAATAATCTTATTTAAGAAGGTTGGATCAAAGATAATGATAACACAGAACGTCAAAGTTGCCTGTAACCATTGCCAGAACAGCTTGCAAAATCGTTGAAATAAACAAAGAAACATGTGCCGTCAGCGAGGTCGTACACAAGATTACTGCACCATCAAAATCAATCGTTTCAGAATAGGAAATTGTAATTGTTTGCTTACAGAAACTATTAATTAGTCCAACCAGGACAGACCCTGTCTAGACCAAAAATAAATGAATAAGAAATTGTGACATTGTTGGAGACATTTAAGTAGGTACTAAAAGTCCTTGTTTGCGGTTTCTGCGTTATCCTCTTATTTTTTCCACTTTATTTTTTTCCCAAGAATAGTTGGCGGCAGGCAGGCGGCCAAAAGCAAAAGCTTTATGTATGTATGAAGACATATTGCAACGATTCCAGACTTGCATGCGGAAAATAAAGTTTAAAGAGCTATTTATTCGTTTGCGCGTGGTAAAAACAAAATCATTTAATAAAATATCAACGCAATTCACCGTGAAAATATACGAGTCCTAAAGTTCCAAATACTTTTGCAACACTACTATTACTCCTTTAAGAATTTTCTTTCCTCTTAGAGTACACGTCCCATTAATCCTAAAGGAAAAAGTTAACTGCCTTGAAACCGGGCCCCATAAAGCTAAATACAAAGAACCTTTTCCTTGTTGGCTCAGCCCGGCAGATGGACGACATAAGGTATGTTACTTTAGTGCCGCGACATTGCGTGTTATTTCTTTCTTTTAGTTAAAGAACTGGAGCTAAACAATCCTTTTTTGTACCAGTATTTTTCATTTGGTGTAAGTCTCCCTTTTTATTTTAAAAGTTATGTATGGGTGCATAGCATACTGCATAATAACGGCGTAATATGTGTAACTTGTGGGAATAAATATGTTCAGAATTTGTTACTGACCAAATTACACGCTAATTTGTGATAATGGCAAAATTGTTTGATTAGTTGAAAATATTTGTAAAGCACTAACAACATAGAATGTAACCGAAATATAATGTATGAGTCAGTATAAAGGGGCGAAAAACGGTGTATTTTCAAACCGCGTTACATCTTATAATACATAATAATAGATAACATACATTCAATGGAAACAGAGTGCTGTGACTAATAATGTTAACAACGGTGACGGCACCGCGAAAAACATATAGCAGTTTAAGGACAGATTAACTAGTCATTACAATGATTCCTCCAAGTACATGGTTGAATTAAGTTGAAGAAAACAAAAAAGAACATGGTGAACGAGGAAAAGCAATATCTAAGAGAACCATCACTCACTAGCAATAACCACCGCATATGCACCTGAAATGCAAGATATTAAGGAAAAATAAAATTCGATGGCCTCCATGCGTGTAATTATATGAGAGTATGTCTGTCTAGTAAGCAGAAGCCTAACTGAATTTTGCGTGAAAGGTTAAGGCTACTGTTTCAACCAAACCTTATGTAATCAACCGTATGCAGACACGTAGGTACAGATAACGAACATCAATGTCATTTGACTTGATATATGAATTCAAGAGTTTTAAAATATATGCACATTAGCACTTTTACATTATGTATGCCTGGTAAGCAATAACGTATTTGTAAGTAATACATATATCTTTATTTAAAGTAATAGTTAATCACGTGTAACTTGTAATATTTATATTCGTAACAAGTAACATTTTTATTCGTAAAACATAAAGAACTATAGAGAGATTTTAAACGAAGATAGTGTAGAGCTTCGTGCTCGGAAAGTAGATTTTGTTAACGTTAAACGACCGTATAATTGCGGGGAAGTCTACCTTGTTAAGCTTGCAGGTCATTGAACCGAGAGGTTTTGCTGCACGCTCGCTGCTACTGTAGCTAGTTGAAGGATATCGTGAATCTGATTAAACCAGCTTAATTTAAAGACCTTGCATTTTTTGTAAAGGCACGGGCCGGAAGCTTTTTTCTCGGTTTTAGGTTGAATTACGACGAGTTTATGTTTTTTATCCAAAATTAGATTACATTTGCGCAAAAAAATTTGGTGCGTTGATACCTATATTGTAATTTTAATTTAAAATTGTAACATGGATTGGACGTTTATCAGAGAATCACCATTTGAAATAAATATATACAAATATATTGACAAAACTTAATAGATACTTTATTACGATTTGACGTATTATAACCTCTTAATTAATAACAAATTCAGATGAATCATCACAAAAAATATACCAGATACATTGTCGAAAACTTCAGACGAGCCCCCATTAATTGCATAGCTACGTGTAAGACACCAAAGCAACAAACTGAAAATTATTACAAAAGAAAAACCAGCCTCTTAAAATATTAAGTACCTAGTTACTGGCAGCGAAATGAATTGTCGTAAGTAAACTTCTGTGTTAAGACACATCACGCAGCTAGAAAACCTAGGGGGGAATCATCATGAAAAAATATTTGCATGCCAGATACATTTTCCAAACCTAAGACAAGCCCCCATTAATTGCACACCTACGTGTAAGACACCAAAGCAACAAACAGAAAATAAGTATAAAAGAAAAAAAAAATTGGCCAAGTGCGAGTCGGACTACCGCACTGAGGGTTCCGTACAAATTTTATTTTTGACGTATTAAAAAAACTACTGAATAGATTTTGTTCGAACTAATTTTCGTTGGTAGTTTTTATGGTAATGTACATTATATATTTATTTCAGATTTATCATCCTCTTACTTTAGAAGTTAGAGGGGGGGGGACACACTTTTTTCCACTTTGGAAGAGTCTGTCACGCAAAGTATTCACTTAAGAAAAAAATGAGCTTAGAAACCTCAATATAATTTTTAAATACCTATCCATAAATACCCCACACGTATATGTTCAATGAAAAAAAATATTTTCAGTTTCAGTTCTAACTATGGGGACCCCCCATTTTTTTAATTTTTTTCTATTTTCGTGTGAAAACCTTGTTGCGGTTCACAGAATACATCTACTCACCAAGTTTCAATAGTATAGTACTTATAGTTTCGGAAAAAAGTGGCTGTGACAGACTGGCGGACAGACAGACAGACAGACAGACAGACAGACATGACGAATCTATAAGGGTTCCGTTTTTTTGCCATTTTGGCTACGGAACCCTAACAAGCCTCTTAAAAATATTAAGTAGCTACTGGCAGTGAAACTAATTTGTCGCGAGTAAACTTCTGTGTTGGCACACATCACGCAGCTGGAAAACCTAGGGGTTGCATGTCAAGAACCTCTCAAGGGTACTCTGCAAATATTTTACGGCGCTCGCCGCCTTGCTTCGGGTCGGGTCATTACCTAATTCACTTTTACGTTGTCTTCGGTTTCGGATAAGACAAAATAAAATTTCCATAATGTCCTTCCTCGATTCGCTTTATCGTCGTCAAGGTAGAAAATATTAACATTAGTAATAGCAAATGTTGTTTTCATTCTATTTATTAAGTTACTAGGCGCCGCTCGCTACTTCGTCCCCGTGGATTACGGTTTCCGCACACTTAGTCTTAAGCTTAAAGCCTTCCTAGTCAAATGGACTATCGAATATAATAAAAAATATTTCAATTCGAACCAGCAGTTCCTAAGATTAGCGTGTTCAAACAAACCAACTCTTTAGATTTATTATATTAGTTAGCAAATAGTACAATTAGTAGTTAGCAAGTTGTTTCATTCTATTAATTAATGTATGAAAGAAAGAAGACCTTAATAGTATCAAAGCTTATTGTATCGAGCATTAAAAGGTCACTTCATCGATTGGAAGTAATTGACCATAGTGGTTAGATCATGATGTGGGCAGCGGCTGTGTAGGTGGACGATGAATTACTTAAACAAACTGAGAATTCAGAGGTTTAGTATGAAGTTGATGTGCATGCAGACAAAGAGCACGCATTATTTTTAAACTAGCGAAAAACTTTTATTTATAAAATAAAATAGTGTTGGTGTTTTTGGAGCTCTCATGGCGGGTAGAATTTATATTAAGAGGAGGGGTCAGACCAAATAGGCATGTGCTGCTAAAGAGCGTGCTTTAATTAGTGCAGTGCGCACTAGTTACAAATAGTTTGTTTATAATAGAAATACTAAGTTATTTAATACAACCAGAATACCCGCGTCACTAGTCCTGTTCTCTAACACTGAACCTTAACCTAGCATAACATTGTCACCTGGACAACATTAAAGCTTACACTTAGCGAATAATACATTGCACACTTGTTTATTTAGCCCTGTCCATACCTATCGGTTTGGAATGCACTTTTCTGTGGCAATATCTCTTTGAATCAGTGGCATGTCGACGTTAGTCGAAAACTAGCCTTCGTTTACTATAAAAAATCTTTTTTGAAGGATTCTTTAACTGTTATCTTGACTTCAAGCGGCAGTTATTGCTAAATAGGTATGTATGCAAATAATCGATTATGCATTGCATGTAGTGGGACCAGTTCTATACTATGTAATTAGTCACTTCTACAATTACGTTGTAGTCTTTTACATAATACATGAAGGTCTTGAGATAGATTCTGTTGTTGTTGTTGTAAAAGATTATTAGTTGCATCACGAACCCAATGAGCAAAGGAATTGATTGGCAGTTAGCTCTTGGTATAGGTTAAGTAGCCACTAAAGATTATTACAAAAATTATACATATACTATAGCAACAGTTGAACAACATAAAATGATGATAAAGAAGAATTTACAATAAAACGTTGAAGTTTGAATAAGTTAAACCGGAAACTAAGATTCATACAAGATTTATATTTTTTGTTTGTCAATGTCATCATCATCCTAGCGCTTGTCCCGGTCGCATCCTCGGCCATTGCCTTGGAGTCCAGGGTCCGCTTTCCTGCTCTTTCTCCTCCATTCCGCACGATCTTCGGCATCCTGCGTAGTAAGGCCATTGGCCATTTTTGTTTGTCAATGTCTTTAAACAAAATAAGGCTTCAGTTCGCTATTTTCGGTGTACATACAAGAACGCTATTAATTAAGATCTCTTACTCTCATAGCTCCAAGACGCGGAAAGACCGCATTAAGAACTCACGCATTCGGGGTAGCCTTCGTGTCCGTGATATTGCAGATAAACTGCAGGAGTGTCGCCTACGTTGGTACGGCCATGTTTTACGGAAACCGGCCAGCTACGTGGGAAACAAATGCCTCACCATGCCACCACCGCCGGGTCCCGGAAGAAGGGGCAGGCCCAAGAAGTGCTGGCTTGGCGTCGTTAAAGATGACATGCGTGCCAATGGTCTTTCCACCCTGGATGCCCAAGACCGTGCGAAGTGGAGTAGGTGCAGCAGGAAAGCGGACCCTGGACTCCGAGGCAACAGCCGAGGATGCGACCGGGACAAACGCTAGGATGAGGATGACTCTCATAGCTCCAAGAGACATCAAACCCGTAAGATCGTAGAGCATTCATAATATGTTACTTTATTTGCTCTAATTTAGTGACTTCATTATAATTTTTTGCGATACTCTGCTAACGAGGCAGTCATTGAAATTATTCAATTAATTTTAGTCGGATAAAAAATAAATATAGGTAACTTGAACACATAATTATGCTAGTTGTTAATTAAGAGTATTTTTATGTAAACGCAGTACATTTCAACATATTAAAACATTACCTCCTTTAAGTTCGTACCGTGACTATTACTATGGTAGTTATTTTATCGAAGTTGTTTCATTGTTATAGGTTACTAACAAGGATATTAAATGTAATTAATGTTTTTATAAAATAAAATACCGCATGCATGTGTAACACGCATAACGCCAGAGTTATTTAATATGCAAAGTTTATCGCATAAAATAATAAAACTAGATTCCGTAGGTACCTATACAAAGGACGCGTTTTATTACTGCTTAGAATCTGGTTACGCATTATATTGAAGCAACGTCTAACAGGATAAGTAAGTTATGAACTTGGAAGTCCCAAGAAAAAATTGAGGATAGTTTTTTTCAATAAAGCGTATGAAAAAATAACACTAGCTTTAGGATTAAAAAGACAAACAGCATTCAGAATACATCAGGCATCGAGCAGTTACAATCAGAATACGTGACCCGGTCTGCATTTTAACTCATAAAAGCAAAGGTTCACCATTGAAATTGTACAATTACTGCTTTATCTTCATTGCTTAGATCCGTCTACCACCAAAGAGTATTTTGCTGCTTATAAAAACCTTTAAGATCATTTTTTGTGCCACAGTAGAACAGCAAAAAGTACTTCACCTACTTGTAACACTTTGTGAGCAGTCAAGAACAGTGATGTCAGCGTCCTAAGCGGTTCAAGGTTGATAAGCGTATTTAAGTCGAATGGAGAATCAAATCATCGTAGTTGACATCTGAGTCATTTCTATGACAGACAATGATCGAATCTGAGTGGTAGATGATAACTTGTGGTCAACTACAGACACCTACTACCTACAAGAATTACCCAATAGCGATATGCGTACATGAGTTGACGAAGGTAACCAAATAGGGAAATTCCCTCCACATTCGCTGAGTCTCTAATTCGTGAAAGCAAGGGCACATAGAGTTATAGTAGAGCCTTAAGGCTTCCTCGATAAATGGACCACCAAACAAAAAAAGATTTTTTCAATTCGAACCAGCCGTTACTGTGATTAGCGCGTTCAAACAAACAAAACAAACTCTTCAGCTTTATTATATTACTAAGTATATAGTTTATTTAAGAGAGGTAGAGCTTTGTGGAAATTCCACTTGAATGAGCCGCTCGTCTGGGGGAGTACCTCTACCTTACAGAAGACCGCAGTAAAGTAGCACTTCGTAACTGTTGTGCTATGTTTCTGCTGGTGAGTAAGGTTGCCAGAGCTCAGTTGGGGAGGGTATGGGGTTAAGGCCGGCAACACATCAACAATACCTCTGGTGTCGCGGATGTCCATGGGCGGCGGTGATTGCTTACCATCAGGCGACCCGCTAGCTCGTTTGCCGCCTCTGACATAAAAAAAAAACATAACAAAAAGCAGTTAAGAAAACCATACAGTCTTCAGAGACACTCAGTTTAACGTCATCGCCAAACCAAACGTTTATTAGATTACGGATATGAGGACACAATTACAAGAATTGGTTTTCCTCCTCGACCTCTAGAAATTCCGTCGATAACTCTGAATTGAGTAGGATATAGTTGAATACATTTCAATTTATTAATTGAACGGTAGTTAGGCTGTTCTGCAAGTACATTCTAGACTACAAAATTGAGTTACCTATTAGTTTAATTGGACAAGATGTTTTTTAGCCGACTGTCGAGTAGAGGAGGGTAATGTGACTTGAGCACATATGTTTGAATCTAGATGAAGTTACTATTTGCCTGAAAGTTTACTAGATTCCTCTTCCTCGCTGTTATCCTGTGATTTATTGCTCTTAATCTGATTCCAAATCACGAATCACAGAAAAAGTCCAAGCCAATAACTATCCAACTGTAAAATCCAAATCTAAGCTAAAAGGCAAAGGTCATTTGTATTCAAAAACACAATAAACAGCAACTTTGAGAACACTCCAGAGACAGTGTTTTCAAAGCCGTTATATTTTACCCACGTTTTTGTTTCAGAGAGTCGTTTTGCAATCTGCATCCATATCTTATTTTGCGTCATCGTCACTATGATTTTGATTGAATGATTTATAATTTACCTTTACCAAAATCCCCGAGCAATCATAAATTAAAACAACATTTTACATGGCCAAATTGTTGAATAAAAATCAACAATATTCTTTATACTATTCAGATATAATATAATATACGTTATCGATTTCACACTATGAAAAATTATATCCAATTGTGTTGGCCTATATTTTTACATCATTTATTCGTTCGTTAGATATATTATTAGAGATCAGCTAACATTTAAATAACTGTCGGAGAATATTGAAGGACAAAAATCCATAGCTTGTCTAGTTTTCCTTGTGTAAAGTTCTTATTATTCACTGATTATTGAATCGTGAGCACGCAGTTATTTATCTCTATATAACCTACTTATAGTGTTGTAAACAAGTAAATTACTTGAATAAGCAACTATGGAGAAACAAAGGCGTTCACAACTTGATTGACTTATATCTTCAAAAGGCAAACTCTAGTTAGGTATCACCTGAATATGGACGTTTGTCACTCTAAAGAAAAAGTGGAAGGTATTTCAGCTATTCATACGAACTGAGCTGGTTCACGTTTGGAGTTTCATCAAAAGTTTCATGTGGGATAGTCGCTTTGTGTTCAGCTCTTCGAAAAAATGTTCCAAAAATATCGGAACTTCGCTTTGTTTCCATCATATTTACATTTTAAATTTCTCCACAGCTTATAAAAAAACTTCAAACAAGTTCGAAAGAAGTTATCGAAAATAAATAAACTATAAAGTACAATCTTCTGCATTTAAGTAGCTTTTTTGACATTGCATGGCATGACGACAGCCAGTAAAAGTGTTTTAGAATAACATAACGTTCATTTAGGCAAAATGTTTTAAAAACTTAACATAAACAGTAAGCAGACGTTTTTGCATTAGCATTTTGTTTAAAATAAAGTAATGTTCATAAATTGAAACACATATTATTATTATGCGACTTGATTTGCCAGCACAAGGTTACGCAAGAGGCGCGGCAAATGTTGTCAGGTTTTGAGTTGCCCTAGAGAATTATAAAAAACATGTTCAGCACAAATTCTTTACCAGCCAGATTTTAGATTTTCAATTTACGAATGGGTTTGTTTTTTCATAGGGTTGAATAGAGGATGGTCACAACCCTTGATTGAAGGAGTCTTTCCTGAAATCTTCATAACACATACTTTGTGAGACATCTATCAAACAAGCAATAAACCTCTCTATCTACTAAATTAGATAACTTCGTTATCTTCATGATATAAAATATTAAAGAACCATAAAAACACCTTAAAATAATCTAGTGAAAGAACCATTAATACACCTAAAATGTAATCTAAAAAATAACGATAATAGTAAATACAACTACACTAAACAAAGCGGTCCGTTTTCTGTCTAAATCGCTTTAACAATTCACATTCAGTTTTGTGGTTTGTACTTACTGCAGTTAAGTCCCTTGTTATTCTCCCAACCCGCATAGCAATATTCATAATGTTTGTCCTGCGCTGCTTATATCTGATACTTATCTCAAATGGGATTTGCCTAAGGACATCGTTGGAATGTAAAGACCTTTTGTCTGAACAAGGGTGTCTTTTAAAATGTTACATAATTTTGGAAACGGTCCAAATGTCCTTTAATTTCTTATCAATAAATTATGTTACGCGATGGACAGTGGGATATTCAAGTTTTTAAGAATTAAGATGATATAACATGAAAGAACAATTTTGCTTCCACAAATGGGATTTGAGTCGTATTTTGCAAGATTGCCAGAACTTCTTTTATACGTTTCTCGACTTAAGCTTTAGTATGTGTTCTGCTAAGTAGCTCTCTGTGGTCAATTCGAGACCTAGGCCATCTGAATTTAATCAAATTCTAATCTTAAAATAATTAGGGCATGATCTATTTGCTAATTAAAAATAGTTAATTAAAAACGTATAGGTATTATTCAAAGAAAGTATTTTTCTATAAAAACTGGAACCCACTGGATTGTAAACATTATTGTTAAATCTCTGAAAACTTATTGTTCTCCACAATAAATAATGATAACAATCAGGTGATCGTTATTATTATTTCCCGCGCCTGTAGTCATCGTTTAACTATGCACAAACAAGAGACAATCAATTATGAGGGCCATTATTAAAACTATTTCGGTAACGCCGACGTATCGCAACAGTTAATTGCGTAAAGGCAAGACATATTATAGCTGTTTTCGGCCATGGCGGTCAACGTTCAGCTGGGTATGCAGGATATATTATAGTGCACAAGAACGTGCGCATGCACAGGTTCAACGGCCTAACGTGCTTTCGGAGGCACTGGGTGTAATATCACCGCCAACTTCCAAACTCGGGACCGTATCTGGGCTTTACCAGCATGAAAATTTAGTCACAAGTTTTCGGTTCTTCCGGAATCCGCGTTGCCAGATTTTATTATTGCCAAGTAGGGATTTTGGAACTATTTGAGTGAAAACTGCGGGATTCTTTCGTTGAAGGCGGGATGGAGGATGTCTGGGGAGAAAAAAATCCGGGCGTCCCGCCAAAATCGCGACGTCTGGCAATGCTGCCTGGGATTCAAAACGTGGACCTCTAGCGCTGCCGTCGCTTTTTATAGTGCTACCTCCTAGCCAATGCCACGGAGGCAGTTGATAGCAGCCCTATTAATCTGATATACGTGTGGTATGCCGTCATACACTTAGTCGGCTTCTCCGGCCGCGAAGCCCTGAAGGATTTGTACTATCCAATTTCGCCTTCGCTTGGCCATTTTTAATTCTGAACGCTTCAACTAGTGTAGCTAAGGCGATTGTGACGCGGTTGACGGCAGGATTCGTAATTTATGCATGTTTGGAAAACACACTTTATGTAACCTGCCTCATAGGTTAATTAAATTCCTCGTTTTTTCAATGAGAAATGAGAATAACCCTTTTAAGTTAGTAACTTTGACTGTGCTGAAATAACAAATAATCGTTATGCTTGGTCACAGGACACACGGGTATGTTTGAATGTCCATTTTTTTCCAATTTTCTCAAAATGCAGAAAAAATTACTTTATTTTTATAAAAATCATGATAAAAAGTAATGTACTTTCAATTACAATTGAAATGACAAAGCTTAATTTCATTTGAGAAATACAATTATTGAATTTACATTGTATATTGCCATACTGTCACCCTCGTCATTATAATATTTAATTATTATCATGACGTATTTGCCGCATTCTGTTGAAGAGCGTGATCACAAGCGTATAAATAAATTGTATATTTTATCAACAAGACCTGCTTGTACAAAACAATAACATTTTACTTGATACGATTGTTTGATCATGAAAACAGCATGTAATGATAAATCAACAACAGTTATTTCTAAAATGTGGACGTTAAAAATATCATCAATATAGTAATAGTCGCCAAGTACAATTATGTTAATTAACGATAACGCTGAATTGCTAATTGTTTTTAAAAATAATGGCGACCGCGTGTCTCGTATTTCATCAATTCAGTGGAAAACAACATTGTAAAATATGTTTCGCTTTCAGTCCACCAGAAAAACCAAATAAAAGATTCAATATAAAAATGAAAGAGTATTTATTTCTAGGTATGGGAAAACAAGATACACCTGAGCCATATAGGGAAAACAGAAGATGACGGCATTGAAGGAAAATAAATAGTTATGTAGTAGAAAACTAAAACTAAAAAATAACATTCATAGTACACAGTGCCACTGTGCACTGGGCAATGAGTTTGACATAAAAATATGGAAGAGCAGAGATCCTCAGTACGACATGATAGAGTTATAGCAACTTATTGGTATACGTACACACGTTTAGTAATAACATAGCGATTGCTTACATTTTTTATCGATTTATAGGTGCACACAACTTATGAATAAGACGTCATTTCTTTCATAGCACGAAAAACATCTTCATACGTAGAATAGTACGCAGGTACGTGTAGTATAAGTGTAGGAACACACTATGCGGAAAATACGGGACCGAACTGAGACGCGGCGTAATTAACGTTCCGTTGTGTTTATGATATGACACACTTTTAAATGGGAGATGTGACTATGCCGAAATAACGTCGCGTAATTTCGGCTAGGTCTTCTCACGTAGAATAGTACTACGAAATTGCTATTATTTAAACATAATTTAACCATATAGCAGGTACATTGAGTCTAATTCTAACTAATCGTAAACTACTGTTATCACGTGCTCCGCTGTCGATCAAACGGTCCAGCAACGGTACCGCAGGGTGCAATTCACGGGCCACTGGGTGTGCACAACACGGCTGCACTAATTCGTCACTAGCACGCCTACGGATCTATCACAAAGCGCCGAGGATAATAGCGCCATTCGTATTATATCCGCTGATCAGATGAAACGAGGTTGTCTACTTTGAGCACCTGGCCTAGTCACATTTTCTCTAAAAGCACCCATTAATACATGGGCTTGCTAAAAATATATTATAAGCGCCGTAGGTTGGCTCTACTTTGCCTGATGTTAAGCACAAGAGGAGCCCTTATTACCGTCACAATCGATGCGGTACTAAAGTGGTATCTTATGCGCTGGCATGGTCATACCGGCCCGCAAATGACTTCTTCACGCTTCTCTTGCTTGAAGGAACCAAGGTTATAGAATGGATTAAACACGTACGCTGGTAACGCATTTCATCGCTTGATAGTTGGGCAAAGAAGTGAATTGCCAAACTTCTGGTCTTCTAAACATATAATTGCTTGTTAAAAGTGGACTATACCAGGGGCTCATTGTGTGGATGCTCAAAAATACAGTCCTATGAAGCGACTCGTCTAACCCAGGTTTTATTGACAAGCCACCGTAACTACCTATTGAATAATTGTCGCCTTAATAGATAGTTATACGGGCATCAAATTGTCCGTCGTTTGCTTATACGCGGTTATCTTTTCCACCATCATTAATTGCTTGGTAAATGGTATAAGATACTGGGTATTTCAAGGTCATATCGCCATCAGAGTCGCTTTAGTTAAGACTGTGATGCTAATGACGACATTTATTTTAATTTATACGATAGACACGATTATGTGTATAATACATATTAACCTAGTCGTAAGATTTCATAACTTACCGCATTGTAAACTCGTAACCACTATAGCAGTTGCAAGACATAGGGGGTTAATGACCATCGCCAGAATAAGAAGATCATTTGAAATTAGCTTTATCTGTGAATCAACTACCTAAGTAAAAACATACATATTCCATGGCCCGATGAAGGGACAGTACCTTTTAGTGATCATTAACATGCAACCCATAGGAACTTTAGTGATCTGAATGCAAAGCACGTATCTAATTGCTTGCTAACCAACGGCTCTCTAGATGTTGCAAGATAACTCGTTAGATAAAGTTAGGGTGAGGCATACATAGGTTATGAGGAGCCAACGAGCATGTTATCTTGAATACTTAACGGCTTGGCTGCGAGCTAGACGTCTATAAAACAATGTACGAGTATCTATAGCGTGACGAAACGAGCCGAGGGTTTACAGTTGATAGAGCTAGAGCTCGAAAGGGTTAATGCCTTAAAGTGAGCGGTGAAAAGCTAGGGCTTACAAATAAACATGAGGTGTGGTATTCACAATTGAATTTAGGATTTATCCAACAAACAACAAGAGTCAAGGCCCTATTCAAACTGAAAGGTCAATCTAGAGCAAAACACTTAAGATATTGAAAATAAATGTAAGCACGAAAATTTCTGATGACGATATTGATAGTAATAAAGACAATATTATTAGCGTACACGACAGCTTTATAAACAATTCAATTAAATACTATTTAGTTAAACAGTAAGAAGGAATAGAAGACTGCATTTAACTTCGCTTCATATGGAAGAGAAACTTGAAATATTTCGTTGACTTACAAAACGCTATAGTTACGAAAAAAAAGGGATTGCAATAAAACTTGTAAAAAAACATACACGAGTTTCGAATGCGCATGGACGAAGCGAGGACTCGTTTCCCATTTCAAAATGCATGGCATGGAAACAATAAAATCGCACGCTTCAATTGTAACAATGATTGAACCGAATGTTCTACCGTTAGCTGCATACACCTAGCTTCCACTGTGACGGGTCAACAAACTTGAACGCCGGGTGTTCATTAACAAACGACTCAATTTTATCTAGTCCAACTAATCACCTTTGTAATTCTAAATACATATGGCTTTAGTTTTATCTATTATTCACCAGTTGCGTCACCTACCATAAGCCATAATTGAGCCTTTTAAACTACATACATATATAATGTAGTAAAAATTCCTTCACTCAATACCGAACCATGTATTTACAATAGGTATTTAAATCGCTACAAATGTTATAAATAGGATTGTAACTTCAAAGTTTCGTAGATATACAGGTCGCTACATCAAATTTTCCAGCAATAGCCGTGAATGAATCATCGTCGACTCGTCGAGTAACATAACCTACCTACTTTTAGACTTTTTGCCGCATGCCGTACCAAGGAAAGGTTACAACTATTGTTAATATTACATAAGTGAGCCAGATCGGTAATTCCGTAATCAAAATGCGAGTATCGCATGTCGGATGTGCTGCGTGCCCCATAGCGGGACAGAATGCCGGCATAACGATTCGGTGACACATTAATGCGCCATCATTACTGTACCTAAATGATTGTTCTCTCTAAGGAAACTAGGCTTTGTACCTACACTACGTTCATTTGAATTTTGCATTAAATTGAGTGAATGATGCCATTTCGGTTTAGTCTTAACAAATGCTGGCTCTAAGCCACATTAGTCATGCACACCTTGTAAGGAGTTGCCAACCAGTTTATGGAGAATTTAAGCGGTTTAAGCATAGTAAGTGCTTGGGTTAAGGTATTCAGTTGTTTCCAATGTCTGTTTTAAATCTGATTATATTGATATCTACGACTATAGATTCAGAAGATGGAATAAATTTACATCATTAAAATCAAAAGTTACATCTCTTCATTCATGTGTCGTTAAGTCGTTTCTAGTACAAGTGTAATAGCTTTGACCTCCGTTATCTCATTCAGAGACATCTTTTAAACATTTTAATCTAACGACTTTTGAAACGCACGCGCAGAAGTAATGACTTTACCGAAAAGCAAGAATATTAAGGCGATAATATTAATTGGTATTGAATCGATGCGTAGCAAATCAAAGAAACGAATGCATTTGATAGGCACTTAAGACCAAAAAAACTTTAACATCGAGTCCAGCTTAAACTTTAAAAATACATGAAAAACAGGTTATGATCAATAATGGTTTCAATGCCAAAATATACCACAAAAATTTTAAAGAAAAAAAACAAAGCCACGACATCTACCAATGCGGAATGCGGCTTTTAACCATAAATGTAAGAGAAATCTAACCGGACGAAGGTTCGTTCATACCATCAGACGGGAAATCCAGGATGAAAATCTTCTTTGCCCTCTTTCAAACAACTACACAACCACTATCTCACTCACACGGCAGATCGAAAAGTTTATTGACACAGAAAAACTTGTATTACGCGAAGGCACTGACACGATACAAGCGGCACGTTCACCGCTCACGACTGTCGAATAGGGACTGATGATCAACAACAAAATGCAATGCTAATAAACGCCTTCGGAGTTTGTTTACAGGAAACTGTGCTTTATTTGAACGAACCAGCGTTTATATTTGTTTGTGTAAACAAATGTGACAGTGAAGGCTTGCGTAGGTTATGCAGTTTTCAAGTAGCTTGCTTGCCCACGCCTAGTTGCGTAGTTCGCATCGCATATGAAACTTTTTAGGTTGTTAATTTAAATATTTCGAAAAATTCATAACGGAGACACGATGCTTTGCTCGTTAAATGTGAGTGCTTGATTTTTACTGCAAAATTATTTTATTTTAGAGTTCTTTTTGATGATGTTTTTAGTTAATGACATTCATAAACTTATACTTTTAATTTTGTCTGGCATTGCAAACAAAATTGATAGGTATTTTAATATGTGTTGCGATTATCATACCGCTTATCTGTCTTTTTCGACATAAATTATTTATAAGAAAAAAGCGATTCATCTTGAATAATATTTTGTATTCGCCTTTCTAACTTAAATGTACTACACATTTCGATAATGAACATTACAAATTACAATTATAAACATAAATAGGAAGTTACAACATAACAAATTCATATGATAAGTGAAAGGTTTTCCCTTCATTTGGTACGCTAGAATTGTAGGGCTTTGTACCTCAAGTTGAGCAATTATCGCAAAACGGGCTTTAGAAGAAGTCATTCCACTAACAGAAACCAAACCGGTCAGGCACCGTTGGTTTAGTCACGTGGGGTGCAAGAAAAGTCACTGTGAAAAGTCACATTTCACCTAAGATGATCCCAATGCAGGAAAATCTACAGTATTCTAAGGCATAACTACATAAGGAAGCCAATGATAAATTATATTAACAGCTCGTGGAGCTTGTTGCTTTGAAATAAAAGGGAGTGGAATTCTCTGCCGAGATCTGTATTTCCTGCACATTACAACTCGGGGCTCTTCAAGGCCAGAATAAACGGGCTTTTCCTGAGCAAGCACGCTCCATCGTAGACCACATAGTTGTTTAACATCAGGCAACTTTGTGGTCAAGTGCTAGCTTAGTCCTAAATAAAAAAAAAAACAACAAAAAAAAAAATAATTTTGTATATGAAATATACCTGTCACAGAGATCATGTTAGCTAAAATTTACTATAGGAGTATAAACTGTAACTGTACTGTACCGTTACCTGTTAACAGGCCATAATTGCAATAATAAGGGAATCGAAATAAGCTGCTAACCATTAAAAGAAAGCAACAGTCGAGTTTTTTGCCGCTTCTTGTCAGATTACTGCGTTCCTAAGTCGGCGGTAGAGTCATTCTTTATTGTGATATTTATTGACGATTTATGAGTGTCTAACTGTGGCCTACGTAAGTAAAGTATACACTGATTTTAATGTTAAGAGCAAACTGTGAAACGTAGCAGAAAATACTGGACGCCAGGCGCCGCTGCTTTTTTTGAAGTCGTGGCATCTCCTAGGTCCACCTATGCTACAGCGATTAGCACCATGGCTCTCTAACTCTAGTAAACATTTAGCAGTATTAAATCAAGCAAGTACACATAACTTCGTGTTTTTCGTCTACTTCAGATAACTGAGTAATATTCAACCTTTTTTATAGCCCATGCGATGGCGTGCCCGACTGAAACGTTGGAACCAACAAACTCCGACTCCAACGAAATCAAATTATTGTAATATTTGTAATTGTCGTCCTCATTGTTTTGCCGCGAATTATACTCAGATAACATGCAATTAGTCACACAGGTGTTTGCGGCGGCGCGTCTAGGTTTTATCTACTCGTATGAGAGATGGAAATTATGTAAGATGATGTGGTAAAGTTCTTTCTTTTAATTATCCAAAATTGTACGCGACAGGAACATATCATTTGACTCATCTATAGTTCTATACTAATATATAAAGCTGAAGAGTTTGTTTGTTTGTATGTTTGTTTGTTTGAACGCGCTAATCTCAGGAACTACAGGACTGATTTGAAAAAATATTTTTGTGTTGGATAGTCCATTTGACGAGAAAGGCTTTAAGGCTATTGGAAATCGAAATCCACGCGGACGGACTCGCGGGTGGCCGCTAGTAGTAATATAAAAAGTGTTGCAAAGTTTCAGGAAGACATTGCTTCCAGTGCCTTCTTTTCATACTAATGGACCTCGAAGATTCACCGTAGGACATTCTTCCTTCGCTTATTTATAATTGTCAAGATTTCTTCTCGAAAAATCTGACTGATAATAAATTTATTTAAAAGCCATTGATTATAAATTACGTTACCAGTTACACAAGGCATTGAATGTATTGATCAGTTTGCGGTGAAGGCGACAGTAATAACTCCATTAAACTGTCACAGCTGTTACTAGGCTTCCAGATTTTAATGTAACGTAACTAACAACGGCTCATATAGAACTAAAGCGGAATACTCGACCCTAGTCGGCCAACTAGCCAACTGAAGCAGTACAAGAATAAAGCCTATTAAGTAATGTCCCGGTACAAGGCGAAGGCTATATGGTAACATTGAAATCAGCAAAAAGACACCATGTCACGATACTCGTTAACACTAGTACTTTTTTTGCTGTCGGGTAATGTTCTTAGTTAGTCAAACCCTCTGTCGTGAGGCGGCATGAGGATTGTGTGGGACTCCTGGAAGAGCCAGACTACCCACCCACCACCACTTAAACCCGACAGGTCCCTCTGGTCGCGATTCAGTGGGGGTGGGCCAGAGACCCGGGTAGGGCTCTACCTACAAACACCTTTTCGCGAAGGCGTCGCTGACCACGTTCGAAAAGTACTTTGGTTGGCAAAACCCATCTTAAGTTAAAAAATATATTAATAAAATATAATGTTCCAACACCAAAAGCGACGCGTGTATATTTTCCACTACTACTAAACATAAACACATTTCCAAAACGCTTTCATGAACAGAATAAAGATTCATGGAGCATGAGACATCGTTTCCTTGCATGGCACATTTTAATGAGTATTTGAAGAGCGATTCCGCGAGAATACAGATATCACCTGTGATAGTCTGGATCGAGTCGAAATAACTTGTTTTTGTTGTGTTTACGACGCCGGTTTCTGTTCATGACGACAACATAATAACATTGTTTGTTTTTTTTATTACAGCATATTCAGCAGGGCTTCGTAACAACTTAACAAGATATGATCGAAAGGACACGCTAACATAACAGCTTATTCGATTCTTTTAAATATTACATAGTTTTGCAACAATTGAGTAAATATGTGGGATTAAAATAAATGAAACAGAAATAACAGTGAATGAAAATAAAAAATACCTATATGGTACCTAAGTCAAACTCCTACAAACACCGGATGCGTCACGGTTCGCATACCAAATTGTGGCATAGGTACAACGTGTGTTAAACTTATAGAGAAAGAAACCGAAGTCAGTAAGACATGTTATAAATTATTTATTTTTAGATATCGTACCTCCTAATATTATAAATGTGTGAGTTTGTTAGTTTGAATATCTGCCCTACAATCACGCTGAAACGGATGACTCTACTTACTACATGTATCTTCATAACGCGGGCAAAGCAAGTCAAAAAAAAATTTATTCCTATTCTTACAACTAACATTACTCAAATCAAGTCGAAAGTCGAGTGAAGCAATAACGCCCAGTACTTACTGAAAATAACCACATTTATACCGAAATACCAATGTGTTATTGGTTTAGTACCTACCTACAAAAGAAATTGTAAGGAGCGATTAAAACTATTAAAAGTGAACAACTGGGCTTTTAGGTCCAAGTACATACCCTACTAACATGAATTTAAATTGCTGGATTATCAGTAAATAAAAATTTAATCCTAATGTCTACGAGATTAGTAAACTTGATTGTAGTAAATAATAGAGTCATGGTAATTTGGAACTAGGTTAATGAGCAAAGGAATGAATAACCTGATATTTTGTGTTGAGTTTACGAAATACCTTTTGGGTCACACATTTTTTGATTGATTGAACTATGTGAACCCAAACAATTAATAACTTTATCAGAAATCGATTCCTCCGATCCTTTAAACGGATCTATTCCCAACATGTTTCTCCAAAGGCGATCAGATTTAATACGCCGTACTCAAAAATTAGTGCCCATTCATTCCTTAATATTTTAGGTTACTGTATTGTTGTGTTTCGTGACTAAATGATTTGATACTGTCTAATCGTGCAAGAATTAGATTAGTCTGAAAGATCAGTCAAATAGAAACAGGAAACAACACATGATACACCAAAAAAATTGTCCAAAACACAATAACTTATTATTACCACGTATACATTTTATTTAGAATGCGCATTCTTAATAAAGAAGCCAAAAAAAATTAAATTAGGATGCAAAAAACAGACTTTTTGAATAATTTAAACGGAATTTCTCGAGGACTTATCTCGTCGGAGCGCAACAAAATACCCTGTGACCCAATTCCCGGGTTACACCTGGGATGCGTTCGTGACGTCATCCGCCTACGTCACGGCTGACACACTGGCCTACATCCCGGGGGGCGGGGCGCGCCATTCAGCTCTGATCCCTGCACATGGGCCAGCCTATTTTTAGACCACAACTTCATTCACCGAAGGACGGTTCATGCGCTCCGCAGACGAGCAAGTACAGAAATAGTTCATTTCCGGGAATCATGCCAGCTATTTTTAATTTTGCAGTTAATTCCTTCTCCATTAGCTGCATTGCAATAAAATTGTTTGGAATGATTTTTATTAGAACATCAGTAATACTTCTAGCGCAGTTGAATTAAATTTACAATACATAAAAACTAATATTATTAAATCGCACTGGTAGAGGTAGATTATTATTCGCGAGGTGACCTCAGTTGCACGAAAAGGTGTGCAAAGATTGCCACATTTTGAGCTCTTGCGTTGGGCCTCCAAAACTTTAACAAAGAACTTGAAGGAATTGCTTCTTATATGTAGAATAAGTATTCTTCTCTCCACAATTTGAAAGAAGCAAAGACATGCAGAGTTCCGTCCATAATTAAACTAAAATTAAAATTCTTCCATTTTGAAATGTTCATTGAATTCCAATACAACTTGTCAATACATTCGTTATTTGTACAACGTAAATAATGTTGCAACTTCCATATTTATTTTTAGTCATTGTAATTCAATCTTGTTACGTGCCACCAGGTGTTCAGTACATTTGTATTCATTGACTTGTAATTAGAATTCTTGAAATGCTATATTTAGCACATTTTCATTATTAATGAATGACGGGCGGATGTAGGACAGATTTGAAATCCTTGATGTGTTTTTCTAATCATGGAAACAAATATGTATGTATGTATATGAAAGTCCATTACTTAAATCAAAAGAATAATTCGACACGAAAATTTAAGTCACATGAAGGGTTTAACGCAATAGCTTCGGACATGGTGAAATTTGTAAAAATATTTTAAACTAGCCATCCGCCTGCGGTTTCACCCGCGCATAATTTCTTTTTTCAAATATTCCCCCCTTCCCTTACAGTTCCGGGATCAAAAGTACCCTATTTTCATCGGGGATAGTGTAGCCAGCCAACAGTGAAAGAATTATTCAAATCGGTCCAGTAGTTTTTGAGTTTATTCATTACATACATATTATAGTGTAGAAGTACAAGTATACCTAAGTTATTAACTATTAAGTTGCTATAAAAGAGCGTTACTATTCCTTCAAGTCAGAAAGAGAAGACTCCTCTGAAAATGCGACTTTTCCTACGCCACGTAAATTAAACGCAAGGAAAAATTCAGGGCAAATAACTGTGCTGTGTTGTGATTGGAATGATGAAAAATTAAATAGCGTAACGATTATAATGGGTTTTTCGGTGAGATGTGTAATTAGCGGAAAATATCTCACTGCGCTGGTGAGATGGGGTCAGACGAAGTTATTTTTCAAGAATCGTACGAAATATTAACCAGACTTGTCAATGCAGGATCATAAATCGCAGCGTACCCTGTGCTCTAAGGCAATGGCCGAGGATGCAACCGGAAGAAGCGCTTGGACGATGATGATGATATCTCTTTACGATTACGACCTAGAAGATTCTAAATCCTGTACTGTATCAGACACTCTATCCTCTCAAAATCTTTGCTCCGGTTTACCCTGTGAATGAAAGGAGTGCGCTTTTCTGCAGTGTTCACAATCCTTTAAGCAAATTGAATCGAAATACACGTGCATTCCAGATTTTTTATAATGAAAACAAATAATTCTGTAATACTTGTGAGAGATCACAATCCTAATAAGAATTTTAAAGATTTTAATTTACACTTACAAAGATATCTTACAGGATAGCACAAGGATACGCAATCTTATTAACCTGATGTGTAGCTAAAATGAAATAAAACTTAGAAGACTACTTTTTAAACTTTGTCATAAAGGCAGATCTGATAGAGCCCGCGACTTTCAAAAGATGTTATCCAAGTTCCGCAATAGTATGAGGGCCCTGGAGATGAGCTTTGAGATGCCAGCCTTTTGTCTCGCGTTCATCTCTCATTCAGGTGCATGCTCGGCAACTCTTAGAACTAGGGCTGCCCACTATGAGGAGTGACTTTAAGGTTGTCTGCAAAAGGAATTCATAATCACGCAGGCGTAGGCGTAGGTTAAAGTACAGAGATAAATTTTTCAGAAATAGGTACGAGATTTTTTAAATTCTATGAATTATTGGGAGTCAAACGTATAAGATGGTCACCTGAGTGTAAGTGATCACCGCTGCCCATGGACATCAACAACCGCACAAGAGTCGCACATGCGTTGCCTGCCTTTAATACCCCACAACGTACACATTACGTACTATGATATATGAAAAACAGAAAATTTCTGTCTGAAACCAGAAAATGTAGGATCAGGTAAGTAAAGCAGTAGTTCGGGCAATCAAAATTGAATATCGATAAAATATATGGTAAGGTTTATTTATTCAATTATAAGTGTAATTGAATGAAGTGTGTAGGTAGCAAGGACAAAGTTAGTTTGAATTGAAGTCCCAAGATTAAGGGTGAGACTCCAACAAAGCGGAGATGTGCCCTAAGCGGCCAACAAGATTTCATTTCTCAGATGGTCACATATTTGGCCTAAAACCCTAATAGCTGTTTACGACACATCTCCTCTCCTCTCGCACTTCTCCGCTTTGGTGGAGGCACCCTAAGCCCTGTGTGACACCTGCCTTTTGTCTCGAGTGAGCTCATCCCGCTGTGTGCACGTCGCCTACACCTCTATAACACACATCGCCGCTATTTTCTTTTTTGCCTTTTCAAAGGTTACGTGGCGCTCCACTTTCGGTTACGTTGGTTTTTTTCTTTGCACATTTTTCAGTGTCTTTAAGGCCCAGTGACCCATTTTTTTAGATGAAAGGCAAAGACACACTCATACATTAGGGCGAAAAGAGTTTAAGAGTTGATGTTGCATTGCAGGTGCATTTTGCCTGCAGGATACACGGAGATAAATAAATAACAGTTTTGGTAGAATTATTATTAAATGAGTGGGTCAAACCATACTTAAGTAGGTTTGCCGAAATGTAAGGAACTAATCCGGTGGTGGCCTATAACAAAGCTAGTTAAAAAGACAAAGGAAATATTTAGACATGTCATTTGAGTGATCAATTTCTAATAAGAAATATGATTCTGACATGATCTTACTTTCCAGAGATATCTAATAAGAAAACATAGAGTTTTGCAATCTTATAAATCTGAAGTATTGCTGTGTATTGTGTACAGTTAAAAACTTAAAAATGTTAAAATCTAACTAAGTTCCTTGTAATAAAAAAAACTATTGCTATAGGTATTTCAAATTAATTTCTTAAATGTTTTCATATCATCATTTGTAGGCATGTTTTTTTCTCCTCATGAAATCCATTTCCTTACAATACCCATATTGTGCTCATTTTTAATGTATTCTTTAATGAAAGCGCTTCATAATTAATTTTAGATGTATTCAAACACCCAATTCTGTAAGTGCTAGATTATATAAATAACATTATGTTTTTTTGTGTTAAGACCTGTAGAGAAGCATAAAGTTTGACAAAAATGTTCAGGTAATACATAGGAATCTATACTGGAACTTTATGTAACCTCACTAAAAATTAAAATACTGGAACTTTATGTAACCTCACTAAAAATTAAAATGTTCCTATCAAACTTCAACTTAATTTTCAGTGAAGGGAATTAATTAGGCGTTTTGTTCCATAGACAAACCAAAATTTACAAAATATTTTAAGTTCAATACCTGTTTAGCATGTAAAAAACCTTATCTTGATTTAAAATATTCTTACACGATTTTTTTAAGCTGAACGAAACTGGCATGATTTAAGAATTGAATCATGTACAAAACAAGTACAATGGTAAGGAATACTATGTACTTCAACAACAGATATTGAAGAATTATAGGAACTCAAAATGTATAGATCTGAATAGCAATACATAAAAGTCTTGAAAAATAAACTATTGAAAACAAATTTAGGATATGCTCTATTATTTCAACAATTAAACAGATGTATTGTACTTGGATAGTTAAGTAATGTTTGTAGGTATTGAACATAAAATACAGGTTTTCATTTTCGTACAGATAGATTTCTTGCATGTAACTTGATAATGCGGTAAGTTGCGCATCTCAAGAGCAAAACCTGTGAAGTTGTTACATAAAGCCTCCTCGAAATTAAATCAATACAGGATTATATTGTAGGGCGTTCTTCGACCTATTTCCCCAACTTTCCCATTTCACCGCAACGTTGACATTGGCCTTCCTTTTGAAGGTAAGCTGGCTATCTACTCCACACAATCAATAAAAGGCAATATACCGTCTAATAAGAAGAAATAACGAAAATACTCACATGTAGGATAGAAAAGTTGAATGAGTAGACACTGGCACTAAGGAAGTGTAACACAAATTGAAATGAAATATGATAACACACTACAGTATTGGAAAAAACTACAGAAACGATTCGAAACTGATGATTATCGTCCGCCCATTTTGTTTTGGTTCTGTCAAAGTTCACTGTTGCCAGCAAAAAAATAGTTATTCTTATTATTCTAGAGAACGTAAGGTGTATTAGTTATGAAGTCCTATTGGTTAAGGTAATTTAAAAATATATTTATTGGAACATTGTAAATTGAATAAATGTACTTAAAATAAGTAATTTTAATAGAGTTGGGGAATAGGACTGCTACTGCCATCTATTCGAAGTAAAGAAGAACGTTTATCTAGAAGGCGTCAAGGAAAGCAAAAGCATAGCCTGTAGAGAAGAAGTTTATAGTACACTCACTAGATAGCGCTTTATCGCATTTCAGAATTTATGTATGTGAAAAAAAACAACAATCTATTTTTACTGAAACTTTAATCATGGCTTGGTAGCATTAGATTTCTGACCAATCTCGTTGGGACGGGTCACAAGAGTAGTTGTGGGTGGCATGACATCAGCTATGTTTACATCATCTACGAATGCTCCACTCTTCTGCAGGCTTCGGTAAAAGAGGACAATTTTCGAAACTGTCGTCGAACCATTGATTAAATCAATGCCGGGGTTATTTCTCCTGAAGTTTTCCATTTTTGGTAGGCCATACTCAAATCTAACTGGGGCGTCTTCTTCTATGTCAATGCCTGGCTCCGTTACTTCTGGTTCCTGCTAAAAGATTGTGATACTAATCAGCGGAAGAAATCCCAAAATGGTTTTCAGTACTTGACTGTCAGGGTTTGGGACTGATTTCAATTCTTGTTTCGGGCAATTTTGGGGAAAAAAATACTACTATTACTACTATAATATGACAGCACTAAACATGTTATCTGTTAATAAACTATGTCTATCATACTCTGCCTTGTCGTAACCATGTTTGAAATTTCTTATTTTATGGTAGAAGTCTTCCTAAGGCCGCAGCTCAATCGAATATGGTGTGATATAATAACTATGAAGTCATAGTAGGAAAAAGAAGAAAATATATTTAGCTTACAGATGGATTCTTTTCCGGGTTGACCGTGGACATCAAATAGGAAAAGGTGCCAAACAAAGCTAGCAGTATCACGGAGTATCCGAACACGAATATCTTCAGTTTAGACATCCCGTTACGAATACAAAATGATGCGTAATTTAGATAATAATTAACATCAGCAATTTATTATTTTCATTTTAAATCTTAAGCCAAGGAGTTGTCTCTGTCTTCTTGATTCTGTCGCTTTGACATAAGGCGAGACTACTCTTTGCAAAACGTTGTAAAACAAAACTACATCAACTTGATATCAACGAATAAAATCCAAAGTAATAATTATTAAAACGTATACCTAATCGTACCTACCTTAAAATAACGCGTGATTAGATTGATCAAGCTCCTGATTCAGTTTTGAGTACATAAAGTACTTTTTTGTCTTTGGCCAAAACCATGGAGACCCTGGCGAACAAAAAAGAGATGCAAGAACAAAAATAAAATACCTAGTCTTTGACTCTTATTTGACGTTGTTACATATTGTGGATATTTTTCATTAAAATGTTTTTCTACTATTTCTGAACCAAAGAATCCTACAAATTTGTTTAAAAAGGTAACTGCTACCTAGTATGTAATTTAAATTAAAATAGAGTCGCTGAAACTTTATCGTCATCGTACTTTGCAATAAGGTGGTTTTGTTAACGCTGTTAGAAACGATTAAGTACATTCGTAACTTTGTGACTGTTGTGCTATGTTTCTTATGGTTAGTAAGGTCGCCAGAGCTCTGTTGGGGAGGGTATGGAGCTTCTAAGGTTGTATGGTTGTTGATGTTTTGGCAGCGGTGATCACTTACCATCAGGTAACCGTTTTGTTTGTTTGCCTCCCTATTACATAAAAAAATGAAGTTTCGTACATAGTGTTGAGGCGAGAAATATGTAATTAACAAGGTAAGCAAATACTTTAGGTTTCATGGCATAACTTTGAAACGGAATTCCCCAAAAGGTTCCACTCTTAGGTCTTCAGAATCAAGTGGTTTTCATCTTCGTCCAGCTCGACTGACAAGTGACTTTATCACGGCTTAATAGAAGGAAAAGTGTCGATTGTTTTTTTGTCAGCAAGGTATGAGCAAGGAATCAGACCGTCACAGCGCGTCGGACTCGGAATCCGGGCCGATTCGCGCAAATTCCCGCGCGAGTCGCCTGGGCGCCATCTTGTGCCCCGTGGCTTGCGCTCTGCTCCTGGTCTGCGTCATCGCGGCCTCCTTCATCGGCTCTAAGCTGGCCTACGACCATTACGACCGGCTCTATGCTTCGCGTCGCTTCGATGTAGCCAAGCTCTACTACGTCTTCCCCAATGCGACGCTCAAGCTGCGGCCTGGGTGATGGAATTAAATGTTTAGTACTGTAGTTTTGACGTTTTATTGAAGCCACGAGATCTGTTATTGTAATAATGAAATTAGCCGAGCAGATTGGTACATTCAATGGTAAACGCTACGTCTGCCCAGGACACCTTAGTGCAAGGTGTGCGGTTACAAGCACCGACGATCGGCGGCCACCACTACCTGTTTTAGGGACAGCTTGACGCTCGCGACTGCGCCTGAGGAGTAGGAAATGATGTCCCTATGCCCTAAAACCGAAATATATACTGAACTAAAAAGACTAGCGAAACTTTTTTCTAGTCATTACGATAGTCTAGCCAATACCTGACCTCTTCCATAGCAAAACTATTTATAAATTCCTTTAAGTGAATTAGTGAAATTAAATCTTTCTTCATTTTAATTTTTGAGTGACCATTAATATATAACTTCTTCACGTATTGAAATGCCTCCTGCATTTGGCAAACGGATTAGAACGTGATAGGTCTTAAAGCGAATACAAGGACGCCTTCCCACTCATAATGCATGCGTTCTCTGTCAAGCCGAGCCGGAACTATCGAGCCTGGCTAGACTGGTATCGAAATTGGGTAGTTTGTAATCTAACCTGAAATGCTATCAGCCTGTTACAATCCAGGACAGGGTCTTTCACCTGCTCCTGAGAGGCCCTGGGCACATGGGCTTTTAAACCTCTGGCTTGTTAGTGGTGGGGCCTCACGACTCTGGTGTCGGGGGGCCCGAAATCGATCGCGGGGCCCTAGGCACAAGCCCATTGTGACCAGTGAGAAAGTCCGGGAGTTGATGAAACACGGGACCTACAAAAGTCACGCAAAGGTAATCCTTCGCTATAAAATAGTTATCATTCCTTGGTTTAAGATTTAAGAAAACTAGAGTATTTTTTCTTGTATCTAAAATACAAAAAGTAGTTATCTTAATTATAATTATTAATAGGTTAGTGATCGAATATCGCATTGGCCAGTTACGAGAGCGAGGCAGCCGAAAGGATTGGAACAAAGAAACGGGGTCGGCATGTTATTTTCCACGCTGCATGTGCACCGCACTCGACTGATTGTGGTGCAACTGATCGATACATTATTCTTTTCAGGCTTCTTTTGTAACAAGTTCCGAGGGATTTATTTGATAAGACAAGTAGATCAATTTGAATATTTTAAGATTTTAACATTTAGATCTAGATCTATATGATGACTGCTTCTGTGGCGTAGTGGCTAGCACCTATAGGTATAAAGCAAATGCCATGTCTGTGATGACTTCTGATTCTGAAAGGACTTAAATCCTTTTAAATTCGTAGTCGGCAGTTTGGGACATGGCAGCGAATTTAAAAGAAAGAAAGAAATCTCTGGGGCAGGCGGCATGGTGTCAGGAATAGGCACTCATCCCCCAAAAATGTCTCCTAGTCGCTTTTTACAACACCCTGCCTGCTTACCTTAGACAAAACGTCACTGTATTCTTTGTGTATTAAGCTGTCTTGTGTAACGCCGCTCTCTCGACTAACTAGTAACAAAGAGAAGAGGTTAAATAAAGTAAAGCGTAAAAAGGGGAAACATAGTGGAACTTAGAAGGGAAAGCAGCCAATCCTCCCAGAATACCTCCTCATAGCTTTATTATGACACCCAGGCAGGTAACACTTCGGACAGCAACACCAGTAACAGACGACACAGCTTGTTTTCTTTGTTTAAAAAGCTGTTCATCACTATCAAAATAAAAATCATCGCATCGATCTATCGCAGCCTTACTTGTCGTGTGTATAGCAGCGCAAGGTCGTTCAAGGCAGGCCGCCGCGCACGTGGGAACCGCTCTCTCGACTGCGCGCGAGCGCCAGGCAGCCGCAGACCGACAGCTTGCCTTACTGAACTAGCATAGGAGGACAAAGAGGGGTAAGAGCTTAGAAGAGCGTAAAGAAGAAGGACGTAGTTTTCCGACGATTAATATAGCTTATATGAAGCCTAATTTGAATAGTGGAACTTAGAGGCTAAATCGGCCAATCCTCCCAGAATGCCTCAACATCTCTCCCCACGACAGCCAGCTAACACTAGACGGCACAGCTTGTTTTCTTTGTTTACAAAGCTCGCAGCTTCACTTGTCGTGTGTATAGCAGCGCAAGGTCGTTCAAGGCAGGCCGGCGCGCACGTGGGAACGCCGCTCTCTCGACTGCGCGCGAGCGCCAGACATCAGACCGACAACTTGCCTTACTAACTAGCATAGGAGGAACATAGTTTTCCGACGATAAATAAGTGCCTCTATGAAGCCTATTTTAATGAAGAATATTGAGAATTTGAATTTGAATAGTGGAACTCAGAGGGGAAAGCTGAGAGATAGAGTTATTGGAGCCCTCAGTTTAATGAATATCAATAGATGCAGCGAATAACAGTTATGCTATCTTTTTCACCTTATGAATAAATAAGTTGGGACCAATAAAGGTAAAGCATAGCGTCACAAACGTAGGTGCAGTATAGTCAAATTTCCTTCCATTGAGTCGCTCGTGGATAAGGGAGTACCAATTCCTGGGGGACGGACCGGGTATTCGCCAAAAGCAAGATCACTGTTCCTCCTCACCACGAAAGGAAACAGGGGCTTAGTGGGTAGATGAACTATGTATGTCCGTAATCCACATACGGCTGTTAGTCCTGAGATTAGAGCGTTCAAACAAACAAACTTCAGCTTTATTATATTACATAGTATAGATTTGGTTGTGTCCTTTTATTTGAGTACCCCAAGTGTCACTATCTATCTGACTCTGACTGTACGAGTGTTATGTTGTAAGCAGTTGGGAGTGTACGTGACTGTTGGCGCATGCGCACTGTGACCTTACTTCCTCCGAGATGAGAGTAAGAGGATGGGCCTGTCTGTACTCTGTAGGTACCCTGTTGCGAACAATGAATTTATTTATTTATATTTTAATATCGGTACAAACAAAGTTTCCACATTGTTGACAACAATACATTCGTTTCAATTTTTTTGGAGTTTATTTATTTGAGTACCCTGAGGAATATCACTATCTATCAGATGCTGACTGTAGGATATCGATAAGTTATTTTTTCTTGAATTATTTGGAGACTTAACGTAACTTACAAAACATGTCTAAAATAATGTATAAAATAAAAATAAAAATAAAATTATATACTGTATTACTAATTATATCAACATGGATTAATGAACTTTTTAAACAACTTAAAATTACTTCATATTAAAACATTGTTTAATTTACTTATTGTAATGTTGAAACCTTTATAACTTGGCCGAAAAATCACTAGTTACTGAACTGATGCAATAATGAAGGACTAAACGCTTAATTTGAAATTAATTCGTACACTAAAATTAACCTCATTCGATCATAAAATGGTACCTTCAAGTAAACAAATACCTACTTGCGCGAAGGGTAACTTCGGGTCTTTAGGCGTTTCGCTCCGCAAGCGGTTCGAACCGCGGTGCCCATAATCATTTTTGAATGGGTCGATTCGAACCGCAATGACTAAAGCAGTTTTCTTTTAAATGGGTGAATTCCGACAAATTTAATGAATTTAAATCACACATCTCATAAAGTACAGTCGGGAACAAAAAAACAGGGCAATCAAAATAATTGTATAACCACGTGAACATCTTAAATATGCCCACATTCCAAAAAATATAGGAAATTTTTCACCCTTCGTTCAAAGTGGACTTACCGGTTAAGTACACAATAGACTAACTGGAAATAAAAGCTTCCAATCAGAAGCACCCTGGCACTTGCTTCTGATGATATGAACATTGTTTTAAGTTACAAAGATCGATTAAACTGTGATTTTAAATCATTACCTATTGTTTTATAAATGATTAAACTGTCGGCTATTGATTAGAAAAATTAAGAGTTTAGTTTACAAGTTTTTACATCAATGTTGATGTTTTTATGAATTTTCATGATTATCTTTTTTTCGTCGTATTATCTTTATTTTACTGGTATGCCATGTTTAAATTTAAAACTGTTGAAAAAATATATTTTTTTATTATCATCTTTTTTTTAACAATCCACTTTTCTTCTGCTCTGTACTTACTGCAAATCCCTTTTATCAAATCTATTTTATGCGTGTTTAAATCAGACTTACAGGAGCATTGTACCGTGGTTCGAACCGACACATTTCAAAAGAAACCTTGAGCGATTCACACCGCTGTAACTACTGCGGTGCGATAGAACCCATTCAAAAGGGGCTCTTGGGCGATTCGCACCGCGGTTCGAATCTCTTGCGGTGCGAAACGCCTAAAGACCCGTAACTGTAACTTCGACCATTCAATATTTTTGGTACGCACTGTACCAACTCTGTCGAAATTATGTATAGTATAATGCAATTTGATTCTAATATAACATTTAATGACATTGAATACGCAATAAAGTTGCGAATACGTCTCCACGTATGGGTATTATTAATTACCCAGTCTAAATATAAAAGTTGATTCGTTATTACCAAATATGGCGTCTAGTGCTAAAGATACGAGCGGTAAGTAGCTATTAATTAAGTATTTTGATATTTATCTAATGGACGCAGTCGTTGCTCACGGCAAGTAGCCATTATTTTATTACAACGGCCGATTTGGCTTTATGGTAAACATTTGTTGAAATATCCTTGTAAGAGGTGGCAGTTCATTCCCGTCATTACAAGAACCAATTCAGTGGCCAGAGAATCCCATCGGCTTTAAAGCTCTGAAAACTGCACATTTAAACTCTTTAGTGTCGTTCAATAAAAGATAAATAAATTATACTAATATTATACATGTGAAAGTAAGTTTCTTTGGATGTTTTTCCGTCAATCACACTACTTTTTATAGGGAGCATTTAATCAGGAGGGCCTGATTAAATGCTCCCATGGGATAAAACAGGAATCTTTATAACGCGGGCAAAGCCGCGGGTAAAAACTAGTACAGTAATAATCTGTACAGAGAATTATAAAAATTCACATTAATTAGTGTTTTGAATTAATTAGGTATTCGACCCACGTAATGCGGTTAGTCGATCGAACTTTTTCATTTGTTTAGTTTAATGAGCAAAAAGTGGACTAACACTTCCAATCGATTTAATATTTTGTGAAATTCACCAAACCAGTTTATAGGCCGACGGCTAATAGTTTTTCATTCATGATTTAATAATGTTTCCGAATTAATAAACTAGATTTCCAGACATGACTATCGTAGACCAGTAGCCTTAAAGGTGTTCTAGTAAAAACGCAAAGTCTGCACAAGTGGCCAACTCTATCAATATTAACTAGGCGTGCTTTTAATTGGATTTGTAAAGTACTAGCCTACTAGTATATCAAGCAAGACTGGTTTCTAGAGTTAATAAAGCCTTGTAATAAAAACAACATTGTTTACTAATGCATAGGAAAGTGAGAATTATTCAACTACACTTGTAAGGGTTAGACTCCACCAAACAAAGTGGAGATGTGCCTTAAGTAGCCAATAGGATTTCATTGTTGAGATCACCTGATATTGTTAGAGTCAAAATCCTGTTGGCTGCTTAAAACACATCTCCACTCCACTCGCAAATTTTTGGTGGTGTAAATAAATAAATATTAAACAAAATCACATACACTGATCTGACTCCATGTTAAGTGGCTTAAGCACTTGTGTTACAGACAGAATCAACAGCAGTGCTGTAAAAAAGATACTTTAATAGATACATATGTATAACAAACAGAGATGTTCATGCACACAAATGCTTGTCCTGTGCGGGGATCAAAACCGCGACTTGTTCGTCAAATACGAAATTTCTTGACCATTCATTAATTAATTCATTGGCGTCCCACCTCTTTAATGCGTTTGCATCTCCCTAACAAAAAAAAAACTTCTATGCAGTGGCAACATTGAGCAGCTAATTAAAAGACGACTCTGGACTCGGTTCTAGAAGTGCATGTGTGCAACGTTCGTTAATTGAAACATTAAGCAAGGGACACGAGTGGGGTAATGCATTTCATCGCCCCTCAGGCGTGGCCGACTCAGTGATCAAAGTGCATTTGCATTTTTTTCAGCCCATGTCGTTTGGACGCGTTCTTTAAGTATGAGTATAGGAGCACGAGTAGCATTCAATTAAGCAAAATCTATTTGTTCCTTGTATTTAGACTTAATTCAGGTCGAAACATAATAATACCTATACCTGCCTATTGTGAGATCATAGATTGTTAAGCAAGGAAATACGATCTTGTTTTCTGAAGTAGGCAGGTCTTGAAAAACAAATTTTGTTACAAAAGCTGCTATGCAGTAAAATTAATTACCACATAATGAAAACCATAAAATTTTGTTGTAAAAAGTACTTATTTAAATGTTAAATGCAACTTGCTCGAAAAAAGCAAAATGGCGACTATTATTCTTAAAACTAAATGGAAAAAGGCTCGTCAACTAGACGCCGAGACTCGCTAAGTTTCCGAGAAATATGTATTCTCATGACATGATAATGAATGCTCTTGCACTTTTTCACGGAAATCCTCGAGACAGCTTTTCACGTTTTCAACTTTTTCTTGTCCGCGATTGTTTATTGAAGCGAACTAACTACAGACAGATACAAAAATGTTCAAGCAAGTGTTTAAAACTATTTACCCGCAACTTTAAGTTACTTGCCCATGCCTTTACCTTATCACGGAATCTTTCGTCGAAGTTTAAGAACACTAATTGTTGTAGTATTTACCTACTCCGATTTACTTTTTGCTTTTGGGAAATTCCTTCCTTTTCCAACAAATGTTTTTGACGCTTGTACATACGAAAATAAGTAACGGTAAATACAATAAAACGTAAGGCCCTCAGCGTATAAGAGAGATACGAATACGTATAACAATTACGAAAATCGGAAGGCCTTGTTATTGAAAGTGCAGGGAGCGATAACGCCTGCCATTCGGTAGAGTTCTTCCTTATTACAAATACTTTGTACGGTATGTTACTGAGCAATTTCCGCTTGTTTATTCAATGTAGGATTTAATACAATCTCGATGTTTAATTTTAAGCACGAAACATACCTAAGAAACTTAAACATACACAATATAAGAAGCAACAAGTCTCAATGAGATGACACGCCACTCATAATCATCCTAGCGCCTCTGCCGGTTGCATCCTCGGCCATTGCCTTGGAGCCCAGGGTACGCTGCGACTATGATCCTGAATTGACATGCCTGGTTATGGAGATGACACGCCACTAGCTTTATTTTTTTTGGCCTGTAATGATTAAAATTTGTAGATACATATTTTTAAAAGGCGACATTTTAAGACACGAGACTGTATTTTTTCGATTATAGAAATAGTGCAATAGAAGGCAATTGCTCTCCATGGGCAACAGTGCTTATTACAAAATATTTCTTCAAGGTGTCTACTCTATATGGCACAACCCCTATCAAAAAGAGGCTTACGGCCAGCAGAAGGCTGCTGTCTACCTCTGAAAAAAGCAAACAGAGCCTAATAAAGTTGAATATAACTTCGACAAAATTAGAAATCATCTAATGGAGCTTTAGGATATACTATTTGGATTCGATTTTATTATTTCAAGGCTTTATAAACCATTCGCCGATACATTGCATATATCATAGCTAAGTATATCGTATATATATAATTAATTTAGCGAACAAAGCGATATCAAACAATATTTCTATTATTAAACGTTAGGAAACGATTTGGAGGCCAATTATATGCCATGTTTTGACAATAAGACATGCTATTGTTTCGGCAATCACTATTTCCTATAGTCTTTGTTAACATCCTGCTAATTTCAGTAAGCCTTAATAATTAGATAGGTACACATTTTTTTATGTCAATCCAATTGCTATACAGGCAGTCTATCTGATGTCTGTTGCAGTTAATCAATGGTAAGAAAACTTTATCACAACATTTTTGACCTTCTTTCTACGACTGTTGTGCTATGTTTCTGCTGGTGAGTAAGATTGCCAGAGCTCAGTTGGGGAGGGTATGGTTTTAAGGCAGGCAACGCATCTGCGACCCTTGTAAGGTTGTTGATGTCCATGGGCAGCGGTGATCACTTACTATCAGGTGACCCGCTTGTTTGTTTGCCTCCCTTTCATATTTAAAAAAAAAAGTGTTATAACATCTTCCGCGAAATAAAAACTTTTTTGAAGCCCGAATAATTGACAGCGACACTAAACGAGCTCTGGCTTGTTTTAAAAACAATTTATTAATTACGTTCCCTGTGGAAGGAAGCCTCGTGACCCTTAGGGAAATTAAATAGAAGTGCCTAAATTACCTACAAACTTTTTGTCTGAGTGGTGAAATTCAATTTGGATTTTGTCTGTTATGGCCTTCGTGGTTAACCATTTGATTACGTTTGTATTACAATCGGAGTGGAGAGATGGTAGATTTTTGGATTGAAGTAAGCTGACAACTGTAAAGTAAAAATTGGAATTAGAAATTAGACGTGTGCGATGAAGTTAAGTGTTCTAACAACATTATTATGAGCCAATGACAAAAAATATTATGATGAATAAAAATTAGGGAGGCAAACGATCACCTGTTGGTAAGTGATCACCGCTAGCCATGGGCATCAACAACCGCGTACAAGAGTCGCAGATGCGTTGCCTGTCTTTAAAAACCCCATACCCTCCCCAACTGAGCCGTAGCGAATTACGAAGTGCTACTTCACTGTGGTCTTCTGTAAGGTGTAGGTACTACCCCAGACGAGCGGGTCATGTGGAAGTTCCACAAAGCTCTACCTTTCTTCTTCTTATGCAATAAGAATAACAATAGAGTATCACTTGAACGAATACAGATCGTAACACTAATGACATTCTTCACATTACCGAAACTAAACAAGTGAGAAAGATAAACAATAGAGACAGGCAGCGGACCTCCTCGAAAACATATATAAATTGAAAATAACTTTAGATTCATTGACTACGCGTCAATTCCGTGAAAATTAACAAGCCGGTTCACGTCTGGAACAGATCGGTCGGAGGGATGAAGGTCCGTGGGAGGCGTAGGCGGTTACAACTCGTTGAGGGCTGACAGTTACTGCTGTCTTTGCTTTTTTATTGTTATTTATTCATTTGTTGTCAGGTACTTTATCGGCTAACATATACAAAAATAAAAGACAGTTGTTGTTACTAAAAAAACTAAAAGACATGACACTATACAACGCAGGACCTCTTTAGCTGTATATCTACACTTTATCTACACTTCTACGCTTATATTATAAAGAGGTAAGATTTGTATTTTTGTATGTAACGGATAAACTCAAACACTACTGGACCGATTTGAATAATTCTTTCACTGTTGAGTTGGCTAGCTACACTATCCCCGGTGAACATAGGGTACTTTTGATCAAGGGATTCACTCAATATCTACGGAAATGTTGGGGGAACGGGGGGATAAAGGAAAAAATATATTACGCGCGGGTGAAACCGCGACGGAAGGCTAGTAAGAAATGATTTTAAATACCAAAATTACTTCACCGACAATATCAGCGCTCTTATTGAAATAACGCTTAAATATTGAATAAACAACCAGAAATTAAAATGGCAATGGGCAGGTCACGTAGCCAGAATGATCGACAGAAGATGGACCATACAAACGACACTATGGCAAGGCCCAGCCGGCTACAGAAAAAGAGGCCGACCACTATCAAGATGGGTAGACGACATAACACATATAGCAGGTAGAAACTGGATGACTGTCGCGAAAGACAGAAAAGCATGGCAATCTCTGGAGGAGGCCTTCACCTCAGAAAGGGTTCCTGAACCTAGCAATTTAGAATAGTAAGTTTTACTTTGAAAAAAAAAAAAAATTGCATATACAAACTACTTAAAAATGTTAGACTTAAGATGTGTAATGTTGTAATATTTGTCAGGAAATAAAAGGCTTTTTATTTTTTATTATTATTATTATTATATTGAATTAACAATTAAAATACAAAGAAACTTATTCCAAGGTAACTCAGAGTGCCATCCCTACAAGTTTTTCAATTTTCCAGGGCTCCGTATTATCGGTGTCGGCCGCGCATTTTCCGCTCGGGACCCGCGACGCTAACAACACGCGAAGTGTTCACTGTCAATATCTTTCAACGGATTTTTGTGTGTCAGAGTAAGGTAATGCGACAGAATCACCTAATGAGGTGACCTTAAGGAAGAAAATAAATAAATGTCTCGAACAATAGTATGTATGTAATCACCGGATTGGACATCAGTTTCAGATGATCAGCTTATGCATTTAAAGTATAGTGACACCAAAAAATATCTAAAAAAACTAAATAGAACAACTTTGTATATTACCAAACCGAAGCGTTGGAAAGGACCAAAATAGAAAACCTATCTCGCGACGACGCGCACTGTATTCAGGTTTTTTTTTGAAATTATTTTGTCTCGTAGACAATAGGATGTGTGAAAAAAAAGACGCTTCCCTCAGAAAAATTGGCATTATCTGTTATATGAATATACCCCGTTTTGCCCCACTAACTACTCATAAGGCAAATTCACAATGCTAGCCTTTACTTCATGACTTGTGAAACAAGTTTAAGCTTTCTTTACCGTCAGGAATGGAATAAATACTCGTGTAAGGTATCAGTGATAGGCTAAATGATGATGATGACTCGTGTAATGTTAAGTTCACACCGTTTAGCCTTACCCTAACCTTATCTATCACTGCACCTTCACCCTCAGTAGTAAAACGTGTTACCAACGTTTGACTCATCACCTGTTATTGTCCGGTTGTTGTGATGATCGGGTCAGCCGTCGCTCCCATCGTTGTTTTGCAATCTTATCACCGACATTGACACGTTGTTTACGGTCTAAGCTGTAGGCTATTCCGTCGGAAGTGCATGCTAGTTAAGGGGCACTGGACTTCATAGTTGTAGATTAATTTTACTACAAATTAAGTGAGAGATGGTAGATATGTTAGAGAAAGAACAGCGAAAATTCGGAAAATCTCTTCTTTAATACTACAACAAGTCTTGCAAAATATCTTTTTGCTTTAAATTTGTTCGTATGGTTAAACTATGCCATAGTATATTTTCGCAATCATTTTTTTGTAAAGTGTTTTAAGTCAAAACAGTTTTAGAACGCATGTAAATGTAAAACTTCAGTCTCCCCTTAAACAACGGTCTCGTGTTAACTTATTACTTACAAATTAGTTAGCCCATTCAAGTACACAAATAAGAAATGCATCACAGTTAATGATCGACCTAGAGGTTATCCGATAGTAATAATAAACATAATACTTATTAAAACTTTACTAATCATTCAAAGCCAATACGTTATCTGGACAGAGTATGAATTAGAATTGTCCACGTTTAAATAGATTGACACATGTTTTATGCTGAAACAAGTACCTACAACAAGTACTTGTATAACTTCATTATGATATGACGATTACATGATTTGATTTCCATGACGAAGACGACGTACATAATTTGTAATGTCATCATGAAATTGTCATTTTTGCCACGGGATAAGTGATAGGTACTTCACATACGACCCGCTTGGTGTAATGGTCAAGATGTTGCCTATTACGCAAGAGGTCGCGGGTCCGATCCCCGCACAGGACAAACATTTGTGTGCATGAACATGTCTGTTTGTCCTGGTCTGGGTGTTATATGTATCTATTTAAGTATATTTGTAATACCACTGTTGATTCTGATGTCTGTAACACAAGTGCTTAAGCTACTTAACACGGGGTCAGATTAATGTATGTGATGTTGTGAAATATTTATTTATTATTTACATAAAACTGAGTAAGTAGGCGACTGGAATACAGGATAAAATCAGTTTCCTTCATTTTTTCGCATAGAAAAATTCCCATGATTCAGGGAAAACCTCAAACTTCAAAGATAAATCAGTTCGATAAATATTATTTTTCGCGCACTACCAAATATAGTTCTTTAGTAAGAAACTTGCTAATTATAAAACCAAATAAATGGAATACCGCTAAATAAGCTTATCACACGAACGTTATACAATTACGTAAGATAAACAATTTTAGAGCAGCATAGGTACATTCCTATCTTGAAATATTTTTTAAAAAAGCAAAATTATTTTAATTCGCAGTGTTAAATTCCTTTACGGGCAACTGGGAATACTATTTTCAAATTATGAAACGTTATAGTCCGCCTTACTTGAGACTGGTTAGGTTAGTAAAGTCGCCAGAGCTCAATTGGAGCGTATGGGGTGGTCTTAAAGGCCGGCAACGCATCGGCGATACCTCTGGTGTGGCGGAAATAAATGGGCGGTCCTGATTGCTTGCCATCAGGCGACCTCGTTTGCCGCCGTTTCCATAATAAAGGAGACTGCTCCCAACACTATCAAATTTAAATTTTCTAAGATCTGATTCTCATGACCTTAAACAGGAATCTAACGGGAACGTGTCAAAAAAACGTATTTCCCCGCTGATAGATTCAATGCTAAACCATCAGTCACAGGACATCTGCCTGTCCCATTTAAATGTCCCGTTAATACGCGACGCATAAACATCGGGAGCCGCATTCGTTACCGCATCTAGTTCAGGTTCAATGCTCGCCGAAATGAACCGGGTTTGTTTATCTGGGACCCGCGTAACTGTTCGGAAGCATGCGTAACAATGAAGGTTACAAATCACGTCGGTAGTTTTAGTATGTACGTTCGATTCTTGTGTTGGGAAAATTGCCTTTTGCTGCTTCGTGTATTTTATGATTTAGTAAGACTGCAAATAACGCATAAGCTCTTCAAAATGAAAATCACAAACTAAAAATATAAGACATAGAGGGCAGAGTAAAAAAAGGCGGCCAAACAAGTGGACCGCATCAAAATCAAAATCTTTTTTTTTTATCAAATAGGCATAGGAAAATTCAAACACTTTTAACGACTCGTTAAAACTAAGTCAGTAATCAGTACAGAGTTTAAACATAATCGCTTTCTTGTGTCTGTCTATAAGAAGGAAGGGATGCTAAAATATTTTAAAGTATGCAAACGATTTTCATCCGTTTTTTTTTGTCAGAAAAAGTGATCAATTTACTCCAGGCGAACGTTTACGTGTATCATACATGCATCTTCTCCAGAATACTTTGGTACACATGCGAAGACGGGGCGGCTCGCTAGTTCAAAAATATGGTGGATGGTAAAATTAAACTATGCGGTGGTACGCCGCTACAAGTAAGCCAATCCATTCCAAAACCTACTGTTCTATGTATTTACGTAATAGACATTAATTATCCTCAAGAAAATTACCGAAATAAATACCAAAACATTTCATTGATTATATCCCGGGTCTACTGCATTTTAACTAGTGTCAGTTTAGACGTCATCCAGCTTTTCTAGGGCAGCCATTTTGTTTTTGTTAAGAAAGATTGACGATTTAAATTTTATCAGCTGTGTTGTAACATTTGTATGTTGGTTATACATTATTCTAGTCATTGAGAGTATTCGTTTCGGTAAACAATTGGTGTGAAATGTTAAGTGCATGAAAATTTTAAGGAAACTTTTTTACAGCCTACGTATACAATTATGGCTCCTGCTTAATCATAAACATTGCGTCACTAAAAATAATCACTAGGAATTATTTATTTGCCATGTACTACGTGGAAAAAAAATGAGAATCTAAACAACCATAGAAAATTTTATACATAAGTTTATACAGACTACATTGATTTGGTCGATCTAGTAAAATTAATACGACCTCGTTTTACGTTCGGTATCAAACGAAACTCTTTCTAAATTGAGAATTGGCAACCAGGGACTACTTACTACTTAGTTGAAAATACTTTTAGAAACCTGTGCCCTTAGAACAAACCTTTGCCAAATATCATAGTTTAACAATTAATATTTTACACCTCATTATAAAGAACTTGGTAATATCTTACACTGTACGAAATTATGTAGGCAACAAAAAGAGATAAAATAAAATGATGTTTATTGACACGAGTACCTACACGCTTACTTGCTATAACGTGAACTGACTAAATTAATCGTACCAATAATATTGCTGACGCGGGAAATGTACGGTAATTAGACCGTGCAATTTAAAACAAAAAAATAATTATGTATTAAGCAAGTTTACAACTTACCTGTGAACATGAAGACTGGTTTTGCGCGGCGTCATATTCGGACGGACTCGAAAATCTTCTACCCTCAAACTGTCACAAAATTCTTAAACACTGACTACGAGAATCGCGTTTATTTTTACGGCATAAACATTTAATGGCTGTTTGGCACTGGCACTAGGTAATGTTTATATTGTTAACTTCACTTTTTGGTGTGCTTTAAGCAATTTAACGAATTAACAGTGTTAAATTAACACTGCCGGTCTAGCAGAACTAGAAGAGATGTCAGTCAAAGAGTAAAGAAAAAGTTTAGGAACGCAGTAAATTACAGCAATAGAACGCTGTAATTTGAGAATTCATTTCTGAACGTAACTATCAAAAATAAACTTTTAAACTTATTTTTAATTTTTAAGCACTAACCTAAGTAGTTGCAAGAGAGTTAAGAATAGTTTAAAAATGACAATTTTTTTTTCAAAAAATGGTTACAACAAGTACTACTGTATAATTTTGCGTTTCGTTTCCCTTTTATTTGAGTAAAATAAAATAATTTTAACGATTTGTTACAACAAGGGATGTTTACTTACCTACATAAAATAATCGAATTTTATTCAAATTCATACTCCACTAAATATTTCTGCTATGATTATGAAAATGAATGAATTCTCGCATTACTGCTAAATTAATGCAATTTTTTCTGCTTTCGCTAGCATAATTAGTGCCTCTGCATTTATGTGTCTTCTAATTATTATCTTTTGACCTCGACATTGCGCGTCACCCTAAAGAAAATGCGCACATGAAACAACCGAAGTGCATACAAACGTAAAGTACGGTTAACCTTTCAGTTACCACGTTCAAATAGCAAAACTTATTTTTAGTGTCGGGATAAGAAATAAAAGCCAAGAAATTCATTGTTTATCACTTTTTTATAATTTATTTTCACAACATTTTTATTTAATTTTCTGTAAAATTTACAATAGCTTAAAACTCCTCACAAATATATAGTAATCATTATGTACTGCAACAACATCATCTCAGCGCTTCGTGTTCCACGAAACAGGCAACTTGGAAGAGAAAATAATAGCTACGATGTAAATATATTTGATAAACCTAACAGTAAGCTTATACAACGTAAGGCGTATGAACTAGCAACCCTTAAACTAGAGAGTCTGTATGTCGGCGGCCCGCTTGTAACATATGAGCGGGCGCGCCGGCGCGGCCGGCTCCCCAACACCGAATGACTGAGCGCTAGTCCCGTGGCAAAAATAACCCATCATACAATAACAATACATTACAAATTATTCAAAAATAAAATATCATGATCAAAATTAAAGAATATGAACATAAAAAAAATGTTAACGGTCTTTGACCGGCAAAGGGTTAACATATAATCAATTTTATTAAATGTTGATTAATTTACATTAAAAACTCTGATTTATTATTTAAGTATGGTAACGTTGGTACTAATGACGTTAAGTACAAATTGCGCGTTGCTAGTGTAACGAGACGAAGGAATATTACCGTAAATATATATTTTAATTTATACAAAAATATTATTGAAAATAAATTAAAAATTCAAATGTTACAAATAAAAATAGAACTCAATTTATTTGCGGAATTAAATTAGTAATTAAAAATTGCATCAATCAATTGAGGTGACGCAAAAAGGAAATTAAAATTTGTTAAATGCAAAAGTCGGTCTAAATTGAAATTGACAGATTGAATCACTTTAGTTAAAGTAAAAAATATACCGATATCTGTTCAATTTGTGCTTTACAGAGCATGGGATACGGCTCAGATCTGCTTGCGGTTAAATACTTCCTTACGACTTTAGACTTAACGTTTATAATACAGGGTGGAGCTAGATAATAAAGTTTAGTTTCTCAAAGGCGCTAACAATACATACGCCGCGAATACCTCCCAGGCCAAATGTGCAATTACTCTGCAAGTAATCGATTTGCACTTTAACAAATAATTGTTGCCTTAGAAATAATGTAAGGAAGGTTTTTACCTTTGAAGCGAATTATTTTATATTAGTTTCGTTATTGTTAGTGCCTGGTTGATTTTGTAACAGTTAAAATACCTCAAAAGTTTTATTTTGAAAATTGACTTTTAAAATAGACATCTGTTTATTTTGAATCGCCTGCCCAAATTCGACATTAAAGAAGTAAGAACAGTTTGACAGTTACGAGTTCAGAATTATGCAAACACTACAAAAATTTTAAGAAATACCTAGTTGCAAATATGATATCAATTCGTTGTTAAAAGTAACTTTAGGTAATCAACCCCATATTATATTTCTATTCGTAGAATTAATTTTATTAATACACTTAAATCAGGTGTGCCAACATTGAAAATACGCATTTAAAACTACTTCGAACACAACATGTTGTAATTACGCATTTGCATAATATTGAGAAACTAGTTGTAACATGGCTACGATTATGTATGATTTATGCGCTAGCAATTATTTGGCATCGACCGCTACGTTGCATCTGCGTAGTTAAATCACGTGTGAAAGGAAATATATAGAATTGTCAATATAATAGGTATATCTCGAGTTAGAAGATGTTGTTACACCATTAACGGCTTATTTTTTGTAAAACAACTTTTTTTTTACGTAACTAGTAAATTTTTGCCACAAAACTGCTCTATACAGCCCATTAGGTTTTTTGAAGCCAGCTTATTTCGGCGCTTGCGTACATACTCGCATAAAACAACTCCATCATACAAACTAAATACTATTCTGACTTGAATCACCGCTCATCCGTAAACAAAGAAAACTAACTGGCAAGACAAATTCGAATTTCGAATCCTAAAATGTCTTTAGGCTAGTTACACACCGTGAGAAACATATTTTTTTATATAAATGCGTATAGTGCCTGCTAATCATTCGGTACAACAAAATGGTTACATTATTCATTTTAACTTTCGCCCATTACGCAACAAATCGAATATTCATGACATTGAATCGTCGCGTCATCGACACATTCCAACAATTTCATTTGTCGATACACAATTAAAATAAAGATAAGTTATCCACATATTTAATAATGATAATTGGCTTGTTTACATTGACATAAAAAGGCGAGCCGATCCAGTTAAACTTGAAATTATCATATTAAATACGAAAATTGCTTCATTAAGTGCATTACACTTTAGCCTTATAATCATTGAGTGTAAGTTCAATTTCATTGTTAACATTATTTACCGTACATTAATGCTCTAACTTGAAACTGTATTATTTTATTTTGTAAAGTATTTAACTTAAAAAACATCCAAATTTGTTTAAAGAACACGCAATACAAATTATTTGACTTTAAATTATTTCACAATTATACTTCAAATCAAATCAAAACTTGTTTCAATGGCTGAATTTCGAATACTGTTTTGCGTGGTGGTTGAATCGAAACTTTTTGAGGCAATAAACTTTGTGTTCAAACATTCCAAGTTATAACTTACCAAGAAATTTTGATTCAATGACCAAACCAGGATGAAAAATTCAATAATTTCAATGTGAAATATTTAAAGTTACAGCAGTATTGTACTTCAATTCCAATGAACTACAAATCAAATTTCGTTGAAGAACAAGAGATTCAGATAACAGACACTAATTTCTCAAATGTTTTCAGTCAGAACCAACTTTGTTAGATCTCAAAACATCTTCTCTATACCATTTTTCTAATAGACTACAATATTTTATTAATTTTTAATACCTTTTTTTTCGAGAAGATATCTTCAGTCTACATAGAAATCACGCTTTCCTCAGTACAATATATACATATAACCACTTCCAAGCAACGCAAGCGCCGTGACCAGTGCTCGATAATAGTTTAAAAATTAACCAATAGGGCGAGACTTCACCAAAGCGGAGATGTGTGAAGGGGAGCGCAGATGTGCCGTAAGTAGCCAAAAGGATTGCGAAGCTAAGATGATCACGTGTTAAAGTCAAAATCCTATTGGCTCCTTAAGACACATCTCCGTTGCCCTCGCACTTCTCCGCTTTGGTGGAGTCCCACCATTAAAACATTAGGCTAGCAGAAAACTGATGGTAACTTTAGAAAAAATAAAACACTATACTATATTGCAATGTCTCTCAATGTAAAACGCGTATCGCAACAGATTTGTTTCCATTTTTTTCTGGAAGAGCTTTGGAAAGCAAGACGGCCAATCTCACCATCTCCATTTCGATGTAGAATTTACTTAGATAACAATTTGTCAACGAGTGTCACGGTCGACCATTACCTGGCAAATATCTTCTTAGGCCCTACCACTGTTCGATAGTAACCAGAATGTGGCCAACCGTGACGTTTGCTGACTGAAACAATGGTGATCTCGTAAACAAACATCTTTCACCACCACCTTTATCATCTCTCTCTTTCTAACAGGTGAAGATGATGAGGCCAGTGCACGTTCTTATCCAGATTTGACACACTCCGTGGTTCAAATAACTTCTGGCATCTTACCAGCCATTACGAACCACAAACTGTGCTTAAGCTTCACAACAAATAATACGAATCACTCTTTTATCCAAATACCTAAACCAGGAGGTAGTTATGCCAATGTTGATCCACGACACAGTATAACAATCACAGTATACAAAAATCATGACAGTAATAAAGATGACGTTTCAAACATATGTCAAAAAGACTACAATCACAACTTAGACGCCTGTCTCGATACAGAGAAATAACACTAGTGATAATTAACTTACATTCACTCTTATAACAAATGAATGGAATATACTTTAGGTTCCGTAGCTACATTATGTACTTCATTTACCTCTAAGTACAAACGACTGAAAACTACGACTAATTAGGGCTATACTGTTCGACGGGCATTGCGTTTCGTTTCGCCCATGATGGTCGACCTACTTGCGTCAACAACTTTCTACTTCGCTCCTTTCCAATCAAAGAAAAGGGAAGAAATCGGACGTCTTTCTATTAGATAGGGATTTAAAATAATATCGGATATTTTCATTTAAAACCGTCCTACGCTACCTACTACACTACAAATCAGACATTGAATTATGAAGTAATTTAAGGGCTTTTAGTTTATATTAGTCTAATGTATCTTTTCTGTTATACTAACGAAACTTGAAAGTATGACTTTATCCTGTTTAAATTAAGGATGTCCGATTTTCCGTTTCCCTTGACTGATTTTTGGAAAGGAAAACTTCTAAAGTAGAAATCAATGTACAAATCGATATGAAATATAACATTTTGTAAACCTGATTACTCACGGTTGGTTTTTAATCGAATTAACGCTCACATCGCAATTTCAAAACCGCTTTTAACTGATGAAATGTAATTTGCCTATTAAATGCACTTGTTGCAACTTCCGTTGCACTTCAAACTTTAATTATCAAGTTGCATAAAAACAACATTTTTTATAATTTGGCCCAATTAAAATTTGACTCGCCAAGCGCTGTTTTATATCAAAAAAATATAAAACAGCGCTTGCTCACACATCAATTGTTATAAAACTGCTGGCTAAGATTACCCAAAGGTCTTGTTCAAAAACAAATTTCACTTAATACTGACAAAATTCTTCCATTTCGTACCTTCCTAAAATTACAGCAAGTTAATTGAATGACATGAACAACCAGAATTCCATCAAATACCAGACGTGAGTACTCTGTCTTTTGAAGACTTATATCGCCTATATTTTGTAAATAACCGATCGAAATGTCAAAGGCATCTGATATGCACTGGTGTCTAAACTGACGCGTGGGTTAGCATTCAAACGACCAGCTCATGGGTGGAACGAAGCAATGCCCTTTGACGCGTTTACCTAGAAACAATTCACTTGGCATTTGCCACAGGGTTCTAAACTTGCGATATTTTACGGCAAAGCGTCCGCAACATAGTCGAGGTAATACTATTAGACTTAACATTGCCAAAATATTGCCGTGAAAACGAGAAACATTACACGCAATACACCAGGCTAAATTATGAATATTTTAATCGCATTACCATACGTTTCATAGGCTATATTGCCACTAGTATGCAAACGCATTGCCGTCAAATACTTCACGAAACAGGCAGACTTTGAAAACCGCCGCGAAATTTCAATGGATTTAATAAAAAAAATGAGATCTCAAATTTTGGTTCGATAGTGAGCAAGTCGGTAATTCGTTCATTAAACTCGTTAAGATTGTTCCGAAGTATATTTTAATAATAAAGTTTATAATCTAGAAGCGAATTGTACTTGGTTACTCCGGATGCCTGGCTCCCCCTAGGTACTCGAAGACACTACAAACTTCTTATCTCAAGCCCTATAAGTATTCATGCAATATACTTTGTATACATATATTATATTTATTCTGAATATGCATTGGCAAATTATCTAAAAACATGCACATTTTGGCCGGACATTGTTTACACCTCGTTCGTAATAACTCTATCTCATTAAAATACAACAATTATAGTAAATCTCTCTATTGGATTTAATCTACATAATAATGTAAGTAGGTATATAATATTCTCCGACAACAGGTTAAATCTACAACAATTAAATCACATTTGTTCATACGATCTACTGTTTATTTAAAACTGTAATTGAATGAGAAGTTAATAAGTAAAAACAATGATCATAAGTACGCTGTTACTATCATGACTGCTACATGTAAATGTTCTTAAAATATTTATATAGCTTTTAATTATTATTATAAAAGAGTGAACTTTAATATTGTACACACCTTAGTACTATATTTTTTTGGGGTTTTATGTTTTTTTAATGTTTATATTTAACTTAATTTGTTACTTCGTATGCCAAGCCGTATACAATACTAGAGCGATCACGAAAAAGAGAAGTGTATACATACATCATTTCAGATTTAATAAATACGTAGTAAAATAGTTCTTTAATATATTCCGAGTAGGAACAGAGTTTCGGCGTGGCCGGCGGCGCGCTGCCGCCGCTCCTGCGCGGACCGCATCGGTCGCGATCACATTGTAATTAATAATAGAACGGAATTTCTCGCGTTAAAGGCCATCGGGCAAGGCCGGACTTGTTTCGTTTACTTTTAAAATGACTCTTGCAAAAATATACATAACCTAGCGTCCGCGGTCGCTGACTGCACGGCGCGCCGCTTGTGCCAGTGCGCCCGCGCCCCCGCCGGCACTCGCCGACGGTTAACATCTGTGATTTTACTGCGAGAGACATGCCACTACTATACGGAGACATTTTAATTATTAATAATAAAAAAGCTTAAAAATAACTAACTAGTCTTTTTTATAGGCAGACCATCGACTCGGACTCACTCTCTAACGACGCGTCCCTATAATTCTTCCTACTTACGTTTCGTGAATAATAATTTTCGTACTGCTAACATATTAAGTTATCAACACGAAAGGAGTACGACTAGAAATTATTTCACGCCTCGGCGGCGTCGCCAAGGGGACCGACGACCGGCTGAGCGACCGACGAGCGACCGACGAGCGATCGACCGACGAGCGGAGCGGAGGCGAGCGCCCGGCGGCGCGGGCGACCGAGTCGACGTCGACCGGCGACAGAATTGACGTGCGAATTGATCCGGGAGAGGTGAGCAAGGCGAATTGACCGATCGGCGCTCCGGCTGTAAGGCCGGGCCCGCTCGCCGGGAGAGGAGTCGGACATACATAATAAAGAGGGGGTGTTTTTTAATCGTATTATATACATTTGGCACTAAATTCATCGTCGATCGATAAGGAGCGTGAGAGTCACCGGGCGCGGGTGCGGAGGGGGTCACGCGGGGCAGAGCGCGGGCCGGCAGCAGTCGCAGCAGGGCGCGGCGGCGGCGGCGGCGCAGGCGGCGGCGGCGCAGGCGGCGCAGGTCGCGCAGGCCGCGCACACGCCCACCACGTAGCCCGGCACCACCAGCGCGCGCGCGCACAGCTCGCGGCACGCCAGCGCCTCGATCAGCGCCAGCGTCTGCCGCCGCTCGTGCCCCATCAGGCACACCGTCGACTCCCGGACCACGCCGTGCAGAAGTGTCAGGTACCTGCAACGGAACACAGGTCACTTCACCGTTCACCTTGTCCTTACTTTCGGAGCTCGTCGCAATTACTTTTTCTATGTTTCGAATACCATGTAAAGATTGGTATTTCATTTTAAACATTGACAGTCCAATTTCTGAATATCTTTATTATCCTAATCAATTTCACTGCAAAGTTACTTCGATAATATTAGTACATTACATGTTTTTGTGCTCATTATAATACCAAAAAACTCGATAAGCTGCTCGACGTGACCAGAAATGAGTTGATAAAAATTGGCGCGATAAGAATTTTCGCATACAATTCGCCAAATGCGTTTGCAAAAATGATTGTCTAGAAACATAACTACGAATTACGATGCTTACCTGTGCTTGAGCGCCTCCTCCTCTCGGCCGACGAAGTGATTCCGTAGGTAGGCCTCGAGCTTGGCCCGCTGCTGGCCCAGCTCCGGGAAGTCGATGAAGAACCTCGAGCACATGTAGCGCTCGAGCGTCTTGATCTTGTCGGGGCGCGCCGGCCGGTAGCCCTTGGCCAGCAGCGCGCAGTACTTGAGCAGGCCGCCGCCGCGGATCTCCTCCGGCTGGCGCGTGGCGATCAGCTTCTCCGACAGGTGCAGCAGCGCCTCGCCGAAGTCGCCGTACACCGACTCGCCGACCACCGTCGGGTAGAAGTTCTCGCCGATCGGCAGCTGCGCGCACTCGTGGAACGCCAGCAGCGAGTCGAGTGCGATCTGGAACGAGTCCACCGAGAACTCGAACTGGCGGCGCATCGTGTCGACGAACTTGAGCTCGACGGACTTGTGCGCGCGCGAGCTGCCGAGCGAGATGAGCGACCAGCGGTCCCCGTCGGAGTTGACGCGGACCATCTTGGAGACGTAGGCCTCCTTGAGGCCGGCGGGCGTGGCGCGGCGGCGCGGCGTGGCGGGCGGCAGCAGCGTGGCGAGGTGGCCGAGCACGGCGGCCTTGACGCGGTCGCAGTGCCGGTGCGTGGGCAGCTCGGCGGTGAAGATGAGGTCGATGTCGGAGTAGGGCTGCGGGCGGTCGGCGAGCACGTGCGAGGCGGCGCCGCCGTTGAGGCGCACGTCGCGCACGGCCACGCCCGCGCCGCCCGCCGCCGGCGCCGCCTCGAGGCGCGCGCGCACGCCGGCCACGAGCTCGCGCAGCCGCACGTGCAGCGTGGGGAAGTTGCCGCGCCCGTGGATGGGCACCACCTCGTCCATCACGTCGTTGAGCCGCCGCACCTGCTCGAAGCTGAGCACGGCGTGCCGCTCCCCGCCGCCGCACCCCTCCTCCGACGACGTGTACGAAGACTCGCTCTGCAACACAAACGAAACAGACACTTTATAAAAAAGCTCGGAAAAACTAGTACTATCCCTACTTATGTATACTATGTATAAATGCGAACATAACTCTGTGTGTCTGTCTTCTACGCTTCCCACTTAAAACTTTCAACCGATTTTGATGAAATTTGGCACAGACAATATTTAGACTCGAAGAAAACATAGCCTACTTTTATTGCGACAAAAGGGATTCGAAATCCACGGGGACGACGTCACGGTCGCCTGCTAGTATCGTATAAATAACAGCACTGCAGATAAGATGTGCAGCGAAAGTAACTTCAGCAGTAATTTTATCCTCACAATAATACATAAACTATCCAAGCCTCAGATGTCAACATTTACACGATGTTTTTTCCTTAAAGTGCTATTTTAATTTAAAACCATTTTGTAGCAGTAGTGATATGTTATCGTAAAGATAATTTTGTTTACTATCTGCATCTGAATAATAGGCACACTTGGTTTACCTAGTCGGTAGAACATCAACGAACCGGAAAGTTGTTTGCAGAAAAGTAAAAATTTCCAACCGAGTGTTACAACATTGACAGCGAACAATGAATGTTGAAAATTCCCAGTCTTGACTTCAGTTTTAAGGAAATATTTGTCATCGATGATCACATAGGTAGTAGGCAACGGTACGTCTAAAGAAATTATTGACTAGAAGAATAAAACCAATGTAACCTATTCCCTCATTCTGTTAATTCAGTGGAGTCAACAAAAGAGAAGTTGGGCATGTAATTACACATCCGTCAGCCCCCCTAACGATGGTCTAGTGGTTTCAGGACCGGGCTGTGTTCTCGAGCTCCTGGGTTCGAGAGTCGGGCAAACTTAGTGTTGATTTTTCTGATCCAAGCCCGGGTTTGTGATCGCCATCCTGCATTTGGCAAGTGTGGTGATTAAGAAAAAACCCATCTTTGTAACGAAAACAGGCTTTAAAATGATGGAGGCCTTTGCCCTGCAGTGGGACATTAATAGGCTAATACTACAGCCTTCAAGCTTTGGATAGCACGTGAAGACATTGGTGCTGAGTCTAACCTCTCACGGTCGCGTGAGATAAATCACGGTCATCAAAACACTGCAACTTCACCAAAACATGGAATAAAAGATTGGTGTTTATTGTCAAGTAATCGCTTCCTGCACAGATGTCTGTTCACGGTCACTGGACTAGGTAACTATGCAAATATTCATGCTTTTTTAGCCAAATTCGTAATTCATAGCATTACAATAATTTCCGATGATATTTCAAGCATTTTTAACCTTTGAAATCTACAATGACAGTCATTTGTTAGTTCAAACTAAGGCCTAGTAACATTAGAAGAAGGAGTAACTGCTTTATTTAAACAGAAAAAAAACTTAGGTTGTCTATCAAACCTGACAAATTTATCCCAGAGAATGAATGTTACACATTCCAATATTAACAGAAGTCTTACTCCAATCTTAACATTGACAACCAGACCACCCAAACTCACGCTTATTTTGAACTAACACTTAAAATCTTCTTAATAACTGAGCATTTAAGTGAAGGCCATTATCCTCACTTGTCAACGCGATACGTGACATGTGATTTATTTATCCAATCTATAAAATATTAGTAAGCGCGAGTTCCAAGGCTTGTTAATTGCAGATACCTATTTTTAGCTGTTTGGTCTGGAACGCAAGAGAGGACCTGAGTTCGGAGGTCACTAAACATCAAATGCGAATCGCGATGATATGATAACTGCATTTGACAGCATATTCTTAAGTGGCGGCTGCGGTGTCAAGACCACTGCAAGAATGTCAAATCTTATTACTTTCTCACCTTTTTATTCAATGATATGAGGTTAGTGCCTACCAAATTTATTTGTTGTTTGCAGTCAGCTTGTTGCCTCGGTAGCAAACGGTCTTGTCTTGAGCAAACCATATTTAAATCGTGCAGAAACCATTGGTTCTCAATCTTGCTATGGAGACGTCGAAATGTTCAAAGTGTGGCGACACAATGTCCGATTGTGTTCAATGCTTCGCATGCACTGAAAAATTCCATTTCCATTGTGCTGGCATAACCGAAGTTGGATACAGAAAATTAGGTGACAGGAAGTCATCATGGAGGTGTGCTACTTGTAAGAGAGGTGGTGTTGGTGTTCAAGTGCCATCGTCGGCTGTCGGCGCTGCATCCCCCCAGGCATCTGACTGCGTACTGATGGAGATACGAGCTCTTGGTTTGAAGCTTGCTCCGTTGGAATCACTGGCCGAGGATTTAAAGGCATTGAGATCTGAGTTCGCGGAAATGCGTTCTTCAATTGATACGTTTAATGCAAGAGTGACAGAGTTCGAAAAGAGGCTGGAGATCGTTGAAAAAGCCCAAACTCGGGTCTCTGAGGTTGAAACCCGGCTTTCCAGATTGGAGGAAAATTTTAAGAGTAAGGAGCAGTGGACTCGTATGAACAATGTAGAAATAAAGGGCATTCCGGAAGTAAAGAATGAAAACCTTTATGAAGTTGTTGATAAAGTTGGAACCAAGATTAGTTTTGCCATCGAAAAATCGCAGATAAACTTCATAACGCGGGTGCAAACTCGGGATACAAATCAGGTAAAGCCTATTATTGTATGCTTCAATAATAGGTACGTCAAGGAGAACTTTGTTGCAGCTGCTAGGATAGCATATAAAGAAGCTCCACTAGTGACGTCTGCTATTGGAATGAACGGCGCCGCCAGAATCTACATTAATGATCACCTCACAACTGAGAATAAAAACCTGCTTACCAAAACTAAATCTAAAGCCAGTGAGCTGGGGTTCACGTATGTTTGGGTGAAACATGCGAAGATCCACGTGAGAAGAGGAGACGGATCCCCAATTTTCATTATAAAAAACGAGCAAGACCTTGCAAAATTAACTTAAAATCTATTATTTCTGTATTTTTCATAATTAACTTTTTATCGCAAGGTTTGAGAATCTCATGCTACGTATTTTGTGAACGTTTGGTTTACCAGCATACGCTGTGTCGAGTTGAACAACGAGTTAAAATTATTGGTTCGTATTTGGATGGTGTCATTGTTATTGGTTGTGCTGATTTAAGTCTTATGTACGGGTTGCTGGGTGCATGTTTGCGTTGGCCGCGGCGTATACCTATGGCGTACTGCTCCTGCGTATGGTTATTGTGTTCTCTTATCGCTATTGAACCGGTGCTTTTTGTTTATTACACAGAGAGACACTGTGTCGGAATTCCTGGTGGCGCTTGTGCGATGATGAAGCGTTATACAATTACCCATAAACAAATGTTTTCTTATGCTTGTGATTTGGGTTTCTATCTTGGAACATTACTTTTGATTTATTATTATTCTTCATTGTTACTAGTGACCGTGGGAAGTGCTAGTAGTATTATTAATAGTGTTGTTTTTCTATTTAGTGACCATTATGGACCGTTAAAGTGGGTATGATATCTTTGTATTACCAAAACACACGCGGGTTGCGTACTAAGGTGAATAAGTTCTTCCGAGCCGCGTGTTTGAATGATTACGATGTGGTATGTATTACGGAAAGCTGGCTTACAGATAGCATTTCCGATAGCGAGTTGTTCGATAGTAGGTATTTGGTGTTTAGGCGTGACCGTAATTATTCCCAGACGGGCCAAATATATGGTGGTGGAGTATTGTTAGCGGTGAAACGTGAACTACATGTAGTTGAAAGGGCCGATTGGACTAGTGCCGCTGAGGATTATTGGATTACTTTAACTTTAAATAATAAACGGCCTAGCGTTACTTGCCGAGTTCATATATGTGTAGTTTATTTATGCAATGAAAAAGGAGGTAACTCGTTTAAAAGGCAATTACAATTATTTTCTAATAAACTCAATCAACTTATCATATCACATCCTGTTGATAAATTCATTATATTGGGGGATTTTAATTTTGGCAATGAAGTTTTGTGGGATCGTTCATCGGATACCGGGGACTTATTTCCTGCTGCGTATTCGGGTGAACACTTGATAGAATTTTTTGACATCGTTAACACATGCAACCTTACCCAGTATAACGCTGAATGTAATCTTAATAACCGCCTATTAGACCTTGTTTTTTCGAATGACCCCGTTACTGTCCGGTCCTGTGATGACCCGCTGGTACCAGAGGACGTGCATCACAAATCACTATGTGTAACAATCCAATGCCTGGAAAATAATAGACTGCAAGACAATACTAAAACTAGCTATAACTTCAACCGCGGTGATTACGAATCAATAAATTCTTTCTTGCTTAATGTTGACTGGAGTAAGCATATTTCTATTGGCTCGTTAAATAATGCAGTTAGTTTTTTCTATAAAAACTTGTATGATTGTATTGATAAGCATGTTCCTATTCATACTCCCAAATCCAGTAAGTACCCGCTATGGTATACCCCTGCTTTGAAAAAGATTTTAAAGGAAAAATTTAAATTCCATCGGAAATTTAAAACATACGGCAATCTTGCGGATTATCGGTCGTTTTGTTTATTACGTACTAGGGCTATTCACTTAGAGAAAGAATGTTATGAAACCTATATCCGAAATGTTGAGACATCTATAAAGGAGAACCCTAAGTATTTCTGGACTTATGTTAAGAGAAAATTAAAGTGCAATGCCTTGCCTAGCATTATGAAATTTAATGATGTAACGGCCGATACTGGGAGTGATATTAGTAGTTTATTTGCTTGCTATTTCGCATCCACTTATTTGGATAACAGTACAACCCTTTGTGAGCCTAACGTTAATACTGATTCTCATGTCCCTGTTCCCGCTGCTATAGGGTCTGTCGAAATCGATGAAAGTGAGTTGCTCAAATTACTGTCACACTTAGATTTAACTAAAGGCGCGGGGCCAGACAATATTCCACCTCGCTTTATTGTCCAGTGTGCTGATAGTCTTGTCTTCCCCTTGAGCATTCTGTACAGACGTTCCTTGACAGAGGGAGTCTTCCCCGACAGGTGGAAGTCAGCTTTTGTTACCCCGGTTCACAAGGGTGGTGACAAAACTGATGTACAGAACTACAGGCCCATATCTAAGTTGTGTTTGTTTGCGAAGGTACTAGAAAAAATTGTGCATAAACAGTTATATTCGGCTCTAAAATGTAGTTTTAATGATGAACAGCATGGTTTTCTCAAAAACAAATCTACAACTTCTAATCTAATTATTGCTAATGAATTCATTACTGCGGGTATGGACGGTGGATCCCAGGTTGATGTTGTTTATACCGATTATCGCAAATGTTTCGACAGAATTGACCACCAAGTTCTACTTTCAAAGCTTTACGCGGCTGGAATACACGGAGATTTGCTTCGCTGGTTTGCATCCTACATCGAAAGACGGTCCCAGGCAGTGGTTGTCCAGGGCTTTTCATCCCATTGGGTTTGTATACCGTCTGGTGTGCCCCAAGGATCTATTTTAGGACCCCTACTTTTTATTATCTTCATTTTGGATATTGCTCATTGTTTTAAAAATTCCAAGATTTTGCTATTTGCTGACGATATGAAGATTCTCAAAGTTGTTTCCTCTTTAAGAGACGCCCGCAACTTGCAGGATGATTTATGCAGGTTCCAATCATATTGCAACCTGAATAAGTTAGACTTAAACGTCAGTAAATGTTTTTACGTTACTTTTTCTCGTAAGAAAGCTATATTGAATGTGGGTTATAATTTATTGAATACGCCACTAAAAAAAGTAGACTATGTCAGAGATTTAGGAGTGATTCATGATGGTAAGCTTGTTTTTGATAAACATGTAGATCACATTGTGAAAAAGGCATCCAAAGCATTAGGTTTTATCATGAGGACTTCCGTTGACTTTCGTTCTATTAAGACGATTAAAATTTTATATTGTGCGTACGTCCGCAGCCATTTGGAATATGCGTCGCAAGTATGGAATCCTCAGTATTCTATTTATATTAAGCGTATTGAAAGTATACAGAAGCGTTTCCTACGTTTCGTAGATTACAAAGCAGGCGTGTACAGTAATGACTACCAACACAGGTGTGCGCGTTATCACTTTCTGCCCCTTGAGACAAGACGCAGCATAGCCGACATTTGTTTCTTAGCACAAATTGCCACCGGTGTCATAGATAGCCCTGAACTTTTATCCAAAATCTTATTGAACACTAATCTGCTAAGGTATCGATCGCGCCCGATACTTCATGTGCCCTCCGCTAATACCAACTATAGACAGAATGCTTTTATGATCCGTAGTTGTAATAGTTTTTCTAAACTGTCTATTGATATTGATCTGTTCTTTACCAGCACAGCTTCTATAAAGCGGTTAATGACTAAATCATATTTTGAGATTCTCAATCCTTGATTATTCATGGTGTTTGACAACCTTTGAGATTTGACGTTTGTGTGGTTGTCCTGATGAGACCTTAATTTGATTACTTGTTTATTTATATGTGGAGATTTGTAACTGGTATTGTTTTTAAGACTATTGTTGATACAAATTGTGATTGTTGTAACTGTTAATCTTCCAAAAATTAAATAAATAAATAAATAAATAAATAAATAACTTAGGCTTTGGATTTGTGTGAAGGCTGAAACGTATGTAATATTTTTTTATTAAATGTAATATACTCATTCATTCCCAGTTTACGCATATTAATAGGTTTCGAACAACAACAGATACAAACAACACGAACATAATACGCATATTTTCGATCGAGATCGACGCTCGTCGAGTCTAGCGCGACACGTGAGCTCGCAAAATACGAAAACGTGACTGTCATCCCATCAAAGTCATTATTGCGTCAACTCTGAAGAGCCAGTCGATAGGTTTGCATATCAAAATTATCAGATATTTTGACGTATACATACTCGTATGTAAATAAATATTAGAGAAAAACACTAACTCCGTAAGTAGATTTTAAGCATTTGATTTACGGATAACAATAGTATAGCATCTATCAAAAGTGAAACAACAAATCAAAGGATAGCACATAAAAGACCAGAAAAAACAGACATGGACAAAGTATTGAGGTCCTGGATTCAATTACCAGGTCAGGAAAAAATAAGTATTTTTTTCCGAACATAGCCCTGTTTTGTGATCACCAATCCGCATTTGTCAAGCGTGGTGATTAAGCCAAAACCCCTCTTGGTAACTGCAGTGCGACATTAATAGGGTGATACAGATACTGATACAGTTATTCGGCAATAACGTTGCAAATAAACCTAATTTCTTGTAAATGCGTCCATTATGTGTAGTTAATAGGTACTCAGTGGATTGCATAAGAGTTATCGCTCGGTGCGATGCGTGGGCGCCACTGACATTGTGCTGTATTCGGAGATAACAGCTGACAACTGGGATTAGGGCCGCCACTTCCTAAAAGTTATTATTTTCAAATTATAAACGAAGAAAAATCTGATCTCAGGTAGATAAAGTCATAAAACTAAAAAGCATGTAAAATATTCTTAAAATAAATATACAAAAAGTAATAGTTAAATGTCGCCTTCAGTCACGGACAAAATATCTAGTGCTAGTGCATGAATCGTTAGTTAAAATTTAATCAGTCTTTGGCAAATCTAAACGTAGACAAAGTAATGCCTGAATATAAGTAATAGAGTATCATATTTCTCTTCTAACCTACAAAATGATAAATGGATCCGTTAAAATGAGTTATAATCTGAATTTGCAAGACAGTGATAAAAAATCAGTAAAATAATAAAAAATAAAAAAAGTTCAGAAGTTGTGTTCTATTTAGAATAAAAATATTTGTTCCGCAGAATAGGTACTTTACCTACTCGAAAAGTTGATATTTCAACTAACAATAACAAATCTCAGTTTGTTTTCGTAAAGTGACCTAACACAGCTAACACACCGTCGAGGCCACATATCACACTTATTAGAATAAACATTATGTGACAATAGAAAACGTGATATTTCGGCAAATATGAATTTCAGAGTAGCACACTCGACAAGCTAGCCTTGAAAAGGTCATTGGTCTCTAAACCAGAGCGATTGTGTTAGTTTTAAACGATTAGGTATTATGTCAGTAATTTCTATACTATCAGATGGAAAGATTAATCTGTTTGGACGCTTATACCTGATGGCATGGCATAGATATAAAATGGATACAGAAAATTGGCATTATTTTTTTAACCTGACGTTCATTTGTCGCTACGCTGTCACTGTGATAAGAAGCGATCATCGTTTTAAATTTAAGTGCCAATTCCAGAGCGGGACAAGTATGGCGAGACCCTGGCTACAAAACCTAGGATCGCGGGTTCGAATCCCGCTAGGGGCAAATGATTGTGTGATGAACATCGGCATTTGTACTCGAGTCATGGATGTTATAAATGTATTTATGTATGTCTATCCGTTCCCTTGCACATTACTTTTGTAAAGAATTAAGTGGAAGTTCCTCTTTACTCTGCCTTTCTTTATGTATGCACTGTGTGTTGCCAGCCCTACTCCAGAACCGGTAATGCTTAGTATAAACACACCCATCGAGGTCCGGTTCGTTTTGGTCCAAACGGATCTAGTTGGAAGTTAAATTATACCAGTGTTTATTACCCGGAGGTCCTGGGTAGGAAAATGTGCCGACGATTGTCTGAAATATTTGACTAATATTTGATATACAAATAAATACTATCAAAAGTTATTACTGTGCTTAGTGAGAAAAGCAAACATACATGCTTAATTTCACAAAATAATAATATATTACACGCTAAAAACAGAAAAAAGGTGTGTCTCTCACACCTCAACTCATTTTCTTACTATCAATGGGCCAGATATTGCTATATAACACGATCAATTAATTGGAAATTCAACAAACACAGACTACAAATAGCTATCTATTATTTGCCACACGTCATACTTCCTAGAACAGCTGAAGTTAATTTCATATCGACATTAAAACGTTCAAATAAACTTCTGTTTACTAACGACGTAATCTAATTGCACTTATCTGCTTCCTAGTTCAACTTATATCGAACATTCATTAGAACAAATTGGTCTAAATTGAAATTTCATGTTCCTTTGTTTTGAAGACGTATTGTCTTACTTAAATAACACAAAGAAAGAAAGAAAAAGAAACAGAGTTCTGTTCTTTACTATTGCTGTTTTCAAGGAAAGAGTTAGTTAAACTTTAACTTGTTTATACTTTACTGTACAAATAATGTTTTCACGTTTTAATCATTAGTCCAATTCAAGGTATATGAGAATATTTTTAGCGATAGTTACCATTCTTTGTTTACTGCTGATAAAAAAAACACTTATTAGTAGGTCATTATTTCTTCTGCTTCACAATTTGACTATACCATAATTATTTCAATAAATTTGAAAAAATCCACAAAACTATTTTAAATGTAAATGAACTAATCTAGTTCATAAAATTATAAATAACTTATTAGAATAGCTATTACAATAACTAAGAACAAAAACTGATCCGAATGATTCATTAACTTTAATAATAAGCTTATTTTATTTTAAAGGTCGTCAGTAATTAGGTTACAAAACTCCTTCTTAATATAGTTTAAATAATACTTTGAATTACCTTTACAATTTTAAATTGATTAAGAGTTCAAATTGTGATGGGATAATTTTTATGTTACAGCGCGACGCAATTTCTAATATTTCATAACCATAAAATAACTTCGTAGAACACTAAATCAACGCAGACTTTTGACCATTTTCTAATAAACAGTCTTTAGATTATTGAATGTGTGAATACACCAATAATTTTATTAAATTATAAGCCGCTATCATTTAGGCCCGTTACAATTTTAATTACCAGTTCAAAAAGACATTTTGAAAATTATATTGCACCTCTTGGTAACACTATTGTAAATAATTGGATATTTAAATTGTTTAAAATTCTATCAAAAGGTCATTCACCTAATTATTCGGATATTCGGTTTTATGAAATTAATTTTCTGTGTGAGTAATTAATAACTCATGAGCGATTTTAAAATTCAAATCGATTTTAATCAATTTGCAATTTAAAACAATTATGGTAATGCACTGATTGTATTTTAATAACGTTGCTAGTTCGATTCTGAATGCTTTTAAAATGGTGGGTTGGTTAAATTCTTGATCAGATTAGGAAATGGACGTATCAGAACAACTATTAATGATCAACTTATTTGGAATTAAATAGTAATATATTTTTTGGTTTTAATTAGTCGTGTCTGTCATTACTGATTCATTATCATTGAATGCAAAATCATGTACAAAGTCGTTGAGACCCAATTAATGAGCAAGCCTCTTGGATTCTGATATAATGATATCTGATTTCCATAACAAGAGCTATTATAGAATATTAGTCATAATCAAAGCGACTAAGGCACATTCCGGAGGAATGGCCATCATTCCAAGTTTTTTTAAAAATCCTATTTGTATTAAGAAGCTTTTATCTGTAAAGATATGTCGGCGTCATCGAACCTTACCTTAAATACAACAGGAGGTTCCTTACTTATGGTACCGAATAATAGAAGAAGCTAGAAAATTTATCATGTGAGAAATATCAGCTAAATTATTTCGTTTTTCTGCTAGAATGGCTGTCCTGCGCTTAACTTATTTTATCGGATATCATTCATCATACTGTGACCAGACTGTTTATTTTCTGATGGAGGCCTGTGTCCAGCATTGGACTGTTACAGACACATGGTTATGATAATAAAAAAATATTTTATTAACACACGCTTTGACTGTGCGTCTACTTGTATGTCCAGTCAAACACTTAACATTGACACCAAAGTGTCAAATTGTAAGCCTTCGCCGATCAGTCAATCAGTGGTCTAAAACCAAACATGAGGGTCAATGCCATAGGAGCCTTGGCTTGTTGCATACTTATCCACCAAACGACGGGTTGTTTATTTTAAATGATGGTTTGTCTGAAGTAGTCACCACAGTGGTGACTGACAACTAGTGGTTACAACTATACTCTGTCCACTATATGAAGCGTCTTTTGACAGGTCGCCGATTGACAACATTGGTGATGTCCTAAAGTATCTCAAATGTGTCAACAATCCGATTGTACTATTATCATTATTCGAATAAGGTACGTAAAAAATACCCGATTTCGATAAACATGCGTTTTGATTTAACATTCTCTTAGATTTATTGTAAACAAATATAAATCCATATATTTGAGTTTAAAAATTAAATATTAAACAAGTAAGTCATATTAGTAAAAGAAATTTAAATCCAAATGTTGTTACCTTTCTATGTAAAATATACATTATACCTTATGAACATGTTATGAAGAAGTTTAGATTTATTCATAGCATTTATTTCTATCGATTATTTGTAATCGGGGGCACAATCGTTCTAATCGTTTTTCGTAGCACATCACTGAGTTGGCTGTAACCGTCCATGAAGAACATTAAACGAAAACAATTCGAACTTTCATAGGCGTGAGCTGTCAAAAGACGCTAAAGTGGACAGAGTATAATTAAGAAATTTACAAACTTAATACGAGTTGATAATCGATGTTTAATTTATTGGGTAGCTTAATGATTTGTAATGTACTAACTGGCTCTCTCTGGCTGGCTGACTCTAATGTAATAACTGGACTTTCAGCCATTTAGGTAGTATCTTAACTCCTACATTCACATAAATCAATTTGGAAGTTTAGATGCCATATGATTATTTATCTATGGACCCCCAATTCACTGCAAATGTAGGACACTGCACAACTATGTCCCCATAAAAGCAATTATGTCACATTACGCCCATTCAATGTACGCAACCGCATCTTAAAAAGTCGTGTCCGAAAACACCTTTACATCACTAAGTGTCACTGTCACGGCGACCTTCCACAGATAATCAAAGTATTGTTTTCCTCGTCGATTAAACACGAAATCAGTCAGAGGCCGAATGCGCAATCCCACTGGTACCTACTCTCCACTCTTTTTTACTGTGACGTAGAAATCAGCTGTTCGCAAGGTCGCCAGTTGCGTGCTGTGTTTTTTTACACTGTATGCAGATCGGTCGTGTTACAATCAGAGCGTGCGGAACTAATCTAGTTGTTAGGATAATAGCAGGTTATGCGAGCGATTTGGAACGCTGGTGTTGATTGGAAAAAAATATTATAATCCGGCGTTATCGCGCTATGCATTGGCGCTTGGAACGCATTTACTTACATGCTTTTTTTTGTTAAACACTTTAAATACTTTATACATTTTTGTACAGAACAGCCTCTTGGGACCAGCCAGTATCTAAATACATAATAAATGCATAATGATAAATGCATAGTATTGCACCAAAATTATTCAAAAAGTTTTATTAGACACGAAAGCAAATAATTTCGAATTAGTAGGTACGTTGTGGCGTCAGCTTAGACTTTGTAAATGGGCCACACGCACAAGTTAGCTGATGCTTTAAACGAGGAAAAGGAAACAATATCTTCGATAAAAGTGCATACAATATTAATGATTAACGCTATAAAATGTAACATCCGCCATTAAAATTAGTTTAAAGCGAATATAACACGCAAAATATAAATCATCAATTTATTGCAGCGCTAATGCACACAGTATTTAAAATAAATTTTGCAATGTGCAATAAAATATACAAACAGCTATAACCCTGACAATGTGTAATTCAACAGCTTCGAGTAAATACGTTTATTCCCATCGCAGAATCATCATCAACAAAATTTAATGGATGCCGCACGAAATCCTGATTCTAGTTGAGTCTGCCTAATCCGTGAGTGACCTAGGTTTAAAGGCAAACGTTCAGGCAAGGCCATCATACTGATCTTTGTTTTGGAATTCATTGCATCATTTGCTATTACACACCTTTTAGTGTACTCCATTCTAAGTGCCTTTTCCACGGCAAAAAGCGCAATCGAATGATGATTTTGCATCAGCAATTTGTTGCACTTTTTGCACGACCACTTGCAATATGACATTGACAACTGTGCAGTATCGCAAGAAGTTTATTCGCGGAAACCTGTTAATTGTGTAGACAAAAACTAGCGAGGACACGAAATCCGTGTGTCAGTTTAGGCAATAAGAAATAGCGATAGACGATAGATAGCGAAGCGAGATGGTGGGCGATTGGAGTGAGCCGGCACGCGATGTCGTACAACACTAAGGCTCGTATTAATAAATCGCACTCAACTCTGAGCTCGATCTTGAGTGCGAACTAGATATATCATTCTCATACAAAACAGCACCTCAAGTTCGAGCTCAGAGTTGAGTGCGATTTATGAATTCGAGCCTTACATTGCTAAGTGTAGGAACACAGTTAGGCTGAAATTAAGCGACCGAAGTTAAGAAATGCATTTGCAAATTAAGAGACGTAGGGTCATCTCCCATTTAGAAGTATGTCATTTCATGAACCCGATGGAAAGAAAACGGAACCTAATGGACTATCCATCGCACAAATAACTCTTCAATTCGAACCAGTCGTCCGGAGCTTAGCGCGTTCAAACAAACTCTTCAGCTTTATTTATTAGTATACTAGCGGCCCGCCCCGGCTTCGCCCGTGGTACTTGTCCACTATTTAATGGATGATATTATACATAAAAACCTTCCTCATGAGTTACTCTATCTATTAAAAAAAACCGCATCAAAATCCGTTGCGTAGTTTTAAAGATTTAAGCGTTCATAGGGACAGAAAAAGCGACTTTGTTTTATACTATGTAGTGAAGTGTATTATTGTTGTACCGTTTTCTACCCAAGCAATAGTAGCTTAAATGGAGGTCTATGAATCAAATTCTTATCTAATTATATACCCAGTGATAAATGCTGGTCAATTTACTGACTGTCCTCTACTTGAAGGTCTGTCCATAACAGATCAGAATTGCGATAACACTGCATTGATTTTAGTTGTGTTTAATTTAGTGTCAAAAATAATACGAATGAAATCGACAATAACATCAAGTTCATTACATTTTCAAACACTTTAGTTTAGAAACCTAGCCGAAAAAACGCGACAGAGGCGTATGACCTATGACCGACCTGCAATGTATTTTAAATGGAAGATGACACACCAAGCCGAAATTTCGTCGCGTAATATTGTATAGAAAACATTGCCGTCGAACATATGTCGCGTAAGTATTCTTAGTATGGTGTGTTATGACATATTTACCTGTCAATTCTTCCTAAAATGTATGTTCATACCTACCAATCGATTCAATTACTATTTTAATTATACCTTAATCATCTGTAGGAAATTTCTAGTTAATTGATATGTCGTCGTTTGGTTAAAATTTGCTTATCTTTATTGCTAATTTGTTATTGTCAAAAGATCCAGGTTGGTTAGTTTTAACTTTTTTGTTATCTAGTATCTGCTTCCAAATTTTAAATTGGTGTTATATATTCTTCAAAATGTCTACATTAAGGTTTAAATTGAATGTGCGTCTATTCCTTTATAATAATAAGACAAATTAATTGGGAGAAAAGGATAACTTTGTCACAATAAAAAAAGAACAATTCAATTTAAAAACTATAGCGTAGTTAGTAGGAGGAACCACCAATGCCAAAAAAAATGTATACTTGTGATTTATATGATATCGTACGATTGTTTTCTTAATTTGAAAAATATGCTAATTGATATACAAAAACTGGATTTCGAACTATTCTAGTGAATTAAGCCTGTTTAAAATATCATATTTCTAATAAATCCGTGTGTATTAAAGCACTACTCATTACAAGTTTTTTAATATTTGAGCATGAAAGAACATGTCTGTACTGGTCTGGGTTTTCATATCGATTAAGTTAAATATAACTTAATAGATGAAAACCCAGACCGAGATATTTGTAATACCACTGTTGATTCCGATATCTAAGTACATAAATCTTCTGTTACTCAAGTACTTTAGCAACTTATTACGGATTCAGATCAATGTATGTGATGTTGTAATACTTCAATTTATACATTTTAGTTCTACCCGTGGATCGAATCGTTCAAAATGTTCGTGCTTCCACACCCACTGTGACTCCAAGGTCAACTAAACTAGACATAAAGCGCAGACGTCTCGACTGTTTAAGACATAATGATGATTCCGTTAATCACGTAATGACCGAGTGAGTGCCGCTAATCAACGTTTCCACTTTGAACACCCAATCTTTATGGAACCGAAACTTGAGCACCTTATCGTAATGCTAGCGCCCGTCCTCTTGCAGCCTCGGCCATTGCCTCTGAGCCCAGTGTACGCTACGACTGTGATTCTGAATTGACATGACTGTTTCTCCTGCTTCCTCGACAAATGGACTATCTAACACAACATTTTTTTTTCAATTCGAACTAAAGTTCCTGAGATTAAAGCGTTCAACAAACAAAAAAACTCTTCGCCTCATTTCATTACCATTAGTATGGATTACTTAGTTTGAGCAGCTATTTATATTATTGGCAAGCAAAAATATAAAATAGGCCAGCCAAAATTATCAATCGGTGCTAAAAATGAACTAGACTAGGTGCTCATGTTGTGGGTGCCCGAAAATTGGGTGCCCAAAGTGGAATATCTCCGCTAATTCACCAGGGCTAAGCCGCAAATTCCAATACAATTGCAGTGATGCAACTCTTTAGCCACACTCGAATGTTCAACAATCATCTAGGAATGCACAAATTGCCAGCCTTGCACTCCTTTCGGAACCTTGGACTTTTTCTCAATTTCGAAACTGTGTAATGAACATATTATATTTTCGAAAACTATTGTCTAAAATTTATAATTTTTTGTATAGACATTTTTCAACTTACTTTATATTAAACATTCCTACAGAAGTGAAACACGTGAGGATTCTACGAAAACAATGTTAACTGCTGATAAAAATGTAAATTCCATTATTTATACACAATTCACTGTTTACCATACTTCAGTACCTAACTAACTTTATGTTTAGTAAGTTATATTTCGGATCGTTTAAAACAGTATAGTACATTACCTAATACAAACAACAACATTTGTTTGACTTTTGTAATGAGTTCACAAAGATATAAATTAACTAAGGATGTTATCATTAGGAAGTAAGGGTTGGTGGGTAAGGTTTATTACTAAGGTTACCTAATAGGAACTATCAAAACGAAAAGCCCACGATATAAGTCGTTCCGCGGGCGATCACGCATTCACGAGACAGTCGCGTGCGTGGATCGGAACGCATTGATTGAACATACGAGTATGTAGGTACCTACATTTGTCTATGTAATGCAGAAAATATTCCCTGCCAATTTCTATCGACATAAAAAAATATTGCAAACATCCAAAGAAACTACCTTATTTTGAATCCTACTACTATTATAAAGGCGAAAGTTTGTATGTGTGGATGTATGGATGTATGGATGTATGGATGTATGGATGTGTGGATGTATGGATGTATGGATGTTTGTTACTCTTTCACGTAAAAACTACTGAACGGATTTGAATGAAACTTTACCACAATATAGCTTATACATCAGAATAACACATAGGATATTGGAAATCGAAATCCACGCGGACGGAGTCGCGGGCGGCCACTAGTGAAATATAAGTTAAGTCATTAAATGTTACAGTTACTATGTTCTACATGACAAAGCTAACATTGTTGTTGTTTGAATATAAGAAATTGTCATTTTATATTTACTCGTTCGTTTCACAACTTGGATGATGTCCAAATTGTTTCAATTTAAAATTCAGCCCTATTAAGATTGCATAACATGAATACCTATTAACTCTTGTCTTAATTTGTAAACAAAGGAAGATTACGTAAAGTTATTCCCCTTAGTTTCACCCGTCATGTACACAAAAAGCATTGGAGCATAACATTTCAATAACAATTGAAGAAATGCGTCAAACTATTTTCTTCATAGTCTGTAATCGTCTCTTTACTATAGGTACTTTTGTTTTAGTCTGTGGCACTCGCCAATATGGCGGCTAGAGAACAAAACAGCTGTTTACGTCATAAAATTGATAAATTAATTTACGAACGTCTTTGCCGTTACTGGTCTTTTGTTCAACGTCGATAATAATTGTGTATTTTATCGGTTTCTCTCATTAACAATTTATGTTGTATTTCGACCCGCATTTAAAATGATAATGGTTGCACGCATGGCTGTGGAAACCTAGGCATGAACAAAATATCTGATGTCAAACATCGGTAAATTGACAAAGTTTTGATAGGGTTTTATGATATGAGTTTTTTAGGAAATCACGATACCTAAATTTTTCCGAAGTCATATTTTGCATATTAACTGTGTTTTTGCTAAAAATAACTTTAAAATTATCGCATTCAGGCTGTTTAGGATTAATGTGGTTCCGCTTGTTAAGTTATAACAACGCAGTGTATTATGTGACAAATATTTACACATTTAATCGCAGGAAAGCTGATAACGTGGTACTTAACCATTTTCCTGTTAGTTTAAAGGCTTACTCGAAATACTATCAGCGGAAGCATTGTGGGGGGAAGTCCTCCACAGGGGGGGAGGGTGTCGTAGAGGCTATTGTCTGACGTCACAACGTCACGACTAGCACAATGGCCCCACAACTGGACTAGCATTGAACGAGCAACAATATGCCGACTGCACCGGTCACGCTTTTCGCATTTCTCGGTCATTATCATCGGCATTCACAGTCGGATATACGAAAACGAAATCACTAAACTACACTGGCAAAATGCTTATGCTAATAAAGTATATTATATTAATGAGTTGCTTATGTTAAATCATGCGAGCAGCGAGCGTCACGGTCCGCGCGCCCGAACGCTCGCCTCTTTTCGAAACGATCGGCATTCCGAAAGATTTATACGCTTCATTCGCAAAGATGTAGTATTCAATCCACCAATTACGTACTTGACAATTGTTCCTGAACGATTTATTGATATGGCGGCTAATCTCAACGATTAGCCGAGTGAGTAGGAGATATAAGCAGTCACTCATCTACTTTTGCGCAAGCAAATGCGCACACACCGCTCAATGAACATTTTCATTTTCTTCTATAAAATAACTAAATACAAACTTATCTCAAAACCAGACTAAATCATGACCTGTGTCCGGGTTGGTAGCTTATCCACTGCTAGAAAAGGACAAAAATTGTATAAAAATCATCGCGTACTAATTCATGTCAATTAATTCGGAAATCCGCTATTAAGGTCGCCGTTCAAATATTGAATACGCGTACAACTCTGACAGATGCTTTCGATTTCATCATTGCATTAGCATTCAATTCGTGGTCGCCGCCGACATGAATATCGATGAGAAAGGTCAGTTTCATATTTCAGAACGTTCCCTTTACAAATTCAATTAATACTTTGAACTTCGAACGTGTGATTTGATTTTGAATAAGTGAACTAATTGAGTATTAAATAAATGACGGATGTTCCAAATTCGAAATTTGAAAATGGGTTGACCGCGTTCCTTTTCACGTAGCAAGCAAAGAACGTCTAGACGGCCAGTACTTACTTTCGATTTCGTGAGGCCAGTAATTAGCATGGCCTCGGCATACGTGCTGCGTAATACGGAACGGAACTAGCCCGAGCTGGGGATCACGAGTCGCGTTTTTGAACGTTACCGCGCCAGAAGGAAGCCATTTTCACTTTCGTTTAATTTATTTCGCGCTTCGATAAAATTTGAATTAGCTGATAGACTATAGTTACATCGTCACATTGCGTAAATCAAACCACATTAAAATACACAATGATAGATTTAATATAGGTCTGAATTTATTGTATTCTTGCCTTGGCTTGAATACAACACTACTTGTTGCTACAACTTTTTTTTCGCTTTCCCGCCGGCATAAGTAAATGAGGCCTGGTCTATTAAATATGACTGCAAAAAAAAACATTAAAACGCTAATGCGCAAACGCAGTTGACAGGTCATCAATCTTAAAAGACGATTGTTGGTTCTCTGTACTATTTGTGGAGCAGGCCGGTAGTTTATCAGGTCATGGACATCACGCTCAGTAAATAAGTTATTTTTATCTGTAGGTATTTTTTTATTTAAGCCAAAAGGGTACTGTTAATTAGTAAACATTATTAATTGGTGATGATTAATCCAAAACCATCTTTGTAACGATAACATGATTTTAAATGATGAAGGTCTTTGCCATGCAGTGGGACATTAAAAGGTCGACTTTTAAAAAACGATCGACTTTTAAAGAAAATGTTTAATACATTTGTTTTTAACATGGCAATCTTTTGTTATCACTATTAGCTACCGATTGTTTTAGCCACTACACAAAACGAGATTTCAGAAACCGGTTATTGTATTATTCATAGTTAGGAGCTATCTATTATTATTATTATGAGCAAAATAAATTATAATATCTTAAATGGTTCTTCGATAGCGCATTTATTAAATCTATGCCCAAATAAGATTGGATTTGAATAACAATTAGTTGAATATTTAAAAAGTAGACGATTATTATTATGATTAGAATCCGTAGGCAATCTTGCCTTTTGTGCTACAAAATATTTTTTCTTCTTACAGAAAGCTCGACTACATTTTTAACCGACTTCAAAAAAGGAGGAGGTTCTCAATTCGTCTGTATGTATTTTTTTTTATGTATGTTCATCGATAATTTCGTCAAATATGGACGGATTTCATAATTTTTTTTTTGTTGGATAGAGTTCAGTTCTGAGGTGGTCCCATTTTCACCAGTCCAGGATCAGATCATGGAATCCAGGAGAAATCGAGGGCAACCACCGAAAATTGTATGCTCGTATGGTGTTTTTGTTACGTAATCATGTTTTACTCAGGTATATGCTTCAGGGTGTCAACATTTGATGCTGCTGTCCTGATTATGATGCTACAGTACTCCTTAGCGGTTAGGAGTTGGAAGGCAGAACTGCAATTGGTCGATGGAAACTATTTAGTAGTATGTAGGGCTTAAATGTTGCTTGTGAGGTATGCTTGAATCAACATCTGATGCTACTGTGCTGATGATGAAGCTACAGTACTCCTTAACGGTTAGGAGTTGGAAGGCAGAACTGCAAGTGGTCGATCGAATGTATGTGGGGCTAACGTGATACTTGTGTATATTACATCCAGACCCACGGCGAGAAATCTCGCCGAGAAGTCTCGCTGGGCCTTCTCACGAGAACAAGTAATTTATCCACACTCTCATTTACTTTTAACAACAACTAAGTTCCTATTAATAATTAAGTTCACGACTAAAAATCATGAAATAAACTGACTTTTTAAAAAAAAATTAAACCGACTTCAAAAAAATCGTGAACACAAAAATAAACTACAAATTAAAAAATAATTCCTAATATCTATTACCTAATACTATAATTTTCCTAAACTATGTCAAAGTAATCTTAAACAAACTAACTGAAGTCGGTGCCTGCCCAAAAAAGCAGAAGAGAAAAAGCACCGAGGTAGCTATAGAGGTAATAGATATTAGGAATTATTTTTTAATTTGTAGTTTATTTTTGTGTTCACGATTTTTTTGAAGTCGGTTTAATTTTTTTTAAAAAAGTCATTAGCAGCAAATTTCCCCGGAAGGTCTCTAAGCCGCCCCTTACGACACCCACGGGATTAAATGGGATAGGTAGTACTATTGTTGCATGTTAAGAATTATATAAGTAGTTTATTTACGAACTATGTACACTAACTGCCCGTGCGTTATAACCAGTCCAGTAGCCAACTCCGGCGCATATCTTGGACGTCAAATATTTGAGTTTTAGACGAGCAAACGATGCCGGTAAGGTCAGGGGCGGAGCTATCACAAGCAGAGTTTTCGTCTGGACAAAGGCCTCAAATGTATGTCAGGCACAATTTTTTTTAATAAAAAAAATCGGATGTGAACCCGCCGCCATCGGATTTGTAGTCGTAGAGAGTCTCTTACCACTAGACGGGCAAAACTATCCTTGCATACTTTTACATACATACCTATATAAATGAAGCAAATTAGAAAGACTATACATACAATGAACAGTACAAACATTACTGTATGACCTTGCCGTTGATGTTTATCGGGCTTTACGGGCCCGTTGGTCTAGTAGTCAGAGACCCTGGCTACAAACCAAAGATCGCGGGTACGAATCTCGCTAGAGGCAAATGTTTTTGTGATGTTGATGTTTATAAAAAGTATTTAAGTACGTCTATCCGTTCCCTACCTTCCATAATACAAGCTTCGAGCTTAGTTTAGGGCGAGGCAATTGGTGTGTTAGTTCAAAGAATTAATTATTCTTTTAGTCACGCGGTTTCACCCGCGTCCTGAGGGAACTACTTCCCGTACCGGGATAAACTCAATGTAGGTTTACAATGGTGTAAGAATTTTTGAAATCGGTCCAGTGATTTTTCAGTTTATTCGTTACATACAAAACTACGACACTTATCTCTCTATAATTTTATTAAGTAAGTATACCTATATAGTATAGATTGTACGTCAAATATTTCAGTGTTACCGAGTGTCTGGATGACCTCAGACTGCACGCAGGCCGGGGCATCCTCAGATCGGCCTGAGGTCAGGCGGAGTGACCAAACTAGTCCAACTAGTGCTCGGATGGACTAGGCAGGGCTGGTAAGTCTAGATCTGCTTTTAATACTAGATTATGTGTTTTAAAAAATCCCATAAAAATCTTATTTCGTAACGCACGTAACTTGGATGTATTACATAATACCTATTTGGTTTTTTAAATGAATGATTATTATCCATTAAAAGATACATTGACCTGAAATCAGTTATGAATTTATAGCGCTTGTGTTACGAATATCAGTAAATTACATAATACTTAAAAAAATGGACATCCAAATTAAACCTTTCGAATATTTACCGATATAATTAAGTATCACTACAGATTTAGACGCAGAATTGAAAAAAACTACAAACAATTTTGATTACGATTTGATATGATAATCATTTTTTAAATGTCGTAACTTAAGATAAGAAAATGCGAAAGTTGTTACGATGATCATTTCTGTACGTGCGATATAGGGGTGGGTCACTAGTTATTTATTTTAAAATCAACCTAGCCTGGTGCTAGAAATAATAAAAGGCAAATTCATACCTTAAGGAATTACAATACAATAAAATTTCTTGCTACTGATGACCCTACAAACTAACACATGCAAATAGAACTAGGTGCAAAATCAGGTTGGGTTTTATTTTTCTCTTCGTCAAATGGTCCGACTCTGTTTAATGAGACGAGTTGATAACGTCCGGTCTTGTGTGCAAACTATTTATATTCACCAGTTCTATTCATTAGGAATGCGCTTTTTATTTAACACTTGTAAATCCTTGTACTCGTATTTACAAAGATTTATCATAACAAACATGATTGATAAAAAACAAGTTGTAATGTTAGTTGAATATGAAAAAATATGTTTGGCTTTTATAATTTCGAGTACAGATTGCGATGTCTCGTAAACAGCCGGTAAATTTTATTAAGATTAAAACAAAGTAGGCTGAATACCTTAGAATCTTTGCGCATCTGTTGAGCAAGGCATTTAAAAAAATACAAATGTCATTTTCTGCCGGTTATCTTTTATTTTTGTGTAGTTGCCAAGTCGTGGCGCTCTTTAACCTATTGTTTTGATTCGCAACAAATTTTTCAGGATAAGTTTTATATTCCGCTTGTATTGTCTATCTTGTACAGGTGTCACTAACCCGGTCTCTTTGTTGACAGTTTATTTTTTAAACGCCGGTGTCATGGCCGGTCCGATCACCGATGCGATAAAAGATTTGACCGATTGCAAATGTTTTTTCACGGTTAATGTTTTGCGATTCTTTTTTTAAATGTTTAAACGATTAGTGTAAAATAGCATTAAGAATGATATCATGAAAGGGATAATTATAATTATCCATCATTTACGTCAATCATTTTAGATTTTTAAAATTATTGATAAAGGTATCGTAATATTCAGCATCTAAAAAAAACCCTTAAAATAAATATACTAATATCATTCTAGATAGTATTAATTTATTAACGTCCCTTGTAGTTCACAATTTGGAAACTAAATAAAGTTTAACGTTTTAGATGCCAGGTCTGAGATACGAACTATCGACCTTACGCATGTCAAGCGGCTTTTAAAACCACTCTGATATTACAACATACTAAAACACGATAATTTTCAGAAGCCGTTCTATTTATAGCGAGAACGCATTCTTAATCACGTCCACCAACGTGCTTCACATCACGTATGCACAGAGCGTGTGAAAACCTACCTTTTGATAAATAAAGCGGGCCCTACAGAGACCTTTGGGGGAGTCCTTCCATTCTAGATCAAGGGCTGATAGCAAGGAAAATTGTGCATTATTGGGCGAGGCGGGGTGCGCATGCGCATACTAACAAGGGACGTCCCAAGTGAGGCAACTTGGCTCGGTGCGTCGCGCTGCTATTCTGCGCAGTTTACGACAATGCAAGCTATTGCAATTTTACATCATTATTTCAGTTGGCAGAGGGCTCATTGTTTGGTTAACGGCCATCAAGTTAAAATCGCCTATGCATTTGAGAGACACTATAATTGAAACCGATCAATTATCATACTTCAATAATCTAATATATGTATATCAAAATAAATCTAATAGACAAAATAAGAGAAATCCATGAGAAATCAAACAAACGGTGAATAAAATATGAAGTTTTACAATACAAATTAGGACAAGTCAGTGTTATAACAAGAATACAATAATACGAGCATTTAATATGGACAAATGCCAAAATATTGTTTGTTTACTTGCAGTGATGTTTGATTAAATATTTCGCCTGAAGGTGCAACTTTATGAAATGTGTTATAATTTTTATGAAAGTACATATATTCATTTGAGACTTCCTAGGGATCGTTTTACTCTCATCACTTTGTATGTAAATCTTCTTCCCATAATATTAACCAAAGAGATTGTCATTACGAGATAATTTTATTATTGGTTCCGAGAACGCAATCAACCAATGTAAATTAATTGTGGCATAATTGCTATTTGAATTGAATTGCGTCTTGAGGCTAATTAAAACACCTACGCAAACGCGGATCAGCTAAAACAACTACCTACTTTTGTACCTTCTAAAAACGCAAACATAAATTATTATCGATAAATTAATCGGAATACTGCTTTATAATGATAAAAGTAGGTATCCTTGGAGAAATAGGTGCGCAAATTCTTATAAATGCAGCCATTTTTCGGGGCAAATGAATATATTTTATTTTTATGATAGTACTAGGGGGGATCCAAAAGTTCGTGGCCTAACATAGACAGAGCAATGCTATCATTTTAAATCTTTTCTTTATCTATACTATGGTTACTTAGTAGCAAATGAGCAAAGTTTGGTTTAGTTAACACAAGCAACTATTTTTTTGTGGTTATTTGTTTGAGAGTGTCTGAACAGATTTTCAAGAATGGACAAAATCGAACACCGCGCTGTGATCAAGTACATGCATTAAAAAGGTCTTAAACCAATATACATACATGAAAATATGGTTAACACATCGGAAGAATCTGCTTAACCTTATTTAGTAGTAAAAATGTGGATAGCTAAGTTTTAACGAGGTCAGTAGAGCGTTGAAGACGATCCTAGGTGTGGAAGGCCTTCAACGTCTACTACCAAGGACAACATCGACAAAATATGTGATCTTATTCTTAATCACCAAAGATTGACAATGTATAAGATAGCTGAGATCACAAGCATCGGTTTTGGTCAGATTCAAATCATTCTAACTCAAAAACTGGGATTCCATCGGGTTTCTGCTAGCTGGGTAACCAGGTTGATTTGAGTCAAACGAAAACGCATTCGATTCAAAATTTGGCGTGACTGTTGGAGCTTTTTGAGCTAGATCCCGATTATTCTTATCCCAGTTTGTTACCATGAATGAAAGCTAAGTTCACCAGCATATTTTAGAATCCAAGCAACGATCGAAAAATGGAAAAAATCTGGCTTACCCACTCTGAAGAAAACTAAGGTCGTATTTCAGCTTGCAAAGTCATGGCTTCGATATTTTGGGATAGGAAGGAAATTATTTTTGTAGATTATTTATTAAAACGTGATTGTATAAATTGTATTAATTAATCTTTCATTTTAAGGCAGTTTCGAGAGGATATCAATTAAAAACGGCCGGGTATGCTGCCGAAGAAAGTTTTACTCAATCAAGTTAATGCGCGGGTTCACACTTGTGCCGAAACAATGGCTGAGATACACAATTTATGGCTACGAATTATAGCTCCGGGTACATTATTTGGCTGATTAAGCCCTGTCGGATAAATATTCACCACAAATTTAAAAATTAAATACGGAAAGTTTGTAATTTTTGACCAAAGAAGTCGTGATAGACGGTGAAAATGGTTATTTTTAAAGACCTTTCGAAATCGATTTTTTTTCAATAGAAAAATAAGTTGCAGTTCAGATAGAATAATTGCGTTGAACTAGATAAGGACTACGTTAAACAATAAAAAATAATTTACACACACATTTCTTTGACATTCATGGTCAGGCCACGAACTTTTGGATTTACCCACGTAGTTGTGGCTATAACTAACTAAGGGTTCTACTATTACAATAAGAAATATCAAGTTTAACCCTGTTAGTACCTTTAAGTTGCTCAATAGAGAATATCATTAAGCATTATTTACAATATGTCATTGTATACGCACGGAAAATTCAAAGAAAATTTCTAGAGCACAGAAGGCGTAGGTATATTAAGCAAATGAATAATATTAAAATTATTTAACGGGACTAAACGCGATATTTATTTTGTAGTATATGTATACTACTTACTGCTTGACGTTTCGGCTGCGTTACAACAGCCGTGGTCGCAAGCGGACTGATGAAGCGGGGCGTCGTCTGCTCGGGCGCCGTTGTGAATTTTCTTCTGATACCCCCAACTCGTCACTTATTAAATTGTCACACACATTTTCACGGCACACAACACTAACAGTATCAGGTTTTGGTCTTGACGAAGAAAATCTCGGTTGACACCTGCTAATCACTGGATTCCACGCTGATGCTAATTTAAACCCGTCATCCCTGTTGAAATTATTGTATTTCTTAATTTCTATTGCCTCTCGTACCATCCTAGAATGGTAATGGCGTTCAGTGGAGAGGATTTTTGGCTCATGTAACTCCATCCAGTGATTTGGTCCCATGTCAAGTAGATGTTCAGCAACCGCAGATTTACTCGTTTGTCGATTTTTCACTGCGGCAATGTGTTCCTTGACTCGATCAGCTATTGCCCGCTTAGTCTGGCCTATGTAAGCACTACCACAGCTACAATCGATTTTATAAACACCTGATGTCTGATATGGTATCTTATCCTTAGGTGATCGCAATAGTTTTGACATCTTGCATAACGGAGTATATACAGTCTTGATGGAGAATCTCTTAAGTACTGTTCCAATCTTATCCGTTACACCTTTTAAATATGGTAAAAACATAGCCTGCCGTCTCACCTCAGGACATCTTGCCTTCTCTTTGCACCTCCTCATTGTTCTTGACACCCCATATCCGTTACGTTGTAGTACCTCCTGAACATGCGCTAATTCCGCTTGAAGGTGTTCAGGGTCACAGAGCATATGGGCTCTGTTTGTCAGTGACGCAATAACGGACTGAAGGTGCCGCGGATGATGATGAGAAGTCGCATGTAGATACCTGTCAGTATGCGTGGGTTTCCGGTACACAGAGTGTGCCAGTGTGCCATCACTTCTCACTTCTATCTTCATGTCTAGGAAAGCAATGGATCTATTCTGTTCCATCTCGTAGGTAAACTTTACTTTTGTGTGTATGGAGTTCAGGTGTTCAACGTATTGCTCGACTTCCTGCTGACCGCCGCGGATAATGCAAAACACATCATCGACGTACCTCTTCCATAACCGTACACTTCTTGGACCAGTAGTCAACGCAATGTTCTCAAAATGTTCCATCCAGATGTTTGCAATCACCGGGGCTAGTGGACTACCCATTGCAACTCCGTCGATCTGGAGGTAGTACTGGTCCCTGAAGAGTAGGTAATTTCCGTCTAAGCACTGTTCTATGAGCAATAAGTACTCCTCAGGTAGCTCACTATCGAAAAGTTTATCTTTAATCACCTCTAGACAATCCTTTAACGGAACATTTGTAAATAGGGATTCCACATCGAAGCTTACCATTATCTCTCCCGGTTCTAAGCTGATGTCTTTTACAATGTCCCTGAAGTGGAAGGAATCTTTCACAAAAGACGGTGTATTCCCAACTAAAGGCTGCAACACTCCAGCAACATGCTTTGCCAAGTCGTAGGTAGGCGAATCAATTTGACTTACGATTGGCCTCAGTGGGATGTCACTTTTATGTATTTTAGGCAGACCATAAAGTTTCGGGGGTTGCACATTTTTTGGTTTGTGTAAATGAAAGAACTCGTCCTCTGTGAAAATATCTTGGCACTGCTGGATCAATCCTCGAATGCGACGTGTCACTCTGGCCGTGGGGTTGTACGAAACCGGTTTATAAACCTTAGTATCACTCAATAAATTCCTTATTTTATTTTCATAATTTTCAGTATTCATCACTACAGTGGCATTCCCCTTGTCTGCTTTCAACACCAAAATGTTTTTATTATTACGTAAAAGTTTTAGTGCCTGGCGCTCTTCTGCAGCAATGTTACTTTTAGGTAGCTTCGACTTGCGTAATATGACAGCCACATCTTGTCTTAGCCCATCAGCGTCCGCGGCTGGGATTCTGTTACGCATAATCGTCTGTTCCACGCTACAAATTATGTCTTCGTAAGGAATTCGTTGAGGTGTTAAAGCAAAATTCAACCCCTTGGCTAACACACTTTTTGTTGGTCCATCTAATAACTCATCCGACAAATTGATCACTGTGCGTTCAGTATTTGTCGACGAATGCCAAGTCCCCGTCTCCTCACATCGAGAGTACTCACCGCTATTGCGGGTAAGCAATTATTAAATTTGCGCTCATGGGTGACCCGACTTAATTCGTATGTTTTCAACGCTTGCAAAAATGTAATTCGATCACATATGTCAAAATCATCACTCGACAACACAACACTGCACTCAGAATGCACTCTGTATAACTCGCACACTATGCCGTTCAGTTCACTGTGACAATTACGAATCATTTGTTTTAGCAGACGAACACTCGCGTTTGTTAGAATTCTCTTCGAATGCGCAATGTCATTACGCGGTTTTAAACGGGCACAAGTAGGTAACACATTATTGTCCCGACACTTTGTTAGAAATAACAAACCGGTTTCCAAGCGCGCGCGTTTCTTACGAAGGAATTCTAGGTGTTTTATTAATTTAACAAACTCCGGCCCGTATCGGTTTGTAATATAAGATTTTAGACTTTCGCGTTGCATTATAACTATTATAGCCCCGTTAAATAATTTTAATGTTATAATGCAACGCGAAAGTCTAAAATCTTATACAAATGAATAATTTACAAAGTTCAACGGAGCAATAAAATGCTGCATTATTTCACAGCCATGAAAGTAAAGACAAAACCTATAACTAGCGACAAAACGTATAAACTAGAAGAAATAAGTTTATTTAAAACTAAAGTCGGTGTTAATGCGATAATTTACGTACAATAGGGGCCAGATCAACGCACCGATATTGTGGTTTCGCTCTGATGTAACATATACCCGGTCGTTGCCCTTACCGAATATATGTGTACTTTTTACTTTTATTGATGGCAGCTGTCAAAATGACAAGGTCCCATCTTAATTTGACGATTTCTTAACATAACTGTTACTTGATTTTTGTAAGTATTTTTTTGTGTTGATCCTGGTTGCTTCAGGTCTTATATTGATTTAAAAACCTCTGACATTATAGCACTGGACGTTTTAGACAATTTTCATGGGGTCACCAGGACTTATATAAACTAGAAATAGGAAGAACAATGGACAAAAAATTGGTAACAAACGGGAAAACGTATGAAAGATCACAGAAATCAGATTTTGTAGTCATACTACTAAGGTCTGTTCTCGAACTTTAAATAATACAGAGCAGGACTGATCGGTTTGGAGATCCATGGAGGACGCCTATGTCCAGTTTTCGCTGAGTATGATGTTAACGACGGATTGTCCAAACCACAGACGCTAACCACCATCAGGTTGAACAACAAAATTGTCAAAATAAATCGGAAAATTCCATTCAATTTCGATGCATGACAACAAGTCTTAGATTTAGATTAAAACGGTTCTCGTGTTTTAACAACAGGTGGTACTGATACGTCAATTGCATGTCACATCAATGCCAGATAACTTGGCATTCTTGTGTTGCAGTGAAAGCCTGCGTGGCCTTGACATACATTGAAGAACATTGTTATCTGCTGTTAAGCCTGAATTGTGTCAGTGGGGTTCGAAGGAGATGTAAGGTCAGTGATGCTAATCTTTGAGAGGTATATAGAACTTTTAAAGGATATATAGGTCTCTAGCAGTTTTAACCGACATGAAAAAGCAGGCGTTGCTCAATCGGAGCCTTGACGATTTTCTTTTAAAAGTAATTTGTATTTTATACTAAAGTTAAGCAGCAGTCTATTATTGTCCCACAGCAGGGCAATATCTTGAATAACTGAAATACAAACGTTATTATTGGCAATAACCGAATGCCAAACGCGAATCGTTGGATAATCTTGTAATAAAGAACTGACTTTAACTTGTCCCGACTCCAGTATTGAACCCAGGACCACCCAACGTATACCAACCGATACTGTAAGTCTATTGTATGTATAATAGTCCGTCTACAAAGGCATAAGAAAGGCCTGGCTACGAGGCTGCGCCGTCGACATTGAGCTGTTACCAAACGCATCGCGTTCCACATACCGCGCGCATCCGCCAGCCACAGTGCACTGAACGATGCAGTAACTCGACTTGCTAGTATGGCGGAAGCTCCAAGCACTGTTGGATATCTGGAGTATGATTTCAGTCTTCGAACATATCCCACAGGCTATAGGAAAGACTACAAGAAAGCGCAGGATAATAAGAGTGTGACGAGACCAGCTTCAAATAGTACAACTCTATTTTATGCCTGCATTCTCCGCATATTAGGATGTACCCGAATTATATTCATGATAACTATATAGTGGCAATAAATAAAGAAGATACATGTAATATGAATTTCTAATAGTTTTGTAACTATCAAAAAATATAACTCTATCGAAAAAAAAAATATTTTGTAAGTCAGTATCGAAGTTGCAAGGTCTCAACAGCCTTTAAGTGATTATTGCCACGCCTAAAGGTGGAGACTGTTATTAGTTTACATTATGTAAAATTACACACACCCAATGTCATATTTAAGTTATCTAGATAGGAGTCCTAACAAAAAACACTTTAAATAATCGCACTAAATCATACACCACTTACGGTCGGTTCGGCCTACTATGGCGGCGTATAGTAGAAAACGCTATGCTACACTTGTTAATATCAAGGATAACACAATCACGATGACTCGAACGCTCAAGTAAATTGGACGATAAATTAAAGGCACATAATGTTTGCATTAAATTTTAAGAACACCTATAATATAAGATGGTTATTGGATTGTTTGCGAAATTTATCACAGTTCGCGTAAATGATAAATTGATGATTGATATTTCGCATCAAATTTGACAATTCAATACTGGACCCGTTTTAGGGTATAATGAATGCTATTTCTCAGTTAAAGAGATCGGGTCCAATTTCTCATCCATCAATGTCAATTGAAAATAAGAAATATTTTGGACATTTCTCCGATATTAAAGTTTAAGTAAGGTAAGGTGTTATTAAGGGCTTTAAATGCGAATAGCGTAGCAGCGTGGCTATTCGACAATATCTATAAATAAAAATCAATTTAAGTTACTGTGCAAACAACATCAAAAATGCCAACTACGCCATTTTTACAACTACATATTTCTGATTAAAATAGGCCCAGTAGTAAATGTAGAACAATAAATTTAAAAACAACATTCTAAACGAGCTCCAAGAATAGCAACAATTCGATAGCCGCAGACGAGTCGAGGTCGACGGTAACGCAGACAAAAACAACAGTGCAACAAACAAAGAAATAATAGAGTAACTACACTGTGTACTTGATGGAAATGGCGTCCTATACCAGTCGTGAATGGACTAATCGCAACTAAACGATTGTCAGTTCGATAGTTTTTCTTATACACTAGAAGCCGCCCGTAACTCCGTCCGCGTGGTTTTCGGTTTCCGCACATTCTGACTATAGCCTAAAGCCTTCTCGTCAAATGGACTATCCAAATCAACAAGTTTTTCTTTTAAATCGGACCAGTACTTTCCAGGATTAGCGCGTTCAAACAAACAACCAAACAAATTCTTCAAACTTTTTTTTAATAAATTAGTATTGATAAGCATGTTCTAATTCTGTAAAAAGACCGTCCTCCACTAAAGTTTAATATAGAAGGAAATGGCAATGAAATGATGAAATAAACACGTATTTTGCGTTTACCGCCATCCGGTGACAGATAGTTTACTTTTTTAATGGCGTTAGTAGGGATGTTACGAATACGTTTAGGAATCACTTCAAACATTTCGTATAATTCATTGTAGATATTATGTTGTATGAATGCACAGTATACTGATATTGGGGCGTAAACGAGTAATATTTTCGCCAACGCCCGTACGTCTACGATTCACAATATCTGACCTGGGTTATCGGTTGAATGATGTATATTTACAAAGACTATGTAGATAACATTGAAGATACACCTGTATTTACAAAATTTAATTGTAAATAATGATTTTACTGGAGCATTCAAATTCTATGGTAACTAACGAAGATGTCTAAAGAGAATACCAATCGTAATTATCAATGCGTTTGTATTATTATTTAAAAAAATGTTTAAGCAGTATCTACGAAAGAATAAAGACATCATTTGACAATGTTTTAACATACATAAATGAGAATAAAGCGGAAAAGTTGTTCAATGTGCTGCCAGATTGCATTAGAAGTTTAAACTAAGTACAATTTTAAACTTACAGCCCTTTCTCGTTTGTAAAAAATGCATGCTGTTCACACAAGTTTATGTTGGTATCTAGTTAACCCTATACTTTCTTAATAAAATCAATGCATGTTCTTTACCTAAATAAATAAAAAATAAATGAATTAAAGTACAAACTACCTGACATTAAACAAAGATATAGAGTTATATCATAATGTATCGGTCTCCATGGTTACAGTAAGTAGTATATTATTCTTATGACGATGAGCGAATGCACTCCGAGATAAGTCGTTTGAAGTGCATTATCTAGTGGAATGACTTATTTTTATTAAACATGTTCTGTGAAGAAATCATAATTATTATTACTTCGTTCGCCCATTGACCTATTGTGAACATAATAATATAATTAACTTACCTACATTGATAGCGGTTACAAATTATACAAAAGATAAATTATAGATGTTTTTAGGCTATTGCTCTCTTGAACAAATACATTTGATATTTTTTGCACACACGTGTATGCAGAACGTATTTAAATTATTAAATACACGTGTCTATGCAAAAAAATATCAATTGATATTACCCCAATACAGTTTATTGTTAATATAATAATCTCTATTTTTGTCAGTTTAAGAAAGATAAAGAAAGCACAAAAGTAGGTGGTAAGAAAATATAAAACAACCAGATACTGGGATCATGTCAATTACATGTAGTAAATGGATCAACCAAGATTTTATTGTCGATACATAAAGACAGCTAACTAATAATAAGTCACTAAACCCATTAGATTCGCTCTAGCAAGGAAATAGGTATTACTAGGCATTGTATACCATTGTGTTTTTAGGGTTCCGTACGCCCGCATTATTGGTCTTAGTAATACTAACATTTCGTTGTCCGTTCGTCTGTCATTAATCTGTGACTGAAAGATGTGGAGAGAATGTAGTTGGATTTTGACTGCTTCCAAAATAAATTATGACACAATAAAACATATTTAATGCCATTTTAACAGACAACTGAATTCTGTATTGTGCATTACGACTCGCTCTTGGCCGCTATTTTTCTTATTTGTTCACTTCACGCTTGGATAGTTCGTTCAGACGAAAACCAGTTGAGATCTTCGTCTCGTGCTCAGATTAGCAAAGTTATTAGAAATATAATATAGAAGATTATATTCGTATAGAAGAAAATAAATATGAACCGATCTGTCTGGTTCCTGGTAACGAAGGTCTGATGGTAGTCGCTTTACTGTAATAACCCGACTGGCCAAATTCTGAATCATGGTCAAAGCGGACCCCGCACAGAAACGGGATAAATGCTGGGAGGTTGCTGAATATAGAAGATTATATTTTTATGCCAATTATTTAATTGCTGTTAAATATTTCTAAGGCATCTTCATTTTTGAAATGATGAGGCAGTGTTAAATTGATTAGATTCTGTGACCTGTTTCTTTATAACAATACAAGTATTAATATCGTTAGTTATTCAGTTGAAAATGTAATTCGTTAGTTATGCAGTTAAAATTGATGTTTTTAAATTGCTTTTAACATTAGCATCTTCTTAACATAATTATATGTGGAATATATCAATTAATATCTAGGCACAATTGAAACTAGATAAGTTACCCCCGTCATTCTTTGGCCATGAATATTTTATTGTCAGTTATAATTTGACTTGGAAACAATAATTATTATCTTTTGCAACTGTCCTTGAATTTTCGAGTTTCGATGCAACAAGTAATTATTCTATCTAACTGTTTAAATAACGAACCATCCGTAATTAATGTGTTGATAAGTGACAGCCAATTAGGTAAGACGGTTATAGAGTATGTAACAAATGCATTTTAAGTGTTGTGCAATGTAATTTTAATATAGGTTATTCCTCTTGATTGGAATACAGGAAATATCAATAAATTTTGACCGACCGGCTTGGTGTAGTGGCAAGAAGTTGACTATTCGACCAAGAGGTTACGGGTTCGATCCCTGCACATGCCATCCATTTGTGTGCATGAACATGTCTGTTGTCCTGGTCTGGGTGTTTATGTATGTATTTATTTATGCAAAATTATAATACCAATAATGGTTGTGATATTTGTAACACAAATTCTTAAGCTACTTAACACGGAATCAGATCAACGTATGTGATGGTGTGAGATATTTGTATATTTAATAAATAAATCCTTTTAATCCGATTGAATGAAAACAAATGTAAATCAGAAAACAATGACCCCGCGGTGATGTAATAACACAAAATATGATACCAAATCACGTTAAAAGCTACTAGGTGATACAGTTTAAAACAATGAATAAATAAATAATAAGGTAAATAATACCTATTCTTTGATAACGGCGATGCATTGACGTCAGTGAATGTTAAACAGCTCGTCTGTGATATTTTGTTGGACATTAAAAATACTGCAGGAAATGGAATAGTTTACGTGTATAATGTTTTTTGTGTTGGAAAATGCATTTATGTGTACCAAGTGCCATGGGCCGTGGCGGGATAGGATTAAGTTTAAATCCTTTTAATCCGGTGGTTGATAATCATTTTGTAATTGTGACACATTTTCTGACGATTAAAAAGTAAATATATTCTTATAGAGATCTATGAAGCCTATTTTAATAAAGAATAGTTTGAATCTGAGTTTCGGAATTTTTTGGTCTCTCTGGCCTTAATAAAATGTTTTACATCGTCACCCAAGTAGTATTTCTATATAAAACTTATACGTGGACATATGACGATAATTTAAAAGTATCGAATACAGCTGTTTTATTTAACACACACACACTGACACTGATAATAATAGTATTGTCAACGTTCTTTTATGATATCTTGTTCAGTGCGCAATCGTGTAAATTCCTTTTAGTGTGAAATGTGTTTGAAATTACTATAATATTGCATTTGTATATGTGAAACGATCAGACAAAATACAAAGAAATATGTACAATATTTTACCTAGGTCTTATGCGGAGTGCAAAACCGCTAAGTTGGAGCGTAAAAAACCGGCCAAGAGCGTGTCGGACACGCCCATGAAAGGGTTCCGTAGCTAAAAGATAGCCCGACCGCTTAAGACAACATTTAGTAAGGGCAACTGCACGTCATAAGTTGGTCGAGTTGTATAAAAATAACTATGTATGATACAGAGTTCGCTATAGTTTTCGTTGAAAGTACTTACTTGGAGGTATACAGGACATTTTTTTCAGAATTATTGTAATAGCATTTCAAAAGTTAAGGGGGGGGGGACGCTCTAATTTTAACTTTGTATTAATATATCTCGAGACTGGGGTGTTTGATCCACATGGTTTCAAGGCGAGTTTTATTGTATTTAAAAATACCTGTTTAACGATACCCTACACGATGGGTAAAGTCTAATTTTTTTTTAGAATTAACTTTTCGCTGTATGGGAGGGGGGTTAAAAAATGATTATTTTTCGATAATTTTAAAAACCAATTCTTGAATTATCACTATACATCTCTCCACCAATTTTCGTGGCAATCGGTTCAGAAACGGCGGAGAACGAACCAGGACAGACAGACAGACAGACATGACGATCTATAAGGGTTCCGTTTTTGCCATTTGGCTACGGAACCCTAAAAATATACCTACTTTTTACCTACTGCACTACTTTAATCCTTCACAATTTTTGTGGAAACCTTGAACAACAAGCGTTTTGATATCCAGGAATACATCAACACTCACATATTTTTCAAGCCAAACTTGAATGATGTAACGTTACATCACCAAACTTTAAATTATCAATGATTGTAGCATATCTCAATTGTTTATTTATTTATACTTTATCGCACGATTTTTTTTTTGTATGGACTTAATGCCTCAAAGCATTCATTACCAGTCAACCCTAGTTTTGCTTTGGTGAACTTTATGTATTGTATACAGTTAGTTATTATATAAAAAAGGCTTTCCCCGGTGACTTGGCTTAGATCATACTTTTATTCGTCGAAGACAATAAAGCATCCATTATAGAATAATACCAGCAGCAGCGTTGAAATGAATGTCTGAAAGGCAAGGAATCTCCAACATATGCGCAAGAGTCGCGTGCTGCGCCCGACAAATTACACTCAAGTCTGCCTTCGCACATATTGTACGAAACAATTTCAACAATAACACTTTCAGATTCACACTTTCAGAACGGATTTGATAGAATGCTCTTTGAGCTCATTATATTTGTAATAAAATATAAATAAATATTCGATTTCTGTAACATTTTTTTTTAGGTAGCTACCATTTTTTTTATTGCGAAGTATATCTCTTTGCATATTTCATTTTTCAATAAAATGGATTGTAAACGAATGTAACAAAACGTAAGCTATGTCATTTTACATAAAGATATAAATAAAACCATAATTTAAACAATTAATTAGGTGCACTGGGTGATAAATCAATTAAAGTTAGGTACCTACCTCTACACGTAATTAAGTGGATATGTTTAACAGTATAGGAAACAAGTTCCAAGTCGATTGAGCGACTTTAGTAGGAAAACAATCAGAATAAATAATTTCTCAGCGCTATCAGTATATTTATATACAAATTGTTCATTTGTTGAATACATTGTTTGTTTGTACCTACATACATTAGATAAACTCAAAGTAGGCAAATCAAACCAAATCTAATGTTTTTCTACCTCACGTGTCTTAATCATTTGACATTGAACGTATTATTCGCGTCCCCAGACGATAATCGCAAAAAAAGTATTGCGTCGTTTCATAAACAAATGCGATTATCGCACGATTCTAATCTCCCGGCCTGAAGTTAATATCAAAACAGACACGAGAACAGGTTGCGTCACACTGCACCGAGATCTCGTGTGTTGAGACGAAACGTAAGTATAGAAAGAAATACACCAGACCGAAAAAACGCAACAAAAGTTTTATTGAAACGGCACAAAAGACCTACATTAATTAAAGGTAGGTTACAAGAGAACATAAATTGAAATTACAAACTAAAGAGTATTTTAATTGACCGATGACACACTATGTCAAAATAACGTCGCGTAAGCGTTATATCGTATAGAAAATGCATTGCAGGCAGTCCCGCCGAACTGCGACCGCGTATTTTCGGTCTGGTGCGTTTCTACACTAATAGTTTCATTGGGATGAATCACTCGGTCTGGACTCTATTCTCGACCTAATCACGCGATAAGACGGATTAAACTCTGTCGGAATTGCGACTAATCCCGCGTTGCATCGGGTAACTAGTGGTATAATGTCGGTGCGACTCGACTGAAGTATGTCACTAGTGGCCCAAAAGCCAATTGTTGAGGCACTTTAACTACATTTCGATAGTGTACAGAAAAACTAAAAGTATAACAAATACTCCCAAAGTAACACTAACTGGGGGTTAACTGCGCAAAATTGAGCTACAATGTAGTAAGTTGGGCGGATTGAAGTTTCGATGTAGCTGCTACATCGAAACTTCAATCCGCCCAATTCATTTCAAGCGCACTGCAGCTAAACTGTGTCGATAGTACCCCCAATTATCGTGTGCTTAAAATAATGCGAACGTTCTCACGTACCCGCTGGTCCCGGTGAGCCAACCGTGCCTCAACCAGCTGATAAGGAGTTCCGCTGACCAGCGATACGGCGAGTTTTCACCGCGTAGAAAACGTATCTACATAGCGACACGGCGCGTCACGCCGAATTCCATCGCGTAAAAGTGAATAACTAAAGAGAATTTGCGCGAACACCGCCCGCGCCCACGCGGTGAATACGGCCCTAGTTTTGTAAATTGACGGTAAATCACATGATAGTGATCCAGCACTACATACCTTCATATCGTCGAGCATATCGCAGGCGGAGATGAGGGACGCGGTGTCCGGGGTCACTTCGATGACGCCCATCGCGGAGTCGAGCACTGGAACCACTGGGAGTCTGCGGGAATTTCGATCGCACGGAGGACCGACGGGACCGTTTGCCGTGCGTCTATTTAACCCGACGAGAGTTCGCGAGACGCGTGACTGTGAGAGTTTGAGGAACACGGAGCGCGAGACGACCTCACGCTGTGACCGAGTCGCGCGGACTGACGCGCCGCTCCGCTCACGCCGACTTCTGACAGTGAAAGGGTCTTGACGTCACGCACGATAACGCGCCCCCCACTCCCCGCGCCAGCCGACTTGTTGCTACACCGCCCGTCCCACTCGCACATACCCACACGCGCATACATCCATCCCGCTCCCGCAATACAACACCTAGCACTCTGATTAAACGTATTCGTGCAGAATACGCGTTTTGCACACAACACATTTGCTATTTCTCATTTATTACGAACAAAGACTTTGCGACCTTTAAAACGGACTCTCGATATTGGGTCGTTGTGTGCCTTTTTGTGAACGTACTCTAAAGCTCGTTTTAATTGTTGAGCACTAACAGGAATGTCGGATAAACATTAAAGTAACGAATTACGAGTGGTAATATAATTTGTGAGCGGTAATTAAAGCATCTAACGTTTCCTATATTAAAGCGAAGGTCGTGTCGAGATGGTTTGGTCTACCCTAAACATTGCCGTAGCCGCCTACGCTGTAGCGATGACGTAGTTGGTCCCAGTGACGCAGTCTCGTAGCGGGAATCGTTTCGTAGACGCGCTACGTTGCTACGAAACGGAATACACACACACACAGAGGTTTTGGAGATCAAATTAGATTTCTTACACAAAATTTATTCGTTTCTTTTATATTCAATTCTGTTAGCAATAATATATTTTTAATCATAAATTCAATAGATTCATAGTCGACGACAGAAGTAAAATTGATTTTACGCTAAATGACCTTATCGTCATGACAACTTCCATATCAAATTCACAGGTATTTCTGGTCTCGTTTTATAGTTTATTATTACAGAAATAGATGATATTCGATACGAGTAGCTTTGATTCGGCGTATATTCATACACTTATTTAATTTGTGATGATTAATGAAAACAAAAAACACACAAAAAATAACAATAAAATCTGAGAAAGACGCATGATAATAATGCAGGAGTTTAATAGCATTATAAAGTTTTATACACAGGTGAATATTTAAGATTAAAAATTTTCTTTTGCTATTTTAGTGTTATCTTAAAGTCTTCGAAACCTAATTCAACCCCGAAGTAAAAACTAAAAACTCGACCGACAAGGTTAAAACTATACTGCGGCCACCCATCAACACTTGACCACGATTCAGCTTCAACATCGTGACTGATTTAACGTGCGTAAAATAAAAAGTTTCTTCAAAGTAGGTGATACCAGAGATGGTAAGGATATGAGATTTCGTATCCGATAATATTGTTTTGGTTTCGGAAATGGTTCCAAATTTTTTCTTACTGAAGAAACACCTGAAAATAATAAGTAATTATTCTGTATTGTTCGTTTATTCTGTAAAGTTTCGGTAACGAATACATTAACACTTTTGAAAGGAAAAGGTAGTCACGAGGGATCATAGTATTTAATTCAGACTCCGCTTTCATCTCAAGGGATTTGAACTTTAACAACAGATCAACTTTCGGTTACGTATACCTTTTTATCCCAAATATCCGATAGTTCACTATCTTAGCTATACATCATCCTTGATTAATACTCAGTGGCTGGTTTCAACTTTTAGCTAATTGAACTTTAATTGATTTTTGCATTGAAGATGATACCAGTCGACCTTTGGTTAGAGAAGTGGTTACAAATGCCAGAAAGAGGCTTGCCTCGCCTATATACTAATTTGCATAATATATTACATGTACCACACTCGGATATGACCATAATGGTACGGTACTTGGCCAATGCTCATATCTACATAGTCAAATTAGAGTCTCAAGGTTTATTGCTTAATTTCACTACAAGTTGGCTTAAAAGTCATCCGGACAATAGTCAGTAATGTGGTTTAATCACCATTTATGCCAAATATGCAATTGGAATACCTTAATTGTTCATAATGTATGGGTTCATCTACATTCAACTCGTGACACAATTGGCTGGATAAAATGATAATCATTAAAAGTAATTCATGTTACTCCTAACTTAATATCCGGTCTCAATAACTTAAGGCAAAATGTAACCAATGTGATGAAATAAAACATTTTTATTTTTTTTTTCCTAACTGATACGAAAAGCACACAAATAAGACATAGGCATTGCACATAAACATCAGCATTTATACTCAAATCATGGATGACTGCAAAATTTATAGAAATAAATCTTTCTACTTCCTTGGTATCCATAGTACAAGATTCAGGCTTAGTTTAAGGCTAGGCAATAAGTGCGTTAGTAATTTATTTATTTAAAGGCAAGAAAGGTAAGAATTATTTGACTCCATTTGAAGTCTGGCAGATGACTGGTCTTAACAGACTAGTTAAAAAATACATAAATTACATAAAACAAATACAAAAAATAAAACTAACGTTCAAGTGCATAATTTAGGTATTTTTTTTAGCAAAATGCCAAGCACTTTGAAACTATGGCTCTCTTTTCGGCACAAGCCTGTAACTCGATCTTAGGCGCAAACTACACTCCTCTTTTTTAACAACAGCCATGTAACTCAATAATAGGCGCATTCGGTGAGAGCACTGTCTGTGAAAGGCCACATCACGACCTTGAACTTATCGGCCGTTCGTTATTCAAATTCGGCGCTTGCGCAACCCTCGCGACAGGTTTTGACTTGAATGGTTCTGCTCTTGTTATTTTATATCGTTCGATACCATGCGATGTTTTATGGTTACGTAGGGAAAGGATGGAACCAATTGATAGGTGAAATGAAAATTAAATTTATTTCATTTTGCTTCAAACAATAAGCACAGATTCTAAGCGTTTTGTATTACGCGAGACTCGGTGTCTAATTAGCATTTGCGCGCGAAAAAAAATAGTGGCCTAAAGTGGTTCCCGAGACGACTGCGCAAAATGGATTTTTCTTAATTTGGTATTTTTTTGGAGGAGTAATTGGAGGAATTGTTTAAGTTGCGTTGGTTTTCCGAGTCCCACAAAGCTGCAGGTCTAGCTACTGACTGACTGACTAAATGGGTCTTCTAACAAATTGTTAGAAAAACAGAAAGGTTTCCCTCTAACAAAACGCGACTGAATTGTATAACTAAGACAGTTGAAATTCGCAGATGATTGTATTTTGTCGCTTAACCAATTAAATAGACAATCAAGTGAGGATTCCATAAACCAAACATTCATAACAGTAAATAAACTCGTACGGAACCTTTCCGAGTGCGTCAAATTTGAACTTGGCCAGTTTTTTATATCGACAAGTTTTATATAGACAGCATTTTGGCAGAGTGACGGAAACGTGACTAGAACACGTTTCTACTCAGTGATTATTACAATACGTTTGATAAGAATGTCTTTGCTGTTACTTACACCCGATTAAACAACCAGAGAAGGCTAAATGCTGGTAGTGAATGTTGAATTGTTGACAAACATCATATTTTATGTTAACGAGTATAAGGCACATATAAATCACCGTATCTTCTAGCCCTTTTTGTAATCCTTCGATGTGAATGACACAGTAAGAACATCTTATCTACGAGGCTACTTTAATTTTAAATAATAAAAACAACAAATTCCTAATACAAACACACCCATTGCCTAGACCCAAACTAAGCTTGAAGTTTGTGCAGTGGATGCCAGGGAGCGGATAGAAATACTTCAATAATTTAATAAACATCCAAGACTCGAGTACAAATCGGAGTCGGCATCGGGTGGAGTACATCCTACAAATACTTGCCTAGCGGGATTCGAACCCGCGATCCTCAACACATATCTTAATAATTATACATTACATTAAAATAGGTAAATTAAAGTAACATTTGTAAAAAAAAATACTACCAGATAAGGTTCTTTTGAATAAATAACACCTTTTCTAAAAAAACAATCCGTGCGAAAATTATAAACCAACAGAAATAACAATATCAAATTATAATGTGCACGCATTCACACAATAACAAGTCACAATTATATTTGCTAATCGTAAATCTATTTTTAGTCTCGTCGGATAGACTGAAACGACGTATTTATTCATTGAATTGTGCCTTTTCTGTACTTGACGTATAAATACAACGATAAAACTACATCTATGTATGACAAAAAATCCGACTAATATAATAAATGTGAAAGTTTGTTTGAATGTTTGTCCGATGATCACGCTGCAGCACCTGAACGGATTTTGATTAAATTTGGTATACAGGCGGGGTATGGGCTGACTTATGTAGGTGAAAGGATACTTTTTATCCCGATTGAATGCTCTTGAGGGATAAAACAAGTCTTATAAACTACCACTAAAAATACTGTGAACTGAAATTCTTCTACGAATAATAATTGGGTATTCCTGGCACCAGATAAAAAGAAAATATCTTTCGTAATGCAAGTGATTAAAATTGTTATTATCGAAAATTAGGTACTAAGAGATTAGATTGTAAGTATTTTTTAAAAGATATTATTAATACATTATAAATGCCCTTATCTCGACTTTCACGAATCCCTTGTGAAAATTAATTGCGTTGGAAAAGAAAGTTCTCGAAAATATTGACCGAATTTCTAGTATCTTATCAATATTATATGTACTCGTTTAGTTTGGCTGTTATATAGTAGGTTATATAATATACGATGAATAATAATGCCGAATTGCAAGTTCGACGTACTCGTATAGTGAAGAATTGAATAGTACTATCCCATTTTTTCGCGTGGTGGTCGTAAGAAGTAGCTAGGGGACATTATCTTTATTCAAATAGATATACTAACAAGCACTTTAAATTTTTCAAATCTCAGAAAATTAAAATAATATTATTCAATACATCTGAATACATACATATGTTGATGTATAAAATATAATAATATACATAAACATATTTAATGCGATTATACCACAATGGACATAACTCAGCAACTGGTGGACTATAATAAGTTTTCACCCTCACTTGGTCGTAGTTTAGCAATGTTACCAATACATTACTGCCTGTATACGTAACCAGAGTTGTCCTAACAAAACAAAGCTCAAAAGTACTTCATCTACCTCCCAGCTCTCGATGACTCGCCGTCGATAATTCATATCTCACCTTGACTCGACAATGACCCAGTTTGCTGCTTTCCGTTTCGTTTGGTCTCGAAAGCAGATATCGAACCGACTTTCCGTTTCGCTTGGGGCCGGAGGAGACGTCAGACAGATCTGAGCGGTATTTGGGAATGTTTACAACCTCTTAGAGGTGTCAAATGGTAATGGTCTGTTACAGTCAGTGGCTGACGTTACGAAAATAAACAACTTGTTTCATTGATATACAAACAAAAACCCAAGATCCCAACTATCCCAACTAATATTATAAATGCGAAAGTAACTCTGTCTGTCTGTCTGTCTGTCTGTCTGTCTGTCTGTCTGTCTGTTACGCTTTCCCGCTTAAACCTCGCAACCGATTTTGATGAAATTTGGTACAGACAATCTTTAGACCCTGAGACAGAACATAGGCTATTTTTTATTTCGAAAAAAAGAAATCCACGCGGACGGAGTCGCGGGCGGCCGCTAGTAAACAATAAACGTCTCAAAAACGTCCCCAAAAATGAGTGCAAACTGCACTTATTTCAAACAGTCCTGCGTCATCCACGTCATCGCAATTTTGAACACTTCCTTCCAACAACAGTCAACAACAATCTTAACTAATCTACATAAGGTTTAATTTGCAAATAATAATGTTCATAGTTAGACTTTGAGTTTTTGGTGACAGTATTGACTGTTACTTTTGTTCGAGACTGTGCATCTTGGGTTTTTGTATATCAATGACTTGTTTGTTTGAAGTTTGAACTCTTGCTATATTACGAGTTCTCTAAGTAGATTCACTTTATTTAGCACAATATTTACTTTTTTAGTTAACCTCGTTGGCACTGTAGTTTGGCCCGCAATTTCAAAAATGGGTTTTGGCTTAATCACCAGGCTTGCCAAATGTGGATTGTTGATTACAAACACGGGCTGTGGTCGAAAAACAGACACATATTTTCTCGACCCGGCAATGGAGCCCAGGACCTCGAGATCATGACACGGTACTTAAGCTAGACACTACACCATCGAGGCGTTTTAGTACTTATTGGACCTTTGTTATTTTAGTACTTATTGGACCTTTGTATATATTTGGATCAAGAACCAACTCTCAGTAGAGTTATCTGGTCTAAGTGGTCTTGTTTTAGGTCCGGTTGAGGCGGATGTAACGCGTCCTTGTGACAGGGCCGTCAATAGGGCTGCTATCAAACTAAGTGGCCACGAAAATGCACATCTTGCGATTTAAAGCCATAAGGAAGGAAGGTTGTTAAACTTATTTAATGATAGTTTATCAAAAAGAGTTTGCAACTTATGCTATCGGTAAAGCAAAGCTGCATGGCTCTCCAATAATACATAATAAAGCAGATAAAAATACACTCAAACAGATCAAGGGAAATAGTATGAATGCCAACAAATTCAAAATTAAACCTTAACTCGTTTTCAAAAACCTTGTATAGAACTTATTACATGTGTAGTTTTATAGTAGTCCTAGCTTTGATCCCGCGGCTTCGCCCGCGTGGAATACGGTTATATTGCAAACAATGTTTTTGTTTTACTGGACTAAGTATTACGTGTCAGCCCTAAGGGCTATAATGCCGGATACCAAACACATTTAATGTTTTCGGCCGCGGCCACGATTGTTTATAGGGCAAAAAACTAACCATTAAACATGTAAATATTCATCTACTGTTTATTTCCTTTCCTTTAATTGCCTTTGTTACAAAGTATCATATAACAGAATGTTAATATGCATTACGAAATCAATTAACCAAATAGAATGAATAGTAAGAGCGTTGTTTTAAAATAAACAGTACCGCTGGTCTAGTGGTTAGTGACCCTGACCACAAAACCGCAGGTCACGGGTTCGAATCCCGCCTGCAGGCAAATGTTAGTGCATCAAACATTGGCATTTGTACTCGAGTCAAGGATGTCTATAAAATTCTTGAGTTCGACTAACCGTAACCTAGCTTATAAGTAAAATATTTAAAATATAATGATGAAACTGTTTTTAAAATCTGAATAATTTGTAGTTTAAAAATAATTTCAATAAAGAAAAGTGATTTATAATCTTTTATATATCAATCGGCGCCGTTAAGAAAGAGAAGATATATGCTTATAAAGATCATATTTTATTAAATAACCATTCATTCATATCAACATTAAATTTTTGACAAGGGCAAATTGCATTTTGATCTTTGTACATAAAAATAAAAAGTCAAAAGTGAGGAAATCTTTGCACTGGGCGGAATTAAAATCTTGATTGAATATTAAATTGATGATGCGAAAAGGAAGAAGCGCCAATATATCGGAAAAAGTTAATTTCTTTGGAAACCTATACTAACAAAAAGTGATTTGGTTTGGTTTGAGTATAATTAAGGCCAGCGGTAACAACATTACATTACGTAGAGCTTAAACTTTGTTGTAGTATTCTTTAATTCCCTTCCTTTTTTTGGTAAAAAATAAGAAGGAAGGGATTTAAAGAACACAACAGGGAAAAACAATCAAAAAACTTGCAACGTGTATTTTTGCGGCTAAATTCATTTGTTTTCGATATAAAACATAATCGGTTCAGTCGGATTTATCACGGTAAATAAAGTTTATATGCACATATATGTGGGTTTTTAAGTCTTCTGTCAGGTGTACCTAATTAATGATGAATTACGGAGATAACACGAAATTGTATTTCCATGTCAATTATTCATGAAATAATTATTTCTTTGTGTTTTGCATTGTAATTCTGATAAATTACAATACCTATATAACTAATTTTAATACAACGGTAACGGAACAGCCTTGATCATGATAAAAACAGTTAATTTTAATTATTTTGTTAATGACAAAACGTAAAGAATTATTTGCCAAAATGCTTTTTTCAATATCAGTTAATTATATATTAATTGAGGCATAATACTCCTGAGCAGGTAACCCCACTAATTAAAAACTGTACCTACTGTTAAAATCTTTGCAAAACAACATAAGATCAGTGATTTATACTAAAGAAATAGTTCCAAAAATATTTTCACTAAAATAATATCACAGGCAAAAGTCTGGTAATATGTAAAAACCAGTCGGTAGAACTAGTATTTGGCAGTTCTAAATCAAATGCGAAACAACTTCTTGATTTATGTCTTTAGTAAATGTCACAATAAAACAATTTTAAGAATTACAGAAATTTATGTAATTTTAAAAGGTGTATTTGTTCCTATTTATTTAAGAACAGAAAAATATAATACGTATCATGTGAAGTAAAAATCAATAAAATTATTATTTCTTCGGTCTAATACTGTAAAACATGCTTCTAAAGTACGCATAATTAATCCTGTAATAAATGAAGACTATATCTCAAGAAAAAATATGTAGTCACATTTTTATCTACTACAATTCTGCGATGGTGAAATGATTTACTCAAAGGCATGTAGTAGTAATTAATCATCAGGTAAGTGTGAACTAAAAGGGATTAATCTACTATGTCTTCAACGATATCAGCTCAATTATTTAGAGATACAAGAAAAAACATAGTAACTATTTGATAGCTAGACGTAGCTACAAAACATTTTATACTCGTACTGTATCAACTGGTCCACAGAAATGTCACTAGAAATAAAAATAAATGAAAACGTATTGCGTCCATTATTTAATCTCTTCCTCGAATGGAAATGTCACGTTGTCTATTTGTCACGCTATAAGTGTGATTTCCGTATGTTTTTTAGTACCGCATTTTTATTAGTCTCGCCAAAAGTGACGCTTGTTTGACTGAAAGTTGCCGGACCTGATCTGCAAATAATTTGAAAACTATTTTGATTAAAAAGAATCTAGTTTGGATTAAAGTTTTTACATGCAGCTGTATTTAAGGGCAAACAAAGCTATGTTTGTTTTTGGTTTCGGACGATCGATAGACATACTCGTTATTTTAATAATTTATAGAGTAAATACATAACGATAGCAAAACGATCATTGTGTTTTGATTGTATATGAAACAAGTGGCCTGCAAGATTTCACATCACAATCCAAGAATTTTACAAATATAACCAAATGAAAATTGCTATTACTTCGCTACCACAGTATTTAAAAAAAAATTGGTTATCCATCAGTCTACGAGGTATTACTATTATGCTAAAACCAAAAGATCATAACATTTTAAAGTCAGTTTAATCTCGACCTTTCCACTGAATATGACAGATAATATTTAAACTTGTACACCGCTTTATCATTAATGTTTACAGTGCGAAATTTTCACGTAAAATCGCTTTCGGCATTTTTTAAATTCGAACCTTATTCCGTTGGGCGGAAGGTCGATCCAATCTCTGGAATGGACATGCAATATTTCAGCCGAAAGTGACGTCGTTCATTTACATACAAATTGGTGATTTATTTTGGTACAGTTAACCGCAACAGGCTTCCGAAATTATATTTTTTCGAACTTTTAAACCAGTTTTGAGGGTTTTAAAATTGAAACAAAAGCTTGTAAAAAGCAAATGGTTGCTTGGTAATGTCATTATGTCGATTCAAAGTATAGTAGGGTGTTGCATTGTGACACCTAAGCCAAATTTTCTATATCTAGGAGGATGTTCTTTACACGTTCGGAAAGTAATCTGTTTTCATCGATAGTTATAAATGAAAGCAGATGATATGTAGCTATTATTAAAAATAGGATTAATAAAATACCAATAACATAAAATAAATTTTGAAATCAAACGAATCTCGTTCTAAAATTCAAATACAACATTAAGCCATCGTATGAGTTTTATACATTTTTCTGAAAAAAAACGTTTTCGTTTTGCTGATTACTTTTGCTGTATTCCTAATAAAATAGCTTACCAACAGCTGAACGCGATTGTACCTGAAACAAAAAGAGAGGAAAATATTTTAAAACCGGCAAATAAATCCTCAAAGGAAGTTAAAACACACCCGTTAATCTAAACGGTCAAACATTAAGGATCTACTTAGAAATTGTAATGTAATGAATATTCAGATAAAAATGTACTCGAGAGAAACACGATCCTACGCATTTGTTTATGCGTAATATAGGGAAAGAATTTTCCAAACGTAAACAAAAGCTAAAAAACATGTTGTATTGAGAAAAAATAGCTAGGAAAGTCATACTACATTTTGCTTTGGTAAAAATACCACAACAATAATACCCAACAATAGCTTCCGCCCGCGACTTCGTCCGCGTGGATTTCGGTTTCTTCATCGCCTATTTTATCCCTATTTTATATCCTAGGGGTGACTTTCATCAAAATAATTTATTAGTGAGATATGCAAAGTCTCAACCCGATCGGTTTAAAATTGACTAAGTTTTATACAAAACTTTCATAACCTACAATAACCTAAATAACATGTACCTGCATGCAAAATTTCAGTAAGGTTAAATAATAGTAGGTTTAACAAGATCATTTTACCATTATAAGCTTTTAAATTTGAGTACAGACTTGGCTAGACACTTTTGAGATTTGGCTAGAGACACACTTGTAAAATAAAAAGTCTAGTACTATATGTATATTCCAATAAATTAACAATAAATTAACCGTAGGACTGGAATTATTTACTGTCCGATAAAACAAGATTTACGTTCAGTATTGATTTCTGCCACTCCTAAAAAAGACATTCAATTGAAATATAAAAACATACGACATTGACATGATCTTAAATCAGTTGATATTGAAACAACTTTTACACATTCGGAGCTAAAGTTACTACCATTTAATTAGAGAGGCTAATAAATATGTGTGGGTTGGTTTTATGAGGTCAAATGTGAATAGCTTTTAAAGTGCTATTTATTATTTATTGGAACGCCTCGATGGCCTGGTATATTTTAAAGGACCGGGCCGTGGCCTCGACGTCCTGGGTTCGACTCCCGGGTCGGGCAAATTTGTATCGGTTAAAACAGGAATCTTGATAACGCGGGCGCTAAACCGCGGGTAAAAACTAGTAAATGCATTAAGCCAAGTAACATATGTCTGAAAATAATATTTCACTTGTTGGTAATGTAGGTACCTACATATTAATGTTAAACGTTTTTATAACTATAACATTATAAATAACGGTTTTATACATATTCAAGTCTCTGTTCTTGACTGTCTTGGGCGTAAACACGTTTAGTGATAAGAAGTCCGGCCGAGATAACAGAAACAGCTGACTGACTGAGATAGGCGTGTGGGGTTCTATTTACAGAAATATTGTAGGGTATTATCACATAACGGTGGCTTCAACAGAGTAATAATTTATTCATTAGATCGGATTATGGATTTATTATATCAGTTGGCTGGCAAATTATCAAATTTTAATAATATTAAACCGGGACTTAAAGTGATATTATACATAGTTAAGTACTCTGGTACTTACTGCTTGACGTTTCGGCTTTGATGCTTCAGCCATGGTCACAATGGGCTAAAACTCCCGTCTTAGTATTATTTGTTAGTATTACAACACAAAAGTTAAAAGTTTAAAATTACCAAATGATATGTAGGTACTGATGAACTAACCTAATAGGCATTTTTTGTCCCCAACTGAGCTCTGGCAACCTTACTCACCAGTAGAAACGTATCACAACAGTTACGAAGTGCTGCTTCACTGTGGTCTTCTGTAACGAGGTACTTCCCCAGATGAGCGGTTCATTCGAGTGGAAGTTCCACTAAACTCTACCTCTCTTAATAACACAAAATGAACACATTCTCATTTGAATGCAACGTAGAACACAAACTAAACATATTTCCTGAAACGCAACGAAACTAACTTTTATCTTCAAACGCTCGTCTACACTGCACTGTGAGCCACTGGACTATTGCAGTTATTAACGCTTCAAACGGTTTGTATATTTAATGTATTTTGTTTCAAATAAATATTAATATTATAATTAATTTATTTATTTAAAGAGACCCGGTCCTTCCAAAGCATGCGTGGGGCGAAAGCCAACAGCACTGAGGCTTATTAGTACCATTTGATCTAAATGATATGTGTACATTTTTATTATTTTTATCTTTCAGCAGTAACAATTGCTATACGTCTATGGAAAATCTACCCCTCTAAGGTGTCTGTGGGAAGCCTGCGTCCAACAGTGGACAGCAAGGGACAAATGATGACAACATTTAATTACAAAATCTTACGTCCTCTACTAAAGATAAGCGCGATGTGATAACTGCGGATTAATGGCGAATAGGTTACATAACAGAGTTCGACGCCCGACCGCGACCCCCACGTGTCGGGGCGATAGTCGCTTGTTTGTTGCAGAACAGCTGACATCACCTGTGACGTCATGAACTAATGACCTCTAGACCTTACCTACTCGTGCCTAAGAAGTTAGGTATTGGTTATCAATCATGATCATACTACCATCCCGCTTGCATCCTTGGCCATTGCCGCGGAGCCCAGGGCACACTACGACTATGATCCTGAATTGACCAGCCTGATTAATACAATGGAGCGACTGTAGTCTGTCCTCCGTAACGCACAGAAATCAAGTGATTCAAGTATGCGATGCCATAACTGGGAAAAACATCACAAAGTGAAAGTGTTTCCCGCGGGATTTGAACCCCCGACCTCCGAGGATCTGAGCATAACGCTCGAACCACTACTCCACGAAGTCATTATTGATTTTACCAATCGTTAATAAATAATAACCTTTCGGTCTTTTTCGACCATAGTATATTAGCACATATATTGTATATACGCTGGATATATGTATTGGATATTATTATTAAATAAATATTGTTACGTTACATGTACATAAAAACCTCTTATTGAATAGTTGCATCTGTAAGTTAAAAATAACCTATATTTTTTGATGATAAAACGACACTATTAATAACATACTTTATAACTTCATGTACAATCAAACAAAATGAGCGAGACAATAAAAATTATTTAAATTGTTTCTCATTTAAATGAAAGCAGACACCCACATGACGGCCTTGGGTACATTTCCATTTTAAAGTTCAGGCGATAACATACTTACAATCTACAATTAGCCCTTAAAGGCAAAAATAATAACAAAGCAAGGCGTACTTTATGCAGGCCCATAATTTACATGTTAAACAACTTCGGTTCTGAGTCGTATAAATGTAAATAATGTCCTTATAGTAAAGTTTCGGCTTTAGGCCTACGGCAGCCATTTTTACCGATTAGCTAATTACGATTACAATATGTGAAACAGAACTGGAAGTAACGTATTATACTTAGTTCACTATGGAAGTCGCCGGGGCCCTATGGGGAGAGTAAAACCCTGGTCCCCCAATGGTCAATACGGCATCGGTAGGTGAATGGGAAGTAGATAGCCCAAAGCCTAATTCATTTAAGACCGGGACTTGAGCCAAGCATTTTCTTCAATTTAAAAAAAAGAGGTAAAGATTAGATATCATTGCACGAGTGCGCAGGATTTGACAAATGACTCGATACTCTAAAAATATTCCACGTAAGATTGACTAACTAATTAAGTTAACTAGTATATATAATTTTGACGACCCGCTTGGTGTAATGGTCAAGATGTTGCCTATTACGCAAGAAGTCGCGGGTTCGATTCCCGCACAGGACAAACATTTGTGTGCATGAACATGTCTGTTTGTCCTGGTCTGGGTGTTATATGTATCTATTTAAGTATATTTGTAATACCACTGTTGATTCTGATGTCTCTAACACAAGTGCTGAAGCTACTTAAAACGGAGCCAGATCAATGTTGTGAAATATTCATTTATATAGAGAAAAAAAAATCAACTGCACAAAGAACCATCTACGCATTGCAATACGTATACGCTTTATATAGAGATACATTACCCTATATAACATAAAAGGTAATTTACAAATTACTCGTTCACACCTCAAAAACACTACATTCACAAAACAAAACAAAATAACTGAAATACCAACGTAATTAAACAGTATGGTGACATTTACCTGACGAATCAAAGTGGCGTTACAAATGTAAGATCTTATATTTTACTGGTTTTAAGTAGGTTTTTTTCCATTAAAGCAAAGAATAGTTGTCAAAAGGATTAACATTTTCAGTCAATAAAATTTAATTTTAAACGTGAGGTGAAACGTGCGAAATTGCCGGCTTTACTGTTTTGTGGGATTCCAATTTAAAGAGTACCTACCTATGAAATCCCATCTTGCATAGCCAGCCAGTTTACAGCTAGCCAGTTACATTTCGTTATTCGGCTGGCATGGGGTTTTTAACAGAAGTAGAGCTTAGTGCTAACGTCCACTCGAATGAACCACTCGTCTGGGGAAGGACAGACCCTACCCCAGACCACAGTGAAGTAGCACTTCGTAACTGTTGTGCTATGTTTCTGCTGGTAAGTAAGGTCGCCAGAGCTCAGTTGGGGAAGGTATGGGATTTTAAAGGCAGGTAACGCATCTGCGACTCTTGTGCGGTTCTTGACGTCCATGGGCAGCGGTGATCACTTACCACAAGGTGAAATCTCTTGTTCGATTGCCTCTCTATAACATGAGAAAAAAGGCAGGACCGTTGTAGAGTTTTTAATGTCCATGGGCAGAGTTAACATAACATCCGGTGAGAAGCTTGTTCGTGTACTTCCCTCTCTCTAGTTTTGTGCACTCTGGATCTGACTTTCAAGTTGAAAAAGAAAAATGCAATAATAGGCACGTCTAATTGAATATTATTATGACGTTCGTACCTACAGTCATGAGCACTAACATGTATTCAAACACATTGAAATATAAACTTTAATGCTTTGACTTAAGAGTCTAGGTGTATATGTACATGTTCTAGCTTGTGACTTGTACGTACCTACCGCAGAACCCACTTGATGTTTTATCAGGCGATATTTTTCCAATGGCCTTGATACAAGTGAGATATCAAGCATGGAAGCTAAAAAACGACATTGTTTACAAAATACCAGTGCGGTTTTAGACATAGTGTGTTATCGGAAGCGTTATCAGTACGTTACCTACAAGTTTTATACATAATGAGTGCAAATACAGAACAAATTGTGGTAACTACATCCTCTTTTAATAGAAAAATTATGTATATTTTCGTATTTTACAAATAATATTTTTTCTTGTTAACTGTAGTAGGTATTTATTGTGTTGAATGTTAATAATACAGTGTATAAGGGTTGGGATTAAGTTTTTATATTTGCTTTATATACACTATTTTGCATGTATTATACATACTATGTATCTAAAGAGGACTGTGTCCCACTGCAAAGCAAAGGCCTCCCTACCCAAAGAAGACTGGTGGAATCTACATTTATTTGATCAAAAATGTTACTAATTTAATTTGAATATTTTCCTTGAATACAAAGCCATTAAAGAATTGCATTTTATTTTACGATATGTGTTAGTTTACGTGGACATTATTACCTATAGTAATAAGCTGGTTTATAGTTACAAGAATAACGAATGCAGTCAGTATGAAGCCATCATCTTCATACTGTCTGTAACCATTTATTCTTTGGCAATTTCTTGCTAATCGTTATCGTTCACGTTTCAAAGTCATGGTCAGTCCAATCAGTTGTCCAAGATATGGTTGTTTAGCATATTATTCCATAACAATAGCATTTGTTTATTATCAACAAGTTTTTAGCCGTGGCTTTGCCCGCATTATTTATAGATTCGTATTTTATCACCTGTTAAAATAATCCTATCACCTAAGTTAGCCCAAAACATGTCTGTATAACAAACATCAAAATCCGTTCAGTAGTTTCAGCACGATTCAGGGACAAACAAACAAACTTTCACATTTATATTATAAGTAAAGTAGGTAAGTAAATATGATGATTACTAGCGGCCGCCTGCGTTTCCGACCGCATGGAATTCCGTTTCAGTGTTTTACTATAGCTTCAAGCCTTCCTTGACTTGAGAATTTTTCAATTCGAGCCAGTAGTTCCTGAGATATGAGCGTTCAAACAAACAAACACACAAACTCTTAAGCTTTATTACATTAGGATAGATGAGATTGACTACTGATCACGAAATTAAACCATTACCTACACCAAACTAAATTATTTTATTTTTAATTTTTAGTGGATGACTGTGTTGAATCTGATGTGCCTACAATGTTTACACTCAATAAACGTTTTCTTTCTTTCTTTCTTCTTTCTTCTCAAACCCGTCAATATTACAATCCATCAATCAGCTTTCTCAAATACCCAAGTTCAGAAAAGGGGAAGTACCATTCCAGGCCGATACTACACGACAAATCAGAAGTACCTCCACTTGTCATGGCGCTATGCTGTTATCAACCTACTTATGATAACAGGACTAAACGCGATATTATTTTTATAAGTACCTGAGTACTTACTGCTTGACGTTTCGGCTGCGATGCTGCAGCCGTGGTCACAAGTAGACGACGCCGCGCACCGCCAGTTCGCTTGTGACCACGGCTGCAGCATCGCAGCCGAAACGTCAAGCAGTAAGTACTCAGGTACTTATAAAAATAATATCGCGTTTAGTCCCGTTGTAATGTTAAATAATAAAATTGGCCAAGTGCGAGTCGGACTCCCGCACTGAGGGTTCCGTACAAATTATATTTTTGACGTATTAAAAAAACTACTGAATAGATTTCGTTCGAACCAATTTTCGTTGGTAGTTTTTATGGTAATGTACATTATATATTTATTTCAGATTTATCATCCTCTTACTTTAGAAGTTAGAGGGGGGGGGACACACTTTTTTCCACTTTGGAAGAGTCTGTCACGCAAAGTATGCACTTCAGAAAAAAATGAGCTTAGAAACCTCAATAATATTTTTAAAGACCTATTCATAGATACCCCACACGTATATGTTCAATGAAAAAAAATATTTTCAGTTTCAGTTCTAACTATGGGGACCCCCCATTTTTTTATTTTTTTTTCTATTTTCGCGTGAAAACCTTGTTGCGGTTCACAGAATACATCCCCTCACCAAGTTTCAATAGTATAGTACTTATGGTTTCGGAAAAAAGTGGCTGTGACAGACTGGCGGACAGACAGACAGACAGACAGACAGACAGACAGACAGACAGACAGACAGACATGACGAATCTATAAGGGTTCCGTTTTTTGCCATTTTGGCTACGGAACCCTAATAATGCAACGCGAAATTTTATGATAACAGGTGCAGAAACACGTGGCTCTCACGTGCCAACGGTGAATTGCGCAACATTGTTGTTCTAAACATGTCGTGATTGCAATATCGACGGGTTTGGTGTAGGTAATGGTCCAATGCTGAGATCAGTAGCCAACAGCCTTATCTATACTAATACGGTAAAGCGGAGTTTGTATGGTTGTTTGTTTGAACGCGCTAATCTCAGAAACTACAGGTACGAATTGAAAAATCATTTTTGTGTAAGATTGTGTACTTGTTGTGGAAGGCTTTAAGCTATAACACTATGGGTGTACAAATAGAAATCCATGCGGACGGAATCGTGGACGGCCGCTAGAAACAATTTACTTTAATGTTATGAAATACCAAGACTTTATAAAACAGACATTATTTTATTTTACCAAATCAACACTGTTCTCTTCCTTGACGCGGGGGCGAAGAAAACCGCTATGGCTTAGTATTTAAAATGCGGACTGTGTTAACAGTTATACTACCTTAGAAATGATCGTTTGTAATGCCCTCAAGAATATATATTCCCATATTAGGTTGGTGAACGCGAGGACAGAAAAGGCGCCAATGTAAATAAATAAATAAATAAATGCCCTGGACTAACACACCAATTGCCTAGCCCCAAACTAAGCTCGAAGCTTGTACTATGGAAGCTAGGGAACGGATAGACATACTTAAAACGAAAATTGGTTCGAACGAAATCTATTCAGTAGTTTTTTTAATACGTCAAAAATATAATTTGTACGGAACCCTCAGTGCGGGAGTCCGACTCGCACTTGGCCAATTTTATTATTTAACATTACAACGGGACTAAACGCGATATTATTTTTATAAGTACCTGAGTACTTACTGCTTGACGTTTCGGCTGCGATGCTGCAGCCGTGGTCACAAGTAGACGACGCCGCGCACCGCCAGTTCGCTTGTGACCACGGCTGCAGCATCGCAGCCGAAACGTCAAGCAGTAAGTACTCAGGTACTTATAAAAATAATATCGCGTTTAGTCCCGTTGTAATGTTAAATAATAAAATTGGCCAAGTGCGAGTCGGACTCCCGCACTGAGGGTTCCGTACAAATTATATTTTTGACGTATTAAAAAAACTACTGAATAGATTTCGTTCGAACCAATTTTCGTTGGTAGTTTTTATGGTAATGTACATTATATATTTATTTCAGATTTATCATCCTCTTACTTTAGAAGTTAGAGGGGGGGGGACACACTTTTTTCCACTTTGGAAGAGTCTGTCACGCAAAGTATGCACTTCAGAAAAAAATGAGCTTAGAAACCTCAATAATATTTTTAAAGACCTATTCATAGATACCCCACACGTATATGTTCAATGAAAAAAAATATTTTCAGTTTCAGTTCTAACTATGGGGACCCCCCATTTTTTTATTTTTTTTTCTATTTTCGCGTGAAAACCTTGTTGCGGTTCACAGAATACATCCCCTCACCAAGTTTCAATAGTATAGTACTTATGGTTTCGGAAAAAAGTGGCTGTGACAGACTGGCGGACAGACAGACAGACAGACAGACAGACAGACAGACAGACAGACAGACAGACATGACGAATCTATAAGGGTTCCGTTTTTTGCCATTTTGGCTACGGAACCCTAATAATGCAACGCGAAATTTTATGATAACAGGTGCAGAAACACGTGGCTCTCACGTGCCAACGGTGAATTGCGCAACATTGTTGTTCTAAACATGTCGTGATTGCAATATCGACGGGTTTGGTGTAGGTAATGGTCCAATGCTGAGATCAGTAGCCAACAGCCTTATCTATACTAATACGGTAAAGCGGAGTTTGTATGGTTGTTTGTTTGAACGCGCTAATCTCAGAAACTACAGGTACGAATTGAAAAATCATTTTTGTGTAAGATTGTGTACTTGTTGTGGAAGGCTTTAAGCTATAACACTATGGGTGTACAAATAGAAATCCATGCGGACGGAATCGTGGACGGCCGCTAGAAACAATTTACTTTAATGTTATGAAATACCAAGACTTTATAAAACAGACATTATTTTATTTTACCAAATCAACACTGTTCTCTTCCTTGACGCGGGGGCGAAGAAAACCGCTATGGCTTAGTATTTAAAATGCGGACTGTGTTAACAGTTATACTACCTTAGAAATGATCGTTTGTAATGCCCTCAAGAATATATATTCCCATATTAGGTTGGTGAACGCGAGGACAGAAAAGGCGCCAATGTAAATAAATAAATAAATAAATGCCCTGGACTAACACACCAATTGCCTAGCCCCAAACTAAGCTCGAAGCTTGTACTATGGAAGCTAGGGAACGGATAGACATACTTAAATACTTTTATAAACATCCATGACTCGAGTAAAAATGCCGATGTTCATCACACAAACATTTGCCCCTAGCGGGATTCGAACCCGCGACCCTTGGTTTTGTAGCCAGGGTCTCTAGCCACTCGACCAACGGGCCTGTCAATGTAAATTGCTAAATGGCTAAATGGTAAATGAAAATGGCTAAATGGTATATTAGACAACGCCCTTTATGTCTTGTTGATGGAGGCCTTTGTTTTGAAGTGAGACCTTCATAGGCTAATACCTTTAAAATGACATTGCAATTATAAAATCTTTATAACGCCAAAATTTTATCCAAGAACTACAAAATTGTGCGCAATAACTATAATTTCACTAATTATACCGATAACAAAGTCTTCTACTCCCTCAAGCAAGGGCGACAATTTTAATTTACCTTCGACGTCACGCAAGCCAATTATAACTCTATTGCGACAGGATAGAGGCCATGTTTGTAGCGAAAACAGGGCTGACAAAGAATAATAAAAAAAAAATTGCCTTGGAAAAACACACCAATTGCCTAGCCCCAAACTAAGCTCGAAGCTTGTACTATGGAAGCTAGGGAACGGATAGACACACTTAAATACTTTTATAAACATCCATGACTCGAGTACAAATGCCGATGTTCATCACACAAACATTTGCACCTAGCGGGATTCGAACCCGCGACCCTTGGTTTTGTAGCCAGGGTCTCTAGCCACTCGACCAACGGGCCTGTCAAAATATTTGGACAAATGGAGCCCACTTTTTTTCGGAACCTGCTCCAAAAAAATGAATATTTTTAGAGACGAGCAATAGGTAAGGAAAATTATGGGTTATAATTACAATTGGTTGAATACTGTAAAGTGTTTCCATTTAAAGCGAGGTGTAGAAATAACTTGAATCTTATGGCTGTCAATACGTCATTTTTGATCCAAAGCAATAGCGTTTTTCCCCAATTTTATAAAAGAGCGGTTTAACGACATAAATGAAATTCATAATTAAACTGCCTTAACTTAAATTTATTTAAAAACCAGATACTATTTGAAACCAATCCTTTGGTTTATTGGGTCATTTCACCGTGCTTACATTGTTCAGTCGCCGAGGATCGGGCTTCATGAAGAGCCCTAGGAGAGGCCTATGTCCAGCAGTGGACTGCGAAAGGATGATGATGATGATGATGATGAATAGAATAGAATAGAATAGAATAACGTTTATTCAGTGACACAGATAAAACAAAAGCAAATAACATAAAAACATGAAACAAAATAAGTAGAAACAAAAATACATACATATGTTACGGGCCATGTGATAAACCCGGGCCGTATTAATAATTCCCGGGCCGTATTAATAATTCCCTACTCAATTGGGCAATGTGATAAAAATAGCGTAATTAATCACTTTTCCCGGCCATTATGATAAATTCCCAACCCATATTGGGCAAAGTGATAAAAAAGGTTATTTGAAGTGTTTTTGCTAACTAAATCTAATTAAACTTACCATATTTTCATGAAAAGTTAAAAGAAACATCAATTGAACATAGCAATTTAAAAATAAACACTTAAAAAAGCAATTATTGATATAAATCACGTCCTACTTTTATTTTGATAAAAATATTACTTAAGATGAAAAGTCGTTAACGTGTGTTATGTTCGTGACTAGGGGAATTTTAAAAGGTCATAAAAAAAATAACCCTAACCTATATCCATCAAATTAGTCTTCCGCTTCTTAGGTGGTCTAAAATAGGTTAGGGTTATTTTTTTTTGTGACCCTTAAACATTTCTTATCATAATGCCCGGTCCAAGTGATAAATACAAGCCATCTCAAACACTGATTTATTACATGGACCACGAGGCGTCGGGAATTATTAATAAGGGCCGGTCAAAGTGATAAATTAATCACTTTGCCCGACGCTCTTGGGAATTATTAATCAAGGCCGGCCCTTATTCATAATTCCCGATTAATCACGTTGCCCGTAACACATACACAAGAAATTACACAAAGGCAAAATGTGTCACCGAAAAGGCTTGCACTCAGCATATGCCGAAGGGTCTAGGTGACGCTTCGACGCTGATCTTCCGTGCAAGCCTCGCGGGGAGGCGCACAAAATAAATCATACATTTTGAAGAAAAACATAGATAATAATAAATATGACATGAAACTATAGAATAGACACAATGCAGTATATAAAAAAGAAAACAAGAAAAGAGACACGATTGGCGACACACAGCACAACTACCTATACATCACCCCTTTGCAAACCAAGTAAATGTTTCTTAAAGTTGACACGGAATGAGCCTAACGATTTACACGTTCTTAAGGGCGGGGGAATGTTGTTCCAGCATTTCGTGGCAGAATAACGAAAACTGCCACGAAATACCGCTGTGCTGTGTCTCGGACAACAGAGTCTTGGAGCAATTCTGATATGCCGCTGTGAGAATGAGAGCTTTTCGAACAAATAAGGTGGTGATTTAGTATTAATAATACCGAACAGTAGAGAGGCAAAGTGAAGAGATCGCCTAGACTCCATATTTAAAAGCTTCTCCCGATTTAGAAACGGAGTAATATGTGACCTACGTGGTACTGAAAAACAGAACCGGGCACATGCATTCTGTACACGCTGTATCAGTTTCTTTGAATAATTAAACAAACACTCACCTACTACCGTGTCTGCATAATTCAATTTAGACATAACCAATGTCTCACACAGTTTAACCCTCACCTCGGTATTCAAAAACTCACGGATCTTATACAGGACCTTCAGTCTGAAGAAGCAGCATAAACATTATTCTGTGCTGTGTTCAAACTGAACTCAAAATATAATTTTTTCAACTGGCCTTTATGTAAGCACTCAAGAATCGTCAAAACAAAATGTACAATAATAACGACTCTACCACCGTTAACACCACTGTTAAAACAGTAATAGGTTAATCTGCAACACCCCTTCTCAATCTTTTGACAACCCTACGTCGGTTAACCTTGTCAGCGGAGTTGACTTACGACGAAAGTTGATCTGAAAGCAGTCCGCTTCACAAAGGGACAATGCTGGGGATATGTCGAGGTCGCCCCTTTTTTTGTGCCGTGCTAAAATGCCTGAACCAACCGGGGTGTCCCTTTACAACCAGTGGTTCTCAAATTTTGCGGTCTTGTACATGCTTACCTACATAATGAGAAAGACAAACGAGTTAATGCAGTTGAACAATTGAATATGGTAGTCTGTATTTTGTTGAAGTTTATTTTTCACTATTTTTTGCTATACCAAACTAATAAGTTTGTGATGAATAAGATATTTGACTGACAGGTCAAAACACTTTCTTTTATTTAATGTCAAAAACGCAATATTGCTGGTAAAACTTTACGAAATTCTAAGCTATGAGGTCACAACTTCAAATCTATACTTTTTAGTTTCGTTTAACTATAATAATTTATTAAAAGCGGAACAGTAACTGTAGCCTAATGGTTTGTGGTTCAATTTAAAAGTTTCATTATTAATTTTAAATGCGGTCAAATACCCAATTATTTGTTTGCATAAATTAATGAAATTTTAATAAGTATGTAAGTGAAAGAACAAAAAGAGGTAAACCTACTGCAATTTCTATAAATTTAATTTTAACAATAATGAGGATCAATATCCGACGTCGCACATAACTTTTATTACGCACGTTTGATTTATCTATGTTTAATTATAAAGTTCAAGTTTTTCAGTCGACTTCGGTCAACACAATTGTTTATTTCTTAATGTGATGTACGTACCTACTTTAATCTGACCGTATGAACAATCGAATGACGTCCTTTGAAGTAAACCTACTCGTACCACCTGCAACTTAGTTGCAATGAATTGACAGTGCACTAGTTCAAAACATAACGAATACTGATGAAGAAAGGTTCAGGCCCTATTGCACCATCTAGGGATAAGTTCCTTTTTTTACACCGAGAAAAATATGCAGGCAGTGGTCCTATCTAGCTTCATCATAATCTGTAGAACTATGTGCCAATGTAGAATTATATGTGGGATTGAATGTAGTTCTGGATTTTTAATAAAAGAGGTTCCCGTTGATTGCATAAACATATATGTATCACATTTTTAAATATCAAAACGGTATATCAAGATCAAGTGAAGCGGACTGACTGCGGGGCCCGAGTCGCGTGGCTACAGCTACCGGGCTGCTGATCGTTCAATATCCTATTTAATTGTATTGCGTCATCGCGACTCCTCATAATCCTCGCGCTCCCGGTGGCATGCTAAGGTATTGCTGCGGAGCCCAGGGTACTATTCGACTATGATCCTGAATTAACAAGGCTAGTAATTACAATGGAGCGACTGTCGGATTTCCGTAACCTATACAAGAGAAACCATACCATTTTGACCATAGTCGGTACTTGTACTCTCTTATAAACATGTATCCAGTTGATAGGCTTACTTTCCTTCCCTGACAACTGCTCTCCGAAGTGTGACGGCCACAGATACACCTAACGAGGTGATTACATTATCGCCCTATTAAAACAATAATTGGTCTCGTTAACACACTGGACCTTTTATCATCGACGATAAAAATTATTGTTGAAAATATATTTTTTATTCCCGCCCCCATTAAACAGTTGATCTAAACAACACATTAAATCATCGTTAAACGACACTTAGTCGATATAAAATCGTTTACAACTTTGTATCTGATGCGACTTTGTTTGTTTAAAAACAAAAATGTTCATAGAAAATGTACTTGCCCCAAATGGGGGATATGCCTATAATCAAAGCCCTAGGCAGGCAGTTTCGTGACCGCAATATGATTTCGCTATGTTTTTACGATAAACCATAGTTATAGGGAAACAACATTCAAAAGCCAAAACTTAACAGTCAAAATATTCTCTAATCAGTTAGGCTTCATAGAAGCATTGTCAATTAAAACAAATGATGGTCAAGTAAACATACATACATCGATGCAATAGGAAAAGAAAATGAATAGGAAAGTTCTCCATTAAAATAACCAACCACAATCGTAAATACAAGTATCTGACACAAATACTATCGGTGCCGAATTCACGTGGTTTCTTTGGCAAATTGCCCACTTCGCTGTCAATTATAACATCTCTACCACTTACACTGTTCATTGGAAAAACCACTTTAGTACGAAACTTTTAGAGTATATTTTCGTATTTTTTGTATTTTAGTGTACGTAGTGTTGGGTTGTCAAGAATGGATAACATGTCACGTGAATGACTTCTTTTATGACTGTGCGCAATGGAATTCTGTTCGGTTGTTTACGCGTATGGAAAATGTTGCGTAGACGCATATTATGCAATTGTTACTGCTGAAAGACACAAGTTCGTTACGTTTCGTTTCAGGAAATATGATTTGGTTATTTTCTACAATGCATACAAATGAGGAAGTGCTCATTTTGTGTAATTTAAGCCTGTGCCAATATGCCATTTGAACACTTTATAAACCAAGATTTGGATCATTTTAAACCTGTTCCAATATGTCATTTAAACATTTTGTGCACCAATATTCGGACCATTTTGAATCGATTTGATGCAGATACATTAATTCTTTTACCACGCTATAAATTTTAAATCTTATATAAAAAATATATCGGAAAATGTGTTGGTAGGCCCATAAATCAAAAACGACGGGAACAATTTGGCCAATTCTTTTTTAATTTTCTTTTCAGTCCAGGCATGGTTTTATGACATGACTAATTGGCGACTAGACGAAGGGACGAGAAGACGGACCGGCACGGGACGCGGGGGAAGTTGCAAGGGAAAGGATGGTAAATAAACAAAAATTGGCCAAGTGCGAGTCAGACTCGCGCACTGAGGGTTCCGTACAAATTCTATTTTTGACGTATTAAAAAAACTACTGAATAGATTTCGTTCAAACCAATTTTCGTTGGTAGTTTTTATGGTTATGTACATTATATAATTATTTCAGTTTTATCATCCTCTTATTTTAGAAGTTAGAGGGGGGGTACACACTTTTTTCCACTTTGGAAGGGTCTGTCACGCAAAGTATGCAATTTAGAAAAAAGTGATATTAGAAACCTTGATATAATTTTTAAAGACCTATCCATAGATACCCCACACGTATATGTTAAATGAAAAAAAATATTTCGAGTTTCAGTTCTGACTATGGGGATCCCCCACTTTTTTTATTTTTTTTTCTATTTTCGTGTGAAAACCTTGTTGCGGTTCACAGAATACATCTACTCACCAAGTTTCAACAGTATAGTACTTATAGTTTCGGAAAAAAGTGGCTGTGACAGACTGGCGGACAGACAGACAGACAGACAGACAGACAGACAGACAGACAGACAGACATGACGAATCTATAAGGGTTCCGTTTTTTTGCCATTTTGGCTACGGAACCCTAAAAATGCTCGACTATCAGTACAAGCGTGTTGCTAAGCAACCGTGAAAGTGTCATGAGATGATGTATTGTTTTATTTATTCGCACTATCCGCGATCCGGGTGAAACTTGACCGCAATTCACTCACGATAACATTACTGCATTTACTGTCGGTTAAACTCGAGCGAACTGATATCGTTAAAGAATATGTGTAACGTTGTCAGTCAATTTATGCAAGTAAATGCGGCTAGTAGGCCTGCGATTGCAAGGTTAAGCAACTTTCGCTGATGCGATTCATCGGATGGGTGACCGAAGAATTTTATCCCCAGCTCCTCTGTGATTCGGAATGCACGACAAGCCCTTGGTCCTGCGCCTCGTCTCTCCAAGATCGTGACAGATTGCTGTCCCATCGAACTATGAGAGTGACAGAATAGGGAGTGCACCTGCGCTTGCGCACTCACTTGTGCTCTATAACATATCCTGCGTACCTGGCTGATCGTAAGATAGGCCACCATGGTCGAAGAACGGCCGGAGGGGTATTATTAAGTTAAATGATAAAACAAATTGTAACGCTATGCGTTTGTGATCACAAACCTCGGTGTTTTTTTGAGAAAGAAAATGTTTTACCTAACTAAATGGTTGCATCTTTTTTTGGCAGACTATTGTTGTCTAGTATCCATGCGCGTGCATTGTGCGCGTTTATTTCCGTCGCATTGTGGCCGGCGCCTAGCGCGTGCGCTCTGACGGTGATCGGCGTGTGCGTCTAAATGGGTCACCACCCAAGTTCTGTGGTACACACTCATGAGTCTTGTATTTTAAGTTCAAATACAAAAGTGAATATCCTCAAACAGTAATAACAAGGGATATTAATATTTTCTTAACTTTGTTATCAATTTAATGTATTAGCAAACATCATCATCATCATCCTAGCGCTTCCCAGGGTCCATGGCCATTACCGCGGAGCCCTGGGGACGCTTTGATTAAGATCGTGAATTGACCGCCCTGGTTATTATTACAATGGACCGAGTGTCGGCAAAACAGACCATTTGGATCATAGTCGGGACCAACGGCTCAACGTGCCTTCCAAAGCTCGGAATCATCATTCTTATCTGACAATCAGGTGGTTTTTACTGATTGCTCATGCTCACTAAAGGGCAAACAAGCACTAGGTACATACTCTAGTTTATACTACTACGTGTTTTACAAAAATAAACAATAACCTATAAAGCCTAAAATGCAGGCTATACAACGAATATATATAAATGAACCACATAAAACTTGAACACTGCGAGTTTACTAAGTTAACGTTAGCCAAAATAGAACTTAAAAGACCCTAACTGATTAGAGGGCGTCCCTTAATTATAATATTTACATACTGTTCGTTGCTTCGGAACTCTGCCAACATTTACCTGTAATCAAAAAACACGCTTTAAAATGGGCACTTTCGTTCAATATTTATTAGTTAAGCATTTACCTATACTTATATAATAAGCTAAAGAGTTTGTTTGTTTGTTTGTTTATTTTAACACGCTAATATCAGGAACTACTGGTTTAAATTGAAAACATAATGTTTGTGTTGGAAAGTCCATTTGTCGAGGAAGGCCACAATAACACTATGTGTGCAGAAACCGAAATTCACGGGGACGAAGTCGCGGGCAGACGCTAGTCATTTTTATAAAGTGCTTTAGAAAAGTGAAAGCTCAACTCCTAAATTTAGTAAACAAGACTTTATTCTTAAGTTATCCAGAAAAGATTTTGTACTTACCTTATTTGAATATTCCTCCGTATTATTTTATTTGAAAAAATCTCAACATTAATATTTTGACACGTTCAAATTCTACTATATAGCGGAAAGGCGTAGCATCTAACGGTATTAAAATAGACTTTTCTTACAAACGAGATCTTTATCAAAGAAATTTTAATTAATCATTTAAATTAAATATGGTGGGGCGGGATTCATTCAAACTGAGTCTTTCGCGGGATAATTAATAATTACAAAAGCCTGAAGTTGGACCGAGGGCTATGAATTACTGTGGATATAATTACAAACGCGTTTTGCGTTATACATTGAGGATACACTTCCGAAAAATTGTTAAAGTGTGTATGTGAAACGTAAATAGAAATAAGTTCAAAACATTTAAACCCAGATATTTTAATAACCTGGATGCTCAGGTATTTTTTTCGAAATAAGTATAAGTGTAGGAACATACCATGCCGAAACTACGCTATCGAAGTTGAGCGGCAATGCATTTTCTATACAAACGACGTTATTTCGGCATGGCATGTTCCTACACTTACACGTATTTCAGAAAAAATGTGTCATCGTCCATTTAAAATACATTACAAGCGTAGTCAAGCCGAACTTAGGACGCGTCATTTTGGTCTGGTGATTTTCCACACTAAAGGTCAAAGGTCCTTTATCACCAAAAAAGAAAAAAAAACAATAAGTCATTTCTCATACCTCAAATAAATGGCTGGTTCTATGAATATTACTATGGGATATTGGCGCGAAAGAAAACTACATTCCTTGTTTGACAACTCGATAACAAATGAACTGCCCAACACGCCATTAAGGCAACTAGAATAGAAATCTCTAAAACAAAACGTAGCCTAAATTATTTAATTCCAGCCTACGCTAATGGCCTGGTAATCACGTCAAAATCATTAACAAGAAACATAATTCATTCACAACGATGCGATAACAATGGCGGGAACAATTACTCTTTCAGCGGTTATAAATAGGAGAGGCGGGTTAACAGGGCTGTAAGTTAGAAGTGGGTGTTATTGTGAATGAATGCAATTTAAAGTACGAATGCCTATGTGATAATAGTATTTTGTAGAACAGCCGAAAAATGTTTATATGGCTGAGACCGCAATCTCTGTAGCCTGCTCAACTTCAGGACAGAAAATTTGCCGATGTTTATAAGCAGTAATAGTCATATAGATATAATGACTCCCTCTATTTAAAAAAAATCTAATTAAATTAACCACGCAATCCAAGTATTAGTCTAATACCGAGAATAAAGTAAGTGTCTTATAAAACCCATAAGGAAGCAGAAGATGAAAATTGTACTCGCAATTTTTTCCTACTCATTTCCCTGATTTGAATATAGAGAGAAGCGTACAATTAACTCTGGTTTTTAAACATTCTTGAATAAAGTTGAATATTGGTTAGCACAAAAATAAATGTTACTAGTACTACTTGTGGTGACATCATTGAATGGCGCGCATTTTCAGTCTGTGTAAACAGACACAATTGTATTTATTACGATTGCAACGGCTGTTGTGTTCATTCGGTGTCGGTAATCACCACCTAGACACTAAAGTTGAAACTCCATCTCCGGCAAAATGAGCAAGAATAAGAAAATCTTACTTTAAAATCCAAAAGATCAACTGGTGGCAAGAAGTTTCATGCACTTGAAACTATGCAAAGTACCCTTCCAACCTTATTATCTAGTAAAACAAGTAGCTTTTAGAAAAATAAAGCTGCCTTTAAGAGGGGGTGTAAAAAATATCGCGTATTTTCAAACACATTTTAAACCTTGAAAATGAACTTCAAATGACCCGAAAAAAAAATCGTAGATATTCAAGCATCGTTCCTAAATAGTTATCACAGAAAATATTGAAAAAATTGCAAATTTCATTGATAAAAAAAATCTTGAAGTTGCGTCTGACTTGATTTTTGGTTACATTTATTTCCGAGACGATGCATTTTGGTGAACCAATATTTTGGCATATAATATCAAATTATATTATCTAAATATTTATCACAGAACATTTTGAAAAAATATCATATTTTACGAGTAATTCAAAGAAAACTAGTTTGGCGCTTACTACGTTCATATTCCGCGCAGTAAGCTATCGTCTGTCGCACCTGGCGCGTGCTCACAGGCATGTTTTGTTTCATCGGTTAGTCGCAACCTCTCCGTTGAGACGAGAAGACTATGATTCAGTGCTCTCCCGGCTCGAAAAAATATTTCGTTAAATTATTATAAGGATTGACGTGAATGACGGATCGGCCGAGAGCAGTATATGCAAGAAAGAACGATGCTTTCAAATAGTCGCTTGTTGGAAGACTTAGTAGCAATTTGAAATTGAAAGTTTACAATTCCAGCCTAATCTATTAAAACTTATTTTTCATAATCAGTCTTTTACTGTGTACAATAAATGGACGAATAAATTAGGTGTTGCGGCAATATAATGTGTAAATAATTTATTTTGTGTATTACTGTTACTAGATAAGATATTTACGATTTAGAAGTTTTTGTTTTGCTGAAACGTGACAATCTATACATAAAATATTTTAATATTTAAACTGTGCAAAAGGAAATGTATGACATAGTGAGAGTACGAAAGAAAATGTATTGAAAAATAATGTTTATAACGAGGGAAGCTTAATTAAACCCGTTCAAAAAAATGGTGTTTCAAAAAGCAACTATCAAATTTCTTGTCTATAGATTACTGCTTCCTAAAGTCGGTAGTAGAATTTTTCAGTATTGTGCTATTATTATTGACGATTTAAAAGTGCCACACCGAGATCTACATAAATATAGTATATTTCGATTTTGTTTTGGTTGACGGGAATCAGTAGTGTGTCTGTGTGTGTGGGAATCATGCAACTCATAGTAAATGATATTATAGGTAAGGGAGACGTTAATTTCACCGAATTGCGGTACATGCAACTGCAAAAAAATTACACTGTATTTTAAAATCAAAATTTTTTTATGTCACAAATATGTTTACCTACGTTTTTTAAACTAGTATAATAATTTTGTAGAATTAAGAAATTTAGGAGTACTACCCATTCCCTAAAAGTAAGAAATAGTTCTGCCGAGCGGTCGATCCATCTCGGGTACCGAGCTCCTAACCACACTGTGTTGGTGTAGTAACGTAACTATACAGGGTAACTTTTTCAACAGGAGCCAAATTGAAAAATTAAGGTCGAGGGGGTTAAATAAAATGTCTACTGGGTGATTTTATTTTTAAACATCATCATCCTGCAAAACATGTTTACTTAAAAATGTACATTAAAAATCTCAAGATCGGAACACCGCGCGGCGCGTGGTCATTGATAAGTTGAACAAAAGACGCGCACATCAAACGCCGGCTCGACACACGCCAAAAACGACCTTAGCCATACCGCATACGGCGCACTTTCGTTGCCGCGAACCGAAAGCTAGCTAGATTGTCCACGCGCTTTGTTTTATTTAATGAGACAGGAATAAATAAGATGTAAATTTATGTATAAATTTTTTTTATGTTCATCGATTATTATAACCGATTCTGAGTGGTTCCTGAAAATTTGGCTCCTGTTGAAAAAGTTACCCTGTATATTGTGGCGATGCAGATGGGGCCTTTTTTCAAAACACATTAAAATTTAACCAGGCCGTAATTATTTTTATGCAATCATTGTAAATATAGCACATTGTAAATTAATTAATGTTCATTAATTCTTACAAGTTGATTAACAACGATTTAACACGTCTTTTTTTAAACCTACTAGCACTTAAACTGGCCGTTCTCTGGAAATGGAAAATACAAATAAATCTTTTTTTAAAGATTTTTTTGCATTGCCATTGGTTTTCAGATACGTCAGTTAAATAATTAAAAATCTAGAATAATAACAATAACATGGTTCTCATTCTTATTCATATGCACAGCGACAAGAATTTGATAAATTCACAAATTATTGTCGACGTTATTTAAAAAATCTCGTATCTTATAATGTCCTTTTCTCTTTGAGCAATTCTTTATTTTAAGTCTAATTAGATGTAAAGGTGCAAAATTACGGTTTACGGTTTAAGACATTTGTTTCTCAATTACAGAATACATGTTATTCACTTTCACTGAGAAACACTGGATAACAATTAGTAATTATTCTGTACGTTTAACACAAACACTAGTAGTAACTAAGTAAATCATTTATTAGTAGATCTTAATTTATGTAAGTATTTTCTTAAGTATTATGTCCATTTTTCTCAATTTTAACGAGGGTATTTGTCTTAATACACACAACAATACTCGAGCGAGAAAGACAAGTTAGTCACAGTTCTATTACGTATCGAAAAACAGTTGCTATCATAGATGCCATTTGCTGCCATGTGTGAGGAATCATGCAGATTTAAAACATTTAAAGTAAAACCAAAAATTGGAAGACAAAATTAAAATTTAAAGATTAAATTAAAATTCACAAAGATTTTTTAGTTAAAAAAACATATTATACAATTGTTAATTAAATAACTTGCGCGTACCTTTGCGTATTAATAACTACCAGAAAAAAGTACAATACAAGTCACTCAAAGCATAAACAAAATAAATCATTATAATACTAACATTTATGTATTACTAGCTTTCCACCGCTTAGTTACGTCATCCTGCTTCCAATACTCTCTTTGACAATTTTTATCTGATTTACTTTGAATACTGTGCGGAATCGCCCGAAACAAATTGAAGTGGCGACCTCTGTCTCATTGCGTTGAAGTCATAGGACGAGAGGGGGCCGAGGAAGCGCGCGGGTGCGATCCGATGGGTGTCGAAATTGATGCGCCCTCTTAACCCATTACTATACATATAACCTAAAAATTCTATAAACATTGCAGAATTAAGTATAGAAACACACTAAAACGAAAAATAGAGACCAAAGTTCGGCGTGACTGTGCCTGCAATTTCAAATGACCGTCGACACACCATGCCGAAATTGCATTGCGTTACAAGGTATAGAAAATGCATGTCAGGCTTAGTCACGCCGAACTTCAGTTGGGTCTTTTTGTCTTATTGTGTTTCAATACTAAGACTTCGAAATCACACCCCTTCAAAATCACTCAACTATTGACACAGTAACTCAACATTTGGCGCAGCGCCGTGGTTCCGTCGAGTCGCCCCCAGCCCCCAGGTGTGGGGGCTCTCTGGTATTTAGGGGGGTGGGGGTCAAGGCGAAGGTCAAAGGTCGCTGCAAGTGCGCCGTGCGCCTATCGATTAACTCACTCGTCTCACTACCAACAAGGAGGTCGAAATATATCTGATAGTGCAGCATTCGAAAATCAAATGTTTTTTTATGTTATAGGGAGGCAAACGAACAAGACCGTCACCTGATAGTAAGTGATCACCGCTGCTTATAGACATCAACAACCGCATAAGGGTTGCACATTCGTCGCCTGCCTTTAAGACCTCATACGCACCCCAACTGGGCTCTGGCGACTTTGGGTGAGTAAGGTCTAAGAGTCAGGTCTTCTGTAAGATGGAGGGAGGTACTTCTCCAGACGAGCGACTCAACCGAATGGAAGTTCCACTAAGATCTACCTCAGTTTATGTGCTACTCGGAAATTTTACTAGAGACTACTTAGTAGAGGATTTTTAGAGGGCATTTTATCATTTGCAGCCCAAAATAGTTTTGATTTCAATGCAACATCTTAAATGGGTTTTGGATTAAAATCCATAGTTCCTATTCCATTGATGCAGACCACAACTCGATGCAACAAAACCAAGCCCATCCAGAATACTATCCCTGTTACATAGTTATCAAATACCCAGATTATCAATGTACAATGTGCCCGGGGCTATATACATTATGTATTTTATAGCTTTCCCAATATACTTGTAGTATATTTAGACGTAGGTGTGTGTATAGTACCCACGAACTTTGATATTTGCGGAAGCGTGGGAGGTCTGGATGCACGTATTGATCCATTTTACGAGAGCTGCCGCATAGTATATGACGTATTGCCGTAGTTTCATTGAGTAGGGTCCGCGTAGGGACTAAGATCGATACTGCTTGTAAACAGAACGACGTTTGGGTTAAATATTTTGTTGAGTAAAAGTAACATTAAGTTGTGTCCCACTGTGGGCCAAAGACTTAAATATTTCACAACAACACATCAATTATATCATAATCAACAGTGGTATTAAATCTAGTATATAAATGTATACTTAAATACATACTTGAATAATTAAAGTCAAGTAAGGGTAAACTGTTAAGAGCTTGGAATGCTGAATGCCAAGCGCTTGTTTGTTATAAATTCTGCTATAGGTGTGTCAATTCAATACTTCATAGCAAGATTATTTGTTACCCCTAAAAAAATCATTGATTCCTTTGGAACTACACGTTTCAACGAAATTTTTAAATAAAACTGGCCATTAAATATTGCTAACATTTTATCACAACAAATAAAAAAGTTTAGATGTATTTTATTTTTAATCAATTCAAATACAGTCTTAACAAAACCGGCCAGGTCTCTCTAACTTCCAACCAAATTGAAGGCTACTATAATTTGCGTCGACTCAATTAACAGATCCTTCCCGTAACAAGGTCACTCATAATTCCCGAAATGTAGGGGGAAGGGGGGGCACATAACCGATCGTTATCCCATTTTGCATAATAACACCGCCCGTATATTAAACCGGCGCCGAAATACCTAAGCGGAACGCTTTAAGATACTTAATAAAGATTGAATTTTAACTGAAATTTTAGGAGTAGGTATAATAACTGCTGGTGGTGAATAATGGTTGCTGGCTTCTTAAGTTTGTCAGTTTTGTTGACGTATTGCGTGGTACAGTGAGAATTACAGTAAAATGTTCGTGGAATTGAATCACATAACAAATTTTAAGGGGATCATAAAAGGTAGAATAATAATTTCAGTTTGGCTTCCAAGCTCAACTAATTTTATGCTTACCTATTAAATAATTACATTAATTCCATTATTTCTGCAATCGTATATGTAATGGCGAAAACAAATTCTACCATTCAATTTATAATAAATTATAATAAAGCTGAAGAGTTTGTTTCTTTGAACGTGCTTATCTCAGGAACTACTCGAACGAATTGAAGAATCTTTTTTGTTGGATAGTCCATTCGACGTGGACGACTTAAGCTTAGGCATAGCACTTTGTGCAGAGAAGAAATGTGTGCAGAAACCGAAATCGACATGGACCAAGTCGCTTGCGGCCGCTAGGTTCATTCATTAAAACTATGACGTCAAAGACGATTTTTCCACAGGGGAATATTACTGCAACAATGAATTATGCTAATTACTCTGAGCTTGATCAGCTGTTTATACCCTGACACGCAGCCGATATCTTTGTCTTATAATAATGTTTGCTTAGGTTTTATCATAAACTGCTTATTTTGCTCGGTTTATTATCAAACGTAATATATATCTCTTGGCCGTCTGACGTCTGTGTAATGAAAAAATATTATGGTGTTTTCTTTTTATTTTTATGTGGGCAACCCACTCCTTTAAGTAAGTATTTCCTTTGCTATTATCAAGATAAAAGGTAAAGGCAAAGATATAGGCAAGATTTTTTACGACTCAAGTAGACAAGTGATATTTTTTTTAATTTTGTTGCTTACTTACAAAATACTCTTTATTTAAAAGCTTCTTCTTTGATAATATGCAGACCTACTTTGTCTTGCGAGTAACTCGTATAAATTTTGCGTAAAATAATTCACTAATGACCAATCACAGATGCATAAATATTCTTATTTGACGTTCCTCATCACTAAATTAATATCCTACTACTATAATAAAGGCGAAAGTTTGTATGTGTGGATGTATGGATGTATGGATGTGTGGATGTTTGTTACTCTTTCACGTAAAAACTACTGAATGGATTTGAATGAAACTTTACCACAATATAGCTTATACATCAGGATAACACATAGGATATTGGAAATCGAAATCCACGCGGACGGAGTCGCGGGCAGCCGCTAGTTAAATAATATTGTGACCTTTATGTAGCTTAAACTCAAAATATTATATTATAGTCAGAAATAATACAGGTCGCCGACTGCCATCCCTAACAAAATCGTCACCCCTAAATATCTCATTTATAACCCCATTATCGGGTCATCACGTTAACGTTCCGAATCGATTATAAAACGCTATTAATCAAATATTCGATGAACCAGCAAGCTGTGTCGCATCTCTAGCCCGTACAATCTCTGAATGAGGCCGTGTGTGGGCGGCTTGAAATACGTAGGCGGTAGAGAGATACAGCTATAGCGTTTTCCAGTAATGTGGGAGTGAGAAGAAAGATGCCTAGGGGGAAAGGGTGGTACGCCTACGCTCACTCAATGGAGGGTGAATGAATGACGCAGAAAACTGTTGCTTCTCTTTGTGTTGCGTATTTTTTTTTATAAAACTTTTTTATATTGCGGTTTGGAACAAAGCGTATTGAGTCGGATTAGGTTTTGTTCTGCCTTTTGCAGCTGTTATTGTTGACGAATTGGCGAGATCGTTTTGTTTTTAGATTGAAATATGAATTGACGTCGCAGTTGCTGTCTTGTTATCTGTTCTGCGATGAGTTTTATTGGCTAGTGCTGTGTGGAAATTATCGATACGATATCTAAATCGACGTTTGATGTGGTAGCGCAGTAGCGCTGCCGAATAATCGTAAATGAGAGGATGCAGGTAGAATCAAAATAGAACATGGGCTCAGCTTATAGTAAAAAGCTTTTAGAGTCCAATACAAACTAATATCCACAAAGGTTTTTATTTTAAAACATAATTTTATTTTGTGGCTCTATAAAATAAATATCATAAGTTATATAAGATACCGACTCAACAACTCTTAATACTCAGTTTTGCACAAAATATTATTTTCTCTAGAATAGGATGTAAGTAAGCAATGATTTTAATATAAAGCAGTGTGTATGAAAAATTCAAAGTTTCCGCAAACCTTCATTAGAAGGCTCATGAATTGTTAATACCTAAAATGGTTTCAGACTGAGTCTTGCCTTGACTCGTGCGGAAAAGAGAATATTATATTTTCTTAAGAAAATGTATAAATATTGACAACGTAACTTTTGTCGGAAGCGAACGCAAACACAAATCGGATTCGAACCTAGGTACCTCCATAATAGCTTGAGCCAATAACTCATTGTGTCACTGTAGGTCTTCTGCGAGAAAAAATATGAGATCTCTATTCCCATACCAACTAGTCTAAGACGCGGATCAAATAACACTGGTTGGTTATTACCGTGATTGACTCGTAGACATCGGCTATCTTCGTGCAGCCCTAGCCTAACAACCGTAAACAGTAGCCCTTTAATCCGAATTACACTCTACACACACGCATCACAGTCGAAATTGAGTTAACAAGTCAACATCGTATAGTGCTGTCAATATTCCTTAACTGCTCAAACAAAACTGATCCTTACAACGTTTGTAAAAAAGTTCAAATTCCTCTATTGCACTTCCAAATTTGAATAAACGTCTTCATTTCCACTTTTAAAAATAGACCGTAGCTGGATGATATATGGTGCGAATTGCAATGCCAGTGATGAGTTACAGCGTAATTACGCAGTACGCATGCTCTGACGTCACGCTCTGACGTCACAGGCTGGGAGGGCTCGCTCCCGACCTTGGGCTGAATCAAGGTCATGCAGCTATTTTTAGAGAAACTTTCGGCCGGTGCAGATATGCCAGATGGTGCGTCATAAAAATATCTTGGGTCAAGAGGGAGAGAGTGGAAGTAGGACTTTTCAGATAGTTTACGATAGCACTTTTAGATAAGAAGATTATCTCAGTTGACTTCGGGATTAGCCTATTGTGTTTTATTTGAAGTTATGCATTAATTAATAGGTAAAAATGCACTATTGACCTTTGAGTAGTAGGTGAAATCTAGGAAAAGTCATAGAAAGTATTTCTTTGTCATGAGCCCGACCGAACACCTCAGTTAACAGATTCCGTACACATCCTTGATCTTTCTGACGATGACACGTTCAGGAATATCAATAGGACATACAATGTGTCCTAATCAACCGATGTAACAATTAAATTAATCAGTGAATCCGTAACAATATTTCTATAATATATAAATTTATAATAATTGCGAATTAAATAAAGTTGATTGTACACAATCTAGATAATATTGTGTTCTAGTCCGCAAGATTCATTACAATGCTTCATCAAGCGAAACGAGTATTCAAATGGATTCCACATTCAAATTCGAATGCATGAACAAAACACAATCGAAAAGGACTCAAACGCTTTCCTTTTTTGAATTTAAATATCGAACGTAGAGGTAGCACTCGCGCTCCGAACAAACATTAAGATGCACATTGAAATTGAGCCTGAAGCGTATCGCTACGATATACTGGTATTTCGTAGCAAGTATTGCTACGACGCTACGACGAATTGAAGTTAGTATGTTCCCCAATGTCTATATTAGGAATGCTTACGTACGGTCGATCTGAGATTGCGTAAGTTAGGGAACTTTCGCAGAGACTGGCCATCGAATGGGTGACCGAAAATTTCCATATCAAGCGTATTTCAATCCGCGTATCAGAAGGTATGTAAAACCGTTGGTCTTGCCTGTTTTCTCTACGGTCGTGTCAGATTGCTGTCCCACCGAGCTATATATAATCACACAGCACAGCATCTTTCTCAGATGATGCTATTAGAATGAGGGAACAGGGAGTGCACCTATGCTTGCGCAATCACTTGTAATTGTGCAAAAGAATTTACTAAGTGAATCAAATTGCTGAATAAATTATCATTTCATTATTATTTATTATTATTATTTCATTATTTCAATATTTCCCTGCGTGGTTAGCTGATCGTAAGTTCGACCGCCATGGCCGAAAAACGGTCAAAGGGTATTTATGTAACTGAGAGAGATTAGCGCGTTCAAACAAACAAAGTCTTCTGCTTTATTATATAGATAAAGAGGTGTTGTTGAATGATTTGTTAATAAGGACGAGTAATCAAGGATGTGTAATAATGGCTTCGATTGGACACTAATAGGGCTACAATAGGCCAGATGCGCCTTGGAAGACCCCGTTTAACGAGATACAGGAATCGATTGAATATCGATTACTATTAGATAGATACATGATTGTCAGTACTGTCACTTATTGACAGTACTGGCAACATAGACGATATATTCACATAGAAAAAAGTGGAGCAATAAATGCTTGTTATGTTATTTCACTTTAAATTGTACTTTGACAAAAAATGGGATTAGAAAAAAATAATTATTTATGCCACATTATAAAACATTATTTGTACTTATACTGTACAAGGTTCAAAACTACTACTTCCAAAGTAATTAATATTTCAATCAATGCAACGAATTGCTTGCCAAATCATCTTGATAATTTGCCTGTATCCAATCAAAGCTTGAACCATCCGTTCAAATATCAGGCAATAAGTTGTGGCATCAGTCAATCATCAGATATCTAATAAGGTTCCGGAACCTTCCCCGGGGTACAGTCAGCCCGAATACAGGAATTTGCGTCTGAATGTTGGTACTTAGTTGGAATAGTGATGGGGTGGTAACGGTAATCAATGATATCGATATTAACATTTTCAACTGGTTTTATGTTATGATAAATAAATAAACTTCCTTATTTGGTCGTCGTTATTAGTTGGGATTGGAGTCCATAACCACTAAGTTATGGACAATCCCATTTTTCTGTCAAGCATCCCAATTTATTCTCAACTTTTGGGAGCAACACTTATTTTAATTGCTTTGTTATTATTTTATTTTTGAGAGACGAACTTCTTAGCTATCTATGGATTCTCCGTGCGGGTGCCGGGTCCATCGCTGAAAATAATAATATCTCTACGTAAAGAAATGATTTTGCAAATATATACAGATTTCTTCAAATTCAGATCTATAACACATAATCCACTGTTGCGTTGGTAATTTAACTAAGAGCCTATCTTATCGATGTTATTCGCATAGACCCTACAGTGGTGTGAGGTTCTATTTTAGGGATCTCCTTGAATGACCCCCCGCCTCCTCTCGCGACCCCCCGTGACCCCCCAGCGAGACCCCAACGTCCCCTACCGCGTCACAGCCGAAAACCTCGCGCCTAATCTTTAAGTTTTATTTATAAGACGGTTGTAGCTATAAATTTGACATTAACTGTATTTCTTTCTTTTTGCTTATGACTAGAAAGGCCTTAAAATGATACTTAATTGTTGATTTATCAAATAAGGCAGCCTAACTCGGCAGTTTTTTTAACGTTTGTTGATTTTTAAAAAGATGGCTTTGGTCCAAATTTCTGTGGTAATTTCTGGGGTCTTAAAGACAGGCAGCGCATCTGCGACATTTGTGGAGTTGTTGATGTCTATGGGCAGCTGGGATCACTTACCATCAGGTGACCCGCTTGTTCATTTCCCTCCGTATTACATAAAAAATAGTACCCTGTTCACTCTCTGATAGGGTCAGATAATCGTCTCATCGAGTTATAATAACAGGAAAGAAAATTGAGGTTACACCTGTGCCTGAGAACTAACATAATAATATTATGTATCTTATTTTGTTGATGAATGGCCACCGTATCCGAAACGAAAGGCTGACAACGCATCTGCGACCATTGTGTGCTGTTCTTACGTTTATGGGCAGCGGTAATCACTTACCACCAGATTTCTATCTAGTTCGTTTGCCTTCCTACAGCATTAAACAACTTGTATAAATAGATAAAATTGTTTTGATTAAAAAAAAATCCTTGTTTGAACAAAAATGTCTGAGATGAGACGGGCATTAACTGTTAAATAAAATTCTATTTCGTTGATACAATGATACAATGAAATTCTTGTTAAAGCCATTAACATCTGTTTCGACGACAGATGTGACAACGAGATAAACTGTACCTAAATCCTTTCTGAATAAGACTTAAATCTGTTTTTCTGTTCATCCTTTGTTCACAATCTTGCGTCGGACAACAGTTGAAAAGTTCTCGGCGAAATTGTGCCAATTAATTTGTACTTACCGAAGTCTTTCCAAGACTTTGACAATTGCAATACGTCTGTCTAGTTTAAAATGGCATTACGCAAGAGTTAAGGGCTGTTTTTCAATGCAGGTCTGTAGGATTCACAATTCACATATTTAATTTATTTCACTGCTATTTCTGATTGCTGAAGAAATTAGGTCTAATGATAACAAAATATGTCTGAATTTTTACAGTTATTTCAGATTCATTAGTAAAGATAATTCATTATTGCCACTAGCGTGAATTAAACATCTACATACATAATTCTTAATTTGTTTGACTTGAATATACAGGCGCCCGCTTCCTACGCGTTTTGAAACAGTCTTTCAAACATATTATATCTAGGTAATATTAAAGCAACAAGTAATACTATCAATAAAACAATTTTATTTACTTACTCACTGATCACGAAACCTTAGAAAGTACTAAGTGTGAAAAGGGCAAAGTATTGTGTGATGTTTCTTTTTAAAACGCTGGTACTCACTAAGTCGTGACGATTGAATAAAAAAATAGAAGAAAACGTTAACTCCAAAACAACGCACACGAAGAGCGTACAAAGTTTTGTTATAATTAAAACATGAAAAATGAGGTAAAAATATACCTAAGTTCTGTTAAAAATAAAACAGTTTTTGTTAAAGGCGACACAAGGCGTCAACTTATAAATAAACATTTTTGATCTATTTTAAAACACGTTTTCACGTTTATCAACCTATTTTTATTTTCCAAAACTTCTCAAAAGCACGTGAAAATCACGAATAAATTTTGAAGTAAAAAATTTTACGCGCAAATCTATTTTCGGTTAAAGAACTAAAATTAGAGCCTGCGTATCGCCATCGTTCCGCGGCGCGTTTTATTTTAGGTACAACTAGCCTTCCGCCGCGGTTTCACCAGCGCGTCAATTCTTTTTTAAAATATCCCTCCTTCCCCCCCACATTCCGGGGATGAAAAGTACCCTATGTTCACCGGGGATAGTGTAGCTGTGTAGCTATCCAACAGTAAAAGAATTATTCCAATCGGTCAAGTAGTTTTTGAGTTTATTCGTTACATACAAAAATACTCATCTTTCCTCTTTATAATATTAGTGTAGATTTCTGCATACAGCGCCCCCTGGTGGGCGGGGCGGGCGCTCCGTGGCGAAGGGGATGGGGTTCTATTCTCGTCCGCGCGTGGGAGTCGCATTGTAGGGCTGTCAACTCTTCACCGGCCCAATGATTGCTTTATGTTTAACAAAACATTTTCCATTTAAACTTTTTCCGCACAAGTGGAAGCGAAGTTATTGTAACTAAAATACCGTATAATCTATTGGGTGCGCGAGGGCGGAAAGACAAATGTTATGTGTAATTTTCTTTAATGGAAAAGCAAACATGGTTACACTCATCTTGTTTCAGGGGATTTTAAGAAAGTATTAGAAATTTGGTTTTTAAGTCCCTTATCTCTTTTTCAATTGCTATTGATTATATTATTAAGCATTGGGGTTAATTTATGTAATTTTTGTGACAATCGGGTTCAAAATCAGCTTCATTTAACTGATCTGGGGGATGTTCAACTTCACTTATGCATACTTAAAACACAGTGCGTACTAAGCATAGCATACTTCGAAATTGGCATTAAATGGCATTGGCAAGAGCGTTGACCATAGAATTAAACAGGTGACTGTCAACGTGCTGTCTCGCTCTAAGAAGCGACGGTCGCTCTTATTTTAGTGACAATTGAGAAGTATGTCGAGATCTAACGATTTCAATCTAAAATGTTTAGTTTATTTTTGCCTCACTTTATATTACAGTAAAGTGTCGCCCGATTTGACTTTAAGAGGTAATTAAATATAAATCAAACGTGTAATCAAGCACCTTAAAATCCCTTAACACCATCCCTACTTAGGTACTCTTTATCTGTGTTTCGCTGGCAAGCGGTTCCTGGAGACCTAATAGGCAAAGTTGAGCCCCCCATAGGTACAACAGCTGAATACACAGCGCGCCACAATCAGATTAAGACATTAATTTATGAAGGGTGTGTAAGCGTTGACTTTCTTCAAGGTCATATATAGATCATTACTGACAAAATGAATGAATTAATTAATGAAGTTGTTTATTTCAGAAAAAAACATACGTAAAACATTGATGGGATGACACGCACTAGGCGTTTAGGAGATAAGAAGGAGAAATTCGGTTTCCGTATCTTAATTGATAACAGCGCTTGCCCGGATTGCAAGAGGTGCTGCGTTCAATGCGAGACATGAAATTATCATTGTTTATAATTATTAAAATTGATACACATACATTAAATAATAGATTTTGTTGTGAAGTAATTCTAGCCCCAATATAAGCAATTTTTGTGAAATGTATGTTAAAGTTAACGATTCAGTTCCAAACGTTCCTTTTCTAATTGTTTAAAAAAGGAACGAACCTATCATATCATGTCATGTTTTTATATAATTTTAAGCAATTTAAAGAGAGTCACAAGTAAGTAAGTTAGATATACCTATAAAATGACTTTATTTTATTTGGTTACAAACAAACATATTTATAAAAAGTTCAGTAAATAACTTAAAACGTTTACTAGATAGTAATCGAATATTTTCCATAGCCTGTTTTACAGCCGCTACGGTCATAAATCATTCCTATCAATATTTTTACGGTATTTTGTTGTTCGTTCGATATAAGTTGTTTTTAATAGTTAGAATGGCAGGTCATCAATCAATTGTTTTTGGGTTACACTATTAGACTTCACTAGAGCATTTACAGACGAGAAATGGGTTACACTAGAGCATTCACCGACAAGAAATTATACTAATTCTGACAACTTACTTCACGACTTCCTAGGTGTTGTGGCCAAGAAGTTGATTACAAAACCAAGGTTGCGGGTTCGATCCCCGCACAGGAATACCATTTGTGTACATGAACATGTCTGTTCGTCCTGGTCTGGGTGCTATATGTATCTATTCAGGTAAATTTGCATAGACAAAATGTATTTGAATAGTCTTTCCGTTCCCTAGCATCCATAGTACATACAAGCTTTGAGCTTAGTTTGGAGATAGGGAATTGTTGTATTTATTTATTTAGGTTTAAAAGTGTAATGTAAAACAGTAAAGAATGTATTGATGCCCTAAACGGAATCTGAATCCGCGACCCTTGGTTTTGTAGGTCGCTAAGCACTAAATCAACGTGCGGTTCAGACTTTCTGATATTTGGAGTAAAAAACACTAGTTTTTTCTTCTACAAAAGTACTTTTACATTCGACCAGATTTTGTTGGCAAGTCGTCTTCAAAAGTAAGCCTAATAGACCAAGTTGAGCACTCGTTCGGCCTCAGTCGACCTAATTTGCCAATCTCAGGTAATATTTTCTAGATTTTCAAGTTTCACGAAACTTTCGGTTTACTAAGTGGATTTTCTTTTTGTTTGCGACAGTCCTGGTTATGGAGTTTTATTTGGATTTAAATAAATCAAAAGCCATTTTTGGCGGTCACAAGCAGTAAATATTTTTTACAGTTACACGGACATCTCATTATTTAAAATAAAACTACTCGGACTAACCGCGGATAGCAGAGGAGGTTTTACAAGGAAAAATGGAGGGGTTTGCCTAAAAGTGAGTTTCTAATCTGAGCGTGGATGTGCTATCATCGCTTTGGTCAAACTTACTGCACATAATGATCAAAAGCGCTGTTTGACAAATTGACAGGAAATATTAAAAAATCCATGGAAAATTATTCGCATTGCTAAAAGTATGTACAAAAAGATATGACGTACAACATAATTCCTATGTTGCTAAATCAAATAGCAAAACATACTATTGTGACTTTGACTTTAATAAATACAATCTTGTAGTCTCTCCCTCTCAGTTACAAAATCACTCACTCATCACACAACTCAATTTCTCAGTTACAAAAATCTTGCTCAAACCAAACAACTGACATTGCCAAGAACTTGTAACTCACCGAACTCGGCAAAGTCACATCTTTGCAGACAGCAGTTGATTCACCCCAAGACTGAGTGGATCATGACTGGCGAGAACTTACGCGACACTTCCAGACAACTTGTTACAGTTTCACGCTTCATTTTATCGAAGCGAAGGAAGTATTTAGTGTTTTATCACTGTTTAGCAATGATTTGTTATCGGACAGGTTATAGCCTCCATTGTCTAGTGGTTTAAGCGCGGGCCGTGGTCAAGAGGTCCAGGATTCGATTGTGGCAGGACACCGCCGGGGTTTCTGATAGTGTTTTAAATGTCTCCCGAGTCTGAATGTTGGTGAAATAATAATTACCTAAACTCCTGTAAATCGGAAAGTATGTTTGCCGATGCTAAGAGTAAACTGCGCTATATCAAAAGCTACTGTGATTACATTACTTATGTAAACTGTACTAATGGCTAGAGCACAAACGTTACGTGTACACCAGCGTGAAATTACAAGCTACGACTTAGATTTATAGTGACAACCCGCTTCGTGTAGTGGTCAAGAAGTTGACTATTAAAGGTCGCGGGTTCGATCCCCGCACATGACAAAAGTTTGTGTGCATGAACATGACTGTTTGTCCTGGTCTAGGTGTTACTTGTATCTATTTAAGTACATTTGTAATACCACTGTTGATTCTGATATCTGTAACACAAGTGCTTAAGCTGCTAAACATGGAGTCAGATGAATGTATGTAATAATGTGACATATTTATTTATTTATGTCGGTTAAATTATACAACCTAACTACCAATTTATTTAAAATATAATCTCCGATCCGACTTTCAAGAGTCAACAAATTCCCACTTCAACCGCAACGTCGGAACTTCTTAAACCCAAAGTACCGACCGAAAACATGATTTTTATTTCAACATCAGACGACCGAAACATGAGGCCGGAAAGTTTTCCGCAAATCGCCTCTTAGCATTCGTTGCACGCGAGTTAGTAAAAATCCCCAATCAAGCCGCTCAAGCCAACTTAATTTAAACTGCTGAGATCCCATAACTCGCCGGCTATCGGGAAAGTTTTTATCCTGACTGATTAAAATGAGTGATCGAGGAGTATAAGCGTGCCGCTTTAGTGACTATGTTTTTATCGGTCGAGCTGAAAGGGAATTAAGTTGGTGGGAAGTTGCGTGCTCAATTTGATGGTATAGTTACAGTTGATTGGTTTTTGTGTTTATTAATACCGTTACCAGTAGCCTGAAATGATTTTGTAACCAAATAGTGCACAATGATAATGATCAGCCTCATGTTCATACAGTTACATCCATTTGGAGCCCAAGGTACGCTGCGACTATGATCCTAAATCAAACAGCCTGGTTATTAGTGCACACACAAATAGTGCAGCAGAATGGTAGTTAATATTTCTAATCTGCACGCGAGTTTGTAAAAATCCCCAATCAAGCCGCTCAAGCCAACTTAATTTAAACTGCTGAGATCCCATAACTCGCTGGCTATCGGGAAAGTTTTTATCCTGACTGATTAAAATGAGTGATCGAGGAATATAAGCGTGCCGCTTTAGTGACTATGTTTTTATCGGCTGCGATGAAAGGGAAATTAGTTCGCGGAAAGTTGAGCAGTCAATTTTATGGTACAACAAGAGTCTTTTGCAATTAACTACCCGTCTGCACTATTTGTGTGTGCCCTATGTAATAACCGAGCTGGTCAAATCAGGATCTAAGCCACAGCGTACCCTGTGCTCCTCAATGGGCGTAATTGGATAAACACAAGAATGATGATGACCTTTCCGCACCATCTATAGAATCATTTTAGACTACCAGTAATGGTATTAATAAGCTCTAAAACTGATCTACGTTGTTCTATTGTCAATCGCTTTATTATTATTAGCCACTAGGAATGTACCAGTGGGCGGACCTTTTCCGATCGACTGAATGTTCCTTCCACATAATACAAGACAATAATACTTGTTCCTATAATGTTTAAAGGATTGGAATGTATAACAATTATGTTTGGTATAGTAATTAATTTTGTTTGTTTGTGGATCATCAATGGTAGGATATTTTTTACTTCTTTTATTATATGATCTTTCTACGACTACGTTCGTGTCAGATTGCTGTCCCACCGAACTATGGTAGGTAGTGAGGAAATGAAGAGTGCAACAGTACTTGCGCATGCTCATGTGCACTTTAATATAACTATAGTGAGTACTTGGCTGATCTTAATGTTGCCGCCGTGGCCGAAAACTGCTAGAAGGATATAATTATTATTTAACAAGACAATTCAAAATATAAGACACGCTGAAAGGGAAGAATTTAAATCGACATTCATTTCGATCCCAGACGGCGACATTCAAAGCATCAATTCCTAATAAGATTAAACAAAAGGCTTTAAATGGTCGTTTGAAATTGGCCTGAATTCACGACTAGTCGGAAAGGTGAAAGGTTGGGTCCAAACGGCGGATCAAAGAGGCAAGTTTCGAAGTCATTCGATTAACTAGTTACCGGAGTTGCAAATTTTCGACCACTTAAACCGGACGAGTTGTTAAATAGGGTGATACTAAACTGCTTGCAGAGAAAAGAATAAGGTAATACTGCTTTTGGATCAACTGTTATATGTTGGAAAATGTGTTTTAAGATTCTTACGTTGACTAGCACATCGTAATATTGCTATATTTCTCTCACTTTTATTCTGATGATGCTCATTTAGTGGAATAAAAAGTTTTGTTCGCGAATCCTTACTGATTCCATCAGAACGAAACTGTTGGCGCTTTTCACGTCATGATCAGAATCATGTATTTATATATCAGAACAAATAATTAGTATGTGATTGTGAGAAAACATTCTCATTACTATTGTGGCAATTAGGTTATCCCCTAAAACTCAAAAACTAAAACAATCCGTTCTAGGAAATACCCACAATTTAACAAGACCTAACTTGAAGCAGGCAAATAAGTTTCTAATCCATTCCTATGATATTTCATTTCAAAACAAATTGTCATTAATCTTTGAACTTTAATTCCCAACGATTTCAAAGACAACCCGGCAATTACCATAATCAGAAAGGAATTAATTTATCGTTAAGTTTGAATTTTAATTAAGTTCATCTCAGCTTCTTATTTGCGTTCTGCGTAGGAGATTGTCTGAATAAATTAGGATCAAAGGTACAGCGGTATAAAGGAATCATCTCCTTCCGTATGGCTGAAAACAATAAAGCCAATGGAGATTGAATACAGCTAGCATTGTGTTTATTATGAGAATTCATTAGAGACGAGACGAACTTCTTAGCTATCCATGGATTCTCCGTGCGGGTGCCGGGTTCATCGCGTGGAACAGAGAGGAATGTCAGTCGGCGCCTAGGACTTTCGACCCAGCGTGTAGGTTTAAGGCCCCCTTTATAGTATAATACTAAATTTATTTTCATTTATTATTTTAATATGTGATTGTTGATATTAATGTCCATCACGCTTCTCTCTACCGAAAAATTCTGGTAGGTATCGTATGGGGGGCCTTAAAAACAAAGTTATTTTTCTTCTCTTAATCATTGCGCATGTGTCAGTCTGCCAAAACTACATTATAGAATACTCTTATTTTTCAGAAGTATCTATTAAACTTTACTCTTGTTTCTAGGTAAAAATATTAAACATCAAAACATTGACATAATAATACGAAATAGTTTGTACCCATTATTCTGAAGCCGATCATCAATCACCGAATACTATTGAATTACCTTTCTTTGATACCGGTCGGTGTTAAAGAGCAGAGCGTGAAGAAAAATCTCACGGGTCAAAGTTATTGCGTCAACGGATTTGAACCGTAACCATGGCAACCAGATCGTCAATACTGTTGGGCTACCCACTCTGCTTGTTAGTGACCAATTCTTGTAAGGAAAAGATGTAGTTACAATGTTACGTAAGAAAATAATATCTGCCATGCGGATATAATTTCACCAAATGTTACGACTGCAAAATAGAGTTTATGTTGGCAAATTGTAAATGAAACTAATATAAGGCAACAAATCTTTTACGAATTGAACACAAGACCTTTAGAAATATATTAATAGCAAATATAATTAATTGTTTTACTTTCGTAACTTGACGTATCCCATATGTGATGTCTTTTTTTAAACAATATTATTTAGAACATAAGTGTCCTAATTGCACTAATGAAGTATTAAAGAGTCTGTCTCTAAATAACTTAACGCAATAAGATCTCACTATCATTGTTAAAAAATGTAGCTCGAAGCAACAGAAAATTGTCTAGAACTTTTCCAACCTGTTAATTTATGAGACATAATACAATACAACTCAGAGTCATAACTACAGGGCATCTTTATTCCTCCACGAAGAAAACGTTGAATAAGAAACGATGAAAGAATATAACGGAATAAAATGAATAAGCTGTCCCCGCTCTGAATATTAAAATATGTTTGAACGTAGACATTGAAACGAGAGAAGCGGACGTCAGACGATATTCAACTTTTTTGCTACGTAATAGAACTGTATTTTGAGTGCTTTATGTTCCAGGAATGAGTCTTAGAGAATTTATGAGAGAGGACTCGGGAGTTCCTTGTGAAAAAATGTGTGAACATGTTTAGAAGAGTTCTTTACTTAGAGTGGTCTAGTTAAGTATGTATGAGATCATTCTGCTAATGCGGCCCTTATGGGCAGATTTGTTCTAGCCGTGTATGTGGGACATGATGTATTACATAGGTTCGAGTCTTGGTACGGACATCAAAATACCTTTTAGAGGTAACTGAAAGCATGTTTTCTGTACCAAATAAATATATGTGTAAGGTGTCTAGCCTTATTATTAGACTTGATAATTATGAATTGGTTATCAGAGTTCAGAGAGTAATTGTAAGAAAAAAAAAAAACATTTTCTTCATTCACTCGTCTAATATTCATTCCCAACACTCAATAATATAAAAATCAACACAGATAATCTTCAATTCACATCCATTCATAAAAACACTCCTCTTCCGGGAAAATAAGTCCGAATCGTTTTAAACCACAAACAATAAAGCTCAAGAAATCCATCATGGCGGAAGATAAAAAAAGGCGAAAACGATCCCACTTCCCATCGCGAGCAGAGCGCGAGCTTTCACAATTAGCTAAAACGCTCCGACCAACTGAGTAAGGCCGCGTTTAGATTTGAGCATTTTATTCATTAATTATTTTATATAAATATATCAAAATGTTACAGTCCACAGCTGGACTTCCGCTTTCCTTAGATGAAGGCTTTTGACTGGCCCGTTGGTCTAGTGGTCAGAGACCCTGGTTACAAAACCGAGGGTCGTGGTTTGGAATCCCGCTAGGGGCAATTTTTTTTGTGATGAACATCGGCATTATTACTCAAGTCATGGATGTTTATAAAAGTATTTAAGAATGACTATCTAATCTCTAGCATTCATGGTAAGCTTCGAACTGAGTTTGGGGCTAGGCAATTGGTGTGTTAGTCCAAAAACTAACTAACTAACTTTTATGGCTCAACGACCCAAAGTGTGTCTTGGCCTCCGAAACGAGAGACTTCCACCGGTCTCTCTCAACCCCGAGCTCACGCAAATCAGCTTCCACCATGTCCTTCCAGCGATATCTTGGAAAACGTCCAGTCGTGTTAGTCCAAAGAATTTATTTTTTTTTTTTATGCCAATAGTCACCACGCTGGGTAGATGCCTCCATACACTAAATTCTCATAAAAAAAGGTTCCTAGGTCACTGCTTCATGGGATCCAAAGACTATTTTAGTCACGCCAAACACCGACCGGTTTCTTTTCGCCTAATGTGTTTCTATACTTATAGTAAAACTAGCGGCCGCCCGCGACTCCGTCCGCGTGGATTTCTTTTTTTCGAATTAAAAAGTAGCCTATGTTCTGTCTCAGGGTCTAAAGATTGTCTGTACCAAATTTCATCAAAATCGGTTGCGAGGTTTAAGCGGCAAAGCGTAACAGACAGACAGACAGACAGAGTTACTTTCGCATTTATAATATTAGTTGGGATTTCTTGTCCGAACACACCGTTATAACCGTTTTGTTAGCGATCCCGAAGACCAAAGAATTATTTTTACCTATTCTAATTTTTAAAAGTGCCGTCGACGTTTCCTTTGCTAGCTAAAATTAATCTTTTAATAGGTTTAACGCAGATAGCTTTCATCTCAAATATACTTCAATCTAAAATGTTTTTGTATTACACAAAGGATCGCTTAATGTGATACCTTTATTTCTGTCGTATTTCAGTGTTACATAATAAATGTTTTCATGTCAAAGACCCTGTTCAGAGACCCTGGCTACAAAATCAAGGGTTCGAAATCCGCTAGGGGCAAATGTTTGTGTGATACATAGTCAGATCGTTATGCTGATGGCAAAAGGCATTTAAGAAGGAACACAACTATTTAGGTAAATTAAAAGTATATTGCATGATTAACGGGTAGCACGTGTATGAAGTTGTAATATCAATTTTTCCCGTGGGGGTGCGCAACGATTCGAATAAGAATCACTTCGTCCCACAGGGAAAAATCCGGCGGCAGAGCATGAGAGGGTCTCGGGTTCGGTGGCCTAGTCGTTCCTGGATCAATCCAATTTAATAAAATGTTGGGCGCCTTGAAAGGGGACGGAGTAACAATAGGTGACTCCGTACCAAAATAAAAAAAATATATTAAATCCTGCTAGAGGAAAAAAGTTAAATACGAAGCAAAAATAAATGAATGATCCATGAACCGTAGCAAGTGGAGAATAGTAAATCAAACAAAATTTCATTTAAAAGTAGACTGGTTTAATACTAAGTATTTCGATACACATTAGATTCAGTTGAAAAACAGGAGCAGTTACATACAGTAAAAAAAATTACATGATACCGAGACAGTAATTAACATTCGTCCGGCGAACTACACCTTATCACACATGGTACTACACCTTATCAGTAAATCGGGATTAGCTTAAGCATGCCCGTTATGGTGGGGTGGCATCTGACCAACTATATTGGGCGGTCAGCTGTACATTCAGTACCGATGGGAGGACCGTGTTGGGAAAGTCTGATACCACCTACTCAAACCACCAGCCCTGAAGGTCAGCCCACCGCTCAACATAGAGAGTCAGCCAAGTCAGTACGCATGCACACCCCACAAATCATGTCTAATAAAAACTATTTGAAATTCACTACTAACTATTCACTAATAACAAACACTATTTGAAATTTTTGTTCAGTTATCAAAGTTAAGTTGAGATAAAGTCACTGAGCTTCCTCCATCGGCCTCGACCGAGAAGTCAACACGGGGAAGTTGAACACTTGTTAAATTGAAATAAATACGGCCCTAAATGATTAAATCCATTGCCATCAGTACCTTGACTCCGAGCCAATGCAAAATCGGTTCTGGGATCAGCTCACCGTCGACATTTTGACAGGCGGGAGGTACCACGTGTCCACGCCACGTCTACGGCACACCGAGCTGCCGACATTCACACCCAAAAGGCTTTTTAGCCGGTCTATGGAGCCCTGCAATCACCACAATGATCAAATTAAGTCGACGTTCTAAACACTTCACAACGTGACATATTTGGCTATGCCGAACAATAAAATTTTCATTAATATTCTTACCAGAACACTGGGATTTGCAGCTCACAAAGAGACTCTTTGGCCGGAGCACAGGTAAATCAAACGATCTAAAACAATAAGACAAAAATTACAAGCACGTGACTATGGCTGATACATCCGCGAGGAACATTTACACATCATCGGCTTGAAATACTCACCATTTTATTGGGCGTACGGTGCACAATGCATCTCGGAAGACGCGGAACGAAACTTCACCGCATTTGGTGGATATAAAAAGGCTCCTCAGGGAGACAGCCCAGGATTACTCGTCCACTTCACTCGAGGGATGGCGATCTCCATCAAAAAGACTTGTCATCGCTCACCCACCCATAGACAAACGAGAAAAAAAAATGCCAAACGCTCAACCATAGACACAATCTACTAAAAATACTTTAGAATAATTAATTTGGAAGACTTCGGAAAATCAATTCATTCCGAAAAACCCTAGCTTAGCAAAATTAGATATTAAACATTATACATTTTAACAGACTAAAAACAATTAGCGCCTACACCTGTAAAAATAAAACGCAGCGCACGCAAACGTCAAATGTCAGGTGTCGCTGTCAAACTGACACCGTTCTTATTTGACAAGGTTTTGTTTATTTCGACAACAGAAAAGTGTTATAAAATTCATAAATTTACTACTATAAACCGCTAAAATAGTTTTAACAGCGTCAAAGGAATGAACCAATGGTTGTGGAATGATAAATTGTTAACCCTCTCGCCAACAAATCAGGTAAAAATTAGAATATTACTTCATTCAAGTGACGACCTCTCAATCCAGGAAAACAAACATAGCATAAAATTAGAGACAAACAATACTATAACGACCCCTCCATCCATGACTATCCCTCTCGACCTAAGATCACAGCCGGTCCTATACTGCACCAAGTGATAAAACAGTAAAACTGAAAAAATGGTGTTACAGTACCGCCTTAGTTGGGAAAGAAAAATTTTATTCAAAATGAAAATTTTATTGAAATTTTGAATAAAATTTTTCGTCGAGTGAAACGACAAAAGGTAACACTACCACATCTTAACAACAATACAAACATTTGAACAATACAAAAACAACACCTCCAGACACCAAACTCATTCAATAAGAGTTTGAATCATAGAAGGGAAACCTAATAACTTAAAAGTTATTAGAAAGTCAGGTAGAACCATTCGGAGAGCTCGCTGATACAGACAGAACTACACCAGGTTCAAACCCGTAACCAGTGACAAACACTATCGGTTACACAAAGTGAGAAGTGGAACATCCAACTTATCTCGGGCCAATGGCTGGATAAACCAAGACCATAGTGTAATTTACCACACCACGAATCGGGGTAAATTACACGCAAAAATGAAGTATGACAACAGGGACTTCACAAAAACACAGTGTATGGATTAGAAAATCCAACATACCTCAGACACTATAAGGACTACAAGGTAAGATACACAACGGACTTACCTGATACAAAAAAAACTAAATGTTTAAATCCTTAATTTAGTTGTGGTTCACACAAACCCAGATTAAACACTAACAACATTACTAAAATTATGTCCAGATCCTTGGCATCGATCGCGAAATATGCGAATGCTACAAGGCCTACGGATTGGACACACAACAGAAACCTTAATTACTAAAAATACCGTCGATCCTCGACCATAATGGTAAAGCGACAGCAAACTAACTGGAAACAAACAAAACTCATACACCCTCATTAGGACCACGTACGACTATATCCTTTATATGAAAAGACCCTAATGGCTTTCCATCCATATTTTTCAAAGAATAGACCACGTTACCCAGTTTTCTATCTACCACACACTTTTCAAATTTGGGAGACAATTTGGCAGAAAAGTATTTGGAGGCGTTGGATAAAGGAAAACACCTTTTGTAGATTATTTGCCCTTCCTTAAGCTCTAGAGGGCGCTTTCTCAAGTTGTAATACTTGGCATTATGTTGATATGCTTTTTTCAAATGACCCGCAACGTCTTCAAATACCTTCCGCAACTTAGGCAACCCAGAAATAAACTGGTCCGGCTGGACAGTGACGTCCTGACCATCGAAAGGCTGATCAGAATTAAAGATAGCTCCATCGATTACCATCTCCCTACCATGATTCAAGAAATATGGAGTGAACTTAGTCCCGTCGTGAACAGACGAATTGAGAGCACATTGGAGTTCTTGAATATTCTGATCCCATTTTCGATGATCAGAACGCACATAAGAAGCAATGGCTCGAACAATATCCCGATTAACACGTTCGGTTTGGTTACATTGAGGATGGTAACGAGGGTTGTAAAAGATATGAGGAACACCGGCTCCCTTCAATAAATCTCTAAATTCCTTAGAAGTGAATTGTGGACCATTATCCGTATATAGGATACGGCACACCCCATGTACCAGAAATACACCCTTTTCAAGACACTTACACACCGCTTTCGCAGTGGCATTTCGTAAAGGGAAAAGAAGAACATATTTACTGAAGTAATCAGAGACAACGAATAAATACTGATTCCGCGCATAAGACGGAGGCAGCGGTCCAACAATATCGCAGGAAATAGCTTCCCAAGGTTTAGTAACTTGACGAGGATTACCCATTAAACCAGGACGAGCAGTGTTGACGGGTTTATAGGTGTTGCAGATTTCACAACTTCGGACATATGTTTTCACGTCATTAAACAACGAAGGCCAATAATACATAGTCGAGATCTTCCTGTGAGTCTTGGCAACCCCAAAGTGACCAGAGGCCGGCTCGTCGTGATACTTCCGAATAACTTCCAACCTCTTTTCACCTGGAACCACAATTTTCCACTCATGTTGAGATGTAAGATTGTACTTATTCTTTGTCAAACGATATAGTTTACCCTCTGAAACAGAGAAATTGGGATAAAGTTTAGGGTTCCTAGAGCATCCCTCAAAGAGCTTGACGTACCAAGGATCAGTTATCTCATGCGGGTCAATTTCGATCGAATCAATCTTGATGCGGGATAAAGTATCTGGCAAAACATGCTCCTTCCCCTTTCGATGAATAATCTCAAAGACGAATTGACTCAGACGACAAGCCCATCTACTAAGACGACCGGTAGGATTCTTGAGCTTATAAAACCACAATAAAGAGGAATGGTCAGTCACGATAAAACACTTTTTTCCTTCCACGTACGACCTATACTGCTCCAAAGCATAGATGACAGCAAGCAATTCTCTTTCCGTCGCGGTGTAGTTGACCTCCTGGGCATTAAGAGTCCTACTACAATACGCTATCGGATGATCTATGCCAGCATGCCGTTGGGTCAACACACCTCCAACAGCGTATGACGAAGCGTCAGTATGTATATAGAAAGGCAAGCTAAAATCCGGACACTTCAGAATTGGAGCCGAAATTAACGCGGTTTTAAGGGTGGAGAAAGATTCCTCCACTTCAGGAGTCCATACGAAAGGAACCTTCTTACTAGTTAAACGCGACAAAGGCCTCGCTATTTTGGAAAAATCCTTTATAAAACGGCGGTACCATCCGGCCATACCAAGGAAACGCTTGACCTGTTTGGCATCAGTGGGGACGGGAAAGTTGGCGATGACGTCCACTTTCGACGGGTCTGTCCTCAAACCATAGCGATCCACCACGTACCCCAGGTACTTCAACTCCGACCGACAAAATAGGGACTTTTCCATGTTGATGGTAAGATTGGCAATTTTGAGTTTTTCATAAACTGCCTCCAAAATGGTTATATGCTCTTCAAATGAATCAGTACACACAATAATATCATCGATATAACAGAATACCTTATTGTCAAACTGCGCAGAAAACAAACTATCCATCAGTCTTTGCATCGTAGCTGAAGCTCCGACGAGTCCAAAGCACATGACCTTGTATTGGAACAAGCCTCGACCTGGAACAGTGAATGCGGTCTTCTCTCGGGAGCTCGTCGCCAAAGGAATTTGGTGGTATGCAGCACTTAAATCCAGAGAGGTCAAAAACTTAGCATCCCGAAGGTTATCCAATATATAGTTTATATAAGGAAGAGGATAGGCATCCGTTTTGGAAACTGCATTGATCATCCTGCTATCCAAGCAAACGCGAACTTTACCATTGGATTTAGGAACCTGAGTAGTAGGAGAATTCCAAGGAGAGCTAGACGGTTCAACAATACCAAGTTCTAACATACGATCCAGTTCTTGTTCCAAAAGTTTAAGTTTCTCCGGGCTCATACGGTAGTACCTTTGTTTCACGGGTTTAGCATCCCCGGTATCTATATGATGTTCAGCAAGATGGGTACGACCCAAACCAACCTTTTCAGAATCGATATTAGCAAACAGGGACTTAATGCGTTCCAATTCGGACATCTGCTCACGAGACAAAGCATCATAAGGCTTCAAACCATTTTCAGAAATACTATCCACATCACAGACTTTATCAGAAGGGATAGACGGAATACAAGCTAACACGTCAGGTGCAAGATCAAACGACTTCCAAAAGTTAATACCAAAATGGACTGGAAGAGTTATCTTAGGCTGAACGTAAAACTTTATTATTTCAACCCTACTCTTATACTCAACAGGAACATCCATAAAATATTGACAAAAATATTCGGAACCATTGGCGACTCTAATGTAACAAGGTTTGCTAAGAGAGCGCACAGGTATACCGAGTTTCAAAAAAAATTTGTGGGCATTGTTTCCAAGTAAAGAACAGCTAGCACCACAATCAAGTAAACCGCTAACATTAACACCATACACTTTGACGGTTAAGAAGGGCCTATTATCACTCACATCCGGTTTAAAATACGTCTCTCTGCAAGAATTATCATTTCTCAGAGAGACGGACTTATTCAGTTTTTTGCCCGATTACAATCGGGACAATCAGGGGACTTCACGTCAGGCTTGCCACACTTATAACAAAGCACGGGACGAGATGCACTGCAACGAGACGTATGATGCTCGTTAGACCGACATACAAAACAATAACCCGCACCCTTATTGGGGTTACCCTGAACGGAAGCAACTGACTGCTTTTTATCAACAGAATTGACGTTTTTGATCGGAACACTTTCGGACCTGCTTTTCGGCTTATAATGAAAGTCGGGAGCCACACTCGATTTAGACAGCGAGGGTTCAGAGAAACCGTCCATACGGAGCTTACATGCCTCGATACGTTTACCCAACTCCCGCAAGTGATCTATCGACCTGACGTCGACCAACATCAACTCGCGGTTGTACTCCGGGCGTATGTTCTTCAACACGATCCTTAGTTTTTCCCCCTCCGGAAGCTCGAAACTCAACCGAGACATCATTCCCAGTACAACCGAAAGAAAAACCACCAAAGACTCGTGCTTGGCCTGAGTACGAGACCGTATCTCATCAAGCAGCCGATCGTCAAAATCCGGAAGATCAAAGTCCGACTTCAACGCAGAAACCAATTCGTCATAATCATGGAACTTATTCTTGCTCGCTCGGTACCAATAAAGAGCGGGCCCATCCACCAAATCAGGAAACCCAGTGAAAACGTAGTGCTTCGGTATCTTCCTGGCGGCACACAACTCCTCCAACCTCGATATAAACGCCCGAACACAAGTATCACCGCTAAATCTTAAATTTAAAGAACCTAGATTATATGATTTCTCCGGCTTGTACACGACTGTCTGACTGACACATCGCGGAGAACTATCTTCCACTTCCGAAGCCTCGGACTCCGAAGAACTATCAGTAGCCGAGAGACAGCTCACTAAATTCCCCTGCGCTACCAGCAATGCTTCAGGTGGGTCAGCAATCCTGGAAATCCTGGAGAGAACATAGTTAGCACGGCTAACCAGACGCATGCGAGTAGATTCGGCAACATTCTCCTCTCCAAATGACTTAACCAAAGCCTCGGCTTTCAGCTGAATCACCGAAACTTCCGCCCTAAGACTGTCGGCAGTTAAAACCGCAGAAGGAACTTTCAAGCTACCCCTACGGGCTAGTTTCAAGGTACTTCGTAAAAGTTTCCGCAACTGTTCCACGGTGTTATTTTTATCAAAAGGTACTTTACGGTTAGCTAACTCGTGTTCAAGTTCGTCCTTAAGCAAGTATTTAATGTTATAATTAAGTTCCGACATGACGAATAAAATATGAAAAGAATCGTACTATATAAAAATTTCACAATTCTAAAAACATAAAAATTATATTATATTATCATAATATCACATTTAATACACTATGTTGAAGTACTAAACTCACTTTCTAGGCCACACGTTGGGTACGCCACTGTAATATCAATTTTTCCCGTGGGGGTGCGCAACGATTCGAATAAGAATCACTTCGTCCCACAGGGAAAAATCCGGCGGCAGAGCATGAGAGGGTCTCGGGTTCGGTGGCCTAGTCGTTCCTGGATCAATCCAATTTAATAAAATGTTGGGCGCCTTGAAAGGGGACGGAGTAACAATAGGTGACTCCGTACCAAAATAAAAAAAATATATTAAATCCTGCTAGAGGAAAAAAGTTAAATACGAAGCAAAAATAAATGAATGATCCATGAACCGTAGCAAGTGGAGAATAGTAAATCAAACAAAATTTCATTTAAAAGTAGACTGGTTTAATACTAAGTATTTCGATACACATTAGATTCAGTTGAAAAACAGGAGCAGTTACATACAGTAAAAAAAATTACATGATACCGAGACAGTAATTAACATTCGTCCGGCGAACTACACCTTATCACACATGGTACTACACCTTATCAGTAAATCGGGATTAGCTTAAGCATGCCCGTTATGGTGGGGTGGCATCTGACCAACTATATTGGGCGGTCAGCTGTACATTCAGTACCGATGGGAGGACCGTGTTGGGAAAGTCTGATACCACCTACTCAAACCACCAGCCCTGAAGGTCAGCCCACCGCTCAACATAGAGAGTCAGCCAAGTCAGTACGCATGCACACCCCACAAATCATGTCTAATAAAAACTATTTGAAATTCACTACTAACTATTCACTAATAACAAACACTATTTGAAATTTTTGTTCAGTTATCAAAGTTAAGTTGAGATAAAGTCACTGAGCTTCCTCCATCGGCCTCGACCGAGAAGTCAACACGGGGAAGTTGAACACTTGTTAAATTGAAATAAATACGGCCCTAAATGATTAAATCCATTGCCATCAGTACCTTGACTCCGAGCCAATGCAAAATCGGTTCTGGGATCAGCTCACCGTCGACATTTTGACAGGCGGGAGGTACCACGTGTCCACGCCACGTCTACGGCACACCGAGCTGCCGACATTCACACCCAAAAGGCTTTTTAGCCGGTCTATGGAGCCCTGCAATCACCACAATGATCAAATTAAGTCGACTTTCTAAACACTTCACAACGTGACATATTTGGCTATGCCGAACAATAAAATTTTCATTAATATTCTTACCAGAACACTGGGATTTGCAGCTCACAAAGAGACTCTTTGGCCGGAGCACAGGTAAATCAAACGATCTAAAACAATAAGACAAAAATTACAAGCACGTGACTATGGCTGATACATCCGCGAGGAACATTTACACATCATCGGCTTGAAATACTCACCATTTTATTGGGCGTACGGTGCACAATGCATCTCGGAAGACGCGGAACGAAACTTCACCGCATTTGGTGGATATAAAAAGGCTCCTCAGGGAGACAGCCCAGGATTACTCGTCCACTTCACTCGAGGGATGGCGATCTCCATCAAAAAGACTTGTCATCGCTCACCCACCCATAGACAAACGAGAAAAAAAAATGCCAAACGCTCAACCATAGACACAATCTACTAAAAATACTTTAGAATAATTAATTTGGAAGACTTCGGAAAATCAATTCATTCCGAAAAACCCTAGCTTAGCAAAATTAGATATTAAACATTATACATTTTAACAGACTAAAAACAATTAGCGCCTACACCTGTAAAAATAAAACGCAGCGCACGCAAACGTCAAATGTCAGGTGTCGCTGTCAAACTGACACCGTTCTTATTTGACAAGGTTTTGTTTATTTCGACAACAGAAAAGTGTTATAAAATTCATAAATTTACTACTATAAACCGCTAAAATAGTTTTAACAGCGTCAAAGGAATGAACCAATGGTTGTGGAATGATAAATTGTTAACCCTCTCGCCAACAAATCAGGTAAAAATTAGAATATTACTTCATTCAAGTGACGACCTCTCAATCCAGGAAAACAAACATAGCATAAAATTAGAGACAAACAATACTATAACGACCCCTCCATCCATGACTATCCCTCTCGACCTAAGATCACAGCCGGTCCTATACTGCACCAAGTGATAAAACAGTAAAACTGAAAAAATGGTGTTACAAAGTGCTATAAATAGACAGTCGCGCTATGGTACTCTGGGACTTAGGTTCGAAACCCGGTCGAACTAAATCCGTCCGTCTGAGTTTTCCCATTGAATTACTTAGTTACAGTTCGGTGTTTGGAATCTGTTTGTAAAAAGTGGTGGAGCATTTTCTAAAAGACTTGCATTTACTAAAGGACTTGCATTTCCCAGCATCTAAATCAAAGCCGGCGTTGTCTGAGTTAGTATGTCTTGAGTTAGTTACCTCGAGCCGAGCCAATTGCATTACCGAGCCGTGCCCGCTGCAACTAAACATTTGTTGTTCACCGGACTAGTAGAATGCAAACTAAACCAAAAGTCGCGAGTTCGATTGATGTCACTTTCATAATATTTAAAAACTTTAGTACTTAATAATTTTCTAACACTTATCACCTATTTAAATTGTAGAAGAAGCTTAAAGCAATATAGCTTATAGAAAACAATAGCAACAAAGCAAATAACTCTTAACAAAATATGCTCTAGGGGTGTATTATAAGCCTTTTTATAAATAGTTATCCCATGGGTATATACAGTGTATATATACAGTGGTTTTTGTTGTTTGATTGAAAACCCTCGACACAATTGAAACAACTTTAAAACCACACTTTTCATTGTAAAGAATCCTAAGTCCTGCATTTCGCATCTAAATCAAAGCTGGCATTGTCTTGAGTTAGTTACCCTGAGCCGAACCGAGCGCGGAGCGCAATTACATTACCGAGCCGTGCCTGCTGCAACTAAACATTTGTTGTGCACCGGACTAGTAGAATGCAAACTAGAGAAAACTAAACCAAAGGTCGCGACTTCGATTGTGGTTACTTTAAGTATGTTTAACTTAAGTAATGAATCTGATAACATCATCAATTAAGTCACTTCACAAAGAAGTTTTAAGCAAATAGTTTATAAAAAAGAAATTGCGAAAATCAAGTATCTTTTAACAAAACATATCTGGGGGTGTTTAACAAGCTTTTTTAAATACATAATAAGTTATCCCCATTAGTTAGGCTACAAGGATCTTAGTAGTGTCATTAATAACCGTCAACAAAATTGGAAAAACCAACTTTAAAACCACACTTTTCATTTTAAATAATAATCCTAAGACCTGCATTTCGCATCTAAATCAAAGCCGGCATTGTCTTGAGTAAGTTACCTCGAGCCGAGCCAAGCGCGGAGCGCAATTGCATTACCGCGCCGTGCCCGCTGCAACTAAACATTTGTTGTGCACCGGACTAGTAGAACGCAAACCAGAGAAAACTTAAACAAAGGTCGCGAGTTTGATTGGTTTTAGATGTTACTTGAAGCATGTTTATATCTATAGTAATAAATCTGATAACATGCATCAATTAGGTCACTTCAAAAATAAGTTTTAAGCAAATAGTTTTTATAAAAGAAATTGCGAAAATCAAGTATCTTTTAACAAAATATATCTAGGGGTGTTTTAAAAGCTTTTTTTAAATATTAAGTTACCCCCATTAGATAGGCAACAAGGATCTTAACATTAATGAACCGTCAACAAAATTGGAAAAAACAACTTTAAAACCACACTTTTCATTGTAAAGAATCCTAACTAAGTCCTGCATTTCGTATCTAAATCAAAGCCAGCGTTGTCTTGAGTGAGTTACCTCGAGCCGAGCCAAATGCAGTACCGAGCCGTGCCTGCTGCAACTAAACATTTCTTGTGCACCGGACTACCGCAAGAGAATGCTTATGCAAAGGGTCGCAAGTTCGATTGCACTCGACACAAAACTCAAAAAATCACAAATATTTTTTAGTATCTAGGGATGCTTTTATGTATCGTTAATTACTTTTACTTTTATAAATAATTAAATACAAAAAATAGTGAATTAATCTGATAACAACACTAACCAATAGGTTACTTGCAAAGGAAGCTAGTAGACTAAAAAAGTATTATTGTGCAAATTCAAATAAAGCTCGTTCTGGAACCATTTATAAACAGTTTTAAAAAAGTTCATTTAGAGTAGAGGGGCCATTTTAGTCGCACCTATTTGAAAGAGTTGGATACACTTTTGAATTGTACCAAAGTAATAGGTTTTTTGACCACAATAGAATTTGCGCCTTTTCAAAAAAATAACTTTTAAATACTGATTTCAAAAATATAATTTTACAAAAGGATCAAGGAAAGTATGAGGTGAACGCCCGTCAACGAGCTGCCCAACAGTTTAAAGAGAAAAGCCCTATTCTTTCCCGAAGTAAGCGGTTTTCAAGTATTCTTATTCGCTAATTAACTTGTTGTTAATTGTATTGCGATGAATTACATAATGTACCTTTGTTTCATCGAAAATAGCCGGGCAAAAACACGTGAAGACTCAACGAAGAAAATTCTTTGAGCTTCACCACGAGTTTAAGTTTCATAAAAAAACTTTTTTGTTGCAAACTTTGTCTTGCAATCCGTTTTGGTTCGGTTTGTAAAGACCTTATATGACAAAAGCTACTAAAAGGATTGCGATTTAAAAAATCGTTTTAGTTCTATTGACTATCCCGGTCTATTTTATGAATATCAAAAGCGAATTTATAATCAACTAAATAAATAATTTACTGGCCCCGGGGCAAAGGAGTATAAGCATAACAAGCATAAGTCACTTATAGACGACTTTCTTAGTGTAATGGTCAAGAAGTTGCCTATTAGACAAAGAGAACGCGGGCTCGGTCCCCCCGCACAGGACAAACATCTGTGTGCATAAACATGTCTGTTTGCTCTGGCCTGGGTGTTATATGTACATATGTATCTATTAAATTTTATTCGCAATACCACTGTTGAATCTGATGTTTATTACAAAAGTGCTTAAGCTACTTAACACGGAGTCAGATAAATATATGAGTATGTGATTTTGTGAAAATTTCGTTTAATATTTATAGACAACATTACGATTTCGAATTCGAAACTCGTCAACCCTAAGGACTGGTCACTAAATGTCGCACTTACAGGTTGTATACGAGAATCCGGATACACAAACGCCTCTACTTCGTTCAGTAAACACTCTTAATGATATGCATTTAAAGTCTATTTTGTCCCACTGTCCGGTGCGGCGGTTAGGTCCAAACCGAGCTGGCTGGACGCTATGAATGTCAAGGGGATCCACGCCTCTGCTTTGAGACTAGTTTTTGTTTGTGTTCGATAGATTCGTTAATCATTAATCGATGACTTAATATTTGGAGTTGAAGACAGTAGTAGTCCGTCCTTTCATAAATAATTAAATGCACAATTCTACAAAATCTTGTTCAACCATCTTCTTTCTTGATCAACCACAATGTTTTGGTGTCTTGCTTCCTTTGAGTCCTTCAATTTCTTGCATCTCTTTGATGTACTTAGTCAAGATTGTTAGTCGTATTTTTTTAAAGGACAAAAGTTTTAATTACATAATATGAAACCTAAATTGTGGCCAATATTCAATTTCGTATCAAATCTAACACAATTTTTTTTTTCCACCGCGTCATTCAATCAACAGATTACCAATCAAAATCAACGCTTAACCTTTTTCCAAACCCTTTTCGGTGTCAAAATCACCATAATTACATCGAATAAAAACTAACTTCGAGCCCTAATTGCTATCGTAAGACAACTTGTCCCTATTACAAGTAGCTCCCTCTTGTCTTGTCAATCTGCGACACCCAACAATTTGTCGGCATTTATACCTGCCTCCATTATGGTCAGCCATTATATTTCATGGCCGATAGAGAACGCAGAGATTTAGCTCGAAACAAGTATGTATTATGTAGGTGCAATGATTATTTTATATGTACTACAAGTAGGTCGGCAGCGAAAGTTGTCTTGGTAACAAAGAAAAATCTATAATTTGACAGATCCTTTGATTCTAGCTGGTGATAACTGCAATATTTATACATATCCCGAAATGAGAAAATCATCAGTGTGATTAAAATCGAAGTTTTCCCACGAGTCATAGTCACGCACTTAAATACTCATAATTAATTTTTAAGAAAATTAATCCGTTCCTTTGTTTTATACCAACTTTTCCAATCGCATCAGCCCAACGAGAGGGGAAACATAACCAGGAACACCCTTTTATGAAAAAAATCCAAGTGGGGATTTTAGAACAAATCCCCGTCAGATGAATTAAAATGCTTACTTTGGAAGTTAGTATATATTACTTTTAATCCACACAAAGCGAGTTCGAGCTCAATCAAGCCAAGTGAATGCTCACTCGGCCTTTACGCCAGTTTATCTGTTGTGAGGGAAATAATTGCTACATTGAGGTATGTGACTTAGGGTCCGGTGTTAGCGTATGAACTGCTAATCTGAACCAGATCTGCAGTCGTGAATATGTCTAATAATACGCACGTTGTTTAGAATAATGTTGAAGTCGTTTCAGCAAATTGTTCTATTATTAAGTGTGTTATTATGACAAATAAAAAATATTTTAAGCATCAAAAAAAAAAAGTTTGAACTTATAAGGCCAATTCAACAATAAAGAATAATGCAGGATATATCGCCGTATACATGTAAGTAGTGTTAACTCCGTTTAACACTCTTTCAAAGACTCATTGCCGTAATCACTTGCTTTTCTTGAATCAGATATGATGATTGCGGTAATTAATAAAGGTATCAAACAAACACATAGTTCCATTTTATACTGGAAAAATCCCTTTGCATAGGCGGCAAAATTGCTGGTGGGTCGCCTGATGGTAAGTAATAACCACCGCGCATGGACATCCGCGACACCAGAGATATCGCCGATGCGTTGCCGGCTCTTAAGACCCCACCCATACCCTCCCCAACTGAGCTCTGGCGACCTTCCTCACCAGCAGAAACATAGCACAACAGTTACGAAGTGCTACTTCACTGTGGTCTTCTGTAAGGTGGAGGTACTTCCAGACTTCTTCGAGTTGAAGTTCTACTAAGCTCTACCTCTCTTATACCAAAAAATGCGTTAGATAGTATACTGTTTCAAGGAATATAATTGAAACCATTAAAACTTTGTGTTCATCTTTAAAATATGTCTAAAATTAACAGTAAACATAATTTAAAAGTTATTGTTCAAAGATGTGAACAGAATACACGCACTTAATTAAACGTCTAAGAAATTCTTTGCAGCCGTAGCTAACAAAGTGTTCTCAATTTTAATTAAAAGAACGATCACAGTGATGTTTCTAATATAAATACTTGGAGCCCTTTGCGCGGGACTTGACTTTTAGTGATTGTACAACGAATTCTGTCGTGAATTTAAATTCCAGAAAGGTCAAACAATAAGAAAATGGCCAATTGTATCTTTCTCGCGGAGTTTATGTAATTGAGTTCGAGTTGTCAGTTTTTTCTTATGTCTACTTAGTTGTTGTCAAACGTTTTGGTGAAGCCTATGATACTGACCTATTTGCTGATAGTTTGGGCATATTTTACTTAAAAGCACAAAAATTTGTAACTAATTTATTTAATTTATGATAATGTAATTGTATTTTTTATTTTATTTTTATTTTGAAGAATTGTATTTAATTTCACTTTCCTTGTTTGACATTATTTTTATTTCTATGAAAATTTAATTAATCTCATGCATTTTATCGACATCATTGTATGTATACTGACGAATTTGTATTTTTAACTTAAACATTTTAATCACTTGTATGTAATAACAATAACATGTTGACGATTTGGGAAACTGTAAGTTGACATGTACACTGTAAATAAATAAATAAATAAATATTGGCTTTAAGTTATGCTACGGACACTGAGAAAATGTCGTAAGGGTTTTAGTGGGTATACCTCTGAGGGACGAGTGAAACCTCCGCAGACAGGCCGCATACTATTACTACTATTTAAAAAGAAAAGAAAAAATACAAGAGCGCCGGACGCGTTCCAAATTTAAATAGCGCGCGTCAATTGTTTTTGGTGCATTGCATGTTTTGTATTAATTGTGGGGTAAAAATCTTAACAGCTAGCGGAAAGCTAGTATCTTATAAAAAAGTATATTAATGAGCGATCGTTATCAATCAAGCGCATAGGCGGGCAGCGTTAACCCAAATACTCGTGCGCGCCCTTTCCAACAGTATCATGGCCGCCCGCTCTTATCAGAGTGCTCAAGCGCAGCGTAAAGCGCATAGCGACAGGGTATAGGCCTAAGTATAATATATCCTGTGATATACTGATACACTTTTAGAAATAATATCCTAAAACTATAAAAAACGTTTTAAAGAAAGGACACTTCGTTTAAGATCGAGTGTTTTGTTGCGAGTCCAGTTGAGCGTGCCGAATTGTACATATAAGCTTCTTTTCATTTTTGGTTCATCCTTTCAGCGATTGTTAGTGATTGTTATAAAATTGTACCACCGACTTTGATAAGCTCTTTTATTTTAGAGATAATTTCGCCTTTTCGGATTTAAAAAACGGAGGTGTAGCTTGCTATATGGGGCTAATAGTGAAAAGCAAAGCAGAATATAGTTCCGTACTTAAAATTATATATTTACATCTCTAATTAAATCAGAATTAATTCCAGTATTTATTGTGACATTTTGCAGTCAATCATCTCACAAGGCTCGGGTACGAAGGAAACCCCAGGAATTTAGTAGGTAGTGGAACATAAAGTGAGCCCCACACACGGCTTCAGGTTTTGCTAACCTGTACGCTATGGCGCGTTAAAGTCATCTCCAGCGAAAAAAAGGGAATACAGTAAGTGCCATATCAAATAAATACGTCTTAGCCTTTCGAATATAGAATCGATTTTTTTTTTTTAAGTTCTAGCGTGGGCCAGTCACACCTTCACAAGCTGTCCAATATGGTAACTGTATCAGTATATCAATCCCTACTTGGACACACCAAGGACTTATGCTAAGACACAACGAAATAGCACCCGCCGAAACAGATATTGGTAAAAATTGTTCTTATATGATTTTATGGAAGTTTAATATACTAAATTATGAGCTTTATAATTGAGCGATTAGTGGGTTTAAACTTTTTGTAAATGGTGAGATGACAAGCGTGAACTTGTTGTACAATATTGGATGATATCTGAATAAAATATGTTTCATTTAGGAAGACGTGAATGGGACCCATTTGATATGCTCGTATTACCAGCACCCATAGGAAACAATATGCATCTACTCTAGTAGAATTAGGGAAATCGACATGTAGCATTTTTTTCTCCCATTCTATCATCATTCTAATCATCATGTTCAAAAATAAGAAAACTTTTTTAAGAGAGGTAGAGCTTAGTGGTACTTTCACTTGAATGAACCGCTCGTCTGGGGAAGTACCTCCACCTTACAGAAGACTGCAGTGAAGTAGCACTTCATAACTGTTGTGCTATGTTTCTGCTGGTGAGTAAGGTTGCCAGAGCTCAGTTGGGGAGGGTATGGGGTTAAGGCCGGCAACACATCAACGATACCTCTGGTGTCGCGGATGTCCATGGGCGGCGGTGATTGCTTACCATCAGGCGACCCGCTAGCTCGTTTGCCGCCTCTGACATAAAAAAAAAATCTGCGACCCTTGTAGGTGCGGTTGTTGATTTCCATGGGCAGCGGATCACATACCACCAGGTGACACAATTGCTCGTTTTCCTACCCTACCTCAAAAAAAAAACTGAAAATAATTGCTTTAAAAAGGCATAGACAAAGGTACATACAGAAAGGATCTGCTTATCATCAGACGAGCTGTGACTTACTTAACTTACAATAAAAGTAGTATAAAACAGCATAAGCACGACCTCTACAACACCGTACTGACCTCCTCAAACAAACATACAAACATACTATTTATTATTTACATGCCACACCTACATCATGTATTGTGACCATCACATTGTTATTATAATAACGTGACTCATTGGGATTTCCTAGTCTTAAACGATTACAACGATTATGCCATCGTGATAAACAACATCATAATCAATCATAGTTGTAATCATTTGTTTGCAAATGTTGTTATATTAAATTAAGCGTCATTGTAATTATGTAGTTTTACATAACGGTAATGGTTGATCTTTAATAGTTTGGATGGCACATTGTCATTGCTAGCCATGATCTTTTATTAGTCAAATAGCTCATGTTACATTGAAGGTATTCCATTCTGTGCATAAAAATTAATGAATTCTGCAGCTTAACATATGTATTATAACACGTAATGATTTCTTAAAACAAATGATCGCCCTTACATTACAGTAACGTGAATGGACAATTTAAAATCGCTCACGCCCATCCTACTACTATTATAAAGGCGAAAGTTTGTATGTGTGGATATATGGATGTATGGATGTGTGGATGTATGGATGTATGGATGTTTGTTACTCTTTCACGTAAAAACTACTGAATGGATTTGAATGAAACTTTACCACAAATATAGCTTATACATCAGAATAACACATAGAATATTGGAAATCGAAATCCACGCGGACGGAGTCGCGGGCGGCCGCTAGTTTTTCATAAAACAAAGTGCTTAACTAGGTCGTTATAAGTTTAATACGAAAACGTAACTCCGTATCGGATTGCACATGCAGAATAATTATTATCACATGTATTCAATTTTTAACAAAATATCGCCCTTACATTACAGCAACGTGAATAGATAGTCAAAAGCAGCTCACGACCATTTTCCATAAAACAAAGTCGCTAACTAGTTATAAGTTTAATACGAAAACGTATCCCCGAATCGTATTGCACATGCATTCTGTTGCATAACGCGCAGTAAGCGGCCGGCCTTGCCACGCCTAGCGACACTCGACCACTATTATTGTACGATACACATTTTAGTGTCGGATCAGATTGGCGCAGGGTTGCCTGCTTACAAACTTTGTTAGAAATTATATTTTATTTTTTAAAGAAAATGCCTAAAATGTCGCTTAAACCTAGCGCACCTGATGGTAAGCGATTGCCGTCGCCTGTGAACGCTTGTACACTACATCACATTGAGATATAAAGGGCTGTAAAATGCTATGTGTGTTTTATGTGTGTGTAAGCGCGAGGCCAGCACTTTTCGTATTTCAATTGTCATATGCAGGCGTGAAATGTGACGTGAGACGTGGCTGGATGAGAGTCGCCGAGAATCGGACTGAGTTAAGCTCCCTAGCAGAGGCCTATGTCCACCAGTGGACTGGGAAAGGCTGATGATGATGATGATGATGATGATGATGAGGCAGACGTGCTACGACTCCTAGCAACGATAAAACAATTCACATTTCACTTTCTACTGTATTGTTTCGACATCCACTGTGAAGTACCTACACACTTCTTTATATTCGACGAGAAAATAGCTCATGAAATTCTAACAAATTGCATACTATTTATTCTATTTGATACTATGCAACTATGCAATAGTATGCAATTTGTACCAATTTTTATACTATAAAGAAATAAAATTGTTAAGCCCCATTCAAAACCTTTTTAACACAAAATATTCTCGTGTAAAGAAAACTATCAACTTGTAAACTAATCCTTCTATTCGGCTCTCAAATGTCACACCAATGCAAATAGACAAATATGCAGTTTGCAACCAACCTTGCATTCACAGGTGTTGCGAAAAATCTCCAACTGTCCACAAGTGGGCGACTAAGTGGCATGCAAAACATGTTGCTCGAGACTAACATTTATGTGCAAATATGCATTTATAAGTGATACCGGTGACATAAAGAGGGGAATTGTAAAGAGCTAAGTTAGGGCTTGCGTGAACTTCAAGGAAATTCCAATATTATGTTATCGACATCAGATAAGGTGGAGTAGGCAGGGGATTACGACTAAGTAGCGATCTTTAAAAAGATAAATGACATATTGAAAAATATGAAAACAAAAATAGTAAACATTCAAATGATCGGATAAACAAATACATTTTTTGGTGCAATTTAGAAAGATTGAAATGAATTAATTTATTCAGCAATTCGATTTACTAAGTAAATTCTTTTGCATGACAATTTTTTTCTCCCTAACAGAGCGTCTCGACGTGAATGGCATGTTCCTGATTTCACTACAAAAATTATTTTTCTGTAATAAAATTAGTTGATAAGAGTAATTTTAAGAATTAAACTTATCAATAGGCTGGCATGTCACACATCAAAAAGGGATGCTTGACAAAAACACTGAAAGGTGCAAAGTCAGTAAACCCAAAAGAATTAAGTCCTTGCATATCACGAAATCGCGGGCATGAAACAAAACCACAAAAATAATCAAATTGTTTTGTTAATCGCGAGCATAACATACGATACCATATTTCTTAACTATCTCCGAACATGGTGACATAAAAATGCAACCACTTATGCAATGAAGATGCACAGTCCCGTATGGAAATTGTAATACAAATACCTACAGACATACCGACACCGATGATAACGCAGTGCCGCATGTAACCGATATCTGTTATCAGCGAGTGTTGCAGCCGGTCTTACCTGGAAACAATTAGAGTAAACGTTATTTTCGGAAAATACAAAAAATATAGCTAATAGTTGACGTAATGACATAGTTTAGGAAAATTATAGTATTAGGTAATAGATATTAGGAATTATTTTTTAATTTTTAGTTTATTTTTGTGTTCACGATTTTTTTGAAGTCGGTTTAATTTTTAAAAAAAAAAGTTTATTTCATGATTTTTAGTTGTGTTAAAGCTTTGTGAACTTCATTATTAATACGAACTTAGTTGTTGTTAAAAGTAAATGAGAGTGTGGATAAATTACTTGTTCTCGCGAGAAGGCCCAGCGAGACTTCTCGGCGAGATTTCTCGCCGTGGGTCTGGATGTAATATACACAAGTATCACGTTAGCCCTACATACATTCGATCGACCAATTGCAGTTCTGCCTTCCAACTCCTAACCGTTAAGGAGTACTGTAGCTTCATCATCAGCACAGTAGCATCAGATGTTGATTCAAGCATACCTCACAAGCAACATTTAAGCCCTACATACTACTAAATAGTTTCCATCGACCAATTGCAGTTCTGCCTTCCAACTCCTAACCGCTAAGGAGTACTGTAGCATCATCATCAGGACAGCAGCATCAAATGTTGACACCCTGAAGCATATACCTGAGTAAGACATGATTACGTAACAAAAACACCATACGAGCATACAATTTTCGGTGGTTGCCCTCGATTTCTCCTGGATTCCATGATCATATCCTGGACTGGTGAAAATGGGACCACCTCAGAACTGAACTCTATCCAACAAAAAAAAAAATTTGAAATCCGTCCATAATTGACGAAATTATCGATGAACATACATAAAAAAAAAAAAAAAAATTATACATACAGACGAATTGAGAACCTCCTCCTTTTTTTGAAGTCGGTTAAAAAGAAAATTAGTTTACATTATTTTGTGTCATTATTGTAATTATGTAACTTTATTAAATAAAAATAATGGATGCAATGAAATTGAGGGGAGGAAATAAGTCACAAATACAACAGATCTTAATCAATATCTCATTGATTAAGATACCAATAAAAAAATGTTGATAGTTTAATTGATTTTATTAAAATCATGATTTTGAATGAATCCATATTAGCTGGCCGAATTTTTTATTAGTTGACTGGTTTAATTTATAAATATTTGATTCTTTCTTAATGCAGGTTCCTGTCATGTGATACTTGTAAAAAAAGTATTTCAGTACATTAACCTCCGTTCTTTTTCCAATGGCGCAAAAAAACATCTGAAGAAAATTCTATAAATAGTCCTTATTATCTTAGTACCAAATCGCTTCGAAACCTCAATTTTCTGTTGAACAAACATCCAAACGTTTTAGATTATCCTCATTTTCCAATCGAAAAAATTATACAGTGTAACAATTTAATGAGGGTAACGAAAAGCCTCTGTAAATGTAGATAAAAACCGGTTTCAATTTAAACACATTACCCATTGACAGTGTGTTCCGGCCAAGATTATAACAATAATAATTTCGGCCGATCTTAAGATCAGCCAGGTACGCAGGATAATAGTGCACAAGTGAGTGCTCACGAACAGGTGCACTCCCTACTCCCTCACTCTCATAGTTCGGTGGGACCAACTTACACAAACTATCTTTAACAATTAGGTGATATAAATAAATAATATAATTAAGATAAATTCACAAACTAGAACTGATATCACATTCTATCGAAGAGAGGTAGAACTTAGTGGAACTTCCACTCGAATGAGCTGCTTGTCTGGGAAAGCACCCCACCTTACCGTTGTTGATGTCGATGGGCAACGGTGATTCCTTACCATCAGGTGACCCTCTTGTTCGTTTGCCTCTTACTCGTTAACATCAAAACGAACTTGCTCTGCAATAGATCATTAATACACTGTCGCCTAGATTCTGCTTACTGACAGCTGTATATATCCCTCCTCCATTTGCAGGAGTCAAATTGGTGGGTACACTCCCGAAGGAGCGTCGGGTAACGGAGCAAATTGATAGTTATAAGCTCATAACTCGACACGCGATTTACGAAGCGGAGTTTTTTAATAACAGGACGAATTTGATCGCTTTCTGTGGGACTGTGACGTTTAAGATTTATAATGTTTACGGGTTGAATTTTTATTCGAAGCTGTACTCTGAAAAATTACCGTTCAAAAAATAACTTATACATTTATTAAATTCTTTTTTATTTTTTTCTTTACAGAGTAAACTGAAAGGGTTGCCCTCATTAAAGTGCCTTCAAGTAGGTAATGAAATAAGCGAATTCTATCATGAAATCCTAGGTTCAATAAGTATAAAGACTAAACTGACGAAGTAGGCCAACAGAACTTTAAAGTGATAAAATTGAATTCAAAACACAAATTTAACTAAATATTTATAAGCCTTCTTACCAACTCATTTCCTATTCCAAACAGTTTCTATAAATAACTCTATCTAAGGGGACAAGTTATTTCCTTGCAAAAGCTAAGGCTCGATTAGAGGCTATTTTTAGAAGATCCCTTTGTGTTTTGGGTTTTAGTGCCTCCGGATAGTAATCGGGCGGTAAGATTGTTCGATGGGTTAGAAAATAAAGAGTTCCTCGAGTGTTATCTTCTGGTTGCAGGCTTCACTTAAGTTTTTGTCACTGGGTCAATAGGCCGCTATGTTTAACGTCACTCCGGTCCTTATTTCAGCTAAGGCGATGAATCTTTGTGACCATTCACTCCGTTATTTATAAAATAATATAAAACTAACGGTCGCCCGCGACTTCGTCCGCGTGGATTTCGGTTTCATGCAAGTTTTCATAGCTTTTCTTATTTAGGGTGGGGGGGGAGCATTATGTATGGGAAGTCTCAGCAAGATTGGGTAAAAAAAAATCACAAAGTTTCATACAAACTTTCATCCCCTTATTTTATCCTCTTAGACCCCTAAAGGATAACATCTACCTGGCAATCAAATTTAATTTGTTGACGCTTGCCTTCTTAATTTTATACCAGAGCGAATAATGTCTACTGTACCAACTTCTTCACGATTTTCCTGAGCTTACATAGATTTTGAGTCTCCTAAAGAAGGTTTATTATATTTACGCAACATTTTCGCAGTTTCCTCATATACCTAAAGAAAGGTCAGTCGCCTCGTGGCGCGAAGTTTGAATCACTACAGAACCGTCCTCCCCCAATACGCCCCTACACTACCTCAACGATTTGCATTCCTTTGAGAGTTATAACGTAGGCGGCTGCCAACCACGCCATGAAATTAGAAGACAGGGCGGAAAGTTTGATCGCTCGCCATACGACCAGGGTGAGATATAGTGTAGATACTGTCTAACATCGTAAAATATAGTGAACTGTTTTGAAAGTAAGTAACTAGTCAACCAATATTATCATGCTTATATAAGCAAAAGCAGCATGTGCTTTTGTTGATTATAAAGACGATGAAAGGTTTTCGCATTTCATTATGAACACTAACAATGACTAAAAGGGACTAAGCGAACAAGGGTAACACAGTCAAAACGTCGTAAAACGTACGGGTCCAATTAAGAACCTTCTCCTATTTTTGAAGTCGGTTGAAAAGTACCATACGAATTTTTGTTCTCTGTAACATTATAAAATAGTGTGTAAAACGATTATTAGAAAAATAACAACTAGGAGGACTCAAAAATTTGTCAATGTAAAGTTAAAATAGCGCACTTAAAAATAAAAAAGTGGTCATAATTATCGCTGACCAATGTTAAAAAAACCTTTAATGATAACCAATTAACAGAAGAAGAAAACGAATAACACAATAGTAGTAATTTTTCACAGCCTAAGCGGTTTCTCAAGAATTCTTTTGTATATGCGAGTTGCGAACTAAGTTTCTCGGTAAATGAACTGTTTTATTCAAATCAGTTACAAGGAATACTCTTGCTGTTAAAGTTATGAGAAAGAGGTAATTTTCCGCGTGACGTAGGATCGATTGGTGGAAGGAAATAGAGGTAGAAAAGTTGAGGGCATAGAACTTTGAGGGACTGGTTGAGCGTTGTTAAATAAAGTTTCTGTTTGACTATCTGACAGATTATTCCTGTAAAAGCTGTGGATTATAATATTTCATGATATCGAATAAATAATTTTTCTTCTGACATAAGTCAGAGTGAAAACACTGGCCCTAAAAGTTGCTAAAGAGGCTATTATCACAAACATTATACGAGAATACTTTTGACATAAACATAGTACTACGAGTATAGGATGTTTTTCATCGTCTTTTTACTAGGCATCTTGGAGAGGGGCCGATCCCAGAATCAAACCCTGGACCCTTTGATTAAACCCTGCTACCAAAAACACAACACCAAATGTCTTTTTCCTCATTTAAAAGTCTCATTCATCAACTTAAAATATTGTTGTCACCTCACTGAATACAATTTCACTCATAAATACAACAGCCAATTTTCTCGACCATTCAATGCAAAATAATTGCATGATCTAAGGCAAGTCCATGATCTAGATCACGAATGACAAATTATAAAATCATAGTAATTCTAGCAGGACAGTTAAATAGCCCCTGATTTCTCTCAGAGTTGATTAACGACCGGTCAAACAATGAATGATTCAACTGATTTAATTATGACAGTTACCATTAACAACTACATTTTTCCCACAAAATGCAACTGTTCATTTGAAGATTGAAGATTTATCAACATGAGATAATTGTTACTTTGCTTCATCTTATAGGAAAGATCTAGAAAGGGTTACCTACAAGCATTGTAGGACAGCCAACAGAAGCATCCAACTGAAATTCTTCTAAAATTTTGAAAAAAGAACCCATTAAATTAATTAAGTAGGAAGAATAGATGTAAAATATACATCTTATAACATTCATTACATTAAAATAGCTCTAACGAATATAGGAGTAAGTTAGATCTTCTTATCTATTTTGCAATCCGATTGATAAAATATTCTTAAATTGTATTAAACAAGTCAATGCACTCACAAAACAATCAAGCCTACATTAACATTAAAATCATCAATCATTATAATGCGCCTACGTAAAAAAACCGAAATCAATTCAGCTGCCAAATCACATTGAGAATCAGTCAATCAATCATAAAGTATACATTTACACGCCATTCACAGCTACTCATTTATGCAAAAACAATTTCATACTAAGTGCTTATTACACGAAGTTAAGTTTCTTTAGAAATACGTTCTTGTTTACCAAATGTAATTTGACTACCTGGAACTTAAGTTTTCCTCCTCGTTTCTTATTACTACTGATATTTATTTATACATAAATAAAGCGAGTATTTTAAAGGTCACGCTTCTTAATGCTGGAAAGTCTTTATATACCAATCACCGTAAACTTTGTTGAACCAACTTCTGTATTTTAAGGTTTATATTAAAACTTTCTGAATGAGAAAAACTTATCATAAGATCGGAGACAACTTAGGCCCAAATAATTTGAACACGAACGGATAAAGAGTGCCACAGAAGATTCAAAGACCCACCGGTGTGTCCCCAGAGACTGCTTTGTTTTCAAGGTTATACTAAATCAGAGCTGTACACTAAAGGTTAGTGTATATAAACATTCTTACCAACCTATATTGGAAATACCTACGACCACAGAAGTTAAACATAAGGGCCAATTGAAAAAGTTACATCGAAAAGTCAATTGAAGTTTTTTCAATAATCCTCTCTTTGAAATATCGGCATCCTTTACTGTCTGAAATCCATATTTGAGGCAGTTGGTTCTGGCTGGTTTGAGGCCATCCTCAGAAGCACGGAGGAGTTCGAATAGAAAATTATGGGTCACCCATCCAATAGTTGCTTAACCTCAACAATGGCACACAGAGCGCGTCAACCACTGCGCCATCGAGCTTCTCACCCTCCCATACATATTTGGTCACCCATCCGATGATTTTACCACGAGATCACCCAGCAACGCCGGCGTGTCGAAACGGATTTCCAACTAAAAAAATTTACACATCGGAACATTTAATCGAGTGTTGAGCCATTACTGCCGTTGTTTATTGGTGCGTAAAGTGAATGCTTGTGATTATGTAGATTCCCTGTCGGGAAATTTTGCTTTACATCGCTAATTCGGATATACGCAATGAATTAATGAGATCAAATTGTAGGCGATTCTTCAGTTGTATAACTTTGTATCTGGCGGGATGTTAGCAACTACAGGTGTTTGCGTAGGAAATATGCCGATTGTACGTCCTTTGAGGAATAGATAAATATTAAGTAAAGAGAATTCGTAGTAAATAATATTTTTTCGGCATATACACGAAATACCTACTTTATAATATATGCAATATATCTCTGTAAAACGTCTTACTTGGCAGTATACTTAAATATGTATGAGTCCAAAGAAGTTATTTATTTATTACGAATTGTCTCTCTCTTGTCTTAAATTGACTCGTACTATTTAGAGCACTTAAACAGTTCATCATTATAACAAGTGATAATTCAATTCAATAAGTGTCTTAAATGCCACCTGATAATTAACCTTCATTAAACAAGAATGGTATCTCTCGCATGTACATACAAATAAAGACGACCCGCTTGGTGTAATAGTCAAGATGTTGCCTATTACGCAAGAGGTCGCGGGTTCGATCCCCGCACAGGACAAACATTTGTGTGCATGAACATGTCTGTTTGTCCTGGTCTGGGTGTTATATGTATCTATTTAAGTATATTTGTAATACCACTGTTGATTCTGATGTCTGTAACACAAGTGCTTAAGCTACTTAACACGGGGTCAGATCAATGTATGTGATGTTGTGAAATATTTATTATTTATTTAAAAAAAAAAAAAAAAAATTATATTATCAAAATCAAACTTTCCCAATACAAAAACACATTCTAACAAAATTATTTCTGTACGTGCCGGCCGCGGTGGGCGAAAACCACATACCCTGTAAATTATAACAGCCCCTTGTAAATATGAGAAGGATACTGTAATTTCACAAATTAAATAATAATCTAATAATAGCGACCCTTGAAGTTACCTACTAACACACTTAAGCTAGGGTTATGAGATAAGGTTAGAGTAGTTTCACCTCATTTATTTTTAATATTATTAGCTAAATAACTAGCATTACTAGCTGAATGATTAAATACCACTGTTTATATACTCTTACAGGTCTTTCAAAGAACTACAGCTAATACTCGAAAAAAATAATAAGGTACTTGCTAAAAAGGAAAACGTAATATTATTTCTAGATGGACAAAGCATGTTCCTTAAGGTACCGCAGGTATCAGCGACCCTTATCATATCGGTATTTTGTTTATTATTTGGGATATACAATTATTTGGACATTTTCCTTTTAAATAGTAATGATATAAAGGCGGATAAATGTCTCTGCCATTAGTCGTATCTGGATATTATATTTACAATAGATTATTTATTTTCTAATTTTTGCGAAGGAATATTTGCTCGTTTCACTCCTATATTTAATATTTAAAAAATAACCATGGGTACAATAAAAGGTATTATTACAATATAGAACTAATGAGGTAACAATCTGACGCATGTATCTCAGGCATGAATGCCAAACCTTGACTCCTGGCCTACCTCCATGCTTGTAGTTTACAATAACATAACATTTATAACGACATATGGGAATGTACAGATATAAGATTTACGAGAGTCATTTTACAACAGCTCGAGATCTTAGGATTAATTTCAAGTTCGGGTAAAATAAGTCAGATGTTTTAGAAATTATATTTTATCTATATTATTTTGTTATTTTTTAGTAAAGCGATGGAACAGCAATGGGCTGCTTGTGTGAATTTGAATATAAGTACTGTTAAAAAATTGTAAAAGTTAAATAATAAATAAATATACAAATTATATTTTATTTCATTAAAGTGCCCTAACATTCTTCGGGCCTAGTGAAACGTCTCGACAATAGACGAGTAATAAATACTCCTTACTTAACATAGCCATGGGCGAATTTCCTCACCTGCATTTGTAATCAACGATGGCGCTTAGTTAATTTATTGGATACTAGCGGTCGCCCGCGACTCCGTCCGCGTGGATTTTTTTTTTCGAAATAATAAGTAGCCTATGTTCTGTCTCAGGGTCTAAAGATTGTCTGTATCAAATTTCATCAAAATCGGTTGCGAGGTTTAAGCGGGAAAGCGTAACAGACAGACAGACAGACAGACAGACAGAGTTACTTTCGCATTTATAATATTAGTTGGGATTGAGTTATGCTTTGTAGAGGGTAAAGTACTTGTAGTAATATCGTGTGCTTCCCGATGACAGAGAATTGAGATTTAAAATTTAAAATTCCATCATATTGATTCCATTAATATTATTTTGTGTTAGTCTAATTTGCTCTTAAATTGCTTACTTACAGATATTGTTTTATCAGTAGATATGAGCCAGGAACTTATTACATCCAAACATAGCATTAATCAGGTCCTGAGTTTAGGGCTAAGTTTCGGTAGTAATAAATTGAAAAACAAACATTTGATAACTTCAATTGGAGAACTCTATGTTGATAAGCAACATATTATGTAGATAAAATAGAAGTAGGCAAATAAATAGGTATACGCGTAATCTTTGGGATAACGCTGCTCCCCACCTAACACAATAACATCAACAAAGAAAAAAATACCAAACACTGCCTACATAATTATAACAAAAAAACCTAAACAGCAATTAAAATATAAAGCTAATTAACGATCCCTACGCTACTTGTACACGTAACAAGTGACCTTCGCTCTCTCATCCGTTTCAATGAGTCTGTAATATAGCAATTACTGAACGGATAATTAGGAATTCGGTTTTTAACCCGATGGATAGGTGGATACAGGTAAAAATGACCAATCAGATGCGCAACACCTTTATTACAATAATAACAATAAAATACAATGATAAGGGAAAATAATGCCCACCGAAAAAAAATAGAATACGGAGGCAAACATGACTATTTGTTGACAGCGCACGATGATTTATAGTATTCACTAGCGGTCGCCCGCGACTCTGTCCGCGTGGATTTCGATTTCCAATATCCTATGTGTTATTCTGCTGTATAAGCTATATTGTAAATTGTAAAGTTTCATTCAAATCCATTCAGTAGTTTTTACGTGAAAGAGTAACAAACATCCATACATACAAACTTTCGCCTTTATAATAGTAGTAGGAAGTAGGATAGTGAAAAAGTGAGTGATAGATAAAGAATTAGTATAGTAACACACTAGGCCAAAAAAACGGGGTATTCATTAGCCTACCCCGCGAGGCACTGGACCCGCGGGGTCAGTCGCGCACGGCGTTTTTTGAATTGACCGACTGACCCCGTTACTCGTACCACGGGGTCAGTTGGGGTATAACTATTTTCGACTACGTCGACTGACCCCGGTCAATAAATAAATTTCCAAAGAACCAATTATTTTTATTTTTGTTTACAGTTCCGAACTAAAGTGCTTCGAAAAGGTATTTAACATATTTTTATTTAAACAAGAGCTATGGTTTTATAATACGGGAATCATTTCATTTGATATATTTACGCGTATGTTTGACTAATTTATAGAACACTGTGATTTAAAATACATTATCGTAATGTCTTAGTGTTTGCAAAATGCGCACACAAATTATACTATAATACAGGGTGATAGGGAATGCGATATATTCCTTGAAAGTAGAGCTTATTTGCAATCTTTTAAGACTTAAAAGTCATAAAACATTGTGTCCGAATTTGGCTCCTTACTGAGTAATGCAAGATATAAGTGTGTCTTGACAATAATTCTCCAGTTTTTGAGTTACAATGTTATCTAGTGATAATAGTAGTATCTAGAATACACCATGTTAGTTTTTGTCTTGTATTCGTGTAGCTAAATAATAATTTTGATATATTAAAATAAAATGTGCAAGAAAGAATCGTCATTTATTAAGTAAAAGCTAAAAATACTATGAATTTATTATACACAAATCACTTTGCGAACATGGGGAACATATCAATCTGATATAGGAACTGTTTTCTTAGGTTTACTAAAAACGTCGTGAGTTTCAAATTAGTTTTATTGCACTGATAAGCTTAGTTAAGATTATCTGCAAATTATTCTAAATCTGTTTAAATTATTTCACTCGCAACGTGATTTTATTTAATTGTTTAGTTAGAATAGAATAGAATAGAATAATCTTTATTGCAGATCTGTTACAAAGTTTATAATGCTAGTTGTTATTGCACAGACGAGAAAAAACAGTTACCCTCAACGGGCATGCAATAGTAGTCAGAATATGAATTCAATTAATTACCTACACATTACATTATATCAGCATAAATATACATTCCATTCACAAATAATAGAAATTCATTATGTCAATTATTATTAAGTTATTACAAATAGTCAGATAATAGGTTAAACATGTCAATGGTAATTAAAAAATTCATTCAAATTATAAAATGCGTTACATGTCAGCCACTCTTTTAGGGAATTTATAAATTTACGGTCTGGAAGAGAACAAAGCTGTTGCGGTAGATTGTTATATATTCGTATGGCAGATATATATGTACTACGTTCGAAAATCAATGATTTTATCCGAGGTACATTTAGTTTGTCAACTCGCCTCATTGCAGTTGATCTCACCCTTAACTCAGAAATTTTCGGAAAATCTCGCATATGTCGTCTTATAAATTTACAGATTTCTAGTATATATATACAAGTCAATGTTAAAATTCTCCTTTCTATAAATATATTACGTACTGATTCATCACTGTATTTACGAAAGATCATTCTAAGGCATCTTTTCTGAAGTAGAAAAGTACTACTGACATTAACAGAATTTCCCCAAAATATGATGCCGTAGCTTAATACAGAGTACACATTTCCATAGTAAGCATTTAAGGCCACATCTACAGATGATATATCAGCAAGCACCGATAAAGCATAACAGTTACTATTTAATTTTTCATTTACTTTTTCCACGTGAGATTTCCAGTTTAAGTGACTGTCTAAAGTTATTCCCAGGAAATTAGTGTGGTCTACTTCTTCAATGTCAATGTTATTTAGCCGTATTTTTAAATTTAATGGTTGTTTTTTATAGTTCCGTAACTGCATAATATTAGTTTTCGTTAAGTTGACAGTCAAATTTAAAGAATTAAGCCAAGTTATTATTTTTCCTAATGTCAAAGTTATGTTATTTTCAAAGTCACATCTAGTAGTGTCTTCGTCCTTAACAAATAAAATAGATGCGTCGTCAGCATACATTACGCATAGATGTTCGGTGATGACTGGAAGTTCATTCACATAAATTAAAAACAAAAGCGGGCCAAGTATGCTACCCTGTGGTACACCCATTACAATGTCACGTGAAATTGAATTAGTATCTTCTACGGTGTTTGTTGCCTTATTAAAATATGTTAATTTCACCGTCTGTCTCCTATTTTGAAGATATGACTCTATTAATTTCAACGGATTACCACGAACGCCAATACGATCAAGTTGTGTTAGTAATGTAGAGTGGACAACGCAATCAAAAGCACAAGACATATCAATGAATAGAGCTGTGCAATGTTTCTTTTCATCAATTGACCTCCACACTGAGCTAAGAAAATGATAGACAGCTGAGGATGTGGATAAGTCTTTTCTGAACCCAAACTGATTACTATTTAGTATATTATATTTATTGAGGTATTCAATCAGCCTATTAAATATAATTTTTTCAAATATCTTTGAGAAGGCAGTAAGTAGAGCAATTGGTCTATAATTACTTGCTAAGTACCGCGGGCCCTTTTTATGAATTGGCTTGATAACGGCTATTTTTAAACTGTCCGGAAAGCAGCAATTTTCCATCATCATATTAATGATATAAGTCAAATGTTTAGCAATAAATATAATGCATGACTTAATGACTTGTATTGATATTCCGTCGTGACCACTACTCTTTTTATTTTTTAGTTTTTTGACACAATGTATTATTTCGTTTTCGTTGGTGGGTTTCAAAAATAGACTATTACTCGCTAATGCATTTCTAGCAGTATGTCGTTCATTTACACAATTCTTTACATTAAGATTTATAAAATAATTGTTTAAAAAGTTTGCAATATCTTGAGGTTCAGTAAGTTCACAAGCGCCATTTTTTAAACAACTTATTGACTCTTTGAATTCTCTTTTATGGGTAGTGTGTAGTTTTATTAGACCCCAAGTGGCTTTATTTTTATTGGTGCTCTTTTTAATAAATTTCAAGTTACTTTGTTTTTTTGAATAGGCTATTACATGTTTTAATTTTGCTTTATATGTCTTGTATGTGTAAATGTTTTGTTGAGTTCTTTGTTTTAATAACCTTATATGCAGATCACGTTTTTTTTTACAAGATATCCTAATGCCCTTTGTGGTCCAGTTTGGTTTAACTCTTTGATACATTTTGACAATTTCAATGGGGATGCAGAGATCATAAATTAACTTAAAAATCTCAAGAAATTTATCGTAAGCTGAATTTACATCAACGGCTTGATAAACTTCTGCGAAGCTAATCTGCGATATGTACTTTTTGAAAATATGCAAATTTTTATCAACGTTTCTTTTGCGTATGTACCAGAATTTACGGTTGTGTTTAGGTTTATGAGACAGTGATATTAATTGTCCGGTGTGATCTGATAGACCATTATTTATTATTTTGACTTCGTATCTACTTATATTTGTCAGTATGTTATCAATACAAGTACTCGATGTAGGAGTAATACGAGTAGGGCTATTGATTGTACATTTAATGTTATAGCTGGATAATAATGTCAAAAATAATTTAGTACTTTTAGTGGCTTCTAAAATGTTTATATTGAAGTCACCTACCAGGACAACTTTTCGATTAATTTTCTTCGATTGTCGCAAAACTTTAAAAAGGACTTTATCGAGTTTTTCTAAAAATATTCCTAGGTCACTATTCGGTGGCCGATATATGCAGATTATTGCAAGGTTTATTTCTAAGATCGTTACACCACAACATTCAAAAATTCTATCAAGGGCAATGTCGTTTAACCAATCAATTTTTTTAAAGTCAAGAGTGTTTTTTACATATAAACAGGCACCCCCTCTACTCGATTGTCCCCGAGAATAATGTGAAGCTAAATTATAATTATCAAATTTAATGCAACTAATGTCAGTTCCTTTAATGAAAGTCTCTGTAAAACATAATATGTCAATTTGTGGAGTCATTGTCTGTAAATATAATTCTAAGTCATTGAATTTGCTTTTTAAACTCATAATGTTTTGGTGGAAAATTTTGAAATTGTTATTCGTCGTCAAGAAAAAAATCGTCGTCTTCAGTCTGAGTTCCTATCGATCGCTTCCTGTCGTAAGTCTTTCTCCTAACTTCAGTACTTTTGCTTGCTTTAATCGCTTCGCGATGTTCTTTGTATTTTCTTTTATACTCTATGTTTAATATAGTTCTTAAAATATTTCTACTTAAGTCATAAATTCTAGAGTAATTATTGAAATGTCTGCCATACGTATATTCAACAAATGTACACCATTGAAACTGTTTACATAAATGTCGACACGAATTATATAGTATAGTTTTATTCATATTATCATTTCCAAATATTTGAGAGATAACAACATTAGTATTACTAAGTTTGTTAACATAGAAATACAAATGGCTTTGCAAATCCATAGGGTTTACATCATTTGACCCCCCAATTATTATTACATAATCTGTTTTAGTTAACTTATTACAAAATGATAAAGAGGAGCATAAAATTTGATTAATTTTTGCACCAGGCTTTAAAAAAGAAAACACATAATATTGACTGCCTAAGAGAGACTGTAAAAGATTGCAGATGCCCTTGCCCTCATCATCTCCAAAAATTAAAACTTTTTGTTTACTACTACTTTGAGATTGAGTTTCAAGATTTTGACGATCATTGTTGCATGGTGTTCTTCTATTTGAGCTGTCTTCAGTAGTAGTCTTCTTTAACTCCACTGTACGATGTGGTTCCACAGGTGTCAAGACAGGTTTTGGTGTGCTTTGGTTTTGCTCATTTATATTGTCAGTCATAGTAAGAGGCAATGAAGAGGATGGAATAGGCGATAGACTATTGATGACTCTTTTTTTAGATTTTATTGAACTATTCGGTTTTCTTACTGGACTGCAGATTTCCTTTAAAGTTCTCATTTTAGCGTGATTAACTTTAGATTGCGTTTTGAGTTTAGTATTCTCTAGTAGCAAGGATTCTATTTCATTATGCGCTGCAGCAAGTTCTTCTCTTAATAACCGTATTTCTTCCTTCATTTCTGTTATTTGGCTAGTCTCTGTAGACTGGTTAGGTGCGCTTTTCATTGAACAATCAAGAGAACAATAGCTACTTTCATCTCGAAATGGGCTTATTGATTTTGAGCGTAGTTTTCGTTTATTAGTATTTACTCCTGATGGGCCCAACGAACTGGAGCATGAGTTAGGTGAGACGTCCATTTGAGGGACAGTAGGTAACAGTAAGGCCGCCGAGTTGTCATCTATTCCAGTGATCGTAGATATTTCCACTTGGGAGATTGCAGGGCTATCTTGACCAGCAGTTTGTGGGACGACTACTCTTATTACAGGTTTGTATATATGATTTGAGCATAAGAGCTCTTAGAATTATAGTTGTGTTCAATAAACCTCTAACAGTTTTCTACTGACCTGTACGTTTCATTTTGTTCCTATCAGTAGATGAAGTCATAAAAAATATTTTGCGGGGTCAGTCGACGTAGTCGAAAATAGTTATACCCCAACTGACCCCGTGGTACGAGTAACGGGGTCAGTCGGCCAATTCAAAAAACGCCGTGCGCGACTGACCCCGCGGGTCCAGTGCCTTGCGGGGTAGGCTAACGAATACCCCAAAAAAACGCGCCCACAATGTAGGAGTATTTTAAATTGAGGATGCTGTGGCGGATTGGAATACAAATGACACAAAAAAAACATTAAAAAGAAATAAAAACTAACTCAAAGCAAAACACACTTTGATTTTGAGGGGGAAAGATAAGTTCTAAACTATTGTTGTAACAGTGGCAACTTGCTATACAGATTTAATTTTTATGACCAACATTTTGCTGTCTTAGCTTGTTTACGCGTAATTAATTAGTCGTATCGCATACAGATCAAAGCGGGAACAATCTCACTCAACGCGCCCGCCATCTTGGGCGGGCCGCTTAATTCCACAATCGCATGAGTTATTCAACAATAGTGCAATTAAACGGCAAAAACTTATCATTCCACCATTGCAGTCACGTAGTTAGATCACGTTGCTTGGTTTGTTGAATGACGGCCATTTGTAATTGACATCTCTCTTTGATGGTTTTGTTTATTCCTTCGAGGGCATCTCTCAAAAAGTTAGGAATAACGACTTCGATAAATGTATGGCATCGGCTGTATGGTTTCCATAGTAGGATCACGAAGAACTAGGACTTCAATGGTGATTTTCATAAACTAGTGAGATAAATTAGTAGGAACTCGAGTAAACAGCTAATACATGGTAAGTTCAGAATAAGTATGTAAGTTAGTTTGACAACCCGCTTGGTGTAATGGTCAAGAAGTTGCCTTTTAGACCATGACGCAGGTTTAATCCTCGTACAGAACAAACACGTGTGTGCATGCACATATCTGTTTGTCCTGGTCTGGGTGTTGTATTTACAAATTAAGAAAATTTGTAATACCACTGTTGATTCTGATGTCTGTAACAGAAGTGCTTAAGCTACTTAACACGGAGTCAGATCAATGTGATGTTGTGAAATATTTATTTTATTTATTTAAACTCTTTTCCCAGATTTTACCTCTTAATGATAATATTTTGCGTGATTGCTCTATTTAAATTAGTCACAGCCATTTGGAAGCCATTAAAAAGATGACACCAGTTTAATTGAATCAGACAAGATATTTTTCGAACACATAGAGAATTCCAACTCTTTCGTCTTTGGTCTTAGCGAACTTTTTAGGAGCCGATGTGAACTGTCAGATTTTGTTGGAAGGGTATCTCAAGGGTTCATCTAGTCCGTGATATTAGAGGTATAAATTAACGACCTTTGGATCTCCCAGATAATAATTTAACCTAACAACACATCAATTTAGGTACACATGTAGTACATACCAAGTTTCCTGTAAAGACGTGAGTCTGCGTATTAATTTTAACGCTTTAATAACATGTTATGCTGTACCATAGTCGTAGTTATCGTAATAAACTGAAAGGGCTTGTATAAATCACACTAGCTAAATTCGCCACGCGTCTTGAATGAATATTCATCAACACATGGGCTGTATAATTATGACGTGAACTTGTGATAAATATGGCGCCAGCATGTGTACAGTCAAGAACACCAACATGTATATTAACACATTCAAATAAGAACTTTACTGCTTTCACATAAGAGTCGATGCGTATGACAATGTGTATACATGTTCGTGCTCATGACTGTACCAGTGTACAATATTATAAACGCGACGCAGAGGATGTGCCGAAATCTATTGGTAACGTGAGTTATGGGATGATTAAAACATTACTCTTCGTGTCAACAGGCAATTTTGAAATCGAATACTAATATACATATGTATAATAACGGGGAAGAGTTTGTTGGACTGTTTGTTTGATTGAAGATTTGTGGATATCTTTGAAAGGCGGCGATCATCACATTCCTGTCACCTGTCGGTGACCGTCCTGTATATTTGTCTTTCTCTTATTTAAATTAATTAAAAATATATAGTAATATAATAAAGCTGAAGAGTCTGTTTGACTATTTGTTTAAACGCGCTAATCTCAGGAACTGGTTCGAAATGACTATAGTATGACACTATGTGTGCAGAAACCGAAATCTACGACAAGCGGCCGCTCGCGACTCCGTCAGCGTGGATTTCGGTTTCTGCACACATAGTGTACTCGTAAATAGCTTAAAACCTTCCACGACAAATAGACTATCCAACAAAAAAATATTTTTTCCATACGAACCAATAGTTCCTACGATTCGCGTGTTCAAACAAACAAACACTTCATCTTTATTAAAATAGCATCAATTTCAGCCTCGCTTAAATAAAGGTATTCGCACAGTACAGGAAGGGAACCAATGACCCCTGAACTTCTCGGCCATTACACTAATCACCTAAGTACTCGCGTGTAACAGGCTCCATTCCACTAAATCTCGTATCAGGCAGGCTTGCAAGTCAGTAATTAGCCGTGCGATTTATGATGGCATATAATTACTAGCTGAGTGTTGTAACGCGAAATGCGACAGGTGGCGCCAGGGCTGCCGGCTACTTTCAGAGCTACCACAAAGACATAATGGCAATTATCTAATCCCTGCTAATATTATAAATGCGAAAGTAACTATGTCTATCTGTCTGTTACGATTTCCCGATTTAAACTCTCTTTTGATGAAATTTGGCACAGACAATCTATAGACCCTGAGAAAGAACTCTAATGCCTACTAATATAATAAATGCGAAGGTAACTATGTCGTATCTGTCTGTTACGCTTTCCCGCTTAAACCTCTAAAACAATTTTGAAGAAATTTGGCACAGACAATCTTTAGACCCTGAGAAGGAACAAGGGCTACCTTTTAATGCGAAAAAAGGGATATTATATCCACGCGGAAGAAGTCGCGAGCGGCCGCTTGTAATATATAAAAAAACGAAAATACACTCTATCATACTGAGGGATAAAACTTTAGGTGGTTCAAATGTTGTATGTGGTTTCTTTCATTCAATGTAAGTACTAGATACGATACAATTTAACAAAATTTGATCTGAATGAGGTTTTTTTTTGGATAGAGGGGAAGTCATTGTTATTTAAAATGTAATTCCGTTCCTTAGCACCCAAAGAAAAACCTTAAAACTAAGCGCAGAGCTACGCATTTGACCTATAAGTCCAAGGAGTTTATTAGTCATAATTCATTTATTAACATAATCCCAAAATATCTTAGGTTTCCAATCACTGACCTGCCTTAATAATATCGTAACATCAAAGATTAAGGTGCATACCTTGCTGTGGGACATGAATATTTAATAATAATAATATATTTATTTAATTTGCTTCACAAAGTATAATACATGGGCACTTAGTCTATTACATAGTCTAATACCAGTATTACTAGTCTAATAGAATAGTCTAATACCGGTATTACTTCTATTATTATTCATGAAAATTAGAATTCTAATAATCCATATAAACAAGGAACATATATTTAAAGACTTAGATATGCCCCGACATCAGCAAACTATGGCACTATTTTGAAAAACTTGACGTACATTCTAACATGCTGTCACTGCGATGAGAAGCGATATCTGCTTCTAATTTTGTGCCAATTTCAGAGCAGGTCGAAGTATGGTGAGGGCTTACCTAACGACAAGCGGCCGCCCGCGACTCCGTCCGCGTGGAATTTGGTTTCCGCACCAGAGTTAAGCCTTCCTCGACTAATGGACTATCAAACGCAAAGATAATTTTTTTTTTTCAATTCGAACCAGCAGTTCCCGGGAAGCGCGTTCAAACAAACAAACAAACTCTTCAGCTTTATTAGGTATATTAGTATAGATTCAAATCTATGACAAGGAACAAATGCCAGCCCTACCAGGCACACATGAGCGTTTAAAAGGTGTTTCGAGCATCGCAAGGTCGCTGAGTGAAAGGGATCTTGCGTCTCGCTCTGGCGCAGGAGCGGCGCATGGTCGCATGCGCATGCGCAGATCTATGCGCCAGCTAAGATAGGTGAAATATCAACGTTCACGTGTTAAATTTACGTGGGATTGATCATTACATTTTTCAATTATTCATTAAAAAGCCTGTCAAAATTACTTCACACGTTCACCTTCACACTCGATGCACAAGTGCAACAAAAATATTGCACTTTTCATTCCCACGTTGAAGCCCAGCAAATATACAAATAAAAAGAAACCTTGCCTGCCTTAGAAAAAGCGTGCCTTTTCGCACGCAAACCCGGAATTATGGGAAGAATCCCGGGCTAAACCAGAAGAAGGCCTTCTTTCTAATAAGAAAAAGTCACTACATGTGCTTGAAAAGAGATCCATAGATTTAAAATATAATGGTAAGAATAACCGAAATAGCGGTCACAATAGACTTGACCTAAATAACACTTCCCGAAAAAGCTATTAAATAAGGTCAACGATAATACCTGTACATTTAATCTACTCGAAAATAATTCGCTGTCCATTAGCAGCCTTTCTCGTACAGTCAACCACATCAAGCCAAACACTCGCACATCAATATTGGCACTTATGTCCCTGATATAAGGGTGGAGGAAAGTCAAACGTGATTCTTCCTTGATGTTGCCTGTACATTGGTAGTTGTGTGCATTAGTAGTGGATTATAATTAGCCGGGGAGTCGATGTAACGCGTGCAGAGGCCAGATAACAACGTTTGAGGGACGGTAATGAAGGGGACATGACGTGACCTGAATACGGAGGTGGCTGTTATGATTTTTTGTTTAGGGAATCTTGGAGGAAAGAGGCCTTACTGATCGACGGATCGGAAAAAGAAACAATAATTAGATGAAGACATTATTTTTTACTTTTTACGGAACTAATAATAATACCCTTCCGGCCGTTTTTATCGACAATGTACGACCAGCCGGGGATGCAGGATATATGTATTATAGTGCACAAGTGAGTGTGCTTGTAATTTGAAGTAAAGGCGGAGGTTATTGACACTAATATATTTTCCAAAATGTAAATATTAATATTAAAGCAAGGTTCAGACGGTATATGAAAACAAGACACACGATGATATTAATCGGCTTTCATTCAGCATCCCTTCGACAAGCGGTTCAAAGGTGACTTACACGACTAAATAAGATTAAACTTGAGTCTCCAGACTCCATAATTCGAATTAATTGCCGTCGCCTTTCTTCGGCTATCTAGAATCCATTATTTCCAGCATCAAAATCGTCCAGCCGACTCTTCTGAGAAAAATAAAATAATTACCATCGTATCAGAGGAACAACGGGCTCGGGACCGGGAGTGGGTTCCCGAGGGAAATCTCACGCCACTCAAGAGCTGGGCCAAATTCAATCACGGCTAGCTCGCGACGTGTCAAGAACCAACCAGAAACAAAGCAATTATTATCTTTGCTTTAGCGGGTCACATTGTAATTGTTAGTAATAGAGGTATTTTTATTTGTTACAATGTGAACTAAAATAGGAGTCAGAAATATATAATAAAAATGCCATAGTTCCAATAGTCTCATAGCTTGATGGGAATGAATACTATAGGACCTTAGAAATACCAACTATCCCGATTTTATGGTTGGTTTTGATTTTATGGTTGGTCCATACATGACATTAATAATACAACGAATAATACGAGACAATAATTTTTAGATGTCCCCCGTGTCGCTAGTGGAGGGGCAACTGGTACAGTTTTACTAAAAAAAACATATTTCCCCCAAGGGGACAAGGCTAAGGTGACCAATGAGACACTTCCTTTTTAAAACGTATATTTACTACATACAATTACAGATAGACATACACAAACTACAAATACAGATTTACAAAAGAATAACTAACAAGCTTGCAACACCAAAAAAAAGTGACAAACGCATTCACAAAACTAATCTCAGATCGAACAAAGTGTTGTAAAAAGTTGCATCTTTCCTTACTGGAGCAAGATCAGGTCTCACAGCACAATGAGTACGATCATGTCACGGGTTCTCATGGTGCGTTTTGCAAACCTTGCGCGAACGCGTACGCCCCTTGTTGCGTCGATTTACTATGCGCACTCGTGCAATTTGCCCGTTTCCCATATCTATATCTATACTAATATATAAAGCTGAAGAGTTTGTTTGTTTGTATGTTTGTTTGTTTATTTGAACGCGCTAATCTCATGAGATTCCTGCAGGAACTACTGGACCGATTTGAAAAATTCTTTTTGTGTTGGGTAGTCCGTTTGACGAGGAAGGCTTTAGGCTATAGAAAATCGAAATTCACGCGGACGGATGGCAGAATGCAACTAATGTTATCATCGTCAACTGATTGCGGTCCACTGCTGGACGTAGGCTGCCCTCAGATGGGAGGATACAAACTTGGACACCACGCATGGAAAGGCGGGTTGGTGACCACAGTAGGTATGGTGAAACAGGAGAAAACTAATGTAGTAGCAATGTTCAAGGCTCAAAGCGACAGATTCCTTTTGCCTATGCCTCGATTTTTAGCACCCGAGGACACGGGAGTTTTTTCAAGAGCTCTGACTTTCTGGAGGCTTGAGCCCTTTTCAAAGGCTCAATCTCTTTTAAAGGCTGGAGTTATTTTGAAGGCTCGGGCTCTTTTGATATGTTTAAGCTCATTTGAAGGCTTGAGCCCTTTTGAAGGTGTGAGGCAAGGCTCAAATAGTTCGTCTCTCGGCTAGACTGGAGACTTCATGCCTCCCGAGCTCACTGAGTCTTGATATTATGTTATTACTTATTTATTATTTATGTTATTTATTAGTGTTATTTATTATTTATGTTATTATTATTACTTTATGTTATTCGTTTTTAATGTGAATAAAATATTAATGAGTTAATCTTGAAAGCCTTTTGGATGTTACTTATCTGTTAGCTTGTAAGAAAAAATACATGAATGAATGAATGAATTAAAATAAACTTGACTCTTCGAGGCTGGCTCCGAGATTACTAGCCGTAGCCCATCCCCCGGAATGTTCCTAAGTCGTTTCTTACGAAACCCACGGAAAAAGACGGGGTAATGCTATTTTAGGCTGGCACTACATGGCCAATATTGCATTTATGTTTTTGTTTATGTATAGGATGAGATTGTCGGCCGGTAAACAGTCACATTTTCTGTGTATGTATGTCTAGTATATAACAGGAAAATTAGAAGTCATGTTTACCCACTGTCTTACCCTATCACTTAAGTACTTAATAGCGCTGTTAATAAGGTCAACGGGCAATTGAGTGAGTGTCTTAAATAGAATTTAAAAGGTTCAAAATTAGAAACACATACGGGTAAACCCGTGGTATATAAAACCGGTTTCCATTACTTTGTATTAATCGTGATCACTGAATGGCTCACGTATTTGAAGACATACTAAAATTTAATTACATAGGGATAAATAATCATAAACATCACACAAAACAACATATTCCAAGTGAGTACTTTGAGCATTTTATGTGCATCACAGACAATTAACATTGAAGAAACAGTACAAAAGAGAACAAAGCATAAATGGATATCTGTAGACATGAAAACAAAGACGCTAATATTATAAGAGTTCAAAAGCAAAAAGCAATATATCAATCCCTACTAATATAATATTATAAATGCGAAAGTAACTCTGTCAGTACGTGTGTCTGTTACGCTTTCCCGCTTAAACATGTCTACCGATTTTGATGAAATTTGGCACAGACAACCTTTAGACCCTGAGAACATAGCTACTTTTTTATTGCGAAAAAAAAGTATCTGAAATCCAAGAGGACGAAGTCGCGGGCGGCCGCTAGTAGTTTATACATATAACTGCATTTCCCGCATGGAAACTATCTAACTTCTAACTGACTAGCCGCGAAGTTTGTCATGTTTTAAAATTAAAGCAGAAATAAGATCAGAAAGGTAAGTCTGATAAAAGAAAACCACAGTGTGTGTTGCCGACAAGTATACTTATATGTACACTGGTGCTATTTTTCTGTCGGTAAGTAAGGTCTCCACAGCTTAGTTTAGAAGGAATTTTGTTAAAAGATAGGCAACGGCACAGACAACTAGTGATGCTTCTGGTATTAAAAGTCTCCATAGGCTTCCGAGGCAGCCCGAGGCTTGAACGCCACTTTGGTAGTTTTAAAATATATTGTATTTGAAATATTATTACCACTTTGGTATTTCTGCACATTAAAACCAATGAATAACAAAATCAAACAATGAAACAATTTTATGTAAACATTACGTTCACAAAATGATACCGAATTTTATAACAACAGCTTAAAATCGTGAGTCGTTAAGTCTAAATGCAAACGAACGGTATCCGATGTAAGTACAAAACGTGCCATTTACACAATAACTCAACCGCAGAAATGTATTGAATTAAAATCGTTTTGTTTAATGTGGTCTCGAATAATAGTCTTTTGAGCATTAATTTGATAAATATACGGCATATTTATCATGTCTTTTGGACCAAATCGTGAGATTTGGGCGAGGCTGGAAAACATATTCTGGCTTGCTATTGTTGTAATAAAAGAGTAACTGAGCAATATTTTATGTCGGTATGGGAAGTAGGTACCTAGTTCGTAGACGCGAGTGGAAGCGCGTGACGGGCCGCTAGTTGTTAATAATTTTAAGCCGTAACAGACCCACTGTTTCCAATTTTGGTAGGTAAATGTTGTTAATGTATTCATAGCACATTTTGCACAATGCATGAAGAAATTTCCACGTCATGTATACGTTAAGCGTCACCGATCGTGCGGCAATTGATCAGGATAGGCGACAGGTTGCGAAAACGACGGTTTTGTTACACGACAGTAAGTGGCTTATTCAGGCAAATCTATACAATTTTATATAATAAAGCTGGAGAGTTTTTTTTTGTTTGAACGCGCGAATTCAAGAACTATTGGTTAGAAAAAAAAATAGTGTTGGAAAGTCCATTTTCGAGGATGGCTTTAAGCTATAGTACATCTTAATGTGTGCGGAAACCGAAATACCCGCGGACTGAGACGCGAGCGGCCGCTATTACTCAATGAATAATGTCAAAGCCAACCAAATTTTTAGGTGAGCATATTTTGAGATTCCTTTTGCGATATGACAAAAACTCTAGCCTCTTCTTTACACAGCCAAAGCGACCTACAAGCTTAATCTAAGAATTACATGTACCCTATAGGAAACATTTTCATCGTCACCCTTTAAACCCACGTCCTGATGTGAAACAAAATATGATAATCCGCAGAACATGCAATCTGATTATGCAAATATTAATAAAAAGAAGTTGAGCGAAAACGGTACATGAATAATATCGGCAAGTCCCGCCTTAAGCTGCCGATCGTAGAGGTTGGAAGAATGCATAATGTTCTACGAGGTAATGCAGTTCGAATCTTAACAAACGCGTTTGTGTCGTTAAGCCTTTGTTTTAGAATTCAGTAAATCTCAACGTGTAATACTTGAACTTAGTAGGAAGATCATATAGATCAAATTGTGGACAAAACTTGCAATATGTGGTGTCAATTTTCGTATATTTTATATGCTGTAGGAAAAAAATACTATGCTAGCGAGATACAAGAAAACTTTCTCTGCGTGAGCTTGCAGGGGAGGGGGAGGAGAAGATATTTTTTTTGTTTTTTAACTTGGAACGATTTGTACGTGTTTTCAAAACACACGACGGCATTTTTTGATTATCAAAATAGTAAAATAAGCGGCAACTGTTGTCCATAGACAACAGTTCGTACAAGAAAATATTTCTTCGAGATGTCTACTCTATACGTAGTAGACATTCCTCAATGGATGTAACTCGCGTTAACAAGCCGAATTTGCCAACCAGTGAAAACGTACATTTCATGATTCTTACTAATACGTTAACGCTATCTTTAATACGATCACAAAAAAGTAACTGCAATTAATATCTAATTAATTAACAAACAGATCTAACTATGCGTAAAATTTACCATTAAATCATAATTTTTAGTGCGAATTTAATGCGAATAATTGATGCAAGAAACTGAAATAGTTGAACATTTAATCGATAAAGATATGATATATTGATTGAAATATTGTAATTGCTGTAGTTGGTATGAGTGTAAGATACCAGATCAAACATGATATGTATTTCGTAGTTCTCTTTTGCTGATACATACCAGATTAATTACAAACAGAGCCTTTATAATCTCGATTAATTATGAGCCGGAGCATTTTTTCCATCTTCAAGTTTTTTTTAGCTAAATTTAGATTCATAAAAATGTGAATTGTAATGTGATCCAGAACAAAATATGTGTGTATAAGCGGCCGCCGCCGACTCCGTCCGCTTAGGTTTTAGTCCCCACACGGGTTCGGGTTTATGCTATAGTATATATGTTACGGGCCATGTGATAAACCCGGGCCGTATTAATAATTCCCGGGCCGTATTAATAATTCCCTACTCAATTGGGCAATGTGATAAAAATAGCGTAATTAATCACTTTTCCCGGCCATTATGATAAATTCCCAACCCATATTGGGCAAAGTGATAAAAAAGGTTATTTGAAGTGTTTTTTCTAACTAAATCTAATTAAACTTACCATATTTTCATGAAAAGTTAAAAGAAACATCAATTGAACATAGCAATTTAAAAATAAACACTTAAAAATGCAATTATTGATAAAAATCACGTCCTACTTTTATTTTGATAAAAATATTACTTAAGATGAAAAGTCGTTAACGTGTGTTATGTTCGTGACTAGGGGAATTTTAAAAGGTCATAAAAAAAATAACCCTAACCTATATCCATCAAATTAGTCTTCCGCTTCTTAGGTGGTCTAAAATAGGTTAGGGTTATTTTTTTTTGTGACCCTTAAACATTTCTTATCATAATGCCCGGTCCAAGTGATAAATACAAGCCATCTCAAACACTGATTTATTACATGGACCACGAGGCGTCGGGAATTATTAATAAGGGCCGGTCAAAGTGATAAATTAATCACTTTGCCCGACGCTCTTGGGAATTATTAATAAAGGCCGGCCCCTATTCATAATTCCCGATTAATCACGTTGCCCGTAACATATACATAGTTATAAACAATAGCCTAATCCCTTCCTTGTCAAACGGACTATCCAACACAAAAATATTTTTTCAAAGCGGACCAGTGGGATTGGCGCGTTCAAACAAACAAACTTACTCCTCAGCTTTATTATATTAGTAAAGATAATACGTTTCGTGTATAGTAAATACCTTCGCATACCATCGCCTCTCTCGCGCGATTGAAGAAAGGCAATCTCCCGCGGCCTCGCTTGTTTCAGCAATATGCGCCGGCGCATCGTCTCTATTCCAATCATCTTAAAGGCTATATTCCTCTGATCCGTGCGAAATGTTGCTCAAATCCGGCCTTGGCGTTCCTGTACGCTTCTGAATCAGCGATGACTTCCTTTTATATTTTGCAAGTCGCATCAATGACTTTCATTGTTTCAACATTGTTTTCACGGCGCATCTAATTGTTTGCTTGCCACATGAGCGAATTCCAAAGATTTGTCGAAGATATTTGTTTACTTCGAATAAGATGTGTTCGAGAGAATAGTGTAGCAAATAGATCAATTAAACAAATGGAAATGAGAAGAAAATAAAACAGGTTCAATCAGGGAAACTAATCATTTATTATTGAACAGTTATAAAAAATAATTAACGTAGCAAATTAAAAAAAAGTTTTATTTGAAAGAAATTTTGTTATAAAACCTTTCTAGAGTATTCATCGGAGAACGAATCTAATAACCGCTACTCTTAGGTAACTACAAACGTCAAAAGTCCATACTGCAATGCCTATGAAATTAAATGAAATTAGTAAAGATTAAGGTCTCTTAAACTTTATTCCCGTGACCTGTTTAGTCCCGTTCACGTTACGAACGTACACAATTCTCGAATGCTACAAAAATAGAAACACAAATCCAAAATACGATTACACATTTTCTTCACCCTCAAAAGTCACGCCAAATACGTCGAAACTGTACGGACGGCAATAAATAGAGTTAAACAACTCGCAGGCACAGATTCACTTCGTAAATCAGAATAGTGATGTTCCGGAGATCCGTATCCGTATCAGTTACTTTTTATGCGGATCTTTTACGGATATTTTCTGTACTAATTTTCAATTTATAGGATGAAATCATGTATGAAGGAGAGGAGATCGCGCTAGTAAACTTCTTAGTTTATTTTTATTATTTTACCGAAAACCTAAGTTTTCACGACCCTTGAGCGATATTCGCGTCGCGAAATGTGCGCCGGTCAGGACTCGGTCGTGCAGCGGTCGGTGAACACTAGTGCTTCCACGTACAGTCACTAGTTGCGGGCCTCGTTACGTTCGCGAGCGCGCAGCGCGGTGCGCGGGTACGGGGCGCGGGCGCGAGCACGGAGCGCGGGATCAAGCGCGGATCGCGGGCCGCGGGGCACGGGGCGCGGCGGTACGGCGACGCGGGGCGCGGGGCGCGGGCCGCGGGACACAGGCGTCGCGGCGGTACGGCGGCGCAGGGCGCGGGGCGCGGGACGTAGGCGTCGCGGCGGCACGGCGGCGCGAGGCGCTGGACGCGTCGACCCGGTGACTCGACGGCGCGGGGCACGGCGACTCGGCGGCGCGGGATACGGGCGCAGGGCGTAGGGCTCGTAGTGGTACACGGCCCTATGTGGTTAGGCGGCCTATGTGGTTACTCGGCCTTATGTGGTTACGGGTGGTCGGAGTGAAACGCCACTGTCGGTACAACTGGGTACACTTTCCCGCCTAGCCGCGTCAAGCCCGTCGATATTCAGCCTTCTGGGTAGGCTTCTTGTGGTTTTCTTGTGGTTTCCTTTAGGGCTTCTTAGTACTGGATCCTCCGGTGAACTACGATTTGGCCCCTGACCAGGCTCGCTTAAGTGCGATTTAGCTGGTCTCAGCTAGCGATATCTGAGACGAGCACAACTTTTCCAACCTGGTCAGGGTAAAACAGTCTAACTTTCTGATAAGGACAAAACATATGGGCGCGACTTGACGATGCTAGTCGGTACGATCTACCCTTCTTTATTTTAATATTTATATGCATACAAATTTCTTAGTTATTATCCTAAACAAAATAAGGCAAAACAAACATTTATTTGCTTAATCTATACACTTCTTTAACATTTTCTTACGATCAAATGCTACATTTACTTATCCTCTAAATAAAAGAAGCCCCGAAAATAGTCATTTATTTGCTACATAATATTACAAACGTCACCCACCACTTGCATGCACTCCCATTACTAGTTGTTTATTTATTTACTTTAAACAATATGTTACAAAGTATATTTAAACATTTTAAATATTAAACCGCGTTTTGTTGGCCGTCCTGTACACTAAGCGAGGCTCAATGTCACACTAACTTAAAAAAAAACAAAGGTATTTCCCGCGCGATGCAAAGGCGAGCGAAGTGTTACTTATTGTTTCAAGGGCACTCGAGCCTATACCGTTCACGTAAGAAAATAATCCGTATCCGTACCCGCGGATCTAGGCACCGATTATCTTTATCCGTAACCGCGGATCTAGGCACCGAATATCCGTTTCCATATCTGCGGATTTAGGCACCGAATATCCGTACCCTATATTTTTAGCTATCCGGCACATCACTAAATCCGAATCGCCGGGGGTGGGGCCACGGACCACGGTCACGTATGACCCCGCATTCCCGCGTGACCCGAAATGTGATTTACACGTGCCAGCAACAAAATTGTTTACACAGTGAAATTATTTACTGTTTTTTATGAAACAACTGGAATCGAACGGAATTATCGGCTGATGGTTAGTGATTACTAGTGGAGTCAATGAAGCATTTGACTCGAAAGTCCTCAAGAACAGCTCCGATTTCGATGAATTTTTTTTTGTTAATTTTGTTTTTTTATATTATTTAAAATCAGAAACCTCTTAGAGCGGGGACGGAACTATTTATATTGTTTTAACAGTATCAACGATATGGATAAAAAAATTTAGTTTGGTCTCTATTTTTTTGTAGAAAAATCTCCATAAAATAATCTTATGGTTACAAATAGTTGTTACAAAAAAGATTTTAACAATAATTTAATATTATTTTAACGCGTATATTTGGGTTTCATACAAACTTTCATCCCCCGTTTAATCCCTCTATGAGTGAAATTTACCAAAATCGTTCATGGGGAATGCCTACGTCATAATAACTTGATGCATACAAAGTTTCAGCCCGATCGGCTCAAAATTGACAAAGTTTCATACAAACTTTCATCCCCTATTTTATCCCCTTAGAGGTTCAATTTATCAAAATGATTTCTCAGGCGATGCTCACATCATAATAGCTAATATGTATGCAAAGTTTAGCTCGATCGGCTTAAAATTGACAAAGTTTCATACAAACGTTCATTCCCTATTTCACCCCCTTGGGGGTTGAATTGATCACAATCCTTTCTTACTGGATGCCTACGTCATAACATCTACCTGCATACCAAATTTCAGCCCGATCCGTCCAGTGGTTTGGGCTGTGCGTTGATAGATCACTATGTCAGTCAGTCACCTTTGAGTTTTGTATATATAAGATCGGGCTTGATTTTATATATATAGATTTGAGTTTTATATATATAGATTGTTTATAACATTCATTAATATATTTACAAGTTTTTAATGGATATTGTATAGGAGAATTTTTTTTTGTGTATAAAATATATCGTAGATATTGTTTATACAATATAAATAGTTCCGTCCCCGCTCTAGGAGGTTTCTGATTTTGAATAATATAAAAAAACAAAATTAACAAAAAAAAAATCATCGAAATCGGAGCTGTTCTTGAGGACTTTCGAATATTGCCTGTTTTATGTATTCATTGACTCCACTATACCGCAGTTAATCGTCATCATAGTTAGCCTGGTTATGCCCACAGTCACCATTCTTGGCAGGTGGGTGGGTGACCGTAGTATGGTACATGCTACGTACTATGCTTTGCAAGTTTTGCTATGACATTTTATTCTCAATCATAAACTAATAGGGAAAGGTAATAATTCCATACAGGAATTTAACTCAGGACATAAAGAAGTTAGTGTAAACTAAGTAAACATCGTATTTAGAAGGAGTAAATAAAAAGAGTTATTAATCGATTAGTATTTAGCAAAAACTAATCACATCAGAAGCTAATTAGATTTGATAGACGATAATTGCATATTTGATTGATAGACAATATACCGTTTAAACAAATTGCCGTAGCTTCAAAGGACAAAAACTATTTCTTATTGACAGTGACAACTTGATTAAATGTTGCTTTTTGTGTGACGATATTTTATGTAGGTACGTATTACATTGTGTAGGTATTTTATGTGTAGGAACACACTATGCGGAAAAAAGACGTTCCGTTGTTTTTATGAAATGAGATACTTTTAAATGAGAGAATTTTGTCGTTGCTGTCACCAGCTCATCCGTTCAGCGCTAAGCTATAAATGTAATAAATATAAAGTATTGTGAAAGTCCATTCAACATTTTCAATACACACTAAGTTATGTTATTTTTCTAGTAAAGAAATTTTATATCCATTGGCCACATTGTTGTCAGAAGAGAAATAAAGTTGACCTCCAATACTTTAACACTAACTCAATGATCGTTAAACCAAAAATCTCACCATGTTAATTTATGTTTCCTGTCATACTATATGTACTTACCGCTCACTGCCATATTCAGTCTTTTGACATTTGCCCATCCCAAATACACCAACATAAGGCCATCTTACCTGTAACAAAGTATAGACAATTTACATTTTATGTTTCACTTGAACTATAACCAGTCAAGGTATCCAGGCTTAACTAATATTAAATTACGTTAGTTAATATCAAGACTTTTATAGGTTATTTGATATTTTAGTAACGTAACTAAAGATTTAATGGTTTAAACATCTTAATGTGTAATGTAAAAAAAAGACGAGCTTACCATGATTGCCTGCTATAAGCTTCCAAAGAGATTTGCAACAAAAGAGGTGCCACAAATTCCCTTACCATTAAAAATTTGAGTCTCAAATTACGCACACTTAATTATTATTACAGGTATCAAGATTTATACTAGGCATCATGCATCTAAAATAAATAGATTATTTTTTTGTAAATTAATCCTCTATTTGAGTTCTTAATTAAAAAAAAATTTGACAGAATATGTACGTAGAGGTTTATTATTAAGTGGTAAAACGGGACGTATCCTATCTTTAAGGGACATATTCTGATAATTCTGAGTATGTAACTTATAAAGTTAGAAATATCAAGGCTTATTTATGACTAGCGGCCGCCCGCGACTCCGTCCGCGTGGATTTCTTTTTCGAAATAAAAAGTAGCCTATGTTCTGTCTCAGGGTCTAAAGATTGTCTGTAACAAATTTCATCAAAATCGGTTGCGAGGTTTAAGCGGGAAAGCGTAACAGACAGACAGACAGACAGACAGACAGACAGACAGACAGACAGACAGACAGACAGAGTTACTTTCGCATTTATAATATTAGTTGGGATATAATTATTTAAAATTATAAATTGATTATAATCTTATGTATGGTGGCTCGGGCGGGGAACTTTCCTAATATCAGATGATTTTTACTTTGTTTGATTCTAATTTAAATATCAAGGCTTAATGGTAAAGTTATAAAAAAAAGTAAAAAAATATGTGTTAATTACTTTTAAATGTTTTTCTGTTGTCTTTGAAGTTTTTCTCTTTGGTTATATAATAATTTAATAATCTGTCAACATCCTACTACATGCTTAAAGTTTGCTATGTACACTGTTTGTGGGTTACTGTTTGGATACCTGTTTTAAATAATAATGTTAAATTTATGCATTGACAGTAATCTGTTTGTGTACTTATAATAAATAAAATAAATAAATAAATAAAGTTATACTGAGGAGTAAGTAAAAATACTTAAATTAAATATACAAAAGTTCTTTTATTGCGTAAATTCAGTGTTAGTTCTCCCAACTGTTACATATGCCCTCAATATATAAAATGCAGACAAAGGCTCTATACATAAATTACCTCCATTTCACAGCATGCATAGTGGGCGTTTAGGTTTTTAGTTCGTATTTTCGGGGCCCGCATATAAAGTGCTTATCTAGATCAGTCGGGACGTGTGTCGGAAACAAAATAGCCTATGGTTAGATACCTATCAGAACCTAGGTACAATATTCTATTGGGCGAGCGAAGCGTTTGATCCTCTCAAATGCGGAAGTGTTTTGCATGTAAATGAAACAATACATTTTTTGATATGTTCATCAAGAATCCAATTTCCTTTGTTATTACCCGATTTAAAAAAAATCCGATATTTTTGGAACTATAACAGGAATTGGATATCCAAATTATTCTCCAACACATTCTAAATTTTGTTGTAAGTTTTGGACAATTTACAACTGTCCAACACAGTTGAACTATCCAACACAAAAATAATATCAATTGGAACCTTTTTTTTTTTTTTTGCGCAGGGAAACACTTTGACGTGCCGTAACTGCAGGCTAGCTACACCTGCAGTCGTGTGTAGGGCTCGGGACTGCGTCCCACTACCTACTAAAACCCTGCGGTTTCCTTATCACCCGTGGTGGGAGGGACTGGTTCTCGTGCTCGGCGGGTGCCTGGCGAATGCCCAGTCCGAATAAATTTGTCAGTTCCGCGCCAGGACCGAACCTCCACTCCTTGAGATTGCAAACTTGGCGGTGTCGCTCTTCGCTGTTAGGCTATCGAGACTTATATCAATTGGAACCTGTAGTTCCTAAGATTATCGCGTTCAAACAAACAAACAAACAAACACACTTTTTTAGGCTTTATTATATAAGTCAAGAAGTTTCTAATTGACTGATAAAAGACGACGTATTTTTAGAAAAGACATTTAAACAATCACATGCATCATTGAAAACAAGTTATAAAACGTGGCAGGCTTGTCAGGACCAGACAATACCGTCAGGCAGACTTTCTTGAAAGTAAATTGAGTATTTTATTACAAAGTTGCGTAACACCTGCCCGCAACAATGAGCCCTTACCGAGACTTCCAGATGTAATAATCCACTTTGACCACCCGATTTTGGAGCACCCACAACTTGAGCACCAGGTCTAGTTAGCTGAGCACCTATTTATACAGGGTGATAGGAAAAGCGATACATTCCTGGAAAGGGGTTGAAGTAGAGCTTATTTGCAATCATCTATATCAAATCGGGATGCCCAAATAATCAATAGGTGCTCTAAGTGGACTCGTCGTGTTTTTTTTTTATAAATAGGTGGCCAACGAGCAAACGGATTGCCAGATGGAAAGCAATCACCCGATACAACAGAGAAGTCACAAGTGCGATTCCGGCCCTTTATGAGGAAGAACGCTCTTTTTTTTGAAGGTGTGAAGGTTGCCTGTGAATGCGTCTGAAGTGAATTGCGTCTTCCAGCTTGTGTAACGCTAATGAGGCAACGTAAACTTTCAAACGATCAATCAATGAAAACTTTTAAAGCTGTTCAGAAAAAGTGAGCAACTTTTAAATGTATATTTTTGATAGAATCACTTTGTTGCGTTATTGTTATCACGTGCCCTGTAGTGGTCTAGAATAGAACTGGGGTGTCTCTCGTGACGTAAGAAGCGACTAAAGGACTTTCCTGGGGGAGGGGCAGCAGGGTTCCCATGTGTTTCATCGTTTATCACACTGTGGTCACCAACCCGCTTGCCCAGTGTGGTGACTGTGGGCATAACTCACATCTGGGGAAAGTCTACGACTAGCTGTGTACTCAGACCGGCCGACGAAGTATTATTATTGATTTTTTTTAAATCTTCTGAGATCATATGCGGTGTTGTGGGACTTGATACAACGTTTGAGCTGACACTCAACATACTAATGAATGAAACTGTTTATAATGAAATCATAAATGTCATTTAATTAACATTTAGATGTTAATATTTAAATTAACGCAAAATTTTATGACCAGTTTACACATAATTTAATTAACAACATTTGATGAGTTTTAATTTAATGATTACATTCATATTATCTAATAATTACGTCATTAACGTATTCAGAGACTAAAGTTAAAGTTGCAAAGCTTGATAAAGCATGAGGACTCGATATGTGCGTCAGTTAATTTGATAAATGTCTTGGAGTAATTTTTATGTAGGTACATAACTGGAACAAAAACTGGCACAAACTTTATCCTACCCAAATCCCAAGATCACGTTAGCTGGGTACTTAAATAATGTAACTTATTAACTAATGCCGACCCGTGCCACGTGACGACAATACTTCTAAAACAAAACATTTCAATTGCATAAGCCTTATTTCGTATTTGCAAAACACGTACAACGAACTGTGTACCATTCGGCTCATGCTGTGATTTGACCCTAGGTTTTTGAAACTCACGTCTAGGTGATGGTTTTGCAGGCTATTATGTATTTGAAATGTATCTTTAAAGAGGTCTTCAAGCACCATTGAATTGGCCAATGACTACATGACACAGACCATAATTATGTTTACGGTACGTGACGTTAAATAATTCAAAAACACTCTCAATGAACAAGATCATATATTGTCAGATTCATGTAAAAAATACCAATAACATTTACATAAGACACTATTATTTTATTATTACAAAATGAAATCTGCTCAACTGAATTTGCATACATTAATTAAAATAAAACTGTAAGATGTAAAAAACGGTTAGCCAACCGATTGAAGCAAATGATTCTATAATGAAGATGTATTGTTAATCGAAAAGTCACACAACCAGTAATTTCTCGTAGTTGATAATTACTACATAGCAGATTGCAAATCTATAAAATTGCTAATGTCATCTATATTCGTTATTCATTCCATTGTTTCATTAATCATTGTCAGCACGCTATGTTTTGAGAAAGGATATGTGCTACATCTAAATCAGTTGAGAATACTTGTCCCATGATAAAATCTTTGTTGAATAAAGAATAGAAATAACATCCCCTTTACAACGTTTTTGTTCCGGCTACTAATTTAACTAATTGAGAAATTATAGTGCACAGATTGGACGCATAGATAAATAATAAATAAATTAATATCATATAACATCACATATATTAATCTGACTACGTGTCAAGTAGCTTGGGCATTTGTGTTACATATATCAGAATCAACATTGTTATTACAAAATATTCCTTAATATATACATACATATAAGCCCCCCAGGGCACTCTCTATCCCCTAACTGCAAAATCCCAGTACGACAAAATTTGACAAGACCATAAATGTGGGGAGCACACACTAGGCTGAAATTACGCGACCGAATCCGCTTTTTTCCGCATAGTGTGTTCCTACATCAAATGTATGTCTGTATGGCGGGAGGCTCGCCAGGTCAGCGACCTCATGCGGGCTGTAACAACCTCTGCTAGGGATGTGACGTGTAATCAGTATCGATTGTCGATACAAACTTAATCAACCACCCGAACCGGCAATTTACTCGGATGTTCAGTTATTCCATTAATATATACCGGATATGTAACTACTAAGTGACAATTAGGCGCTAACTAAGCAGTTATAATTTGAAACGACTACATACGCATGATTTTTCAATCTCGCACGAAAATTGAAGTGTGGTGCTGTTGTCGGTGTATTGTATTAAATGAAACATACCACAACAATTTTATCGATTTTATAAAATGGTTACCATCTAGGTATAGTTCGCAATAATTAATTCATCTTTTCTAATATAATAAAGATGAAGCTGATTGTGAGAATTTGCCAAAGTAATATATTCAGTCAATTAAGCTTGCATTTGTAAATACAATTAATACAATAAAGCTGCAAAGCTTTTTTTTAGTTTGTTTAAACGAACTAATCTAAGGAATTACTGGTTCCAAGTGAAAAAAATATTTTTTTGTTTTGGATAGTCCATTTGTCGAAGAAGGCTTAAATAACTGAGTGAAAACCAACATTCTCCGGGACGAAATTGTGGGCGGCCGCTAGTATTTAAATATATTATCTTCTGTTGCATGTACCATTTGCTTTTAATTTCATTGTTTTTTGCGTTGACGCCATATGTTATAAAACGCTTTTGTGGTTCTTGTTCGAGTTCAAGGCCGTCGTAATGTAAATAAACTCAATCATTAACAAAGTGATTAATACTACACACTTAATTACGTTCTCAGTAATATTTTTTCATGATCTTCAAGATGACCTTAATCTGACTGATGTAAAGCGGCCTTGATCCCAATTCAATTGCAAGAATATAAAATTAATAAAAAAGGAAAATATTTTAAAATCTGAGCTACAAATAAAATTTGAGTACACTTATAGTAAAAGTGTAAAAATAAGCAAACATTGCGCAATGAAAATTATCTCCTCTATTCAACGCATTGTCATTATGTATGTTTGTCCAGTTTTCAGGTAAACACACTTATTTTTATTTTCTAGAAGAGAAATTAGAACAATGAGAAGAACATAGGATTGCTTTTATCGCAAGAAACGTTTTGCTTTTTCCAGGTTTTCCAAGATATATATTGGATACCTAGATTTGCACAACCAGTTGTAGATAAATTACCACCACAGAAATACTCGTAACTAAAGTTAAAAAAATCCTCATAACAACAAAACATCAAAATCATCTTACACAAATTCATGTTTTAAATTAAATCATTAATATGTAACGTGAACTGATGAAAAAACAATTGTTTTTCCAACACGCACTTAAGTAATTTACTTAATACGCTGAATCAAAAACATCTTGATTAATTAATTTACTTCAAATACGCACAAATGGAGATTATCTTGAGTGCTTTATCTTGTAAAATAATCATGCATTAATTAGTTACTTACACAATGAAGCCATAATGCGAGTAATGCTTTACCGCAAACTATAAGACGTATTGGACGGACCCGTTGGTCCAGTGGTCATAGACCATGGCTACAAAATCAAGAGTCGCGGGTTCGAATCTGGCTATGGGAAAATGTTTGTGTGAGTCATGGATGTTTATTAAACGTATTTAAGTATGTCTATCCGTTTCCTACCTTCCATAGTACAAGCTTCGAGCTTATTAGACTATCCAACACAATATAATATTTGATTCAAACCAGTAGTACCAGAAATAAACGCGTGCCAACAAACAAACAAACACTTCAGTTTTAAAATATTAGTATAGATAATTTAAAATTTACCTATTGTGTACTTCAAGCAACATATGGAAAAAATATTAAAAGTCGTTAAAGCAATCTTGCTAGTTGATGAGACACAAATACAGACAAAGAGATCCTACTACTATTATAAAGGCGAAAGTTTGTATGTGTGGATGTGTGGATGTATGGATGTATGGATGTTTGTTACTATTTCACGTAAAAACTACTGAATGGATTTGAATGAAACTTTACTACAATATAGCTTATACATCAGAATAACACATAGGTTGGAAATCGAAGCCGACGGAAATCGAAGCGGATTAGCCTTGTAAAACTTGTTTTTTATTTATTCATTTAAATTTATTTACTAACTACTTCATATAAAAGAACAGAAACCCAACCTTATCTCTTTTATCCAAATTTCACAGTTTTAGATCTTAGTAGTAATATTTCAGCCTCATCTTTTAAGAACTTGCTTTGAAAGGAAAATGGATATTATTTATTCATATTGTGCTTTACAATATTCCTTTGCAAACGGATTTTATTGAGGCATCTATTGTAATGTATCTTGTGTAAAAAATATACTCAGAAACAAAACCTCCTTCTATCGTTATACAAAAATTCTTGAAAAAAGGAGGAGGTTCTCAATTCGTCTGTATGTATATTTTTTTTTATGTATGTTCACCGATATTTTCGTCAATTATAGTCGGATTTCAAATTTTTTTTTTAGGTGGTCCCATTTTCACCACTCCAGGATCTGATGATGGAATCCAGGAGAAATCGAGGGCAACCACCGTAAATTGTATTCTCGTATGGTGTTTTTGTTACGTAATCATGTCTTACTCAGGTATATGCTTCAGGGTGTCAACATCTGAAGCTGCTGTCCTGATGATGATGCTACAGTACTCCTTAACGGTTACGAGGAAAGAACTATCCAACAAAAAAAATATTTTGTTGGATAGTTCTTTCCTCGAGGATGGCTTTAAGCTACAGTAGATACAACACTATGTGTGCGGAAACCGAAATCCACGCGGACAGAGTCGCGGGCGGCCGCTAGTACGATGTAAATTTAATCGTCTCCTAATTAAACTGCAATCTTCATCAATACATGCATCCTTCAAAAACATTTACCTATTTCACACATCGCGTTTCAAATTTTGAAAGACTTAATATTCTCAAAACTTCTTGCAATTCATAACGTTGCTATAAAGTGGCGGGGTGATTTAAGATGTCGTAATGAATCTTGAAGCAATAATACAATATTCATGATCTCAGAAAGTCACACGGGTCAAACTAAGATCGTAATTTCTAAAGTATTATGTTTCATCAAAAAGCCAGGATTTAAAATTATAATCTAGGTCTTATGGCCTAGCATTCATTAGTATTTGGCTTGGTAGCTTAATTATAATACCAATTTAAGACTTCATCTTCGTGAACGGATTGTAAATAACAAGTATGACAAATATCTTCTAGGCTAAACGACTTACATTATGTAGTATATATAAATTACTTATTTATGTTCTGTACATAAATAATGCTTTTGGTGGTTGTAACAATCTATCTATCTATACTAATATATAAAGCTGAAGAGTTTGTTTGTTTGTTTGTTTGAACGCGCTAATCTCAGGAAATACAGGTCCGATTTGAAAAAATCTTTTTGTGTTGGATAGTCCATTTGACGAGGAAGGCTTTAGGCTATTTGAAATCGAAATCCACGCGGACGGAGTCGCGGGCGGCCGCTAGTAATTATATACTATTATAATAAAGCTAAAGAGTTTGTTTGTTTTTTTTGAACGCGCTAATCTCATGAACTACTCGTTCGATTTGAAAAATTATTTTTATGTTGGATAGTCCATTTGACGAGAAAGGCTATAGTATATACGTATGTGTGCGGAAACCGAAAATCACGTGGACAGAGTCGTGGGCGGCTGCTAGTTTTGTTATAATAACATGAATGAGTTAAAAAAAGCAACTGAAGAGTAAAACGAGAAAAAGCTCCTTCTCGACTGATTACTGCTAAATTTACTGTTATAAGTGGTAGGAGTCATCTGTGCCCTTCGTAACAAAATAATATTTTGATTTTGGATTCTGAATTTGACAAGTCGAATCGTAATAAATCGTTAAAACCTTCTCATTTTCTTAAAAAAATATGAAAGAACTAGCGGTCGCCCGCGACTCCGTCCGCGTGGATTTCGATTTCCAATATCCTATGTGTTATTCTGATGTATAAGCTATATTGTGGTAAAGTTTCATTTAAATCCATTCAGTAGTTTTTACGTGAAAGAGTAACAAACATCCATACATCCATACATTCATACATCCACACATACAAACTTTCGCCTTTATAATAGTAGTAGGATACATAATATATATGCTGATAAGACTTCAAAGATTAAATTGTCGTGATATAAATAACCTGACACCAATGATTTATGTAAAACTCGAAGAACTAGCAAGCCGCAAAATATAGTAATTTCCCGAGAGAATTAACAGTGCATTAGATTCAATATATAACCGCACTATTACCATAGTACACGGAGCTACAATAGTTTATTTTCCAAAAATATACTTGTAAGTCACCACGGTTGGAGACCTAACCTGCAAGGTAGTATTTTACTAACAATCTTATGATATTTCATAGTTTCATGAAAGCGTTTACAACTTTTCTTGATCCATGACGAGTATATTACGCGATCTCATATAAAAACACAGCTAACACAAGCGTGAATCCGAAACGACCTAAGAGATATCCCACCGCATTATGTGAGTAAAGAAATAGAGAGAGCTGTGGTTGTGCACTTTATTGTATACTGCGTACCTGGCAGATCGTAAAAAAATGTCGTAGTCAAAAACTCAACTATTGTGCATGATACAATAATAATAAATAAATGCCTTGGACTGACACACCAATGCCTAGCCTCAAACTAAGCTCGAAGCTTGTACTATGGATGCTTGGGATACAATGGCTATACTTAACACGTGTACTATGGCAAACTAGTATTGACTCTGCGGTCGACTGTCACTTTGACTTTACGGTTATGTGACTTGTAAGCGAATCTGCAACTCGATCCCAACTTGCTCTGCTTGGCGTTTGGATAACAATGTTAATGGCTTTCTGAGGTCAATATCCCGGTACATCGAATGGTATCACACTTAGTTTTGTGCTTTAAGTTAATTAAAATACAAGGTTTTGTAGGTCATAGTTGAAAAATCCTTTGACGCCCTTCGACGCTTACAATCAAGTAAGTTCTATAATAAAACTAGCGGCCACCCGCGACTTCGTCCGCGTAGATTTCGGTTTCCGCAAGCATATGGTTATAGAAATAGCATATACAGAAATAGTTAGCTTCTTCACATGGACTTTCCAACACCAAAACTATTTTTTCAATTCGATCCATCAGTTTCACGAGATTCTGAAGTAAAGAAAATTAATTAATCAATACAAAAAGCATTTCAGTCTGCTACTACTATTTATAGCATGTATTTATTTGTATGGCCACCCTTTGATTATGAAATGTCGATAACTTCCATCGTTACCGAATTCCTCGGAATTACGTCAATATCTTTTTCTAGAAGGCGTATATAAGTAAATAAGCTCCCAAAACAAATGAAAGACACAAAGGGTCAGGTATCGGTATTGGTTTCGTAAATAATTACTTTTGCCGATACTGTTTTATTTGAGAGCTATATGAGAGCGTCCATCCATCATTTAGGAAAGATTTCGATAAGGTCCCGTCAACGGTAATCAGAGGCAACGTAAATAAAAGAAAAGAGATATTTTTATTCATTATTGTTTTTCATATTACGCATGAACGTCGAGAATGAGGTTTTGAGTTTTAGCGCAGTCATTGAAGCGAAAAATATGGTCCAACCTCCGAATTTTTTTACTGTGAACCGATTTGCATGAAATTTTGGAATTAGTTTCATTGTACCCTTAAATTCAAAAGTGAAAATGATTTGAACGCCGCAACTACCCCTGGAGTGGTTGCCACCCCATCTCGGGGGTGAGTATTTTTTTTTTAAGATAACCTCGGATATCGATTGGATTACTAATTTTAAGCAAAAAATCATCTATAAAGTTTTTCGATAAATCTAATACTTTTCAAGTTATTGGCAATTGAATATTCGCAATTTTGTCACGTTTTTCATCGGTTTTTTGCAAATATCTCCAAAAATATAAGTTTAATCGAAAATTTTATGAGGAACAAAATTGTAGCAGGTAAAAAATTAAATAATTTAGTTTATCCTAAAGTTTTCTATGTGCAATATTAAGATATATATTAAAGATCGTAGCCGTTTTTTGTTTTGTCTGCAATTTAATCGATTTGGTCAATGTCATCTAGCGGCGAGCAGATGCATTTTATGGATTCTTATAATTAAGAGTTTTGTAGTGCTTGAAATAAGCTTTCAAATGAGTACAATTAAAAGTCTTTTGCACGTAAAATAAGTAAGCTGTATTACAAATAAGAGGATCATCGAATGCTTTTTCTTGTAAATCAATGGGTTTCACAAGTGCCATTTCCAAGCTATTCATGCTATCACAATTTCTAAAACAGCATTGAAAAGGTAATTAGAAGAACTACAACATCCTTTATTGCAATATATGATTTAAAACGTTTTTCGAAAACGGTGAAGGGTTAAAGGGCTTAAGAGAGGCTGTGATTGCCGCTGCCACGCGCTCTTTAAACAATCATATCTCCGTCAGTTTTTGTTTAACAGAAATAACAAAATTACTAAATTTTTTGTCAAAAAAATACCTACATTTTTTATCCCTACACTTTTATACGCATCTATCGTAATTTTTGAGATATTATGAAAAGAAGGTGGGATTTTTTAAAATATGAGATTTTATATTTTTATTTTAATCCTGTCTATTTTGAAAAATATGTGCCCTAAAGCAGCCAAACTGATGCAATTTATCAAACACTTCATAATAAAGTTAATTCTTGGCGGAATATGAATAATTTCAATTCTGGTGGAAATGGCACTTATGAAACCCATTGTTTTAAAAGAAAAAATATTGGATGCTCCTCTTATTTGTAATACAGCTTACTTATTTTACGTGCAAAAGACTTTTAATTGTACTCATTTGAAAGCTTATTTCAAGCACTACAAAACTCTTAATTATAAGAATGCATAAAATGCATCTGCTCGCCGCTAGATGACATTGACCGCATCGATTAAAATGCAGACAAAATAACAAACGGCTTTGATCTTTAATATACTTAACTTAATATTGCACTTAGAATACGTTATAATAAACAAAATTGTTTAGTTTTTTACCTGCCACAATTTTGTTCCTCATAACATTATCGATAAAAGTTATATTTTTGGAGATATTTGCAAAAAACCGATGAAGAACGTGACAAAATTGCGAATTTTCAATTGCCAATAACTTGAAAAGTATTAGATTTATCGAAAATTTTTATAGATGATTTTTTGCTTAAAATTAGTCTTCCTATCGATATCCGAGGTTATCTTAAAAAAAGAATACTCACCCCCGAGATGGGGTGGCAACCACTCCAGGGGTAGTTGCGGCGTTCAAATCATTTTCACTTTTGAATTGAAGGGTGCAATGAAACTAATTCCAAAATTTCATGCAAATCGGTTCACAGTAAAAAAATTCGGACCCAAAATGCTTCATTGCCTGCACTATTTGTTTATTGCATGTTTTGTGCGCATTTGAGACATTTTCGAGTGAAAATACATACATATATTGTTGTGTTTAATTAATAATTATCTAATCGAGAAAAAAAAGGTTTCAATTTTGGACGTTGTTGGGACGTATTTGTAAAACAAATAAGTAACCCCCTTTCGACTCATTGATTTAATTTAAATTTAGGTATTGCTAATATTTTTCGAAATCACCGAATATTCATAGTTGAAACAGGAGTCGTACCGGGCAAATCATATCTAAACAGGCAATAAAGCCGATATCGATAATATTCACATCGATAAGACACGGATGCCTTCACTATCTCGCTGTTGATTGAAAAACATCCCAGTGGGCAGCTAAATGATTGCCCGCTGAGTGGAGTGACGTCATTCAACTTGCGTGGTGTCTTACTACTACCTACCTACACTCAGTAGCCTCATTCAAATCCTACACTGTAGTGACGGCCTAGAATAGATACTACCCCGTTTAGTGTGTAAGTGAGAAACGACTAAATTTGAAACGGATTGTTAGGGTTCCGTAGCCAAAATGGCAAAAAAACGGAACCCTTATAGATTCGTCATGTCTGTCTGTCTGTCTGTCTGTCTGTCTGTCCGCCAGTCTGTCACAGCCACTTTTTTCCGAAACTATAACTACTATACTATTGAAACTTGGTGAGTAGATGTATTCTGTGAACCGCCACAAGGTTTTCACACAAAAATAGAAAAAAAAACATAAAAATGGGTGGTCCCCACAGATAGAACTGAAACTGAAAATATTTTTTTTCATTGAACATATACGTGTGGGGTATCTATAGATAGGTCTTTAAAAAATATATAGAGGTTTCTAAGCTCATTTTTTTCTTAAGTGAATACTTTGCGTGACAGACGCTTCCAAAGTGGAAAAAAGTGTGTGTCCCCCCCTCTAACTTCTAAAGTAAGAGGATGATAAATCTGAAATAAATATATAATGTACATTGCCATAAAAACTACCAACGAAAATTAGTTCGAACGAAATCTATTCAGTAGTTTTTTTAATACGTCAAAAATAGAATTTGTACGGAACCCTCAGTGCGGGAGTCCGACTCGCACTTGGCCATTTTTTTTTCAAATTTGTCAACTTACTAACATAATACAGATAATGGCGCGAACAAAAATTGTGTAAATAAAAATTGAGTATAACATTTAATATAAATAAATAAATATAAATAAATATTTCACAACATCACATACATTGATCTGACCCCGTGTTAAGTAGCTTAAGCACTTGTGTTACAGACATCAGAATCAACAGTGGTATTACAAATATACTTAAATAGATACATATAACACCCAGACCAGGACAAACAGACATGTTCATGCACAGAAATGTTTGTCCTGTGCGGGGATCGAACCCGCGACCTCTTGCGTAATAGGCAACATCTTGACCATTACACCAAGCGGGTCGTCAAATTATTATTATTTAATACTTTAATCTTTCGCGTTGCATTACTCACAAATAATATTAAAACGGGACTAAACGCGATATTATTATAGTTAAGTACTCTCGTACTTACTGCTTGACGTTTCGGCTGCGATGCTGCAGCCAAGGTCACAAGCGGACATTGTTGGACAGTCCGCGAGTATAACATTTTGCGAGTATTACCTATTTCAAAATTACAGTATTCTTATACTAGTAGGTACATCAGGATTATTGTCAGCGACGAGTCCCTACATTATTATTATATGTATAATCAACGTCGTACTAATTTTATTATATATTTTATTTTCTAGCTGATATATGAATACCATTGTTTTTATTTATTTATTTAAAAAAAGTAGGCAAACCGCTGATTTTCTTTCAACACTTGTCAGCAGGCCTCTCAAGTCAAGTTCCAGTAGGTAGAAAAAACTTACATGCAAAAGAATTTCGCTGTAAATCAAGCTGCCATTTGTTACTATGTAACAGCAATGCATTCCGTAATCAAAGTCCAATATCATTGTAATAATGCAGTTATGTTTAAAGTTTTATTAACGTAACAGAGCTTAAACCATCAGTTTCAATTCGCCAACAAGTCAGCTAGTCTCGTTTAACACGCCTACGAGTTTGCATCGGACATATCTCGACTGCCAAGAGACCCGCATTACGCATTCATCCGAATGCTGAACAAGATCTCAACCGCCCATGCAAAGTGATAGCTTTGGACATGGTACAAGACCAGCGGCGGGTCTGACAGACATATTATGTGGAGGTTTTAGCCTTTAGTATGGAAAAACACGAGACCGAAAAAAACGTGGCCGCAGATTGGCAGGATTACGCCCGCAATATTTGACGGAGGATGGCACACTGTACCGAAATAACGTTGCATAATATTGTATAGAAAATCTATGGACAAAATCTTCGGTCGCATTTTCCCGCTTGGTCTGTTTACAGCTTGCTAAGTTGCTCACTACATCCGCAACTGCGTCTATTTGTAAATTTTTCTTGCCTTAAAAACCGTCTCTGGACTTAAAAGAGCACTTTAAAAAATACTTGGCCAAATTAGTCGACAAACATACAAACAAACTTTTCAGCTTTATACCTCTCTTAGCAACATTCAAAGAAACGTTACGCCCCTAACAAAGTGTACCCAGCAAAAAGCCAGAAAGATAAATATGTTTGGAGGTATTTCAGTTATTTATGACTTCCACCTCTAGTTATCAGCTGAATCATCACCCTTTTAGCTTCATGTGAAAGAAAAACAAAAAACTTCTTCCTCGGACATTGGTGTAATCAATTCCGAATCTGAATACACCATTTATTCAGATGTATCGAACATTCCTGCCTCCATTAGAGTTCACTGAACGATTGATAATACTGATTGATGAGTTCGTAAAAATGCTGTTTCCAATTTTATGTCTCTTTCGGAATGACGTGACGTGACATAAGTTTACATACATACAACTAGGAACGTCTAGATGGTCTAGTGGTTTAGTACCGGGCCATAGGTCGAGGTCCTGGGTTCGAATCGGCAAAGTTTGTGTCGGTTTTTTCGAACACAGCCCGAGTTTGTGTTCACCAATCCGCATTTTGCAAATGTGGTGGTTAAACTAAAACGCATATTGGTAACGAAAACATAAAACATGATTTCATGAAGATGGAGGAATTTTCCCTTGCAGTGAGACATAAGTAGGCTGATACTTTACTACCATGTAGCAAAGGGTGATCGGGCCTTACATCACCTAGCGGGACCAGTGCATTGAAATGTATCAACCTATTAATGTCCCACTGTAATACAATTTCAAATAATTTGAAATCGTGTTTTCGTTACAATCATGGATTTTGGCTTAATCACCACTCTCGCCAAATGCGGATTGGCGATCACAAACCAGGGCTGTGTTCAGAAAAATCAATAGAATTTTTCCCGACCCGAGAAGCGAATCCAGAACTTCGAGACCACGGCCCGGTGCTTAAACAGCCAGAACTTCTAAACTCTAAAGCCAACCGTTTACCGTGCATTCCGAAGTATGGAGGAGCTAAAGGCGAAAATTTTTAGTCACCCATCCGATGACCAGCTTTGCGAAAGAAATTTATCAGGTAGAGTGAAGATTGATAAGAGTCAAGTGAAAGGTGTATGTGTATAACATACATGATATGTGTAGTAGAGAAACACTGATCATTTTAGTTGCACTCAAGCGAAGCCGGGTCGAGTCGCTAGTGTATACGATCAAACAAACTGATAATACGAAAGAACTTTCATTGTTTCCTATACAAACAGCGCACGGGCCCGATAGGTCAGCGGAGTTGTTTGACCAAGACAAATTGCCTTAGGAGGACACTCTTCCTCAATTACGAATTGATATAAGATTTGATAGCTGTCTGTGAAGGGATTAAGTATTGCGTGTTTAATTTATCCTTAAAGGTTAACCTTTTTGAAATACACGCGTAAAGACTCATACAACGTACAAATGTCATAATATTATCATACACAAGCGGATCCCCGCGACTCCGTCCGCATCGGTTTCGGTTTCCGCAGACGTGTTATACTATAGCTTAAAGCCTACCTTAAGAAATGGACTATCCAAAACAAAAAGTCAACGCAGAGATTAGCGCTTTCAAACAAACAAACAAACAAACTCTTAATCTTTATTATATATAATATAGATACGTAAATCGAACAAACAATACATCAATAATTTAAACAAAATGTTTCTTGCACAAGTAAAGAGAGAAATTAGTCTGATGCCAAATAAGTCTAGCGAATATCTGATACAACTTCTTATTCAAATTTAATATTTTCCAGACGCATTTTAACATAACTAATTAATAAAACATTAATAATAAAGGACAGCTTTGCTTCGTTATTTGTTATACATAATGTAGTTATAAAAAAATATTTTCAAAGCCAGTCATAATTTTCCTCACAAACAGTTCATAAGAACTTCACCGAAATATTAGGTGAGTTAGGGCACATAGATTAAATAAAGGGCCGCAAAAACCGCAACCGTTCGTACTCTTAGGCAATAAAGTGTAAGACGTACACGGTCAGATGAACTTCTAACTGAATTTTGCGAACATTTTCAGCCGATGTTGATCGTAAACTCAACGGTTAACGTACCAATCTTGTACCCAGAGCTAGTTTACCGAGAGAAGAGAGCAAATTATTTGTGTGGTGACATTTTCATCACTAAACGAAGTGGCTTGTTTGCTATAAATAGATATTCGAGTTCTTTGCAAACTAGGTCATAGGTTTCGGAAAAAAAAATCTTTCAAAATTTTGCCGTTAAGAAACTACCGATTGCTGTTCAGAGTTTTCAGAGGTTCATAAGTTGACGAAAAATACACTTTAGACCAATATTATCCTTACTAAAATAATAAGGCTGAAGAGTTTGTTTGTTTGTTTGTGTGTTTGTTTGAACGCGCTAGTCTCAAGAACTACTGGTTCAAATTGAAAACATATTTTTTAAGCTTTAAGCTATTATAACACTAAGTTTGCGGAAAACGAAATCTGAGTATTTATATGGTTAAAGAACTTTATTATTTCTCATTAGAATTACAATGGTATTCACTTATTGAGAAACAAATATAACTTATTAACTAAAATTACAATGACATGGCAATCTAGCGCTAACAATTATTACAAACTTAAAAAATTACTTTAAGGTAGTTTATAAAAAATAATGCGAGGTTTACCGTCATAGCGGCAGATGATATTGTTCTCAACAGAATGAACGGGCTCGCTACATGGAGCCACGACGAATGCATTACGACTAGATGTGGCATTGCTAAGTTCAGCACGTATTCATTCTACAAAATAGTTTTAATGATTTATCAATGTATTATATATATATATAATATTTATTCTAACAAAAACGGTATATATGTATATATGTTTTTTTTTTTTTTTTTTTCTAAGTATGGATGTAAGGCCTTTGTTTCATCTGTAATATTTTATTTTTGTTTAAACATTTACAATTTGTCTGATAACATTTTTTATTGTTTATTTACTTTTGAACTTATCTAATTATATTATGTATATGTGTATAAAATAGAAATATTTATATGTTTTTATTAACATGTATATTTAATAAACTTTACACAGTAGATTTTATTTGTAATTCATATTTTGTATTTAGTTATTTTTTATATACGTTTTTAATAATCTTTTGAAAGCTCCCATTGATTGTGCACTTTTGACCCAGATCGGAAGCTTATTATAAAGCTGAGCTCCTTCAAATTCAATGTTTCTTTTTCCATAGTTAGTTCTAGGTTTACGAATAATAAGATTGTTAGCACTGCGTAATTTAATTTTTTGTACACGACTTCTCTGGTAAAAACAATGTTGCTATTTATTTCTTTATTTAGTATTTTCCTTATGAGAATACATGTTGAGTATGTATACGTTTGTGAAATGTTCATTATGTTTGTATCTTTGTATATTTTTGTTGTAGGAGTGTAATAGTTATAGTTAAATAGGATTTTTATAATTTTATTTTGTTTTGTCTGAATCATATTAACATATTTTTTTGCCGCAGTGCCCCAAATTTCAACTAAATATTCTATGTGTGGTTTCACTAGCGAGTTATAAATTAAATATCGTATTTTCTTGGGAAAACAATTTTTGTTTCTACATAATATTCCAGCCAGCGATACTAGCTTTGTTGTGATAGTTTCTATATGGGGTCTCCAAGTAAGATGGCTGTCCAGTATTAGACCAAGATATTTTTCCTTCGAGGCTTTGGATATAGTCTGATCATTTATGTTAAGTTGTAGTTCTAGAACTATTTATGGTCAATAAGTTAGTTTGAAACCAGTAATTTAATATGTTTAGGTCTGTTTGAGCTTGTGTCATTAACTCATTTATGTTACGACCAAAATAAAATACACTAGTGTCATCAGCGTATAGCGTTACATCTCCTGTTATGTTGATTTTGTGGATGTCGTTCACATAGATGAGAAACAAAAGAGGTCCTATAATGGAACCTTGGGGAACCCCACATTTTATTTGCATGGAACTACTTTGTGATTCACCCATTTTCACCACTTGTTTCCTATTCTGTAGGTAAGAATCAAAGACCTCGAGTGCTTTTCCTTCTATTCCTATGAGTTGAAGCTTTTTTTTTTTTTTTTTTTTTTTTTTTTTTTTTTTTTTTTTTTTTTTATTTATTAAACAAATACAAAAATCTCAGTGCAAGACAGTGTTCCGCAAAACTGTTCGAACAGTTTGACTGCAGAATCGTACAATATGTTTCTTAAATTAAAATTAATCAACAAGACCAAACTATAACTAAAGAAGACATCTGCTGGCATCTAAGTAATCGATGCCAGCAGGTACCTTTTAAGCTTCTTTTTAAAAGCTTTTTTATTAGCTTCTTGTCGTATGTCTTCAGGCAAGTTGTTTAAGATATACGGTATCCTTTTTTTTAACGTTCTGTCCCCATAGTAATTATTTACCCTGGGGACATCAAATTTGCCTGCAGACACCGACCGGGTATAACAAATACTATTTGCCTGCAGACACCGACCGGGTATAACAAATACTGTTTACTGGCTTTAGGTCAAGCTCGGGAGAGCCATGGTTACTAACTGCTAATAAATATTTATGTTTTAGTCGGACTGGAAGAATTTTACATATACTATATAATTTTGTGATGTCATTGTTATATTTAGCTTTAGTTTTTTTATTAACCAACAGTTTAATAAATCTGATTTGTAGCGCTTCAAGTTTATCTATATACGATTTAAATGTAAGACCATAGCTGTCCAAAGCGTAATCCAAAACCGAGTCAACCAATGCGAAATATAAACATCTTAATGTTGTAATAGGAACTCTCGAACTTAGATGATAAAATTTTCTTAAAATTATTCTTAACTTATTACAAATATACTCTATGTGTTGAGACCAAGAAAAGTTTGTATCGACTTTTACGCCAAGATAGGTAACACAGTTGACTTTTTCAATAGGTTTACAGTGACAATTCACTTGATTATTATGAAAGCAAGAAAAACTATGGGTGTACATGTTTGGTAACTTTACGGTAGGAATTAAGTAGGGTGAGTGAATAAGAAGTAATTTAGTTTTGTCACAATTTAAAACTATACCATTATCATGCGACCATTTAACGACAGCATCAACATCGCACTGCACTAATCGGCATATCTCGGCCAGATCGGTACCAGCACGCAGCGTACAGAGATCATCAGCAAACATGTATGCTGAGCTATATTTGATTACACCGCATAGGCCGTTCACGTGCATCAGGTAGCAGACAGGCCCACATCCTGAGCCCTGCGGGACTCCACACTTCACTTCCCTCACATTACTAAAAGTGTCGCCGACTTTGACGCGATACGATCGAGTAGTGAGGTAGTCTCGAAACCACTGGTTCAGAGGCTGCCCCACGCCACATTCGTCCATTCCTTTCAAAAGAGTATCAGAGTCTAGGGTATCGAACGCTTTCTTGAAATCGTAAAAAATAGCTACTATATATTTTTTGTTTTCTAAATAAGTATTGATTTCGTTAGTAAACTGAGACAGTAAAGTGCTCGTACTTTTGCCTTTCTGGAACCCGTGCTGGCGTTCATTTAATATAGAGTGTTTTTGTAAGAAATGTCCGAGCTGCTTTACAATACATTTTTCGATTATTTTATCTATGCTTGATAGGATTGCTATAGGTCTGTAGTTAGAAAACTGTTTACGATCACCTTTTTTATGGATTGGACGGATTATAGCTTCCTTTAGTTTATCGGGGAATTGTTGATGGCTTACAGAAAGGTTGATTAGTTTTGCTATAACTGGACTAACTTTGTCCACAAGTAACTTTAGATCTGACATTATCACAAGATCACTTCCTGGCGATTTGTTAATGTCTAAACCATTAATCACACGTTTAACATCTTTACTGCTAACCGGTTGCCATCTCATGAAAACATCGGATTGTTTTATATAGCTATCCCTACTTAACCATTTATCTTTACATGTATGTTTAATTTCCTCTATATCATTCGTAAAGCTTTGTGCAAACTCTTCACAAATCTCTTTTACACTACCTTGGTTTTTCATATTATTCAGTATTATATTATCTAATGATTGTCTACCATTCCCTAGTAAAGTATTTATCTTATCCCATATTTTTTTAATGTTTTTATTACAGTCTAATATACATTGTTTATCATATTCTACTTTGCTTTTAAAAACGGCTTTATTACATTTATTTCTATATTTTGTATAGTTTAATCTCTTAAGCATATTTTTTGGATCATTGCACCATAAATCAAACAATCTATCCCTTTCTAACATCATATTCTTTAAATTATAAATTATCCATTTTTTGTTGTTTCTATCACTATTTTTACTTTTAATTATTTCTATCTTATAACATTCATCATACACGTTTTTGAAAAGACTAGAAAATTTAGTAGTATTTGGTGGCTAACAGTATCGAAAGCCTTCTTTAAATCGATAAATATACCTAGGCCTATTTGTTTTTGATCAATCTTTTGTTTTATTGTTGTTATTTGATCGATTGTTGCCGCCAGTGTATTAGATTTAGGTCGAAAGCCGTATTGTTTCTTATACCAGAAATTTTTAGAGTTTAGGTATGTCTCAAGGCGGGAGTGAAGAACTTTTTCAAATATTTTTGATATAATTGGAAGTACGGATATTGGCCGATAGTTGCAAGGGTCCCATTTGGCACCGGATTTATAGATAGGACTAACCTTTGCGACTTTTAGACTATCAGGAAAGATCCCACAGTCCAGGCAGTTGTTTAAACACTTGGTAAGTGCATTTGCAATAAGGTTAATTACACATTTCAGAGCTTTAGTGCTAATATTATCAATGCCACAACTAGTGTTAGGATCTAGACTGTCTACTATTTTCAGTATTTCGTCCTTCGTGGCATGTGCGATATTTTCCATCTTGATGTCTTGATCGGGTTCTAAGCTGGCAATGTGGTGACTGTGATATATTTCTGGAATTTCATTAGCCAACACTTTACCAATGTTGGAAAAATAAGTGTTGAACTGCTCGCAAATGTCTCTTCTTTCTAGAATAGTTTTTGAGTCGATAATGAGTTTGTCTGGACATGACGTGCCTTTTGCTTTGTTGATGGACAATTTGTTTATTAGTTGCCACATTTTTCGGGGTTTATTTACAGTGTCCATAAATAGTTTATTATAATACGATGCTTTTGTTTTCTGAATAGTTTTAGTTATCTTTGATTTTTCTTCTCCAAATTCTTTTTCTAATTTCTTGTTAGCTTTGTCCTTTTTATGTAATTTCCACAGCCTGTTCCGTTTTTCTATTCCTTTTATTATGTCTTTGTTTATCCAGTCCTGCTTCGGGCTATTAAGAATTTTAGTTTTTACAGTTTTACTATTGTTTATAGCCTCTGTTAGTCTTTCACTTATTTCGTTATAGGCATAAGTTGTTTCAAAGTCCATTTTTTCTACCGTTTGATATAGTTTGCTGTAGTTGATCATGGTATAGTTGACTTTCGGTGGGGGAGGCTGCTTAAATTGTTTGATCTCAAAGTATATATTTTTGTGATCCGACAGAGACGAGTCAACAATAGCGAAGTGAAAGTCATTGGTCTGTAGATCAGTGCAAACATGATCGAGTATGGTTCTTGTCGTTGCGGTCTCCCGGGTACAATATTCTTGATTTATTTTATTTAGTACTTTGAAATCATTTTCTTTACAGATGTTTTTGTAATTTCGGGTGGCATGTGTAGGGTGGACTAAATCGTAGTTAAAATCTCCGAATATGACTGCTCTTTTATGTTTATGAAGATGTTCAGAGTAATTCTCCAGAAAACGATCTGAGTTGGTTCGCTCTGGTTTATAAATAGCACCAATATTTAATGAAAATTTGGACACATGAACCCACAAGTAGTGATTGTCTTCTTCACAGAGTTCCAGGACGAGGTTGTGCTTAAGGTTATTGTGGACAAATATGGAAACACCACCACCTCTGCTTTGATGCCTAAAATTGGAATAATGTGTGTAGCATGGAATTTGAATTCTATTTGCTTCATCCACACTCTTAATCCAAGTCTCTGTCAGCACAATCACATGAACTAGTTCACTGAATGAATTTAATATACATTTAAGTTCGTCTAATTTTCCGGGCGCAATAATGCTGCGCACATTGGTATAAAAGCATCTTAGGGATTTCTTACTTTGGCTTATTTCTGTATATGTGTTTGCTAGTTGATGTGTGGTTTCATTTTTCATAAAAAACTTCTTTGCGTCGAAATTTGGGTTGAGGGTGCATCCTGCGAGTCCATCTGAGCCTCGTTGGGTATTGGCATTTGTTCGGATGATTTCACAATTTTAGGAGTTCCTTTTACGTACTTTATTTGCAAATTGGTTTCTCCTTTTTGTGTTCTTGTTTCAAGTTCTTTCTTTAATTTCCGTAAATACTTCTGTTGATTAGTGGTTTGATCAGAGTAAAATTTGATATCCTCTCCTTTGTTTTTTTTGTTCCGCAGTAATGTTTTTGACGTTTCATCGGATTTGTAGCATACCTTGATAGGACGATTTTTATCTGGTTTGAATTTCCCAATTCGAATGATTCTTTCCGGCTCCGGACAGTTTGCAAGCGTAGCTCTAGTTGTCTTTAGCACCTCTTGTTTGTCAGATTCACGACGCTCTGGGGTATTTTTAATTTTTATTTAAATCAACAAATCCAAGTATGCCAAAGAGGAAATGATAAATCAACCAACATAGATTACTCCCCTTACAAGAAATCGTAATCAGGATTAACATACATTTGTCAGTCGGGAAAAGTCAAATTGCATAAACATAATTGCCAGGAACTTTCATAAGGTTTATGAAATTCAATATAAATATTCAAATGGGTATTAAAATATTTATTGGCGCAATTTTCCCGTCAGTAACTCGATACCGACGTTAAGCCACGTTATGCGTTCATTAAAAGTTAGCAAATCAAACAGTTGAATTAAGTCTGTCTTCACGTTATAAAGCATCTTTAAGCTTAGATATTACATTTCAGGTATACGAGGAATGGCCAACAAATGTTTTAACCAGCTAATATAATCGTTTAATGTTGGTTTATATGAGCAAATGCATACTCAAAACGAGAGTGATGAAACCTCAGATTAATTAATATAATGGATGTTCCCTATGTCACGTTTGAGTGTCGGACACTCAAATAATGACATTAAAAAAGTATGAAACTATTAGATTTTTTGCAAGCCAAACGCGTTATTCGTAATGGTAAGTTTGGTATCGATTAAGCAATAATGCGCTTTATCTAAATAAAAATCGAACATATTATTCTTAGAAACTATTTAGACACCTTCGTCCAAATGGTTAATTTCACGATAGCAACAACGACATACACATTATAAATCATATTGAAAAAGTAACCGACATCGATTCATCAAACGCATTCGTGCAACATCTGCACTGAGATCCACTGCCAAGAATCCCGCATATGACATAATAGTCCGGCGCCTAATCCAATACAATCACGGGACCAAACCACCCATTACAAATTCGAGGAACTCGAAACATCCAATCACGTAACAGCCAATTTCGCGATCCATTTATATCCGCAACTGTTGTGTAATTACACACAACATATGTTGTAATTACTAATTACAGAGAAAGGTGATCTTCAATGCCGTGTTCTCTATTAACCAATATGCTTATGTAATTCTAGCCTTCTGCCTCCCACTATACTACACAAGGATATCCCGGAAACATATTTTTCCGAGATAGAAAAATCCCAAGAAAATCTAACTGGCCTCCGAGAATTTCGGTAGAAAATAATAACTCACGCATTCCCATTGATGTTTTATAGCTACGTAAAGAGTTAGAACACCATTGTATGTATATATGTTTTTAAAGAAGAAATTCCGCCTTGTGTTTTAAAAACATGTATTAATCTTCACCGGACGAAAATTAAATCAAGGGGCGTGTCAATTCATAGATAAATGACAAAAAAATCATTAAATTATCCGCCCCATTCCCTCAAAGTTGACGCATAGATTTTGTTCTCGATGTCCACTCTAAACGTTACTACGTTAACGTTAGTACTCGTAGTAATGCATCAATGTGCATTTTACATGAAAATTATTACAGGCTAGGGAATAAAGCACGAGGTATTTACATAAGGCAAACAAATAATAGATTTTCAAGAATATTTTCTTGTCTGGACGACTACTTTAATTATGAGTTTTGTGGTTTTTAACTCAAATATAATGTAATTACTACAACTTGTAAGAGTTGCTTATCATCAAGTACAACAAACAATTTGCTTCAACCCATTATAAAACGACGCAAAACAAATATCAAAATTTTATTTTATCAATCCCCAAAACTCAGAAGTTTCCCATTTCTTTGAATCAGTCCAAAACTTCACGCCACTGTGTGCGTGGACCAGTAATGGAATCATTCCCCAGGCACCGTTGGGACCACAGTCGACATATTCCTTGTTTTTCCTACTTAATAATGTATCTTATACAGTCTTTGTATAATACCAACGGTGCGGTGGTTCGCGACTCCGTTCGCGTGGATTTCGGTTTTCGCACACTAAATAGTGTTGTACCATTCTTGAATGGACAATACAACAAATAAAAAAACGAATTCATAGTTCCGGAGAATAACGCGTTCTAAAAAACAAACTTTACAGGTTTATTATGTTAGTATTTTTTGTTTCATCATTTCGGTAAAGCAATGGAGAATATAATGATGAAACCTCTCGGCCAAATCGGGCGAATGAACTACTTTCGATTAATATAACCCTGCTAGGGCTGGGTGTTTGTCCGTCAATCACTACTGAACGGGTTTTGATGAAATTTTATATACAGGCAGGATATAGGCTGACTGAGATGATGTAATACTATTTGGATAAAACATGAATTTTGATAATCGTCATCACGACAAAAGTACTGAACGGATAATGATGTCCTAATTGCACGTGGGCAAAGACGCGGGTAAATCTAGTTAATTAAGTCAGCCGCAAGTAAAATCTAATTGAGAAATAATAAGTTACACATATTTGTATTTCACTGCATGAGCCAATTTGCTGCACTTTATCAGTCTCGCGAAAGACACAACGTTAATGAAGGAATTAGTTTGTTAACTGCACTTTATCGTGGAAACCGGTACTCAAGTAATTATTCAACGGCAATTAAGTAGAAGGGAAATGCGATGAGCGTCGCAAGCGCACGTAATTTTAATATTGATATTATGCACTTAATAATTTTATTGTATACTTGGATTTTGTACGTAAAAAATAATCCAAGAAAAAAATTAAACAAGTTACCTCCAACAAAAATACTATTGATCCAATATAGAAATCTCGCTAAGTAGCCTACTCCTATCCACTTAAATGCTGCTTCGGAATATTAACCTTGGTGGTGTTATCAGCTTCAATAGCGCACTTGCTCGCACATAAAAGTCTTTATTCCTACGAAACAAAAGTTCCCTTGAATAAATGCGAGTGTGAATAATATGTAATATGTATAACATTTCTCTTCTCCGGTCCAACTAATAAAATTCTTTTAGAAATTTCTATTTTTGTAAATTACTATTGTGTGCACTCTTAGACAAAAAATATCAATAGTTCCATGCAAAACATAGTAAATAAAAATGTACATTAGGTGAATACTCCTACAAGGATTACTTTCAAAATTTACGCATCTTATTTAAAAGACAACTAAAGACATATTATTTAAAACTTACAACTTTCCAATGTCTCAATCGCCAAATTGATAAATTACCTGAAACAAACCAAAAATGTAAATCAATACTTTTATTAACATAGACACTCAAATGTTGAAAATTTCAATGACACCTTTTTTATTAGTGAACAAAAACAGTGCCGTACTTAAAGAAGAACTAGCTGGAATTGTAGTTTTTACTTTGATTTTATTTGCCAGTCATCCTCAAATGGAGGTTTTGCGGAAGTACCAAGAGTACAATGACAATGACAACTGAAAATATGTTCAGGTCAAGGCAACGAAGGCATGGGTGGACATTTTCATACCGAAATGCATGTGCACCGTCTTTTGTTTTTGGGTGATATACACAGATTACTGTTATCTTATTTAGTCTGGGTGTTTAAAGATGTTGTATATGTAGGACCTATTTGAGTATAAATGTTAATACCACTTCTGTTGGTAATGTTATCCGTTACCCAAGTGCTTAAAAGCTATTTATCACGAAATCAGATCAGAGTAAGTCCTGTTGACAGGCCTGTTGGTCTAGTGGTCAGAGAGCCTGGCTGCCAAAGGTCGCGGGTTCGAATTCATCTAGGGACAAATGTCTGTGTGATGGCCATCGGCCTTTGGTCTCGAGTTATGTATGTATGTCTAACGGTTCCCTAAAATCCATTGAACAAGCTCTGAGCTTAGTTTGGGGCTAGGTAATCGAGCTTAGTTTGGATAGGTAATTGGTTAGTCAGTCCAAGGAATACATTTATTTATTTTTAAAGTGACCTTGACTTATTTCAAAAATATTATTATTTTTGACTTAAGATATTATGTAATTTAATAATATGTAATTTAATATACTTGCTTGAGTGTATAAGTTGCAGAAAGATTATTAAACCTGTGATATGCAACGGCACGAGTGAAGCGAAACTTCAACTAACAAGAAACTACCGTGCGGGGTGAAGTAGCACTTCTGAGTTCCTACATTTAAATGAGATCCCTAAAATATTGCTGCGCATTTGTAACTAGTTTGTTATTGCAAATGTTTGCTTTAGTAACTTGTTATCTGGTAAGTACGTGCATATGTTAATCATAAGCATTATTAGCAGCATATCGCAGTCTACTACTGAGCTGAACATAGGCCTTTCCAAGGGCTATCCATCTAGCCTAGAAGACTAATTATTATCCTCCTAGCGTTTATCCCGTTTCTGAGTGCGAGATCAGCTTCGACCATGATCTAGGATTTGGCGAGTCTGGTTATAACAATGAAGCGACTGCCATCAGACCTTTGAAACATTTAAAGAGGAACCAGACGGATTGTATAACTGAAATAACGTCAGAAACGATGAATGTCCAGGTTTCCTCACGCAGCTAATGGCACAAATACACACATAGATTTTACAAATAATCCAGATGTGTGGGCCTGGATTCGATCCACGGGCCTCGCGTATGCGAGGCGCGGTCCTTACCACTAGGTCACCATCGGTCACATCCGAAGGCTAATTCGCTAGCCCGATGACTAATCTAGTATCAAAATTTAACTTTAAATTGAACCGTATTTCTCGTCAGTTTAAAGGTGCTTTACTCCATTACTTTCCCTCTCCATAGTTACACCAATGTAAAATAAATAACCGGCTTCTTTCAAATTAAGTACCAACTATTGCAAAACTTCTAAAGTTTCTAAATTCAATTTTGCGCGCACAATGATTAGCAGAATCTGCATACAATGAGTGGCGGTAAACAGTGATTGTTTATTTTGACTAATTGTCTCGAAACAGCTGTTGCAACGGTGACAAATGAATCTGCAACACAGCAGTCAGCCAGTCATCATGACGAATCGTTGGAAGGATGCAGTTTCCTAACAATAACACATAGCAGTTGCGAATTTAAAGATCTAAATTAAAAAAAAACATGTACAGATAACGACTAGAACAGAATGTAAATATCTAAAAACTGCATCCTTGCAAAATACGGGCAGGCGCATTTTGGTAAACCTAAATGGTTCCACGATTTCCGTTATTCGTATACTCATACAAATAATAATTTATTACATTTATGGATACTAACTGGCTGAAAGACCATGCTCAAAAAATGCTATGTTTCCAAACAAAACACAATAAGGCAAACCCAACACAACTTTTACCCGAATCAGTATTAAACCTTAATGCACATGCCCAGGTACTCAAATCAAAGAAGTCCAAAAAAAATCTTACTACAAAAGTACTACCGAACTTGACCTACATCCATGGCATTACATTTCTCACCTCACTGTCATAAATTGTATAATTTGCCAGCGTAATTTCACATTTACCGGGGATTGTAATAATATAATGCGTCTTCGTATTCGATTACCGACACCGCAGCCTCTGTCGGTCTATCACAATGAACGATAAATAACGAAGAATAAGGCTCACAGTACACTGGGATCAAATGAAAGCGTTTCTTGTGCTATTTATTTTGCTACAAAGCATAAAAAACATAGCTTCGCAATGTCCGACTCTATGTTTGAAAACTCTCTGTAACTAAATATTTTGCCCGATTTCGTAGAACCTTTATCTGTGCTCATGAGACGACCTCAAATGGTTTCCAAGTTATCGTCGTGATTGTCATTACAAGGTCGGTATAAATGTAACTGAAAATGCAAGAAAATTCCTTAATTGTGTAAATATCACGCAAAAAGCGGAACACAGGCTCCGCCCTTGTACGAAGTAGTAGAAATACGAGTATCAATAAAAATACAGCAAATACATGTTTGTATTTTTACATGCAATGCGATGAATAAATTACTTTTACAATTCTTTTATAAAAATCTATATTTTTGTATGGATCAAAAATGAATGGGTGCATTGTGTTAACAAAAGCTTTCGATTGAATATTCTCGGCTCATACCAAATATGGTTGGGAAGGGAGAGGAATGTCATCGGTGGAGGTGATCGTTAGTATACTATAAAGGGGCCCCTTAAACCTACACGCTGGGTCGCAAGTCCCAGGCGCCGACTGACATTCCTCTCTGTTCCACGCGATGGACCCGGCACCCGCACGGAGAATCCATGGATAGCTATGAAGTTCGTCTCTCATTAAACCAACTAAACGCTTACAACTTGACATTATCAAAAATTCCAATGTCCCTAAGTCACTAAAATCAATCATGATCAAGTCCAATTAAATATTCTAATTACAGAATGCCAATTTAGACATTTTCCACCAAACCAACAGGTTTGTCAAGCTAGACTAAGAAGGATTATGTATTTCCTGAATATAGTATCAAGCTTGAAGTAGACAGGGCGGCTTAGGCAGTTGTCCCACTGGCAACGATATACGAGAAGCGAGTAAAACTAGAGTGTAGAATCAAGTTGGCGAGCCGAGAGGAATGGAGAAAGTAGTGAACCGAGTCCTCGCCGACGGTGTTAGTAGGCAACCATCTGTATTTATGCATCTATTTTGTTTATTTTGAAGGTAGGTATGCCTTATGTACGCTTCTTGAGTGAGAGAATAAATATTAATAAATTCTTTCAACTAACACACCAATTGCCCAGCCCAAACTAAGCTCGTATCTATGGATACTATGGATCGGATTGACATATTTTAATACGTTTACAAACAACCATGACTTGAGTACAAATACCGATCACACAAACATTTCGTGACCCTTGGATTTCTAGCAAGGGGCTATGACCAAGGGGCCCGCCAATAATAATAGCCGATGGTTAGTTGTTTCGATTCTTTTTGTGGGTTGAGGAAAGAATAAAATAAGGTTGAATAAGGAAAAATAATGAGTAGGATGAAACGTCTTAGGATTAAAATGGAACAACCCGAAAATAAGTCATTTTATAAGTTTCTTGAGCGAGAAAGTTAGTCATTCTCTCGCTGGCAATAGGACAACCGCCTTAATTTGCACAATGCTCTCGCGATCGTCACTCGCATTCACTATTGCGCAAGCGCACGGCATCGACATCGCCGGTGCATTTGCACAACTCGAAATCACGATTATTTTTATTTATATCGATATTATATTGATGAGGGTGCGAGAATAATGGGTGTTATTATTGATGAGCTCTTGCATGTTATTGCCGATTGTGAAACTCGTGTCAAAGTGAATTCGGCCCGAGTTGAACAAGCGATGTCTTGATTTTTTAAATTATTCAAATCAATTCAATTCAAATCATTTATTTCAGGCCAAGTAGCCCATATAAGTTGAGATATTTAAAATTTCTTAGATCAATTGGTAAAAGTAATGTCCCACGGCAGGGCAAATGACTCCATCATTTGAAAACATGTTTTCGTAACAAAGATGGGTTTTGGATCACCACGCTCGCCAAAGGCGGGTTGGCGATTACAAACCCGAAAAATTGGCCAAGTGCGAGTCGGACTCCCGCACTGAGGGTTCCGTACAAATTCTATTTTTGACGTATTAAAAAAACTACTGAATAGATTTCGTTCGAACTAATTTTCGTTGGTAGTTTTTGTGGTAATGTACATTATATAATTATTTCAGTTTTATCATCCTCTTATTTTAGAAGTTAGAAGGGGACACACTTTTTTCCACTTTGGAAGGGTCTGTCACGCAAAGTATTCACTTAAGAAAAAAGTGATATTAGGAACCTTAATATAATTTTTAAAGACCTATCCATAGATACCCCACACGTATATGTTTAATGAAAAAAAATATTTCGAGTTTCAGTTCTGACTATGGGGACCCCCACTATTTTTATTTTTTTCTATTTTCGTGTGAAAACCTTGTTGCGGTTCACAGAATACATCTACTCACTAAGTTTTAACAGTATAGTACTTATAGTTTCGGAATAAAGTGGCTGTGACAGACTGGCGGACAGACAGACAGACAGACAGACAGACAGACAGACATGACTAATCTATAAGGATTCCGTTTTTTTGCCATATTGGCTACGGAACCCTAAAAAATCAACACAATGTTTTCCCGACCCGGGAATCTAACCCAGGACCTCAAGACCGCGGCCCGGTACTTCAACCTCTAGCTAGACCATCGAGATTATTAGTAAACGCAGCAAATAAGCACAAGGCATAAGCCAATAGCAAACGTTTGCATCAACATTGATTAGTCCGCATTCCTTGGGAGGTCGCGCGGGTGATAGAACGCTTAGTACGTAACTACTGTTGAATTTATTATTTACTTGCGAAGTAATTACGCTTGGATTGCTGGTGTATGGACATACCTTATTTCTCTATGGGAACGGCATTACTGTTTCTTTGACTGACTTCAATGAAGAGAGTTCCTCAATGATAAAAACGACTACATATTTAAAAAAAAATCAAGCTCATATTAATTAATTAATGTTTGTATTTTCGTCAGCGATATTAGACTATTGGACCAATCAATGCGTGCAGTGACGGTCCGCTTGGTCTAGTAGTCAAGACGTTGGCTTTAAGACCAAGAGACCGCGGGTTCGATCCCCGCACAGGACAAACGTTTGTGTGCATGATAATGTATTTTTGTCCTGGGCTGTGTGTTACATTTACTTACGAGGGCAGTTCAATAAATACTTAGCCTAAATATGAAAAAATCATATTTTTAAGAAAGTTTAGATTTATTTTAGAACACTGTCTCCTTTCAAATCTATACACTTGGCACAGCGATGCTGCAACCATTTTAACCCATCCAAAAAATACGATTTCCCGAGGTCTTCAAAATGGGTCTCTGGGGCGGCGATGACCGCATCATTTGACCCAAAACTTTTTTTGGCGAGTGATTTTTTCGAATTTGCGAACAAGAAGAAGTCACAAGAAGTCAAAACTGGGGATAACGATGGATTGAGCAACAATTTGTAGCAAAATTCTACCAATTTGGCCATTACAACGGCGCAGGTGTTAGCCGCCGCGTTGCCGTGGTGGAGCAGCACTTGTTGCTTTGCCAAATGCAGCCGTTTTTTTTTTCAATTTGTAGTCGAATCGGCCTGGTATGTTAGAATAGTAGAGCCCCATCGTTGTTTTACCCTTCTCGATGTAATCGATGTAGATAATACCTCGTGAATACAAAAAAACAGCGGCCATTGCCTTTCCGGCCGATTTAACAGACTTCGCCTTCCTAGGAGCACATTTGCCGGGAAAAGTCCACTGTTTCAACTGTTTCCTGGGTTTGGTGTGTTCCAGCAAACCCACGCTTTGTTGAAGGTCATAAAACGCTGAAAGAACTGCGCTGGAAAGCGTTGCAACAGGGCCAAACATGTTGACGATGTTGTCTTACGGTTGCGCTTGTTGTCAGGTGGGAGCAAACGCGGCAGCCTCCGCGCAAAAAACTTTTTCACACCCAATTCATAGTGCAGAATATGATGCAGTGTTCTTTTTGCAATGCCCACATTCTCAGCTATCTCGTGAATCCTCAATCGCTTGTCTGCCAACACGATAACGTGGATTTTTTTACCTTTTCCTCCGTAGAAGTCGTTTTTAGCTTGGGTTGGCCTCGCTCATCAAAAACCGACGTGCGGCTACGATCATATTCATTAAACCAATTTTTGTCGGTCAACATGAAAGGAGAAGAGTCACCGATCACAGCATTTAAGCGCTCTTTGATTTCCATGCGCATTTTCCCTTCCAAAAACAAGAATCTAATCACTGAACGATTTTGTTCCTTTCCATTTTTGTACAAAATGACCGACAGGCTAACTTCCATAGGCTGTCAAAATAAAACAAATGAAGGGAGAAGACTGAAAAGTCCTCAGTATACTTCAAAACATATTTACTGCACGATAGTAAAACATTTTTGAAATAATAGCGGCATCTGGCAGCGAGGCTAAGTACTTATTGAATCGCCTAGGTATTTAAGTATATTTGTAAAGCCACTGTTGATTCCGATAACACAAATACTAAAGCTACGTAACACGGAGTCCGATCAATATCAATATAAATATTTAAAAAGCGGAGATTTTCAACAGCCACTCTATATGCAATCAGTAAAGTACTCTCAGTGAGGAAACTGTATATTCTCTTAACTGTCTTAAGAAAACATAAATCTATAAGTTATGACCCAGAACCGGAGAAAATATGTTGCTACATATGTTAAAACTAAAACTGCATTTGCTGACAAACAGTATAACAAACGAGCAGCATTGTTGTACAATAAAATAAATAGGATTAAGGACATTTATGGCAAAACATCCCGTGAGTGTAGGAAACTAATCACAGATTTTCTATTACCACTAAAATATGATGAAACGGAGGCGTTCGTACTGTAGCAGATATGTTAAATTGGCACACACATCTAACATCAACACAAATTCAACTTAATAGTATCAATCTGATACAATCACTTGTGCACCACACAAATAGTTATTTAAGTAAGAAACAAGCACGAACGAACATACACACATAAACATGCACGCAACTGAAAATTCTCTTAGATAACAAAATTAATGTGTAACATAGTTGATAAATTAGTTTTAATAATTACTTTGTAGCTATTGAAGAGCGAAGTCACCTATCACAGGCATTTCTTTGCTTACCAGGTGACTTCAATCACTATATTATTGTTAACCATTTTTAAAGAAATAAAGTATTTATTATTATTTATTATTATATTATTATTATCAATGTACGTACATATGTGATGTTGTGCGAAAGTAACTCTGTCTGTCTGTCTGTCTGTTACGCTTTCCCGCTTAAACCTCGCAACCGATTTTGATGAAATTTGGTACAGACAATCTTTAGACCCTGAGACAGAACATAGGCTACTTTTTATTTCGAAAAAAAGAAATCCACGCGGCCGGAGTCGCGGGCTGCCACTAGTATTTAATAAAAACACGTTTTAAGTCCTTAGAATCTTGCCCTTAAAGTAGCAATTAAGTACAAGCATTTTGATAAGCTTAGTAACCAAGTAGGATACAGCTGTACATAAATACTATGTGTATATTAAAACAAAAATAAACTATATTTATGTTATACATTTTAAGCGTATTAACCAACTTCTGCGTTAAAATGTTGCAAGAATTGAACATGTTTTATCACATTCCATCTCGCTTTATATACGAGTGTATCAGAAATAAAATCAAACGGGGCCGTTAAAATATATTTGTAGTTTCAAAGGAATTCTCCGGTAAGTCTGATTTAACATCTCTTAGTTAAGTTGTGGCTGTTAAGTTTAAGTTGAGTTAAGTTGCAATAATTCTCAGTAATAGCCGTTGCAGGCGAGATGTTTGTGGCGGTGAAATTTTTACGATGTTGTAAATGTTAGAAATGAAGACATACCTAGTTTACGCAACTTTAATTGGGTTTATTTGTACAATAATTGTTGTTCAACACCAAATCAGTAAGCAGTGTTCTATGTGCAAATAATACTATACTAGCGGCCCGGTACCTGCTTCGCTACGTGTGGTAAATGAAGAACCACTCAACTTCTTTTGTTCAAACTTCACTTAAATCATCTTTATCCAGACAAACCTTTATTTGGTTGGATAAGTAAGCCCGTTCTTGAGAGATAGAGAAAAGTGACAATAAAAAAATACACTATATTTTATATATTTAGATAACAACTTAATAAAATTAAATAGTGTTTAAGCCATCCTGCATAAGATTAATTGCGCAAACGCCCGCCCGATTTGGTTCTTAAATCGTACTGTATCTACCACATTGACTTTTAAAATCACAATTACCTTTTCTTTTTCTGGCAGGGAAACTCTTCGAAGCGCCATAACTGCAGGCTAGCTAGACCTGAAGGCATGTGTTGGGCTCGGGACTTCGTCTCACTACCAACTAAAACCCTGCGGATTCCTTCTCACCCGTGTGGTGGGACAGACTGGTGGACGTGCCTGGCGGGACCTGGAGAATGCCCAGTCTGTTCCCGGAAAAAATTGACAATAACCTAAGTCTCTAAGATAAACAACTATACCAACTTACCGTATTAACAGTATGTTTGCAGATTTCACTGCAAATCCCATTCTCGGCCCTCGTTGGAGCTCCTAAGATACTCGTATCATGTTAATTAAGCTCAGGCCATTAAGTGATTCTCTCGAGACACATGTAAGCGGTCGCCGCTAATAAAGCGCAGAGTATTGCATAAAGTGATATCATAGTTATTAATAAGGGTTGGTATAAACAGCTTGCCAAGCAGGTAATGGTTGCTATAAATAAGAATGTATATTTTGGGGATCATAAAATATGCTAATTACCTACCTAATCGCACAGAAAACGTAGATCCATCTTTTTATCTCAAGCAGCGTACACCATTTTCAGTGCATGTAATTAAATATTGCCAGAAAGTAATCATACATACAAGTTTTATAAAAATGGAAGTTTGTTTGTTTGGATATTTTTCCGTCAATTACGCGGAAACTACTGAACGAATTTAAATGAATTTAAGTATACAGGCAGGGTATGGTCTGGCTTAGGAGATAAGACTTTTTATCCCGATTAAACGATCTTATGGAATAAAACAGGATTCTTGATAACGCGAACAAAGCCGCGGCATATAGATTCAATTATTTTTTTAAAAAAAAGCTTCTTGAATCTACATGTCTTTTAATTTTTGAATTAATTTGTATTAATTTTAATCCATTCAGTTTGAAGACAATTTAATTCCACGTAAAAAAAAATGCAGTGTGGCAACCCTCGCAGAGAAGTAAGTAAGCCATTACTAACGTGGCAATGTTAATAGGTATAACAACGGTAGGCGGATATTACACGGCGGAAAAAGTACCATATAGTGCGAGTCGGAATAGCTTGCTACTAAGAAGCCTGAAGAAACATGTGGATATATGTATTTTAGGTCACTATATTTACCGCTTTTTACCGACATCTACAAATACCTATTTGAGATTCAATATCGTATTATGCATAGACTAGCAAAAAAAAAGCAAGTATAACTTGTATTATAGCATACGATATTTTGGGTGAATTATCTAATAGAATAATCAAAAATGTTTTCCATTCATCGGTCAATTGGTCGTCTTGCGCGAAACATAATATGTATTTCCTTCGTTCTTTAAGGGATAAGGAACCCTAGTTTTATTTTACACTCTCTCATAGTTTCCATTTAACATTATTATGCATTAAGAAGGCGTTAATAGCACCACCAACGGTTTTTCTTCAAGGAGATTTTCGCCCACGTGATCTTACTTTGTTCTTAGATTTTCAGTGGGTAGAACAGAAATGTATACTATCGCACAAGTAATAGCAACAAGCTTTCGTTATCAAAGAACGCTCAATAAACCACCTTTTTAGCTCTTTTGTAGTGTGGACTATACAATTCATAGCCAATAAGAAAACTTTAACATCTAAATATTTAAAACTCAAAGGTGACTGACTGGCTGACTGACTGACTTACTGACTGACCGATATTGTAATCTATTAACGCACAGCCCAAATCACTGTCACAATGCCGATTACCATTTATTTGTAAATTCCACCCCTAAGGGGATAATAAAAGCCAAACGGACGAAGTCGCGGACGGACGCTAGTTTCATTTATAAATCTATGTTTCTGATACTACAATTTAAACCTGTAAAAACCTAGTTAAGGGATTGATATATCACCTTTCCATCTACAGTAGTAACTCAAACTCAAACTCAAAATATACTTTATTCATGTAGGCCTCTGCAAGGCACTTATAAATCGTCATACATTTTTAGCACAAAGGAATGACTCGACCACCGACTTCATAAAGCAGTCATCTACCGAGAAGAAGCGGCAAGAAACTCGATAGTTGCTCTTTTCAATCGCCAAATAATTACAATAGTTTGTCCATACCATAAGTTAACATACTTGTACAAGGTCATACAGTTACGTCTTTCAAGTATATAATTAAAAATATATTTATCATGAATAGATTGAGTCCCAGTCGACCAGTCTCCAAAGGCGGCACCTGTTCACAAGTATGACGTATGTGTCAGCCATCATCTCACTCAACCATTTTAGAGGGAATGAAATGACCCGCCACATAGCGCCACCACCCCAGAGACATTACAGTGAGCATGACTACTAGGACCCAGGCCATCCAACCATCAAATGGAATAACAAAATTTAAAGTAAAACTACACTATATGACCCAGTCTAGGTACATACTCTTTATAAAATTTATACATATAAACAAACAGAACAATATTTTACTTTAACATACAAACTTGCCTAATAAATAATAAAATAATTTGGAACAATACTATTCTACATTAGTTACATGTCCACATTGCATAAATAATAATAAATAAAATAATATAAGCGTGAGAAGATATGGCAAGAAAACTAGCACATCAGTAGCTACAGCCCTCCATCGTTCAGGTAGTCTTCAACTCTATAATACCCTTTTTTCATTAAACTAGATTTAATATAAGACTTAAACTGATGTAAGGGTAGGTTAACAATATCTAGAGGTAATTTATTAAATAATTTAATGCTTAATCCAATGAAGGAATTTCCAATCTTTTGAAGTCTAATGTTTGGGATAGCAAGCTTATGCCTATTTCTTGTATTAAATCTATGACAATCCGACTTTTTTGAGAACTGTTCGAGATTTTTCCGAACATACATAACACAATCAAGAATGAATTGTGATGGTACAGTTAAAATATTTATGTCTTTAAATACTTCCCTTAAAGAGTCGCGAGTTTTGAGACCATAAATAGCACGGATAGCTCTTTTCTGCAGTATAAATATATTGTTGATGTCAGAAGCCGAGCCCCACAAAAGCATCCCATAGGACATGATACTGTGGAAGTAACTAAAGTAAACTAACCTAGCTGTTTCCACATCAGTCAGATTTCTAATTTTTCTCACTGCATACGCAGCTGAACTAAGTCTACCCGTTAAAGCAGTGAGATGAGGGCCCCACTGCAATTTAGAATCAAGTGTTATTCCCAGAAACACTGTCGAGTTGACAATTTCAACAGCTTCCCCATTAATGGCAATATTGGGAATAACGTTTCGAACATTAGGCATTGTAAATTGAACACATTTCGTTTTCTTGGTATTCAATGACAAATTATTAACAGTAAACCATTGTAAAATATGCGAGACCGAATTACTCACATCGTCAAATACATTTTTATGTCTGTCAACTTTGAATATAAGAGAAGTGTCATCAGCGAATAAAACAGTTTCGCAAAGGCTTTCTGTGAAATATGGAAGGTCATTAATATAAATTAGAAAAAGCAAAGGCCCTAATATCGAGCCTTGGGGGACCCCCATTATTAGAGGAGCTCCTGTTGAGTCTACCTCATTTATATTGACTCTTTGAATTCTGTTAGATAGATATGACTGTATAAGATTCAGCGAGTTGATAGTGATTCCATAATGCCGCAACTTCATCAACAATGTCTGATGATCAACGCAATCGAATGCTTTCGATAAATCGCAAAAAATACCTATAGCATCTTGCTTATTTTCCCAAGCGTTAAAAATGTGTTTAATGAGTGCTACTCCCGCATCGGTGGTGGATTTACCCTTAGTGAACCCATACTGATTAACATGTAATAGCTTGTTGAACTTGAAATGAAGTAACAGCTGATTGAATATAATTTTTTCAAATATTTTACTTAGTGTGGGTAAAATTGAAATTGGTCTGAAATTGGATGGGTCACTTTTTTCTCCTGATTTAAATAATGGTATTATTTTACTATGTTTCATTAAATTTGGAAATTGCCCATGATCAACACATTGATTAAATATAACGGCTAAATAGGGCGCCATGGAGTGAATAATATTTTTTATGATATCCATGGAAATTCCCCATAAGTCTTCAGTTTTTTTCATGTTTAGATCTTTGAAAGTTTTATAAATGGTGTCAGGGTTAATATGTGTAAAACTAAAGGTGGTTGAGCACTCATCCACACTAGATTTGAGAAGGGATTGAGCAAGATGTGGGCTAGATTTTAATTTACTAGTAGTCATGACTGGTATCTCAGAGAAGAAAGATTCAAATGCATTGGCCACATCAACATCAGAATCGTGGCTAATACCTCCTATATTTAAAGAGAACTTGCTGTCTCGTGTTTTATTTTTACAAGTCTCTTTGTTAATTATTTTCCAAGTAGCTTTACTTTTATTATTGGCATTCTTTATTTTATCTTTGATTTGATTAGATTTAGCTATTGCGCAAACTTTTTTAAACAATTTGGAATATTCTTTTACGTATTCTGCAATAGCAGGGTCATTTGAATTTGCTTTTAAATCGTATAGTTCAAATAACCTCCTTCTACTTCTATAAATGCCAGGAGTAGCCCAGTCACTAAATTTAGCTTTATTTCTATTGACTGTAATAGTTTTTTTAGTAAAGATGCTGGTGAACTCTTTTTCTACAATGTTAAATAGGTTTTCGTATAATTCGTGTCCATTTTTATTAACGTCTAACTGTATCCTGGACAATTTACTGTCAACACGTTCTTTAAATTGTTGTCTACGGTTGGCAGTAACAGGCCTACAAACAATCGTCGATGGAGGAAGGGCAAAACGGTACTCAAATAAGGCCAACTGGCCGCTGTGGTCTGAATTAATAAAATTAATGATACGTTTTTCTAAAATATTTTCATTACAAAAAAAAGTAGGTACTACACTTACGCAATCAATATCTAAGCCAATAAATAACAGTTTATCCGCAACATAGCAACAAGCTTTTAAATATTTATACGTCAACTTTGCCACACACCAAGTGGCAATTTACCGGCATACAAGTATGCGTATTATCGTAACGCCGTACGTGCTATGTGGGTCGGCGCAAATCGACTGTGTGATTGTATGGGCTTATCTATGCCGCTTTCAGTTGATGTATGACATGGTTTGACGTATTAGGCTGCCAAAACTATATGGCTGAAATATGTGGTACGTTATGATTATAAACTAGCGGCCGCCCGCGACTCCGTCCGCGTGGATTTCGGTTCCTGCACACATAATGTTATAATGTAGATTCAAGCCTTCCTCGAGAAATGGACTTTCCCAAACAGGACTTTTAAATTTTCTATTCGTATCGGTAGTTTATAAGATGAGCGCGTTCAAGCAAAGAAACTATTAAGCTATATTATAATAGTCTAGATGTGTGGATGTGAAGGCTATGAAAAATAATCACATTATGCTCTAAGTTACTCGGAAGTATCAGACGTCGGATTAAAACTGAAAAGTAATATATTTTTTTTATCTCATTAATTAAATCTGTAAAAATATTGTTTGTGATTTTAGTAACTTTTGAAATAGCAACTAAGTGTCGAACACACTAGACCGAAAATAAGCGAATGAAGATCGGCGGCAATGCATTTTCTTTTCAAAATTACGCGACATTTCAGCAACTCGTGTAATCTTTTAATTTAAGTTTAAATCAAACATTGAAAAGATATTGAAACACCGCCACGTTCGACAGCTCCAATGGTCAGACTTTACTTAGCACTCTGTTCCAAGTCCAGAAAAGTTATAATTGCTAAACTTCATCTTACACTACACTGGCACATGCACAAACAAATTATCTTTAGAACCTTATCTGTATCGAGTTAAGGTTCAAAATGACAGTTTGAGCAGGATTATGTTTCAGCATAATTACAGGCATGCACCTCAAGTTATTCTCGTGTTGTTAATTCAAAAGCGCAAGTTTTTAACTAATGCGTCTAAACTTTCATAGACTGAGGACAGGCTACGTGCCCAAACTAATTATGTAATACTAGTTTTACCCACGGCTGTGCTCGCGTTACCAAAATTCCTGTTTTATCCCACGGGCGCATTTAATCAGGGTAAAAAGTCATACCCTGCCTGTTTACCAAATTTCATTACAATCCCTTCAGTAGTTTCAGCTTGTTTAGTGGGAAAAAACCCTCTTTTACCATATAGAAGCTTAAAATATAAAATGTAGTAAGCAACAAGTAAAATACGATATTAAAATAAACAATAAGTATGAATAAAAACACCAGTGGTACGAGTATACGAAAATGCAACATGAACACAAAAAAATACAATTAGACTAAAGATATAAATAAACCTCTGACATAATTAACCTTATGAGTCACTCGGGCATCAAACACGCATTAAAACTAAACGATTTACTTTACGGAAGCCGGAAGCGCCGCCATATTGGACGCCATGTTGGACGCCGGTCAAGGACGGCGCGTGCGCAGATGTCAAACCGATCAGGGATGGTGGACCACTCCATGCTAATAGATAATGCGGGTAATCTTAGTGGGATATCTTTAATTGACGTCTTCTTTGTGTTATACGTATTTCCTTGCTTAGTTTCAGATACAGAGAGCAATCTTCACGATCATCTCAAAAATTATAAAAGGGCCATCATTTTTGTGCAAGCATAGATGCACTTTCAATTTTCATTGGGAGTACATCCATCTGAGTTTGTTTCTCACTGAGCCATTTAATATGGTTCAGTGAAAGAGAAATCAATATGACACGACTGTATCAGGTCCGACCATAAAAGTGAGTCCGAGATGTCAGTGTTTAATTTTACTTTCAGAAAAAAAAAACTTTTCTATTGCGGAAACCAAATCCACGCTGACGGAGTCGCAGGCGGCCTCTAGTCATATTGTCATCTAAGGACAAGAAAGCCGATTTCAATAAGCCCTTAAACTATTTCAGTGTGATTCCTTATTCCTAATTGTTGTTAGAGCAGCAAAGTAGGCTAGTATTTAGAGCTCAGTCGATTCGTTCCATTAAGCCGTGCGTCTTTCCACTGGGCACTTAATTTTTATTATCTTGCCACCCGCGGCGTGAGCTAATAGCGTTATAAATGACCTGGCTGATTGGCCACTGATCACTAAGGCGTCATTGCTAGTGATGTTATGCCTTGATAGTGATGTGAAACATCACAGGAGATATAAAAGGATCGAGGCTTTAAGAGATGGGAGCAGCACATTATTGAATAGCACAATTCCTAAGGGGTGCAAATCTTAAAATTAAAATTTGTATTATCAAATGGATTTACAACCGTTTTCTTTTGCTATTAGCTACATACTAGCAGCCGCCCGCAACTTCGTCCCCGTGGATTTCGGTTTCCGCAGCCTTCCTCGATAAATGGACAATCCAACACAAAAAATTCGGACCAGTACTTACTGAGATTAGCGCTTTCAAACAAACGAACTCATCAGCTTTATTATATAAGTATAGATTATGTAGCACTAAGAAATCAAAGCATAGTTAAAAAGAACTAAGTTCTTGGGGATTTAAGGCCTCTGTGAGCTAGGTGGATTTGATTAAGTGCAAGCCCTACAAACTAACAATTCATACATATTTATCTTTCTTTATCTAAGGGCTTAACCTAAAAACAAAGGTATTATTAAGTCAAGTATGTTATCAAAACAAAATTTATAGCACACACATAACGATGTTAATCCCACGTCCTTGATCCAATAACTTAACACGGTTCTCTTTGATCGATATGGTAATTTGTCAAGTATTTTAATTTCGTTTTACTATATACCTCGTATCATATCACACACGCAAGGTTCAGTGTAACCTTTCAACAACCACTGGTCGGTCAGACCCTTTTATTATTTGTTTGAACTCGATCCAGCGTAATGGTTGTTACATTATAACATGTTGTTTTGTCTGTAATAAAAAAAGCGTCTTTTAATTTGTGTTGCACTGTTTTTTTTTGTATTTTACTTATTATGTTGGAAAATATTTCAATGAAAAGTAATGCCGAAACATGATGGTTGAAATTTATCAGAAGGGATTTACTTAAAGAAAGCCCTTTTTCTTACCAAAAAGATATTATTTGTTATATGATGACGTAATTTACGATACATTAAAATTACGTTACATCATAACTACTAGCTAGAATTCACGATTTGAGCCTTTATTCTATCTAACAACGGCAATTTGTAATTTCAAGATATAATTTCCTTACATCATAAAATTCTAATTTCACGATTTAATTTAATTAATTAATGTAACTGCCTGCATTATACCTTATTTTTTATAAGCATTCACGGGCTTTATTATAAATAATAGGCGTATAATTCAATTTGAAGTCATTCTAGTAAAAGTTTTTAAAAAATGGTCTAAGAGACCGACACGTAGAAGCATGAAGGTTAATTGAACAGCTTATTTAAATATTCAATTAAGTTAAATGGCAATGCGTTAAAGAATGAGTGCTCCAATTACATTCGATCGATTTCGAATATAAGATCAATATTTAAGAAAAATAATTACCACATAAAGCAGTCTATCTTATGATAACGTAGGTAATAAAATGTTATAGCACCGGTCAAGAGTGGAAAATTATTTATGGGCCAACTGGCTTTATGCAGGCTGTGATAATAAATCTGTTTGATTATACATAATTTTGCATGTATTTTTAGGGATTTTTTTGATAAGATACATATATTTTACAGAGTTTTTGGTTGGGGCTTTATGGCACTACGTGAACAAGGAAGTCTTATATTTGTTTTGTAATTTCTTCACAATATGCAACATTGTTAAGAACTCAGGTTGTATTTAAAAAAAACATAAAACATTTGGGAAAAAGTATTTCTGAAAGGTAATTTCAATCTCCATCATCAGTACGGAGATAGCAAAAAAACTTTCGTAATCAAATGTGATAGTGGTAATCCTATAACAGATATTCAAACTGGTTTCTACGCAGCTTTATTATGCAGTAACCTAAGCAGACGTTACGTCTCAGAGTGCATCCGCTGTCACTTTATTGCATTCTTATACTTGAATATGCGTTTTTATTCGCACTTACGTCTATTTTCGTGCACTCGAGATTCATTTCAAAAATGCTATTAAGATTCTCTGTTACACCAGGATAAAACTTCATAACCCAAGTTAAGTCGAATACTTAATCAATTAGGAAGACATTACCTTTGTAAATACTGTTTATGTTTAAAAAAGTTATTTAAGCTTCTGAGATTACGAACTCACTAGCTTTCATAGCTCTTTACGGATCAAGCCATTTGTCAAAAGAAAGTCTGCATCATTGAAGAAATGACGCTAGTAGTACGGTTAACAAACAACAGATATATGAATTCCTCAGGTGGAATAATAAATAAGTGTTTCACTGTATTTTTTATGTTTAAACTAATTTTGTAAAAGTTTAAGTTAATCATACTTATTATCTACTGCATGGCGCACAAAAAATTATGACACAAAAGAAATATGTAGCACGGCGATGGGCTAAATATGGAGAAACTTTCTTTCTTTTGTTTTTCGTAGCGAAGCGAATATGCCTGCCACTTTAAAAAGGATTAAACGTTCCACAAAAAGCCTTAACAAATAAAGATTTCAATTCGCAATCAATGGAACAAGATAGCTAGTTCATTAGGAGTGATATCGTCGAAACCTTGATACTCGACGCGCTTCCTAAAGCGAAAGGTTCGGATCTGCGCGCGTCGCCGAAGCAAGGACATTGGTGCAGGAAGAGGAGATTCATGCACTTCCTTGCTCAGACTAATGTCGGTCTGGGTTCTATATTGTTGTTTAAGAATCAACTAGTGCAAATTCTGGGAGCGAATAGTTTCGCCTCCTCCTTCCGTATGCGAACCGGCAAAGAATGGAATTCCTTCTGTTTTTCCTGAAAATTATGATCTTGGCGTCATTTGGGCCAGAGTTAATGGAGCATACCTACTTATGAATGGCAATTAACCTACTGCTCCACCTTCGACCGCATCATCACTTCCATTTAGGTAAGATCGCGGTAAAATAACCACTTATAACTTAACTAGCGGCCGCCCGCGACTCCGTCCGCGTGGATTTCGATTTCCGATAGCCTAAAGCCTTCCTCGTCAAATGGACTATCAAACACAAAAAGAATTTTTCAAATCGGACCAGTAGTTCCTGAGATTAGCGCGTTCAAACAAACAAACATACAAACAAACAAACAAACATACAAACAAACTCTTCAGCTTTATATATTATATAGTATATAGTATAGATAAAAAAAATGTATCCCCCCTTACAGCCATCAGTTATGAAGACAGGACGTTTATACATTACGGGAAACTAAAAATCTCCAAAAAAATATTCAAAAACATTCGGGAAAACTAACACAAAATGTGCTCGAGCCGTTAAACAAACCTCCGCAAGATCACGTCCCGGTACTTGAAACCCAAAACCAAAAGAACCTAGACAGTAGAATCTATACTTCAACATCCACGTCCCCACAATAAAACCCATAGACGAGAAACTAGACTAGAGAACCAATACTTCATCATGATCATCATCATCTTTACCTTGCATATTCCAGTGTTGTCGTTCAGTTGATTATTTCCAGCTTACCTGTAAAAAACAAATAAATATCAGTCTTCTGTACAAAACAACCCATAACTATTAAACCACTAAAATAACGCTCCCTTCATAAATATACTCATAACGTTTTACAAACAATCACTCTCAATTTTCCTTCAAACGCAAAAGGTTAACAAAACAACCATTAATTTTCCCCACCCAAAACTTTTCTTCGGGTGAAAAATTTCCGCTTCACGCGTTCAATGTTCACAATTCACAGCTCAATTTTCGTATAATTTGTATCGAATAAAGTTTATATAGTCCAATCTGGATAGAGATGAATGCCAGTCGCCGAGGATCGGGCTTAATGGAGAGCTCTTGGAGAGGCCTATGTCCAGCAATGGACTGCGATAGGCTGATGATGATGATGATAGATCTATCTGTGTACAGAGTACATCTGACTAAGTAGTCAGCTTACATGCTTCATGCTTGGAATTGATTTTTATTTAAAATAAAAATAATATCTAACGTTGATTTCCAGCGAAACTCGAATCAACATCTATCGCACTTAGGGCGGTTCAACCACCATTATGCATTACTAGCGGCCGCCCGTGAATTCGTCTCCGTGGATTGTGGTTTCCACACACATAGTGTTATACTATAGCTTAAAGCCTTTCTCGACAAGTTAACTATCTATCCAACACAAAAAGATTATTTTAATTCGAACCAGTATGTCCTGGGGTAAGCACGTTAAAAAAAAACAAATAAACTCTTCAACTTTATTATCTTAGTATTGATAAGTTTTGATGATGGATTTTTATTTTTAATTTAAATACACATAATAATTACCAAACACGTATATTATGTATTTAACGAAACATCAATTAATTTCCCTAGCCAAAACTTTCCATGGATGAAACATTTCCGCTTCACAGCTCAATTTTCGTATAATTTGTATCGAGGTCGAATACAGACTTATCTGCGTAGCGTCCATCCGACTAGACGCCTAACCCGCCTCCATTGTCGGGTTATTAAGGCCCACACAACCCTATTATTACGCGTTAAGGTCTTAAATCAAATGTCAGGGAGATGACAGGGTGTAAAGCAGTGTAATTTTTGCGAGACGAGCAGTGGCGTAGCTACTAAGGGACTAGGCGGGGCCCCGGGGCCCTCAAGAGCAGGGGGCCCCGAATCCTTTCCAGAAATCTGGAATAAAGTGTAAATATCTCCATTTTCAAAATAAATCGGACAGGTTGTAACCCCACGTGACAACTCAATTTTGACAAATTACAAAAACATAACAGTGGGGCCCCCGGTTTTAATTTGCCCCAGGGCCCTTGGTTACCTAGCTACGCCACTGCAAACGAGAAAATGTTGCGATATCTTTGCTTAACATAACGTAATTAGTGTAGGTGTTATTGATGCATACTTTCATTCGCTTAGCCAATAAGGAAAGCCATTTCTATGAAATAATAATTACCGCGCTCTTTTTTCCGAAATAAAGAAAAGCTTAGGTAGTTATTACACATTTCTATTCCACGGCGGCAGTGGTGCGGTGTAGATAAATTGTTACTATGATGAACAAACATAGGTATCTGTGTCCGAGTCATTCATGGATTGTAAGTACCTAAGTAGCAAAGAAATTAATTGACTAACTTAATTTTTTCACAACTTTAAATAAAATACCTAAAACAGTGAAAAATCGCGATAACATCAAACAAACTTTGAACAACGAAAGTCAACGCTTCGATTCGATTCCTTTTCAGCAATCGTGATTGCGGAATGGTACGTTTAATATATGCAGTTACATTTTTAAAACAGAGCATTCGAGTGCGAATCGAATCCCGAGACAACATGTTTTTTTTTCTTTTTTACTTATTCTATACTTAGCAGAGTTATTATTTTAAATTTAGTCTAATCGATCTGTCTATTCCCAGCCTGTTGCTCGTCTCGACAGCTCTGTCGGCAGTCGGCGCCGCGGCGTCGGCACGCGCCGCTGTCACTAACCGACCAGACGGTCTAGATCGGAGAACCTTGCGAATTAACTGGGACGTCTCCTACTGATAGATGTGTATGTGGAGTGGTTAGGGGGTGTGATGTCGAAGCAGGGAGTAGCGGGTTTGAATCCCAGTAGGAGCAACTATTAATTGTGTGTGACGTGATTACTGATGAACATCGGAACTTTTTTTTTATTACTATGTAATGTGCTAGTGTAAGCGCGCAATCTAGTCTCTATAGTAACAAAGATAAGCTCTATGATAGAACGAGCTAACCTCTTTGTTGGGTCAGAAGAACTTGGTTAACTTGGAAGTTAATGCACACAGCATTACTCTGTTTGGCTGTTCGTGACGTGATACGGAAGCAAATGAACAAGCTGGTCACCTGATGGTAAGTGCTCACCGCTGCCCATGGACATCAACAACCGTATAAGGGTCGCAGATGCGTTGCCAGCCTTTAAAAACCCCATACCCTCCCCAACTGAGCTCTGGCGACTTTACTCACCAGCACAAACAGCACAGCAGTTACGAAGTGTTACTTCACTGGGGTCTTCTGTAGCTGGGCGCTAATGCGTTTACCAGAAAGAAAGAAAGATAAGAATAAAGATACAAACATTAGATAGGTTGTTTCACTCTTCAATAATGCTCCAAATAACATCAAATTCACAACTTATCATTAAATAACAGCGTGACGTCAAGAGATGACGTCATGGCACCCTCGAAAGATGATTGCCGCGCCCACGCAGCCTCCGAAACGCGACCCCAATTACATTGATAACGACTGTTACACGAGTCAATGGGCTCGACATATGTGACCGAATTGAAATACATGACGTATTTTTTACCAGCGGTAAATGCGCTAGGTCTGGTATTTTTAAGAGATCGTGACCAAAACCTAGGGCTGCGTGTGTGAATCTCGCTTGGGACAAATGTTTGTTTGTGTGATGAACATCTAAGTGTAGATATGGTCTCGCAATGGTTTAACAAAAATACAACATTTAATAAAGTTAACTTTTACATGCACCCGTTTACAGAGAATGAAAACATGCAGTTGTGCACAACCGTTTTTGTGGTTTTTCCAGCCAGAGTGCTGTATGAAAAAGCATTGTGTTAGTTTAATTTCACAAAAGTTGGTTTTAGACTCTCTTGTTACATTTTTACCGCACGCTATACGTATTGCAATGTTGATATGAACATTCTCATTCGCTTTATGAATATGCATTTAATTTTATGTTCTAAATGGGCACACGCGTTGGTTTTGTTACGTACGAGTATAATGGGGAACAAAATGTTTTTGACTCATGAAATGAGACTCGCTAAAGAATTGCTTCATAATAGAAATAATGTTTGTTACTGCATTAAAAGGTTCTTATTATTCGAAAACAATAATGTAGTATTATAAATCATTATCAGTATGTTGCATTAATACATTGCTAAATGTAGGCTGTCTCCAGGTGAAAGGTTATGCCCATAGTAACGCTGGGTAGGCGATTTGACATATTTTTTTCATATATGCGCGGTATATTGGCTCTACCTGATGTTAAGCAAAAGAGGAGCCCTAATTGCCAGGACAGCGGATAAGATACCAAAGTGGTACCTATCCTATCCGCTGACATCACCATACCGGCCCTCGAAATACTTCTTCACGCTTCTCTTGAAGGAACCAAGGTTATATGATGGTGGAAAAACGCATACTGGTAACGCATTCTACAGCTTAAGAGTTCGGCAAAAAAATTAATTGCATTACTTCTGGGTATTTCGGTAATTTGTACCTATTTAGGCCGTTCTATTTTAGTCTTTCAATCAAAAGGCTGGAATTCTAGTGACACGTCGTTGTCACGTGATAAAACACATGCCCACTTCTCAGGGAAAATGTCACGTGGTCTTAAGACGTGATATATTATTATTTGTATGAAATACATTTCCTAGCTAATTCTAGGGACATGAAAATGGATACGATACGTTACAATTTATCTTGATAAAAGTACAGAATTAGCCCGTCCGAAATAGGCTGTCATACATGGATGAAATGTTTTTTCGTCTATTTTCTCTGGTCGTAATTATTGTTTGTTCCATCGCGCATCTGAAGAATAAAATTATCATAGTTAGTTTGTGTTTGTAATACTTTTGTTACATACAAGTCATTAAAATATTGATTTTTTTATCAAAATATTAATAAGTATCCTAAATATTACATATACATATGTAATATTGGGGAGACCGGGGCCGGTAGTGACATTTTTTTTTCAAACTGTCATATTTTTTCGTATGTTTGATTGATTTACCTGAGTCTAGGCTTGTTTGATAAAGAAACTATCTAGGATCTTTATTTAAAATAAATGTTATGTTGTGGACTAATAGTTAAGACATAAATGTGTGATTTGTGGAAAAAAACCTGTGTAACATTGATATGTATGCGAAGATACTGATAGTTGTACTTATAGTTATAAGTCCATTGTTTAAAACGCGCTGCGCCGCACACAGTTCTGTCAGTTACCAATAAACCGCTAAACTAACCGGGTGTTTTACTCTCCGACATCTCATTGGCGACGAGGATGGGATTCGAACCCACGCGTGCAAAGCACATTGGATTAGCAATTTATTAAATTAGCAATTTTTTAACTCAAAATATTAATACAATTAGAACAAATGGTGATGTCATGGGTTTACTACAGAAATACTCTGAATTATGGCGGGACGAACTGGGAACATTTAATAAATTTAAAGTAAATTTGACGCTAAAACCTAATAGTGTACCAAAGTTTTTTAAACCTCGTCCAGTTCCATTTGCGCTGAAGGAAAAAGTAGAAAAGGAGTTAGATCGTTTGGTATCCATGGGGATATTGGTGCCAGTCAATCATTCTGAATATGCGACACCCATTGTTCCCGTTTTAAAGGAAGGGGGCAAAGTTAAAATAGCAGGCGATTTTTCTGTCACTTTAAATAAAGACTTAGTAATAGATCAATACCCAATGCCGCGAATTGAGGAGGTTTTTGCGAAATTAGGGGGTGGTGAAAACTACAGTAAAATCGATTTAAAAAACGCGTATAATCAATTTTTATTAAGTGAAGAATCGCAAAAACTCACTACAATAAATACACATAAAGGATTGTTTATGTACCTCCGTCTATTGTATGGACTTTCTAACGCTCCAGCTATTTTCCAAAAAGCAATGGAAACCCTACTAGCGGGTATTGAGGGGGTTAGTATCTGGTTGGATGACATCTGCGTCACGGGGCCAAACCGGGCCATCCATATGTCACGCTTGGAATTAGTCTTAAAGCGTCTCAGCGACGCGGGGTTGCGCCTACAAAAAGAAAAGTGCGCCTTCTTTCAAGACAGTGTCACATACCTGGGTTACGTCATAAGTAAGAAAGGGTTGAAAACGTGCCCATATAAAGTACAAGCTATATTAGACGCTCCAGATCCAACTAACGTAACGGAGGTGAAACGATTCCTGGGGATGGTCAATTATTATAGAATGTTTATAAAAAACGCATCCGCAATACTGAGTCCTTTAAATGAGTTATTGTGTAGCGGCGTCGAGTGGCAGTGGGGCGAACCGCAGGTCGCGGCAGTAAGGGCTGTCCGCCGCGAGCTGGCCTCCGAGCGCGTGCTCGCGCACTTCGACCCGGCCGCGCGCCTGGTGCTGGCGGTGGACGCGGGGCCGGCGGGCCTCGGGGCCGTGTTGGCGCACCAGGACGCTGATGGAGTCGAACGACCGCTCGCCTACGCATCGCGGTCGCTCTCGGCTAGTGAAAAAAATTACAGCCAAATTCAAAAAGAAGCTACCGCGATAATATTTGGTGTTAAAAAATTTCATCAATACCTGTACGGAAGAAACGATCCGTTCATCCTAAAAACTGATCATAGGCCGCTTGTGTCGATATTTAACAGTAATACAGGTATTTCAATAACATCATCTTTGCAATTACAACGTTATGCAATTATATTATCCGCTTATAACTATGTAGTTCAGTATACGTCGGGAAAGAACAATGTGGCTGCAGATTATTTTTCTCGAGCTCCGTTAAAAAACAGTGTAGGCGAATTGGAATCGGAATATGATGCTTATGCTGCATTAAAGTTTCTTAGTTCTATGTCGCCGGCGGTCTCCCATAATGATATTCGACACGCCACAAGCCAAGATAAGACGTTACAAACGGTAATTAAATATATGAACCAGGGCTGGCCCAAAAAAATAAAATGCAGCTCTGTTTTGCCTTATTTTAAACATAAAACTGACTTACAATTGGAAAAGGGTTGTGTGCTAAAGGGCCACAAAGTTATCATTCCAAGTATACTAAGGTCGCGATTGCTTGATGAGCTCCACAAATCACATCAAGGTATCGTTAAAACTAAGAGTAACGCACGTAGTAGGATGTGGTGGCCGGGCATTGATGCGGACATCGAGCGGCGCGTGAGTGCGTGTGCGACCTGCGTGAGTGTGCGGGACGCGCCCGCGCGCGCGCCCCCCGCCCCGTGGCCTACGCCGAAAGCCCCATGGCAACGTCTGCACATCGATTATATGAATATAGAACAACGGGACTATTTAATATTAGTTGACGCATACAGTAAATGGATCGAGTGTTTATTCATGCCGAATGGAACTGCGACACATACTCTTATAACACAATTAAAGCGTTTGTTTGCGGTGTTCGGTATCCCAAATGTTATTGTTTCGGATAACGACGTGAAGATATGTTCTGCTGAGTTCAAAGATTTTTGTTTGGCTAACGGAATTAAACACATGACATCACCTATCTATCACCCTATAAGTAACGGACAAGCGGAAAATTCCGTTAAAAATTGTAAAAAAATGCTAAAATGTATTTTAAGTGATAGCTCAATTCAAAAAAGTGAAATTAATGATAAACTGTTAGATTATCTGTTCGATTATAGAAATACCGTACATTGTACCACCGGGGAATGTCCAGCGAAACTAATGTTTGGTCGCAATTTAAGGACCCGTTTAGACTTAATATTCCCATGCAAAAACGACACTACTTCGACACTGTCGAATGATCATAGTAGTAAAAGTTTTGAAATTGGTAATCATGTATGGGTACGGTGGTACAGTGCACGAAAAGAAACCTGGGTACACGGTAAGGTAGTTTCTATAATTGGTAAAAGAATGTTTAAAATATACGTCTTTGATCACGACATTGAATGTATACGCCACATTGATCAATTAAAGAAATATGTTAGGGGAAATAGTACTAATGAAAAGAACAGGACACCTGGGAGCTCGACTGCCTTTTCCTGTCCTCTCCCCGCACCAAGCATATCACACGAACCACCTCCACATTCGATGGCTTTAAGTGAAAGGGAAGAGGGGGAAGAGAACAGTTGCGAGGCCTCAGAAGAAACTCAACCAGTGGCTGGAGTGGCTCAGCCAGATATTGTACCAAGTGCCAGCCCAGAAGTGTCGAGTTCGCCTTGGTCTAGTAGACTCCGCCCTAGACAGCCTAGAAAATAAGTTGTCTTAACTAATTATGTTTTCTATTTGTTACCAGGTCTCATTACTAGAGGTGGAGGGATGATATGTATGCGAAGATACTGATAGTTGTACTTATAGTTATAAGTCCATTGTTTAAAACGCGCTGCGCCGCACACAGTTCTGTCAGTTACCAATAAACCGCTAAACTAACCGGGTGTTTTACTCTCCGACATCTCAAACATTCAACCCCGTACCCGGGGCAGATTGTTACACTACATGGGGCAAGTTGTTACAATTGAAAACAAACATATTATATAATCTTTTACTAGAAATAATTTATCAAAAATATTTACTTTTCTTAATTTAAATAACATAACATATAAAAGCAGTCCTGCCTGCCTCATACCAAGGAAAACATAATAATGGATCAAAATGAAACCAAATTACAAATTTAATATTAGGTCTTCTACTGCCCAAAAACAAAATCCAGATAATTTCTCAATTTATAAATAGACTAGCGGGCGCCCGCGACTCCGTCCGCGTGGATTTCGGTTTCATACAAAATTTCATCCCCTATTTTATCCCTATGTTAGTCAGTCAGTCAGTCACCTTTGAGTTTTATACATATGTAAGATAGATAGATTATACGTATAGCTCTGCATTAATTAAAACTATTCTATTAGTATGTTATATACTAATAGTATGTATTTTAATGTAATGTAGGATCTTCCTGTAGGATTGAATTTATTTACCTTTTTCTTGTTCTGTCTCAGTGCTTAAGCATTTTTATCATGCGTTTCTGTTAAAACAACTGTCACAACCTGCCCCGAGCAAATGTAACTTTTTGCCCCAACCCCAAATCTAAGCATTCAAGGTTATGTAGTGAAAACATTAATAATTTTATCTGTAAAACCGAATATTCATTGCAAAGCGAAACCATTAGGTAAAACATAGCAGAAGATGGGCATCTCTGACATTATGAAACATAGCTTGTAAACCAATATTACTAAAAGAGTAAAATTTTACTAAACTGTAGTTTTAAGGGCGGCATGCGCAGGCTCCTCTCATAAAAACGCTGGCGACCCCGGCTCTCGCACCATGGTAGCCGGTGGTGGGGAGAGTATTTGGCTCTTTTTGACGTTAAAATTGCGCTCTCTGTTTCGCGGCCAATGTCTCTGTAACAACCTACCCGTGTCACATCCAGCCCCGGTCTCCCCTAGTTATAGTATGCACAACAAAACTACCAGTAACAAATAGAACATCACCATCTTTTGCAATATATTTGATTTCTTGTAAATGTTATTGTAAATCCAACTGGTTGGTATTGTTATAAAATAATGTCTTTACCAAACAACTGCCTCAGTTGTGCAAATGTTTGCCGCAATTTGCGCATGCTAGGTACATTTTAATTAATGGTGTTATTTTGTTAAATAGTACGAGTAATTTCTTTTAATTTATTTTACTTGCATGCCCAGCATAGTGAATATGGGCAAAGGGCAAATCTTCCTTCTAAGGAGGCCTTGGTCCGTCAGTGGACACAAATAGGCTGATGATGATAATAATTGATAGCGTCCACTTACTTTAAGGCTACATTATGTATGTTATAATAAGATAAAAACTTTTAAACGGACGGAAAGGAATTTTAACCTACATATTTACAGGATAACGCTATCTTTCAGCAGAATGACTTATGTATATCGCATAAGACGTCTAAAAGTTGTTTTATTTCATGAGTTACAGTCGCGTTAACCCAAAACAATATAAAAAAAAATGTCATATACAAAATTTTTGTGATATTGTAAAAACCAAACTACAAACGCACTTGAGTGATATTGTAAAAACCAAACTACTGCATCAAAAAGTTTCAATTTGTTTCCCGTTTCGTTGTAGAGTGGAGTGGTGCAATTGGTCCACAATAGCGTTGGTTAGCGCAATCAACCGCGGGCAAACATCGCAGGGTGATTGGAAACCCTCTGTTGACTTACATGAGCGGTAGGGGCGGTTTACAATGGAGGCATTATTTTATTTAAAAGTTATGTTTCTGCTGGTGAGTAAGGTCGCCGGGGCTCAGTTGGGGAGGGTATGGGGTCCTAAAGGTCGGTAATATGTAATTTATCACTACGCTTGTAAGATACGGATTAATTATTACTTACAAACCCGAGTAGACTACCGAAAAAAGTTTTAATCTATGACTAGCAGTCAAGATGACCTAACTACATCTTATTTTAAGCGCATGTTAGGTCCAAATATTAGGTTGAATGGCTCAATAGTGCATAGTGCCCATTGAGCCAGGAAGAAAGATTATATCCCAATTAAATGCTTCCATGGGAAAAACAATATCCGAGCGAACAAAGTTGCGGGCGGCCGCTAGTAACTATATATGTATATTCATCAATTAAATTATCATAAATTGTTGAGCAGAGACTCAATTCATCCTCCTGCCCTTATCCCAAACTAGGCGGGGTCGGCGCAACATGTCTTCTTCTTCCACTCACTCCTATCAACCGTCAACGCTACATTTACTCCTTTCACGTCCATATCATAGTTCACGCAATACATCCATCTCTTTTTCGGTCTTCCTCTGCTCGTCTCGAGACGAGACTCAATTACAAGAACGTTATCAATTTAATCGCGATCAGGAACAAATTCTGTTCTCTGTGCACGCATCCTAACAGGGTGCGCGGGTCTTGTTTGCAGGCTGTAATTTGAGAGCTTTAATGATCACAGCTCCATTGTGCTTCCTTCAACCTGACTGTTTTTATACTGTTGAAGTATCTGATCTATTCCGTATTTCTTTTCGGCGGAACTCTTTTAGTATAGTGACTCAAGTTATCTATAAACATTGATATTGAGAGTGTGAGCCATCCGTTCCCACAATAGTCCGGATAAGCTGTAGATAGATACCATCAGCCGACCAGCAAGCCCGTAAAAAACTTATGTTTGCCATCATAATCTTTTTTTTTACATACGAGTAAAAGTCATTTCTTATGTAACTGCTTATATATTTTTTTTATCTGGAAAACAGAAAATTCAAGCGCAAAATCTACAGTACACTTTGTTATCCTTTTCCTGTCTTAATCTATGAATAGGAGTGAGGGAACAAGGAGTGCACCAGTGATTTCGCATTTTGCTTTATAACACTTTAATGAGTATTAGTGTTAATAGACTTTACACTTTAATGAGTATTAGTGTTAGTAGACTTGTGTGAGGGTTCGGTTTGCAGGTTGCAATTCAAGAGCTCTAATGACTAAGTCTCCATTGTGCTACCTTCAACCTGGCTTTATTAAACTGTTGATGTAATGTAAGTACTTGTGTCTGAGACTTTGCAAAGGGATTTTTTGAGTTCGCCAAATAAGGTGTCTTTAACTATTTATCTTGTCATATGAGGAGTACAGTATATTGTACGAATCAAATAACCGACGATTGTAATCTTAAACTACTAAATAAAATTTTACACCAAAATACAAAAGTTAAACGAAACTTCTCAACATCGAATCGAACATCTTAACTGCTTATAGCAGCTTTAACATCAAATTGTCGAAAACCCAGGAATAGCTAACAGGATCCCTAAGTCACGATCAAAAATTCAAACCGCTACCGCCGAAGTTTTAAGCGAATAAACCGCTAATAAAGAATAACTAATGCTCGCGGGGATCGTATGTAGGTCAGATTCTTCAGGATAAGCTGACAGTTACGGCTAGCTGTCAGATTACACTGACAGATGGTGTCAATGTGCGCGGGCTTTTCCTCCATGTAAGCCGGGGGTTGTGTGGAAATGTTTCAATGCCGTTCGGGCGGCCTTTCCTTTTGCATGTTTTTTTCAAGGCATTATGTTACAGTATCCTGTGATTTATTTGCCATTTATTTATTAAATTTGTTATAGTTCAACCGTACCTTGGACTTCAAGGCAATGGCCGAGTTGCACCCGGGAGGAGCGCAAAGATGATGATGATGATGTTATGTACCAGAAAATAATAGCAATAATTATTATCACATTATTTTGGATCGGTTTAGGAAAATGACGTTTATTTTAATTCAAGCGAATGCTACTCAAAAGCTTTCAAAGATTTTAAACACTCAACTCACTTACTCACTTAAATGGAAGAGTGTTAAGATCTTGCCTCGGGTAGATAATATAATGACGATAATATAAATATAGATAATATAATGATGATAATGAAGTCCGCCTTTTGTACTAATTGTATTTTGTGCAATAAAGTTTGAATAAATAAATAAATTACAAATGAAGGAAGAGATTAGAAGTTCTTGGACAGTGGGATCTTCCACCCAAGCTACATATGACATAGCTAGCCTACGACAAAAAATAATATCCCGCAGAACAACGGTATCCCTTATTAAATAGAACAAATCATTATTTCTAACTTCTTCCTAGCAATGTATGTGGGATGAATCCAAGTTGTCGGCTTGGGACTGAACAAAGTTCGGTCTGCGTGTCGGCCAAACTTATAATTCCAATTTGCAACGTCGCCCGAACTGACGTTTTACCTAATCGCACCGGGCACGGGGGAAAAATATGCTGCGTCTCATCTCCGAATGTGTAATTACGTATGTCTCTATATTATGTTAGGAGTTCGATGGCGCAGCGGTTAGCTCGCTCGGCCTGCGATTGCTAAGTTAAGCAAGTTTCGCATAAGCCAGTCATCGGATGGGTGACCGAAAAAATTCATCTCGAGCTCCTCCGTGCTTCAGAAGGCACGTTAAGACGTTCGTCCTGCGACTGATGTCTCTACGGTAGTATCAGATTGCTGTCCCACAGAAGTTTGAGAGTGAAGGAATAGGGAGTGCACCTGTGCTTGCGCTCTCGCTTGTGCACTATAGAATATATCCTGCGTACCTGGCTGATCGTATGGTCGGCCGTCATGGTTTGATAGCGACCGGAGGGAGTACGTCTCTACTTTATATTCGTGTTCATATTATGTACATAATTTAGTAATTACTTAATCAGCTATCAAAGAGACGTTTATGCGTACTACGAGTAATGGCAGAGTTAACGTTTTCACTTGAACACAAGTTAAACATACATTTGTAGCTTCACAAATATTTCGACTTATTTTACCTTGTACAGTGGTCAGTGGAACTCAGTTTAAATAGCGGTTTGTGTTAATAATTTGATAGAAAATTCACACAAGTTTGTTTAAATCCATGTACCAGATACAGGATTTATCTAAGTTTGGTAGAACATTCTCAAATAAACAAATTTATCCTACTACACGTTCCACTTTACAAATCAATATTCCCTTAAAAAGCAAAAATAGCTGCCAAAAAGGTCAACTCCTGTTCCGTTGTAATACAAGAAATAAAACAAAAGTTAAGCATTTTATTTCAAAGTGGACCAGGGACGCCCTGGCACGCAACCGGACACCTTCAGAAGGTGTCTGGTTTCTGCGGAACACTCTTATTTCTTGATATTTCTCGCTGTGATATTACAGCATCGACTAGATACACGTGCCCTTGTTATGAGATTAAACTTATTATATCATACATATGTAATATGATTGATTCACACTATTTTATAACACCTCGTTATTTTAGTTGTTTAAGTAATGGTAGAAATACAGCTGTTTTATAACTGTTAGCCAGCACTGTATTGCATTTCTTTCCACGAATGTCATAAGAAGAGACTTAGGCACTTACTGGTTGCTAGGAGTTTTTCTAACAGTTTTAGATTTACTTACGTTTTAAAGCCTTCCTAACATACTTAAAAGATATTATAACCTTTTTAATGTCTAAACATGACTCAACAACGGATGTAATCCAATTCATTCATAATTAGTTCTTTTTTATTGACTAAACGAGTCTTAGCCATGGCTGTTAAGTCATAATTACCAATTAGTCTTCTTTTAACATCAAAAGCTTCCCAAAACATTTTATACGTGATTTATGTCAAATTGCCGCTATGCAAATGAAGTAACAAAAGTGTCAACACTAGTTCCCGCTCAAGACTGCTCTTATATGCCCTAGCTCCATTTTCCTGGCAGACATTATTCATCGTGGAGTAATTCCCTTTCGATCGTCTTAACTGCAAGTAAAGCAAAAAACCCCTGTTCTCTGTAAAATATTAATTGAAAAGTTCAATTTATTTTAAGGTCCTGTTTTCACAACGATATAATTATTTAACGTTATTTAATGTCGACAAATTGCCGATTTTTATAAGTACCTATATTTAATTGATAACTGAATTGACCTAAAAAGTTTGTCTAATCAAATTGAGTTATGTTTCTTAGCAAAATAGTTGATGTTACCCCAAAATCGAGTTCTGGGGGCCTAACTCACGACAAAGGTATACATACAACGAAATTAAAGAATTAAATTTGGTCTTGTTAAAACTGCTCAATTGGGGAAATCGTCTTAAAGACAGCCCAACCTTTGTGCGATTGTTGATATCCAGCAGCTGTGATCACTGCCCTTCAGGTGACACTTTTTTGTTTGCCACCGTATAATATAAAAGAAAGGGAAAAAATGTTCATTTGAGTGGAAGTTTTGTTCGTACTACGCTCTGCCTCTTTAATACTTTTACAAGCTGCGTGTTTGTCAACAAACTAAGCTCATTGAGCGATGCATCTCAGTGAAGTCTTTTGCATTGGCCCCGTCTTTGCAATTGACATAAAAAGGGGGTTAAGAGGAAGACAGACGTCTAATGCCTATTGCCCCCCAAGGGGGCGAAGCAAACGGGCTACTGGGACTAACCGGCACGTCGCAGCCGGCCAATATCGGCCGCACAGCGGGGACTCCATTTTTCATTCTAATGGAACAGAAGGGGATTGGCGGAAATTTCCAAGACTTCATTCTCGCTGCTTGGAGCGTTGGATAGTAGTACGTAGAAACGCACTGGTGTTATCAAACTGAGACTATATTAATCTAGAGATAAACTTGAAATATTGTTATCAAATACGACCGATCGATCGAATCGACAGGCCCGTTGGTCGAGTGGTCAGAGACCCTGGCTACAAAACCAACGGTCGCGAGGTCCAATCCCGCTAGGGGCAAATGTTTGTGTGATGAACTTTGGCAGTTGTACTCGAGTCATGGATGTTTATAAAAGAAATACTAGCTTCCATAGTACAAATATCGAGCTAAGTTTGGGACTAGGCAATTGTTGTGTTAGTCCAATTAGTAATTATAAAAAGAAGAACCAAATCAAAGTAGAGCTTATTTTTTATTTGAGACGAACTTCTTAGCTATTCTCCGTGCGGGTGCCAGGTCCATCTCGTGGAACAGAGAGCAATGTCAGTCGGCGCCCGGGACTTTGGACCCAGCGAGTAATACCTTCTCATCATTAAACGAAAATAAAATACAGAAAAGTAGTCCTTTGCCCAATTCGAGCCGAGGCGAACGAAAATTGGGCGAAAGACTACTGAGCTTAATTTGCAACACGTGCCAAAGTTGAAAATCAAAGAGAATCCTCTACCTACGCAATTTGGATAGTTCGCGAGCGATCCACGGGCGAATTTAATTTAACTACGAGGTGAGGCATGGCATTTTGTAAATAATTTGAATGAGCCGAAGTGTAAAATTTTGTAATGATCTTTTCCACGATACTATAATTTTGAGAGTTTGGAATGCATATTAGGTATATGTGCTTTTATTTTATTAGCTTCTTAGCCGTCATTTGTTACATATTCCGTGGTACTTTTTAAGTAGGTAAGTCTTAAAGAGGCTCCAAATATTTACACAAATATTGGCTACGGACATCAGAGTTTAACTCAAATTTTTAAGTGATTTATTTTAAAGGACAATGAACAGAATTTATCTTTTCCGTGGTTACAAACATATTTTTCAAAACTTTTAATATTTAATTCATAAGTCCACCAACTTTACAAAATCTCTAGAGATAACCAGTGCAACAAGGGTCGTTTAGAAGGCGAAGTTTAATTAAAGAAATGGTTAGAGCCAGCTCGGTAAAGTGCTAACTCTTTGCTAAACGCGTGATAACTCAGCCGCGCAGAACATCGCGCGCGGTAAAGCTATTATGTGATAAATCTCGGCGGAGATAAGAAAACGAATGAGCGTACTGATGGCAAAAGAGACAGATAGACGCGACTGTCAAATAAGGAGAAAAGGAGTTTTTGTTTTATGTTATGGGATGCCAAACGAACAAAAGGGTCGCCCGATGGTAAGTGATCACCGCTGCGCAATGGACATTAACAACAGCACAAGGGTCTTGTGCGGCTCTTTGCCTGCCTTTAAGACCCCATACCTTCTCCAACAGCACTGGCGACCTTCACCTCACCTAAAATTTAGATGATAATTTTTTTTAAACTGTTTTTTGCTGATCAGATCTGTGCTCTTGTGTACGCCCTGTTTCAACGATTCAATATATCAAATTTTGCTCAAGCCCTGTTTATTTGTTTTAACGCGCTAATCTCAGGAACTTCTGGTCCGATTTGGAAAATATTTTTGTTTTGGTTAGTACATTTGACGAGGAAGACTTTAGGCTATAGTATATTCCTATGTGTGCGGAAACTGGAAACCAAGCGGAAGGAGTCGCAGGCGGCTGCTAGTCATAACATAAACTTAGAAACGACACGCACACATCACAAAAGAGCGGATAATCCCCGAAAATCTATAGTCATAATAATGTTAAACAATGTCATAATAAATTAACGTCAATGACTTTCTTGCTGTCGCTACACCGCAAACTGTTGCACAACAAATTCTGCGAGCACTAATTGCTTGGAGACGAATTGGACTTCAGCGGCGCGGATGGATTCATGTCTCTTTACATATTGCCGTGCTGCCCCTCCCCCTCACTTCCCTTTCAACTTCACTAGCCACTTTGATTACAGGGCTACCAAGTTACATAATGAAAGTAATAATGATGTCTGTAACACAAGTGCTTAAGCTACTTAACACGGGGTGAGATCAATGTATGTGATGTTGTGAAATATTTATATTATATTTATATTTATATTTATATAATATCCAGCCTATTTATTTACTCAGTTACAAAACAAAAGTATCCGGAAGCTGAGATAAAAAGTAAAAAAAAAATATCAGCCTCTTAAAGTCCCACTGCAAGGCAAAGGACTCCATCATTTGTAAACTTTTTTTTTACACAGATGGGTTTTGGCTTATAACCACCCTTGCCTAATGCGGGATGCCAAAATACAAGTATGTATTAGATAACATATTATTTAAAGAAGACATTAATTTCAACATTACTCAGTCTGAGGGGACACCACGGTCCATTTTACTTTTTCAAAAAAATATCATTAAACAAAATGGTGTCGTAACGAGATTAGGGGGAAGGTTGGCAACACTGGATTATGATAAGAAAGGGCTAGCGTGGGCGGATAAAGCATTGTATCGAAGGCAGTTACGGAATTTGGATTTAAACACCTTTTTGTACGGAGAATTCGGGAGGACACAAGAACACATTGTTAGGACCGTTTTTGTCTAATCTTTACAGCTTACAATTTTAGAACAGGATTGGCTATTTATATCCTTATCCTCCTTTCAGTATGTGATTAGATAAATAGGTAGGCGGCAAATTATACAAAGATGTGTATTACGTAGGTATTGTTAAGGAAGCCGGGACAGTATCCAGTGCCTTGATGCTTAAAGTAATATATTTTGGGAAATCAAATAAAAATTCAACAGCCGGTTTTTGTCACTTAACATGACCACTATAGCCAGAACTCGGACTTAAGGTTAACTTAAGGTGACATGTAGGAAAATACATTTCTACACACACATTTATGATGTGTTTGAACCTGAAAATAGTATAGGTAGTGCATTTTCAACAGAAAAAGTTCTGAAAATAATTTATCAGCCAGATACGCAGCATATATTAAAGAAGACAAGTGAGTTCGCAAGCACAGGTGCACTCCCTACTCCATCACTCTCATAGTTCGATGGGACAGTGATCTGACACGACCATAGAGAGATCAGGCGCAGGACCAACAGCTTACCGCGCCTAAACCTTAAACAACAAAGCGTAAATATCGTTTAAATGTGATACAAATTCACGACACGCAATTGAGGGAAACGTGAATATTTTACAAACTACCTCGCACGGATTCAAAACAAACTCGACAAAATAAATTGCACATATTTCTCCCTTACATCATCATCATAATCCTAGCGCTTATTCAGGGTGCATCGGCCATTTCCTTGGAGCCCAAGGTAAGCTACGATTAGATAAGAGAGGTAGAGCTTAGTGGAAAATCCACTTGAATGAGCCGATCGTCCGGGGTAGTACCTCCACCTTACAGAAGATCACAGTGAAGTAGCACTTCGTAACTGTTGTGCTATGTTTCTGCTGGTGAGTAAGGTCGCCAGAGCAGAAGGTAGTCAGAGAGAGTACCTACATTGGGTCTAAAGCAAGAGAAAAAAATATCAGCCTATTTTTTCACTGCAGGGCAAGGGCTTCGAACATTCAAATGTTGTCATCATTAAATTGTTAGGCACCGACATTGAATCATCATTGTCGCATACTTGTCAGATTCAAACGTTCACAAAAACCTCGGACTTACTAATTTTAAGATTCTCAGCCGTAACATTTTTAGTCATGATGACAATGAAGATTTTGGGTGAAAAATTAATGCTTTTTTGCTTACATCAAACGGAAACGTTGTTAGCGTGTGAATGGAATTCCTACCGCCTTAACTTAAGCTTTAATAACCAAAATCAATCAATCCAGAATCCTATTTGCACAACATATACACAAAAGAATTTTCCACGAATGCCTCCAAGATAATAGATAACCATTAAACACGTAGGCTTGACAGTTGTGCGTCAGCTGATAAACGAACCACTCTCCTCTTAATTTGCGCGATGACACCCGTCCCATCTGCCCACGCGGTGACGCATGACGCGAACCAGACGGGAAAGATGGCGGACAGTAAAGGTTCACGCATTAGCATCTTGATGAGGAATTGGGGCAGACAGGCATGGCGTTTACGTTAATGGGAGTAGTACCTACCGGACTCTTAAAGTCATCTGTTATTACATAAATCTCAAAATCTTTTTAGTCTGTCTTTATAGTCCAGAGCTGGACGACAGCCGAGGCAAATATAACAGAGCTTCCATTGAAGGATTATAAAATCATGGTATGTTGGACCGGGGTGTTCATGATCTATAATATTCAGCAATAACGTAAATAACACAAGAAAAACTTGTTCAATCAGTTATTTAATTTTAACGAAATTGTTTTCGGCCTCCAAATAAGAAATTACACATGTCATGGCCGTTTAAGGGTCAACCGACATAAAAGACCAAGCAAAAAAGTTAAAACTAAGCATTCAATAAGTTTATGAACTGCACAGGACACACAATAGTTTGATACTAATAAATTACAACAACCGGATTATAACATAGCAAAACTTCCGAGGAATCATTAAAATAAAGTCGTGAAATATATCGACACGAATGCTCGTAAACCTATCAATTGAATTATAGAAGTGACGCAAACATTGCACTTCTAGGAACGTTACAACTAGTGAGAATTGACATCTTGAATCGCAGTAAAAATAAATGCAAACAATTGTAACAGGTTTAATAGAGGAAAATGTCTGTCGGAGCAATACCTACATTGAAAACTGAGATAGGTACCTACTGCTGAAACTACCGATAGAGTTGGCATTCCATGACTATTTTATCACAGTATAGGTAATTATAACATTTTTATATAAAATATATTTAAATCATTATAAATAAAGGTTTTTCTTCAACATTTGGTAAGAAGTAGAACGCGATATTTAAACGTTTTATAAACAGAATAATAAAAGTCATCTATGTTTATATGTTAATAAATAAAGAGGAAGAGTTTGTTTATTTGTCTGCACGCGCTTAATTCTCAGGCTGAAAGCTATAGTATAACACTAGGGATGCGGAAACCGAAATCCACGAGAAAGAAATTCACGAGCGTCCGCTAGTAAGCTCCATATAATTGTGCCCAATAAGCTGTCAAAGTACTATTTTCAGTACTAAGGAAAATAAATGCCAAAAATGTTTCCTTGAAAACAAATAAGATGAATAACGCCAAAATATTCACTCAGGTTGACATAATCAGTACCAGAAGTAAATACAAAAAAACAACAAATCCCCTCCCCAAACCATCAAGCAAGTGGTTTTTAAGCTCACCAGGGATTTTCGTGTCAATCGAGCGCCTTTGATCAGCCACTCTTTACACTTATACATATTTTTTAATTTGTTTCGCCATGAATATTAACCATTCTTCTTTGAGGAGCCGAAAAATTCGTTTTTACAAAAACGTGGCCAGTACTTTTAATATTCTCCGTGGGTTTCCAAGTTTAGTTCACAAGAAAAAAATACCCTACTTTATATTGACCTCGTTTTACACCTCTAATAACACAAAACTTTGCATATTTGTGTACCTTTGAATCGTCTTCCTTGGCGTCCAATCTTCTGTTTTTTGACAATTTGTTTTGAAGATGACGCTTACCTGAAACAATAAAACAATTCTATTAGTAAAAACCAAAGATCTTGGAAATATCAATAGATCATCCCAAATAGCAACAACTTACTGAAGCTACATAAGCTTAATTTCACCGCGACCGACTTGACACCTCAGTGTGTCACTCAGGTGATAGATCGGTTAACGTGACAGCGACACCGCCGCCGCAGCGCAAGATATCGGTGACAGCCGCGAACGTGCGAACTTTGAATGATGAAGGCAGTGTCGAAAGTACCGCAGGTGACACATGTTTTAGACACTAATATCGAAATATAGCACCTTTAAGCTAAAATTTCTTTTTGAAAATGCTACACGATTGTTTAGTGTGTCACTAAGGTGACACACTTCTTATAGAAGGGAACGCCGCAGCCCTTTTTCCGGAATTATCCTTAGTTGCTTCTTACAACTCCCACAAGACAAAAAGTAAGATTAGACCCTACAAAAGCTAAGATATGTGTTGTGGATCTGACATATTGTGTCGTAAGCGTGTGTGTAATACGTGATCAGTCACAGCTTGAAATCCTATTGGCTACTTAAGACACAACACACAGAAAACATCTTGGCTTTGGTGGATTCTCACCTTAATAGTACTATTTCTCGACCAAAATCTTCACCGAAACCAAATAGCAACAGCTAAAGCTAAACTTCAACGCGACCGACTTGACACCTCAGTGTGTCACTCAGGTGATAGATCGGTTAACGTGACAGCGATACCGCCGCCGCAGCGCAAGATATCGGTGACAGCCGCGAACGTGCGAACTTTGAATGATGAAGGCAGTGTCGAAAGTACCGCAGGTGACACATGTTTTAGACACTAATATCGAAATATAGCACCTTTAAGCTAAAATTTCTTTTTGAAAATGCTACACGATTGTTTAGTGTGTCACTAAGGTGACACACTTCTTATAGAAGGGAACGCCGCAGCCCTTTTTCCGGAATTATCCTTAGTTGCTTCTTACAACTCCCACAAGACAAAAAGTAAGATTAGACCCTACAAAAGCTAAGATATGTGTTGTGGATCTGACATATTGTGTCGTAAGCGTGTGTGTAATACGTGATCAGTCACAGCTTGAAATCCTATTGGCTACTTAAGACACAACACACAGAAAACATCTTGGCTTTGGTGGATTCTCACCTTAATAGTACTATTTCTCGACCAAAATCTTCACCGAAACCAAATAGCAACAGCTAAAGCTAAACTTCAACGCGACCGACTTGACACCTCAGTGTGTCACTCAGGTGATAGATCGGTTAACGTGACAGCGATACCGCCGCCGCAGCGCAAGATATCGGTGACAGCCGCGAACGTGCGAACTTTGAATGATGGAGGCAGTGTCGAAAGTACCGCAGGTGACACATGTTTCAAACACTAATATCGAAAGTACCGTGGTTAAGGTGACATCATACTCAACGAATAATTATAAAATAAAGTTTTGATGATTGAACTGTTATGCATGTCTTTTGACGGACCGTTGGTCTAGCGGTCAGAAACCCCAGGGTCTAGCTCTAGACCCTTGGTTTTGTAGCCAGCTACAAAACTAAGGGTCGGTCGCGGTCCCTATTTTTGTGACGAACATCGACATTTGTACTCGAGTCATGGATGTTTATAAAAGTGTTTAGGTAGTCTGTCTGACCAAATTACCAGCTTCGAGCATAGTTAAGGAATATGCAACTTTTCGACTTAAACTTTGACTTTGCTGAAACACCATCACGAAAATTCAGACTGATCCAACTTTGATATTAATACAAAAAACCGGCCAAGTGCGAGTCGGACTCGCGCACCGAGGGTTCCGTACAAACCTGCAAGGTTTACAAAGTTCGTTCATTACGACAATCGAGTCATAACTATGGTATTTTTATTGCAAAATAAAATTCATAACATTACAATCGGGAAAGATGGAGGAGCATAAATTTAAGACAAAGATCTCTTTAAAGTTTTGCGTTTTTGCGTTGACTTAGAATTTTTTTTTTTCACGGGTTAAAGGCAATCAGGTCTAAGTATTTGATATGAATTTCAACTTGATAGCTCTACGCGTTCATGAGGAAAAAATTAATAAGTTTATATTTAAAAAAAATATATATATATATATATTTTGTAATGTAACTAAAAATTTAATTATGTGTGCTATAAAACCTTGCTTCATGCCAAATTTTAAGATTCTAGGTCGATTGGAAGTACCCTTTAGGTTTTGATTCCCTTGCGAGTACTTGCGAGTTTCAAAATATGCAGCTTAAATTGCTGTTTCTTTTGATTGCGTTGACATAGAAGTTTGATTTTGTTACAGCTTAAAGGTATTATAGACCTGAGTATTTGGTATGAATTTCAATTTAATACCTCTACGCGTTTATGAGGAAATGGGTAGTAAGTTTAAAATTATTAAAAAAATATATATTATGTGATGTAACTAAAAATGTATATTTTTCGTAATTTTTCCTTTATCTATGCTATAAGATGTTGCTTCGTACCAAATTTCAAGATTCTGAGTTCACGGGAAGCACCCTGTAGGTTTTGATTCCCTTGCAAGTGTCGAAAATTTGCGGCATAAACGGCTGTATCTTTTGATTGCGTTGGCTTAGAAGTTTGATTTTTTCATAGCTTCAAAGGACAGTAGACCTGAGTAATTGATATAAATTTCAGCTTCATACCTCCACGCGTTCCTGAAAAAAAGGGTCTTGACAGACGGACGGACGGACGGACGGACGGACAGACGGACAACAAAGTGATCCTATAAGGGTTCCGTTTTTTCCTTTTGAGGTACGGAACCCTAAAAACGTGGAAAAGCAGAAATTACTGTTGTCACAGTACTCAAAAAACGTCCTAAGAGGATTACCGTAATTGTTATCAAATATTATATAGAAGCCCACATCTGCGATACAATTTATTTTTATTATTTTTATTCTACACCACGCTCAGACTAAAAGCAAACACAACGCTTTTAAAATCTAAAACCAGATCCTAAATCCAACCTATATAATGTGACAAAGAAAATTGTAACTGCGAAACTGGAATGTGGACCTTATGCCGTTGACTTAGGGACGAGTGAGGTGCACGGGACGGTTGTAAACAGGAAGGAACCAGACACAACAAGTGTGGATTACGTAATGCTCGGAGCGAGGTAATACTTGAACATGTGGTAGGGATGTCAGATTTAACTAGCATGTTCGAAACTGAAAATCTACATATATTCGTATTAGGATAAAAGTCCAAAGGGACTCTTGCCAAGTTTTTACTCTACGGGTAACGTTTTACTATGCACGGGAGGAAAGTGTAGATCGGTAGCTTTGACGATATACTAAAAGCGTGTTATATGGTGTTTAAATAGGTATTACCGTCCTGCGATTGAAAATTTTCATTAAAAACTAGTATATTAATAGTATATTAATGACAGTAAACACATTCCATGTAATGACTAAAACAAAGATGTAAATTTTGGAAAATGACAAAAAGATCAGAGTCGAAATTAATATCGAATGGTCACATGACCCAAAAGTATTTTTGGGTAAAATTGGTACCAACCCGTAGTGCAAAAATCATGGTCCTCGCCATAACTTAAAAACCGCACAATAGGATACAACCCTATCCAAACGGATACAGTCGCAAAGAATAAAAGAACAAAATACAGCCGCATTATTAACATTAGAATAAAAATACAATAACCGTTAACAAGCAACACGTGTGAAGCTAGACTCGGGCGATATTTAAAAGAGGTCGCTTGAAACAAGACCTGCTCATGATTCATGAGCTATTTTAGTTTTTCTATTCAAGAAATCCTAAAAATTAAAAAACATATTGATTAATAGTTCAAATAACTTCTTTTTTACTATTGAACATAATTAAATCTAGACTTGGTAATTTGATTAATGATTTATTATCTTTTTTACTCGCAATATAATCGGAATTGTTTCTTCTACCTTTAAGTTCAAAATTTTTTAAGGCAGTCCATATTTTTTAATTATTTATTGAAGCCTATACATATACACGTGTTATTTTGAAATCATTGCCGAATCGAATACCTACCATACCCGCGACTTTCCAAGTCGTGTCGTATTGTTGCAAGTTGGGTTTTTTATAAGGCTTCTTCGTTACTCAAAAGTTAAGCTAAACATTTCTCAGATGTATTTGTATTCGAATTAGGAAACAATTTTTTCCTTAATTAATATTTTAATCCATTTGGTTTCATGGTGGCCCTTTGAAGCTTTTTCTCCCAAAGCTAATACTCGAGGGCATCTTGGTGCTATTAGAGTTAATGGCATGCTAAGGAACGGATAGACAGTCTTAAATACTTTTTATAAACAGCCATGATTCGACTAACAATGTACGATTTGTATCACGCAAACATTTGCCCATAGCGAGAATCGTACCAACGTCCCTTGGTATTGTACCAGCGGCTCTGACGACTAGTAGGTGTATCAGAAAGAAAATTTAAATAAATATGGCATAAACAAACTTCGCAAGAAATAAGTTCATAACGGCGGAGTAAAAGCAAGACAACGTATTGTATTGTGCGTAATTTAAATCGTAAAAAGTACTTTGTTCGATAATATTTAAAAATAATGCCTAGTTTTGACTATTAATCGACTGGTTCTCATTTGCATAAGCTCGTAACAATGTCAAGAGGGCCATTAGTTTGACAGTAATGTATGGTAATAATCACGTTTGAATATTAAAGCGCGTTGAATTGGGATAATGTCTATAGAAATATCAAAATGGTGGCTTACTAACCGATTGACTCACTGACAAGGCGGAGAATCATCGTAAGGAACACCGAGAGGCAGGTAGTTTGAACTTTCCTCGGTGCCTTTTAGCCCTGAGTGCATACTCTGCAGTCTGCATTCCTCAGCCCGTAATAAAATAGATGTCCCACCAAATTATGAGAATGAGGGATTGCACCTGTGCTTGCGCACTCACTTGTGCGCTATAATATGTATGTCCTGTGCACCTGACTGAATTGGGTATTTGACTGCATACGAAATAAATTATGACATTCTAAGATTAAAGACAAAATCAAAAATTAGGCACAATTTTTTATCTCACAGTTACTATTGCTTTTAACAAATTATTACAGCTAATTGAAGTTAAAAGAGTATTGATTTGACACTATTGCATCGTGACGTCACGATTCAATATTTCATACATTTTTTTCCCACAAGGTTACGTTTTTGACATTTAAAAAAAGTACGTGATTTGACTTGTCAGTCAAATACCGTATTGTACGATCGGCCGCCATGGTCGTAAAAACGCTGGTAGGGTACCTATAAGACGAAACGTATCTGAGTTCTTCAAGAACGCTTAACAAGCATCGCAATGTGTCAACTAAACTGTTGAATGGAATCTACTGCAATGCTCAAAGGACGTGTATAAGTAAACTCAGAGAGATAAGACTGTTTGTAGTCCTCCGTCTCTTTAGCACAACAAAGGGGCCTTTGTGCCGCTTCTGCTTCATATTACAGGGATATCGGTGCAATTTTGAATCGAAGCAGACATACGCGATAATAGAGATAACAAACGGTTCGTATTTTTAGATGCTCGAACTTCTATAGGTGTTCAAATATTTAAATTGAGACCCACTGCGATTATTGAATAGCGGTGTGTCGTTCTCCGGAGGTCAGTTGTTATTAAGAGTTTGTTTGTTTGAACGAGCTAATCTCAGAAACAACTGGTCCGAATTGAAAAAAAAAATGTGATGGATAGTCCATTTGACGTGGAAGGCTTTAGGCTATAGTATAAACCTACGTGTGCGGAAACTGAAAACCACGCGCGGACGGACGTATTACACTAGGACTAGGAAGTAATACATAAAAAAACATTATTAATTAAGTCTTACTCAAAGTCAGAACCATAACCACCGAGCAGCAATAATAAAAATCCCTAGAAGAGAAATAACCAACACATAGATTGCCTTCCACGAATGCCTACCCAGTACAGTCGACATCCCCTTTTAGCCAAATGGGTGATATTACGATATCGGCCGCTAAGTGACGGCGAGAGCCGCGTTTATTGTTCAATATCACGACCTAATACGTCGATGGATATTAATACTCCTATAATGCCAGAGAGTGGGCTTGAGGTCTATATTTCTCGCTTTATTTTTGTAGCGTTGGCTTAGTCGTTGATGACCTTTCTGCCAGTATACTATTTTGGCTTGGGCCGTACCAAATTGTGAAAATCATGGCAATAGGAGTTAAACTGTGCTTGCGCAAGCGAACTGCACAATTGAACTGAGTAGTCCGCACTCACTAGTTCACTCAGTTCAATCTTTCTAAAAATTCGGGTTCATAAAATGGATAACATTAAATTATATTTAATTCATTCACCCATTTTACACAAACAAGTGTAAGAAGTTCGTCCGCAATGCATTTTCTATGCAAAATTACGTTTCGTAATTTTGGCATAGTGTGGCATCATCTTCCATTTAAAAAATATTGCAGGCGTAGTCACGCCGAACTTCGGTCGTATTTTCCGCCTAGTGTGTTTTTATACCAAGAGTAGAGTAGAAAAATGAACGTATTTTATTTGGAATAAACATCGCGTTAACCCTTATGCATACTGAATTACAGGACAAGTGCGTACATACATCATTCCTAACACCAGCATACTCATCTAATCAATCAAAATAATGACTCTTTTGACTAATTGCTACATGTCGTCATCGGACAAATCATGAATTTTAATGTATGCGGGAAGCACAATTTCGCATTCGCATTAGACGATGCTTGATAATAGTTGCACTGGAATTCACAAGAGATAGGAAACTGAAATTAGGCGCAATCTCAGTTTACGTTGAACGGTTTCCCTAGAAGTTAGTTGTATCTGATAGATGCAGGAATGGTCATCAAGAAAAACCTATGGTTAGAACTTGTGTAGGAAGTTTGAGCTTTATTATGACGACCGAAGTTAACATCCAGAGTTATACCGTAAACGTAAATGTAGTGTACTATTTTGAAAATCTTTAGTTTTGCTCATTTTGATAGTTTAGTTTAGTAGTCTCAGAAAGTTAAACGGCACTGCGCCCGGTCTCTCTAAGATCCTAGCAGAATGATGTCCCAGAATGCTAGAACTATGATTATAAGGAAACCGAGATCTGCGCTTGCGCACTCACTCGCAAACTATGTAATATGGTCCCGTACAGCTTGCTGGTGGCCGTAGTCGAAACTAAGTAGAGAATAGTGGTATAAAATAAAAATAGAAATTACTTCCTTCCACTACTTCCACGCTACTAAAAACAAATGCGCATCAAATACCACTTTTCCACCGATATCAAAAATCATTAAACGTGCAGAAGACTCCTGCGGCTTATTCCACAGAGTAAATAAGACTCCCTCGGAGTATCAAATGATATTTTTCAATTACGCCCGAGTCTCGGTACTAATTACCGGTCGTCGTTCAAAGAGGAAGTTTTATTTAATTTTCCGTATTCAGCTCATTTTGCGGCTGTTCGATGGCTTATTCATTTTCTCGGAGCTACCCGGCTTCACTTGATAAAGTCCAGTGTAATCAGTAACGTAGGTAAATAGATATAAGAAGATGCGGAAAAATACTCGAGAATAAATTATTATGAAATGTTGGTGAATGGGTTTTAAATGGCACTTTTGCTTTATTACATTCGAAAGATACCTATGTTAATTCAAATTTATTGAAGGGTCAGTTAACGATGTGTGATTTAGGAAAATATTTTTCTTTAAAACGTAGTGGTATGAACAGTAATAAAATGAATTTTAAACGAAATATATAAGTAAATATAAACGATGAAATATTTAATAACACATCGTTAAAACGCACAGAAGTATGCGTCCAATAAATTGGATTTAAATGGAAACATACCGCACTTTCAATTACCAATGAAAAATGCCTCTAGTTCTCCCCGTGATTTAAAACAAGCTCTTTCGATGCCACAGTGAGGGCTTCTGGCAGTGAAGCATTAGCAAGACGTAATCCTCCCGACTTTGCACGGACACTAAACATAACATTTAGACACTTTTTTTGTAATCTAAATATAGCTTATGTCACTCAGGGCTAATGCAGTTTTGGAATAAAAAAAGTAAAGTAAAGTATCAGCCTAATAATGTCCCACTGCAGGGAAAGCCTCCATCATTTGAAATCATGTTTTCGTTACAAAGATGGGTTTTGACTTAATCACCTAGCTTGCCATATGCGGGTTGGCGATCATAAACCCGGGCTGTGTTCAGAAAAATCAACACAAATTTTCCCCGACCCGGGAATCGAACCCAGGACCTCTAGATCACGGGCCGACACTTAAACGAGACGAGCTTTGGAATGGTGAAAGAATTTTAAAATCGGTCCAGTAGCTTTTTGCCTATTCATTATAACCAAACAATCGTTTTCCTCTTTATAAAGACTCTAATATCAGTAAAGAAGTATAGATTTACAAAAAAATGTGTTGTAATAGTAGATGTAGCCATCGTTCATTTCCATTTCCGAGCAAAGACGCCACACTGTCATCTGTACTGTGGTTAGTATATTGCACCATGCATCATGCGCTGTCGGTTGTCATTAGTTTACGCTGTTTTCCCATACGAACGGTTCCGTTTTTCTTCACAAGCAAATAAATCGTATCACTTTTCCATAGAAAATAGAAAATAACAACGAGCGCAGTTCGAATGTTATGAGTATGACATACAATTCAAAATAAAGAAAATATTTATCAACATCATCATATTCTTCTCCCGTTTGCATGTTAGGCCATTGCCTTTGAGCTCAGGGTACGCTTCGACTATGATCCTGAATTTACAAACCTGGTAACATTGGAGCGACTGTCGTCTGATCTCCGCAACCCACACAAGGAAAACCAGACAATTTGGATCATCGTCGGGACCAACGTCAAATCGGTTCAGCTGTTGTCGAGTTTTAAGCAGGATAACGAACAACAAATCTTTTTTTTCATTTATATAGATTAAGTCATTAAAACGATTGGATCCATTGCCGGTGGTGTTCTCTTCGTCTAACCACGAGCTTGGCAACTTAGCAACAGTAGTATAGCATATGCAAAGGCTAAATGGTCTGCATTGTTGTCCATAAAGATCTAGAGCTCGTATTAATAAATCGATCTCAACTCTGAGATCGATCTTGAGTTAAAACTTCAGATGCTGTTTTATATTAGAAATATGCATCTCAAGTTCGCTCTCAACATCGATCTCAGAGTTGAGAGAGTTGCTAAGGACTGATAGGTAGTGGGACTTAATCAGACACATTCGAGCGGCACATTCAACTAGAAGTTCCACTACTGAGAGTTTTTTTTTTAATTTTCATAAACCAACGCATCTCCTAGCAACAACTGCAACATTATAACATGATATGCAAAGGCTAATGGTCTGCATTGTGCGTGCGCAGCCGCCGCGCCGGCGCCGAAGCGCGCTACTTGCTCGGAGCCGGTCTGGACGCACCGGGACACGTCAGCGATGGACGTAATCGCTTTAATAACTTTATTAATTGTAGGTACTTAAGGTACACAGCCTGTGAGGGTCGTGGGAAGTGGTTTTTGGTTGACTGCTTTCTTATGGCGTCGTTACCTTTTCTTATCGTTTATGCCGGTGACATACATCAAGACACGCTGCGACTATGATCCTGATTTCGTAACTATTTTGCTTAGTGTCTGCTGGTAAGTAAAGTCGCCAGTGCTCAGTTAGGAAGGATATGGGGGTGGGGGTAAGAAATAGCACTTCGTAACTTTTGTTTGGTTATTGATGTCCATGGGCAGCTGAGATCACTAACCATCACACAGCACAACAGTAACGAAGTGCTATTTCACTGCGGTCTTCTGTAAGGTGGAGGTACTTCCCCAGACGAGCGGCCCGTTCCACTAAGCTCATCCTCACTTTTCTAATCATTATTACAACACTCACGGTTTGGGATACTAATATCCTAGGCCGGTACTATAGGCAGTATTAGGTGGTTGTGTGGCTACATATCTTACATGACATAATCTCCCATACTATTTCCATACGTTCCTAATGACTTGAATGAAATAGCGTAATGTAGCACTGCGCACGATTACATAGGACATTAGCGTCACCGTATCTAACGCCCGTCTTTAGACTTTCTCTAACATCGACATCATCATTATGCATCGTAAACATCAACCAGGAGATCAACCACTGTTGAACATGGTCTTAGCTTAAGTTCCAGTCTAAACTCAGCTAATTCGAGTAAAAGGTACTAATATTATTTAGTGGACTAGGCTCCGCTTGCGACCACGGTTGCTGTAACGCAGTTAGTAGTATTAATTTACTACAAAATTAATATCGCTTTAAGTCCCGTTAAATAAAATTATTGTTATAATTACGCAACGCGAAAATCTAAAATCTAAAATTCGAGTAAGTAAGTTATAAAATTAAGATTTCAAGATGACGAGATGTAACCCCTAACCCCCGTTGACATCTATATCAAAGAAAGTTGTGTTTATTTCAACATCTAGAACAAGGTAACAACATAATCTAGTTTTTTCTACTTTTGGTGAAAATAGCACATTTTCGGGTTCGATGTGATTTTTTATTGCACGACTTGCAAAATTTTTCTTTAAGCATCCCTCCTTTCAATAAACACGTAAGACACGTCACTTAAGAGGGGGAGTGTGTGGAGGCACACTTCCCGCCGTTCTATGTGATACTAAGAGTGCATACGTCCTATTGCAAGAATGAAGTAAAGTGATTCATTAAACACCGCCCGCCGCAACACCTCGGGCGTTTTAACACGTTAACATACGCGTTTGATTACAAATTTACATTAACTACACATCTTTAAGTTTATAATGTCTTTATATTAATAAACTAGCCTTCCGAATGCGTGCGGTTTCTCCCGCGCGTAGTTTGTTTATTCATAAATCCCTTCCCCCTACATTTCCAGGATCAAAAGAACTATGTTCTCCGGGGTAGTTAGCTGGGTAGCTATCTATGACTATTGGCTAACAGTGAAAGTATTATTCAAATAGGTCCAGTAGTTTTTGAGTATATTGTCACAATCAAAAATACAAATCTTTCCTCTTAATAATATTAGTTTAGATGTAGATAATATACAACTAATATTGAGACTATGGTTTGTCGTACATTCCGTGATCACGGTTGTTGAAAAGTAGCCGAAACGTCGGGTTTCCGTGTAAATATGTAGGTTAAATTTTTAACGCGATTTTATCCGTTTAAAGGGTGTTTTATTTCAAAAGTAACAGTCGCGTTAACATAAGAAAACATTATGGATTATAGCGTGACATTTTATTAAGTATTTCATTTTTTATTTTGCATTGAAAAAGCCCACGTGATGGTCATAATAAATCACCAAACAAAAGAGAAAGTAAAACTTGACAATTATTATTTTTGTCACTCTTTTTCTAAGACATCTATCATTAACTTTACAGTAATAACAATCAAATGAGTCACTATTTCACACAGAGAAACGCATCAGCGTGTCATAATCAATTGGGTCACATATTCATCTTAAATTTTAGTTAATAAAAATATGACTCAGGCTGTTAATGTGTTAAACAGTTCTCAGGCAACACAAACATTTCTAGAGCTCCATGCACTCCGGTTTGCTAATCGACTAGTTCAACATGACCCATCATTCTTACTTAAACCAATAGTACAATGTGTCTTCCATTACTGGTCGGTTGTTCTGTAAACATCCTTATGCAGTTGAGCCATTCCATTTTCGCTCTTACACAGAAGTAAATAAAGGTTAATGTGTTTGTATTGCACTTCTGGTAAATGCAACGCGTAAGATCGTAATCCTTGATGCGTAAAGTATGTAAATGGAACGATACGGCATCGGAAAGAGTTATTAGTTAAGGATGCGAGGATGATGTAATATATTAAATACCGTAATGTAATCCTGTATACAAAGTGTTAGGTAATTCTATTTACACAATCATTAAATGTGCCGAAGAATGCAGATCGTTTTTAATGAAAATGCTTTACCAATTTGATTGGCCTAAATGTTAAACTGGTTTATTATTGTTGTATTTCTTTTAAGAAATACTCAAATTTTATATAAAATCATAGTAACAAACATTTACTATACATATACCAAATTATTAATAACTCAACACACATGTTCAACTGGGTAGTTTTTCAAAACGTTTTTTTTAGACATGCAAAACATAATTATCTTATAGGGACTAAACCAAAAGAGTTGTAATTAGGCCTAATTATATCATTACAACGCCAAAAAAACTTCGTTCCACAATTTGATCATACTGATTGATTGATTGATCAATAACACCGTACGCACATCACTTGCAAATCAAGTAATTATCAAAATCTAGCGCAAACTAATTAACCAATTATAGGCCCGGTGTTTGCGGCTAATCTTTCGTGAGTTCATCCGTTTAAATATTTTTTTAAACGCTAGTCACGTGGCATAATTTGCATATTTTTATATTTGATAATGTATAAAGAACATTCAAGAGATTTTTTTTCTATTGTCGTGTAAAATCTTTATGCGGTTCACAGAATACACCTACTTTCTAAGTGTCAACAGTACCAATAGTTCTTATATTTTCGGAAAAATGTGTCTGTGTCATGCTTCCTGGCGGACAGACAGACCGACGGACAGGCATGACGAATCTATAAGGGTTCCGTTTTTTGCCATTTGGCTACGGAACCCCTAAAAATATTTATCCACGAATCGATCAAATTCAAATACTACATTAGAAACCAAATTACTCATGTAAATGCTAATAAGATAACAGATTACACATCTAATCTTGTACTAGACAATATTCTGTCGGCGCCGCAAAGGGCCCGCCCACTGTCCGCGTAACAATCCCATCGTGTGATAAAATCAATTGATTGAGTTTGTGACGTCATTCGAGAATGTGTGAGTATCCGTTCCCTTGTTATTAATAACGTTATCAAGATTGAAACCTCTGTGGAGTATGGTTCGGGCGATGAGAAGGTTAAATTGCTACTGGATTAGTGTGATGTCTAAATTCGAGAGAATTTAAATCTTCTATAGTTGGAAGCTGTGGAGAAATTACAAGAGAAGTAAAGGTTCTAATCGCCATTTTTTTAATGATGTTTCTTGAAAGAGCTTACAGATTGATCTCATTAGCGCAACGCTCATACAGCACACGATCGGTACACAGCAAGCTATTTGCTCACTGTATCTTCCAAATAAAGTCAATATGTCAGTATTTACGATTCTGTATAACCCCTGTGTCGGTACGCCAGAATTCCAATACTTTCGATTCATCATTTTGCTTTATTACGCTCAAATAGTACAGTAATGTCAGCATTTTCGTTCCATCAGTACGCGTTATTACTTTCGATCCAGATTCCAAAATCCTACCTTATAATCCCGGGCCGCAGAGTAAAATGTAATAAACATGAAAAGTCTTATTGCAAAATATATAGTGCATCACATTTGGAAATATCTTACATTTTCTACTAGCTTTCTGCCTGCGGTTGCACCCGCGTCGAATTTAGCCATTAAGCAAACAATATTTTTGTTTTCCTTTGGGAATATAATTTTTTCCGGGCTGAAATGTTTATTAATGTTTCATCAAGACTTCTAACTTTACGTCTCCAAAATTTCAAAGCAATCGGTTCATTAGTTACGGTTTGAAAGCGGAAAAAACAAACATATCGAAAAAAGAAAAAATAAACTCACTTTACGATTTATAATATTAGTCAGAAAGATTTCGATTCGACATCCAAATAGAGTATTTTCTACACATAATAAAATTGCATGTGATAACACCCAAATATCTGCTTTTTCTATCCATCAGTACGCGTCGTTCCATTTATATTTACTTTCATCTCCCCTATCTCCAAAATCAGATCCAGAATCTCTCACAATCCCTTTGAGAACGTTGACAGTAACAAGCGCTCCGGCAAGGCGCAGCAAGGTCACCGGATTTGCATTTAATTGCCTTTTTGCTCATTGCGCCGTGCTTGTGATTAATTACAGTTTTTGCCATCTCGCGGTGACACGTGGATGATGTTACAACGGGCGAGATACCAAGAGATTTTGTCTTTTAATTTAAATATGATATCGTCTTTTCCAGCACTTTTTAATAGCATCGATGCAAGTAGATTTTATGGAAGATACATTTTGACCACCCCTTGGTCAAATAAAAGTAATTTATCTCGTAGATAGCATTTCACCAACTTCGAATGAGACCTTGATAAGTGAAGATTGTCTGAGAATTACATTTCACCACCAACAAGGCCTTGAAAAGTGCAGTTAATCTGGCAGATACATTTTAGCATCTCTCAATATGGCTCCCTAATAAGGAAAGACTATTGAAAAATATATATGTCTAACATACGTTTACGTAACAGATGCAATTATCTGGCCGAAATTTGAACTCACAACATAGATCTGAAAGCTTCGCGCATTAGATAGGAGCACTAACAGAATTGCTAACAAAGTTAATAGATAACATGCACATTATCATTATTAGTGGTAATAACAATAAATTCTTATTTCCATACTTTCCATAACATCGCATTGTTTCGCAATCATACGAATTTGCACTTTACAACTATTAGAATAGATCACAAATATGCAAATTTAAAACAGAATATTATAAGCTTCCATTATCATTTACGAAAGCCTCAGTTTATCTGATGATGACGAAATGACAAAGAACATGAATATTCATAATTCGGTACAGGACATTACGATTAAACGCGTGTGAATAGACGAAAGTGAATTTCGAATCTAAGTAATGGGTTTCAAAAGTGAAAGTTGTTCGTATTCTTTTTATCGTACTACAGTTCCAACGTAAAGGAAAATGAAAACGAATGATCTTATGTCAGAAAAACGTTTCGTGTACCAAACACGTGTACCTATTATTAATTTAAACATTGAACGAGGGAATACTTTTCACTTTTAAAATATCTGTCAAATCCTCAATTTTACGAATTTCTGGAAGAAATAATATGTCGCCACAAAACATATTATCACAACGAATTGTGTCATCAATCACAATTTATAGATATTGTTTAAGAATATTGCAAAGATCAAATTACCCGAATCATAAACAACAAAACATCATTTCTGAAACATAGCGATCATTAGAAAGCGTTTCCGCGAATACACATTATCAATTCTGTTCCTGGTTGACAGAGTTCATTTTGCAATGAATCAATGATAGTCATTGATTCGATTTCAGGGTTTTCATCACACCGTATTGTACTCACATTTCGAAACTGAGATCATTGGTGAACGTACCTGTGAACAAATAAAACAAAAGTTAATAATGCTATTATTATAAGACTTTTATAAGTAACATTTTATAGGATCAAACTGGGGTTTGGTCCTATAAAATCCCTATAAAGGTCCTAGTATTACAGATATATTTAATTAGATACATATAACCATATAACCAGACCAGGACAAACAGACATGTTCATGCACACAAATGTTTGTCCTGTGCGGGGATCGAACCCGCGACCTCTTTTGTCTAAAAAATAAATAAATAATAATAATAACTTATTTGGACTAACACACCAATTGCCTAGCCCCAAGCTAAGCTCGAAGCTTGTACTATGGATGCTAGGAAACGGATAGACATACTTAAATACTTTTATAAACATCCATGACTCGAGTACAAATGCCGATGTTCACCACTCAAACATTTGCCCCTAGCGGGATTTGAACCCACGACCCTTGGTTTTGTAGCCAGGGTCTCTAGCCACTAGACCAACGGGCCCGTCGACCAATAGGCAACATCTTGACCAAGCGGGTCGTCAAAGTAAATAGAGTACGGTCCGGTGTGCACGGCTGCCCGCGTGCAATGGCGGGCGCCGCGTAATGAATTCGCCTGCGCCCGCGCACGCACGGCGCGCGCTGAGGGCGTGACGGCCGGCATTTTTGCTATCTGTCCACATAGACAAAACAATTGTATTGTATTTGTAAAGCGATGTGTTGACAATTTGGTGGAGAATTTATTACGAAAATATAAAAAAAACGTTCCTTCAGATAATACAACAATTGACTACTAGTGAGTTAGTTTAAGTTCGTACTTTGAATCATAAGCATCATCAAAATCTACCAGCTACCTACAGTGGCCTGACTAGTCTTCAATTCTTTTTTATTTTTGTTAAAGGGACGCAAACGAACAAGAGGATCACCTGATTGCAAGTGATCACCGCTGCCCATTGACATTAAGAAAGGGTTGCAGATACGTAGCCTGCCTTTTAAGACCAAATACCATATTCTACGAGTTCTTTCTGATTGATTTGAAATTCATGAAACTTCTAGGACCTGGAACTTCTATATATAGTTCGCTTTCATATTACCAAGAAAACTGGTCCTTCTCTGCCCAAAGAAATATCTACTTTCACATCACAAAAACTCTCTGTGATTTTCACAATAACAGTACTGGATACATCTGTAGGTATGTACGTACACTTGGCAACAAACACTCTATAATCACATGAAACCCCTGCACTTAATCCGAGACGTCGGGAAACTTCCACTTGCATTGTTAGCCCATAGATGGCGCTCCGATCGATAGGACCTGTTGCTGGAAAATACTGGTAATGACTGCTCCACTGACCTCGAACAACCGCAACAACAAACCACACTCAACCTTAAAACTAACGCACTAAAATTCAATTCCACCTAACAACGTTACCACGAGCGTATCGCAACATCCCCAACCAATTTTATACTCTACTGCACTGAAAATAGAATTTACTTTCAATAACGCTGGGTTATCGTAATACGGATAAATAGGAGACGTCTGGAAGGAAAATTGCTCAAATATGGCGACGGGATTATTTTATTTTATTTGTGGATGCTTTTTTCTTTGTTGTGGTGATGCGTTAGTTGGAGAATGGTCCACGAAAATATCTACAAAACTAGGAGCTACTACATTTCAATGAAATAATTGCAACAAACAGACAAATAAAGGAAAAGCATGAATTATCTACTGTTATTTTAAATTTAAGTAATCTCAAAGCCGCTGTTACACTATTTTAATAGAAACGTTAACTATTTGATGAACTTGAAATTTTATCACAAAGTTAAATAATTAAAACGTAAGTTACTTGGCATAATAAAAACTTATGCATAATTATTTTTTAGCGCTCGGGAATACAACTTCAAAAGAAACTGGAAGGTAAGCAGTGCTGCGAGTTTCGTTTGGACGAGTTAGTACTCGTATCACTCTCCACTGACTCTTACTGGCTCATCTTATGTATAAAAATTACTTAAAGTATCGAATCGAGCCTATCTCGTAGGTACTAAAAAACTAATCAATCAAACCTAATCCTCCTAAATGCTTTTTTAATAAGTTTACACAGTTCAACTGCAAGTCTTCAAGACTTTTAAATCCTAACTTGCATAAATCAATTTCACACCACTCAGATTGCTCAAATCAACTCGAATACAAATACTGCAAATACTGAAGCGCGCAAAAAAGGTAAACAGCTGGTGTTTAGTAGTCATCAAGACACTGCGCATGTTGGCTCTGGCAACAATAGGATAGGGGTCCAATTATGACGATCAGTCGCGCAAACAACACAGCTTGATGAGAGGCAGTAGGGAACGTTTGTACGAATAATGTTGACGTCACGAAAAACTGTGTTTTCTTTAAAAAAAAAGGCCGAAATGTTCATGATCATATACTCGTTCGATTTGAGACTGACAAATGAACTATCCAACACAAAAATCATTTTCCAATTCGAACAAGAAGTTCCTGAGATTAGCGCGTTCAAACAAACTCTATGTAGGGCTGTACATTTACAAATAGTGCATTAGAATATTAATGCTGAGTGATTTAGACTTGGTGCGTTCTTACTCAATTACATGGCATCACTGACATCTTTTACACTGTATAACCACTTCGTTTAGCACATCACGATTATGGTTTATCACTGTTTAAACAACTCATGAAGATAACTCAAAATAATTCAGTCTTGTATCAAAATCAATATTTGCCTGATCGCGTGCTCGAAAAATGTTTGTCGAAAATGTTATTCTTGCTTTTGATGTATTGTGACTAAATATTCACCTTATCTGTCCTTTAGGCTATTGTATCTGATGTGAATGAAATATCCGACATAAAAGAAGATAAATATGATACATTACATAATGCCCGAAGCTTTGTGCCTGTGTAATCGTTTCACCTTAGGACCGTGATCCAAGATATGTATACAAGTACAGCTTTATTATATATGTATGTATTTATAAGTAGCTGTCGCCAACGTTCTTGAGAAAGAGGCTCTGCACTAAAGACTATCGCAAAGTTCATAAGGTTCAAATTCAAACTCTGGGGATCAAACTTTGGGCTTTGTTTATGGTAAAACTCTTTTCCGCCTTAAATAACATACTAGTGATGACACCAGGAAAGTTCAATTTAGCTAAAAAGTGGAATGGGAATTCCCTATGTACGTGTTTAGTATCTACCAACCAACGCAACTCGCACTACCAATGAAGTTTCAAATACAATAAAAATACAACAAAAACCTTAAAAAACAAGGAAGTCCCTTATTCTTAGGCTAGTCTCACTAACGCGGTGAAACGTCAAAAAATCTAAATAAGTTGCCCTCCAACCGATTCAAAAGTGGAACCCAATATACTTGCCTAATTAGACTTGCTTTTATCCTCAACAGAGAATTCCGGAACATCCCAAAACGTTCCCAAAAGGTTCAAACAAAACCACTTCTCGGAACACCTGTCCAACGAAAACAAAACCCGCCGACCTTGGCATTGCAACGCTTCTGAACACGCTAATCGACGCGGCGCGAATCTATCACAACATTCACAGCGTCGGTTATGTAAAGTGATATGTCAGTTTGACAGTTTGATGGCGATTTCGGTGACCAAGGCATTTTGTGCTTTGAAATTGTCATTGTTGTGAATGTTGGTATGTGTCATAGACATAGATGACGAAGATTCACATGATGGAATGGGTGAAGGTTAGGCACCTTTGTTTGTTTATGAAAGTGTATGATTTTAAATTTTTCATTATACAGGAATATATTAATGAAAAGTTTTTACGGCCAATTAATTTTCACGGAAAATCAAGATGTCGTCGAGATGTGATGATGCTAAATAAAGATGTTTAGTTAATTGAGTCCAGAGTAAAACTTTTAAAAATAATTAAATTATGTATTAAGGTATTATTGAACATAGTAAAGAAATCATAATGACGACCATTATAATTTCTCAATGTTAAGGGACACCGAATCATTTACGACTGATCAACTATTTTAACTATTTCACCAAGGCTTTCGCAAGTAAAAGGCACAATCGAATATTTCAATACCATAATATCACTAGAATTATAGCTTTGTCAATACTCAGGTGTCTAAATTTCGTTTCCTACAGTTGGACTAGCTCAATATATTATGTCAATTTTGTCATTGACAAGGGCCGTATTTGGACTTTATAATTGCCGCCTTATATTGACAATGGTGATAATTCATGATCCTACTACTATTATAAAGGCGAAAGTTTGTATGTATGGATGTATGGATGTTTGTTACTCTTTCACGTAAAAACTACTGAATGGATTTGAATGAAACTTTACCACAATATAGCTTATACATCAGAATAACACATAGGATATTGGAAATCGAAATCCACGCGGACGGAGCCGCGGGCGGCCGCTAGTAATAATCATCGTTTTTACAAATGAACTATCTATATAATCTACCTGATAAAAGGACTAGCTTTTGCGACCTATGTCTAACGTAAGCGCGAAATTATTTAACTATTCATGTACAATTAGCACTTACACTCGAATAGTTAAATCATTTCGCACACGTTAGCAATTAGTTAACAAGTGGATGTATAGTTTTTATAACCCATCAATGGAACCTGAATCTTCGTCTTCCCCTTTTCCCTAAATATTCCCCTAAAACAAAAATGCATTGGTCGAACAAATTATGAGTAGGAACGGAAAGGTTATGAGTAGGAACTAAGAACATCGCTTAGGCTTTCTATCCTGTCTTTTACAATCTTTGTATACACAAAGGACTGTTAAGTAAACGTTCTTTTCTTAGTATCTTTACTAGTAATCCTTGTTAATGGTCAAAAGTGTTGAGGCAGTAAAAATTAACAATTGCACGTTACAGCTTGCTCGAGCGACGGTAGCGAGAGCTGCGCACACGCAACCCATATAGGGCTGTCACTTTTGACATTTTTACGTATACTGGCGAGTTTAAAATATTATTATTCAAACTACAAAACAACCCACCCATACGACGCACAAAAATTATCAGCGTTAATATGCTAAATATGCATGTGTAAATTATGTTAACATCAATTTCTTATTAAAACGATTTCAAATCCGTTTCTATCAAAATTAAAACTATTCCATTTCATACCACATTATCGATTTCCATCCAAATGAAAGATCCTAAAGAATTCCGCTTCAGGTTGTACACCTTAATGGTCCTTCGAGCTGGATCAAAGAGTCATATGCTACTATGTACTACCTAGTTCATTTAAATCATCCTAACACAAAACTCATAGCTTACGACTATCTACAACTTCTGTACCCAGCCCTACAAAGCGGGCGGCGCGCGGCCTTGCGTCGAGTTCCGTGAAAGGCGGTTTACTATGTCTAAACATTTGCGGTACGGCACCGGCTCCTTTTACTGACCACAGGCACGCACGTGGCGCCTCTGGGCTCGGTCCTACTACTTAATGTGAACACAACACTAAGATAGAGATATGAATAATCACTAGTTTTTGTTTTGTACTAGGTACTTCTTTGTCTGTACACAGTCAAACGCACTATGAAGTCTATTAGAAGCGCGGTACGGTTCCAACTTGAATGTATTTAAATGTGTATTAAACACGTGCTCGTAACTGTACTGATTTTTCAATTGCGGGTCGTAATTACGAGTATATAGTACTGGATTTAGGCAAAAAGAGTTTTTTTTAATGGCAGAGGCGGCAAACGAACTAGCGGGTCGCCTGATGGAAGCAATCACTGCCGCCCATGGACATCCGCGACACCAGAGGTATCGTTGATGTGTTGCCGGCCTTTTAAAAGAGAGTACGCTCGTTTCTTGAAGGCCCTCATGTCGTAGCAGTTAAGAAATACTGCAGCAGTGAGAGCAGCAGTTATAGAGGGTGAGTGAGAAACACACTTCAATACAACCGACTGATGACTGTTAGAGAATGTCATGAGGCATTAAATCCGACTTCCACTTCTGCAACATCTGGCGCAAACGACAAAACGTTTGTAAAAGCCTTGATTAGAGTTTGATAACCAAATACGAAACAACAACACGACCCATTAATGAACGACGTTTCTTCTAGACAGATCAAATGGATGCACTAATAACCCACGTATCCAAGTGCCTCATAATTGATGCAGTGTTATGCAAGCTGCATCTGAATGCACCTGAATGATCATGTCGGCCCGTGTCATGGTAAGTAAAACCATATTATTAAAACCATGAATGAACAGACTCAATGCCATCGTCGGTAAAGAGCCGGCGGTATTATGACTATCAAACTGGCGACATGAAATATTGCATGATGAGTTTGATGATACATTTGGTGTAATAGCTCAATCTCAGACCAGTTACTTTTGTATTTACATAAACTCATTTGTTTACATCAAGAAAAAATTTAAAAAAACGCGTTTTAACTTCTTTTATCCACACTAATATTATATAGAGGAGAGATTTGTAATTTTGTATGAAACGAATAAACTCAGAAACTACTTGACTGATTTCAAAAATTCTTTCACCATTGGAAAGCTACATTCACCCTGAGTAACATAGACCGTATTTTATCCCGGTACGGGAAATGGTTCTCTCGTATTTAATAATTGTGTAAGCAAAGATTCGTTTGGCATAACACATACACCCCTAAGATTTTTTTTATGTAATCCATGATTGATTATTTTGTTGAAATTATAACAAACATAAATAACATATCGAAAATCGTCACAAGCGTTCGCGCCTAAATGACATATTACACACGCGTCCGTGGTTTTTATGGTCACTTCTCAACAGGTCATTGACGAATAAAAAAAATTGACGCGCAAAAATATCTATCATCCAACTATTTCCAGAATAAAATTGATCCTACATTTATTTCCATTTGCAGTGAAGACAAAAACACATCGCAGCGTCCTTGGTGACATCACATCCGTCAGCCTCATCTCATCGCTTATTACGAGTCACGTGACGCGTCTGTCAATACACACTGAATACATAGGTTTCAAACGTTAGATTTGCCCTCGCAATACTTCGAAATTGGCACAAAAATAAGAGTGACAGTCGCTTCTTAAAGCACGTTGAGAGTCACCCGTTTTAAGGTCCAAATGTGTGAAAACAAAATCAACAACATCCTGCCATAACTTAGTCAAAAAAGACGTGAAATACCTTTTCCATGAGAACCTTCATCGAACCTTACCAAACAACATAGAAAGCATGAGCAGAAGGGTAACCTGATGGAAAGTGATCAACGCCTCCCATGGAAAACTCAACTAAGGTCGGAGATACCTTTCGATCTGCCTTAAAATGTCCATATTGTCCATACCCTCCCTGACTGAGCTTTGGAAACCTAAAAATTAATTTATTAATTTAGCAAAAAACATATTATTTTGGCGAAAATGTGAACCAACGCCATTTTACCGAATTACACACTGGAAAATGCTAAAATGTTCAGTTGCTCCGGCGTCACGCGTGATGAGGGTCAAAACGTTGAATGTGGAGACCTCATGTTCCACACATCCCTCCAATAATTAAATCTGACTGGGAACAGTCGGATTCACTCGGGTTCGTTTTAAACGGGGAGTGATTAAACCCGTTTAAAACTGACTACATTTTGTTGACAGACTTCTTTTTAAAATGTTTCAGTAAGTTTTCGGTTGTGTAAATAATGTTTTGTCGTTAATGCTTCAAATAAGTAGCGATACAACCAAATGGATAAACGTGTTAAAGCTAGCAAAGCATTTGGAGTAAACCTACTTTAAAACGGATAAAATCGCAGCATAATTTTAATCTACATGTTTACAGGAAAAAGTGACTGAAAAATAGAATAGCGGCGTATTTTGTGGTCATGGAAAAATAAACACTGTGGTTCTATCCGTTTAAAAGTATTTTTATTTCATAAGTAACAGTCGCGTTAACCTAAGAAAAGGTTTGGCAAAGCATTTGTTAATATATATATATGGTAGTTGAAGAAGACGTTTATTGGTATCAATATTCGCTTCATAAGCGAACTACAAGCTTGCTGCTTTGTCATTAACAAAATTACTTATATAATATAATATTTAAAACGACTAGATATCAGCTTAATTGTCAAGTGGACACAATGTCCCAAATTCGTTTTTTAATACTTCCAAAATCTACATCGTCCGTCGACCCCAAGACCACTTCAATTTTAATTGTAATTTCAAGAAAACTCAATGCTTTGAATTCATAGTACCCATCTCTTATTAAGTCCTTACAATGAACGTCAACAAAGGCATTCGATCTCATCCTTGACATTTGAGCGAACCGATCGCTCCACAAACGTTTGCTTTACCGCTACACACACGCCAGTCATTTCCATATCGATTATTAAATACCTTTTCTACTTAATCACTTTTGTCTATTGAAGCTGTTGAACGATGGAACGGTTGACAGTGCTGACTCAAGCCATACATTGCTGCTCTATGTTATCGAAACGACTGCGTAGAAGTGGCCGAGTTAAAAACTATACTACGAATGTAAAGCCTTAGTCGTTTTGGTAGTTACCCAGGGTGTATATGGTAAAAAAGGATGTATATAGTACAACTTTTCTAAAGAGACAGCCTTAGTGTTTATTGAAGTGGTATTCATTTATTAAACGGAGCACGAAAATTTAATATGAATTTTAAGTCGTTTTACATTTATTAAATTAGTTAAATCTAAGAAAAACCAGAATAAAAACGTTAAATAAAAGTCTAACAAAATGATTACGATATGAAATAGAAAGTCTCAAAACTAAGTTGTAAAAAATAAATATAACAAAATGAATGTTTCCGACTTTGAATATAACAATTTGAACTTTGGCATGATATCCTTTATGTAGTTGCATCCATAGTTTAAATAGTGTTGCATCCAAGAATTTTAATTCTACTAAACGTAACCCCGTGTAACCTGTATATATCTATATAGCTACAGACAACACAAGCTATTATTTCATTGTAGCGCTACACCACGAGCGTCAATTCTAAAGGACTAAAGGTCAGATTAAATTGTGCTTAGGCCAACAGCCTTTGCCCATTGATGCTGTAATTCACACTGCAATTTGACAAAAATGGGTTTCTGTCACATCACATAAATCTTTAATGTCTTTGTGACCTCAATGACATTTTGAATGTGTAGCCATCAACTGGACACCGGTTGGAAGTTAAAAGTTTTGGATATAAGTAAACTCACAACTCTCATCGAATAATAATTTTAATAAATTCTTTGGACTAAAACCCTTATTGCCTAGCACCAAACTAGACTCAAAGCCCCCAAGACCACTTAAATTTTGATTATAATTTCAAGAAAACTGAATGCTTTTAATTCATAGTACCCATCTCTTATTAAGTCCTTACGATGAACGTCAACAAAGGCATTCGATCTCATCCTTGACATTTGAGCGAACCGATCGCTCCACAAACGTTTGCTTTACCGCTACACACACGCCAGTCATTTCCATATAGATTATTAAATACCTTTTCTACTTAATCACTTTTGTCTATTGAAGTTGTTGAACGATGGAACGGTTGTGACAGTGCTGACTCAAGTCATACATTGCTGCTATTTAATCGAAACAACTGCGTCGAAACGGCCTAGTTAAAAACTACACAATGAATGTAAAGCATTAGTCGTTTTGGTATCTTTTTATCCAGGGAGAACCTAATATAACTTTTTATACAGAGACATTTTTTTATAATACAAGTTAAATCTAAGAAAAAGACAATTCTTACATAAAATTGATTTATACATGAAATATTAAGCCTCTCATAAAAATAATAAGTTGTATAAAGAAATATCAATATAAATGTTTCCTACTTTGACTATGTCTTACAATTTGAACTTAGGCAAGATATTTCTTTATGTAATTGCATCCATGGATTTAAATCGTGTTGCATCCACGTATTTTAATTCTACTAATCGTAACCTACACACAACACAAGCTATTATTTCATTCTATCGCTACACCGCGAGCGTCAATTCTAAAGGACAAAAGGTCAGATTAAATTGTGCTTAGGCCAACAGCCTTTGCCCATTGATGCTGTAATTCACACTGCAATTTGACAAAAATGGGTTTCTGTCACATCACATAAATCTTTAATGTCATTGTAACCTCAATGACATTTTGAATGTGAAGCCATCAACTGGACACCGGTTGGAAGTTAAAAGTTTTGGATATAAGTAAACTCACAACTCTCATCGAATAATAATTTTAATAAATTCTTTGGACTAAAACCCTTATTGCCTTGCACCAAACTAGACTCGAAGCTTGTACTATGGAAGCTACTGAACGTATAGTCATACTTAAATACTTTTATAGACATCCCTGACTCGAGATCAAATGTCGACGACGTTCATTACACAAACATTTGCTCCTAGCAGGATTCGAAACCGCGACTCTTGGTTTTGTAGCATATATTTTCATGTTATCTTATAGCCATGTTGATACGTTAAGATTACGTGTTGGTATTACTGTTAACTTCATCCTCATCAGATTATTTACATCGACTCTAGGGCGTACGACTCTCCCAGATGGGGACAGGCAGGTTTACCAACCTACGGGCACCATATATTAGAAATGTAGAAACTTACTACGCAGAACTTGTTACAGAAGTTAACACAGACTAACTTCTAGTTTCCAGTCTCATACCGAATTATCATAGCAGAAAAACCTTAACAAAATATATTTATTACCCGGGAGAATAACCGTCTCATATCCTCCATCTCTGTAGGAATTCTAGGAAACAATCTAAGAAGGTAGTGAAGTGGGTTCTTAGGTTATCAGTGATAACTCATTAACACCATTGTGGAAATCTTTCTCAGCAACAGACGCATTCTAAATGCAATGGTTTCCAGCTGCATTCCGCCTGAACCGATAATCTTAACGAGAAGGCGACTAAGCGCAACAAAGTGTGTAAGAATAGAATACCTAGCCTAGTGCTTAGAAAAGTGCTACCCACTGTGGCGAGACTCTTTGTAACTCGATATTTTTTTTTATTAAGGTTTAAATAAATCACTTAGCTTTCCTAACACTAGCCAATGTACCGACCACGCTGAAGTATTTAACCTGTAAAATACATTTTACTTGAGAAATAGAAAGTTTTTTAAACTTTGTATGATTACGAACATAGAATACAAAGCTATGATATTAAGAAAGTGTGATTTACTCGAGAATAAGTGTTCAGAGTAGAAGACTGTAACATCGTGTACAATATTAAACAAATAAAAATTGGCCAAGTGCGTGTCGGACTCCCGCACTGAGGGTTCCGTACAAATTCTATTTTTGACGTTTTAAAAAAACTACTGAATAGATTTCGTTCGAACCAATTTTCGTTGGTAGTTTTTATGATAATGTACATTATATATTTATTTCAGATTTATTATCTTCTTACTTTAGAAGTTAGAGGGGGGGGACACACTTTTTTCCACTTTGGAAGAGTCTGTCACGCAAAGTATTCACTTAAGAAAAAAATGAGCTTAAAAACCTTAATATAATTTTTAAAGACCTATCCATAGATACCCCACACGTATATGTTCAATGAAAAAAAATATTTTCAGTTTCAGTTCTAACTATGGGGACCCCCCATTCTTTTATTTTTTTTTTCTATTTTCGTGTGAAAACCTTGTTGCGGTTCACAGAATACATCTACTCACCAAGTTTCAATAGTATAGTACTTATAGTTTCGGAAAAAAGTGGCTGTGACAGACTGGCGGACAGACAGACAGACAGACAGACAGACATGACGAATCTATAAGGGTTCCGTTTTTTTGCCATTTTGGCTACGGAACCCTAAAAACAATAAATTACGAAAACCGCAGTTACAAACAGAATTCAACTGTTTATATAGGACCGTGCCTAAGAAACTATGGTTGAAACTTTACTGATGGGGGCATTATATCCTCCATCAAATAAACTTGGTCTATTACTAACCGTTTTGCTAATTTTATCAATCTATTTACCGTTGGAAACTTCACGGGGCTACCATTATAGTTGTCTGAGTTGATTAATACTAACAGATATAGTTTCAAAGTCCTAGAAAGAAGGATGATAGATCTTTTTAGAATTCACGTGGTGAGGTGTCATTTTGCGAGACTAAAAGATCGATGACCAGTTAAGTGTACTGGCTAACCATACTAATGCTAATGGCTAATAGTAACCAATTACTAATTTAGTTGGCCGCTACACAAAGAGATCGCAGGTTCGCAGCGGGGTAAGCCCGCTTAGGACAAACAATATTTTGTGTGAACGAAAATGTCTGTGTATTCTGGTCTGTTGTTAAATTGTAATATAATTCCACTGTCTGCTCTGATATCAGTAACTAACAAGAATTCAAATAAAAGTATGTGATTTTTTCATTATCTTAAAAGTTTGATATTATTCGAATAGTTCAACCAACATATACACCACCACGTTTGTCATTGGAAACGAGAAAATTAAGAAAACATTCATCTAAACATACAGCCGAGAATAATTGACATATGTTTGCCAAATACGGCCATATTTGGCAATAATAAACAGAAAATACTGGTTTTAGAAAACACAATAATAGATTCTGCCTCAGTTTTATAACAGGAAACATATTCAGCATAAACAAAAACAAACAAAAATACCTATTGCAACTGTGCTAAAATAAACTCAATCCTTTTAACGGCACGAGAAATACTTACGGAATATATTTTACCTTTACACAAACGGGCTCAAAGTAAATATGAAACTCGAGCATTACAAAATATTATGCGCATCATTAAACGCGCAAAGAGTGGGTTGTGGCGCCACTGTCAGCGGGCTAATCCGCTTTATTATTACATTTGCATATAAATAAAATACAAATTATTTCAGGCATAATAAAAATATATAGTATTTTAAAAAATATATATAAATTATGGGCACTTAAAGTTTTATTTACACCGCTCAATTCACTAGTAGATTTTTCTTTTAGAATGGAACGGGATGTAAAGTAATAAAATTATAATTATTATAATATAGGAAAACTAAACGACGATTTCATTTTTAATGTAATATCAAACCCAATGGTATGCCGTATTGCCGTCCGTTATGTTTGTCTTCCATAAGAAGAAGACATCAAAAATCCTGACAGTCAAGTTAAATATGGTAAAGTAAAACATAAAGATGGGTTTTGGCATTATCACCACGCTTGCCAAATGAGCGTAGGCGATCACAAATGATAAATAAATTAAATATATACTAAGAACATAGTAAATTCGCTTACAGAGCCACCGCACAGTCGAACCGAACTCGATCACGAATCGCAATGTAAAAATCGTGATTCACACCACCCTACTGCACATGTTTATTTTATTACTATATACCACCATTATTTTAATAACTGGCAAAACCCATACGTGACATTACCGAAATTGAGAAAGACGAATAAATTCACTCATTACACCACGCGGAAGAAATTGCGGTCAGAGGGCTAGTTCAGTTAAAGATAAATAAATTCATTTTAATATATTTTTTAATTTGACAGGAGGCAAATAAACAAGATGATCACCTGATGGTAAGAGATCACCGCTGCCCATGGACATCAATAACCGCACAGAGGTGGTAGATGCGTTGCCAGCTTTCAAGAACCCATACCCTCCCCAAATGAGCTCTGGCGACCTTACTCACCAGCAGAAACATAGCACAACAGTTACAGTTTTATCATTCTATCATCCATGACGAGTACAAATGCCGTTATACATCACACCAATATTTTCTGCCCCTAGCGTGATTCGGGAATGCATTGGTTTCGTGGTCAGATTCTCTAACCACTAGCTAGACCAATGCGGGCCTGTCAAATATACTACAAGTACAATGGTTGGAGGTAGAATTTCAATATCTACGATTGAAATATTGAATATAATGTTGCTGTTTGTTTTTTACATGTTTAAAATAGCGGCCGTCTGCAACTTCATCTCCGTTAGTTTCGGTTTCCACACACATATTTTATAAAAACTTATTTCACTTTAGGAAAAGTCATTGGTTGCTGTGCAAGTAACATAAGGCGTTGCTAACTCACATTAGTGCTGCATACATATTATATTACATAACATATTAAGATTTGGATTTAAAAATGATTGAAGAGAAATAGTTACCAATAAACAACAATACGGTCAAGACAAGGTTTTGACACAAAAATCCGTTTAACCAATATTACCGCCAAGTATAATGAAACTAGTAGGTACAAACAATGATACCTCCATAATTTAAAAAGTAAATAATTATGTTTCGAGCGCATTATAAAGTCCCTAAAACGTGCCAAATACCTCTCTAAAATGTATTGTATGCTCAAAGGAATATGTTAGATGCAATTACCACAATTAGAGACATCTCGGCTAGCTTGTGTAATTACTGTTGAGACTCAACTACTGTTGTCTCGTGTTACAGATAAGGGGCAGTCTTAGATATACGTAGAATTACATTGACACGACAACTGTTGTGATCAATCGACGACCAACCTGTTCGTCCTGTATTGTACTAATCACATTCATACTAATATAATAAAGCTAAACAGTTTGTTTGTTTGTTTGAAAGCGCTTATCTCAGGAACTACTGGTTCGAATTGTATAAATATTTTTATTTTGGATAGTCCATTTGACGAGGAAGGCTTTATGCTATAGTATACATATAGTATAACACTGGGTGTACGGAAACTGAAATAAACGCGTGGGGCCGCTAATAGAAAATATATATATCTTTTATATTATACTTGTTCTTTTGATTAAGTTGTTTTTCACTAACCACATTGTTAACTAGTCACTTTTCCAAACTTCATTTGCCACTTGCGTCCTTAAATTTTTGTATAGTCGTCACAAGTACCTAATGGTCATTATTGTCAATTCGAAACATAAAAAACGTTTCTCAATTAATTTCAACAAATTACTTGGTTTGTAACAAATCCATTGTCTACATTCCCATTGAGTGTCAAAGTTAGATCATTTTCTGTAGCGTAAAAGATTTGTGTGTTTTCCATTAAAATTTTGTGGCGAAGTAATGGCGAAGTATCACTTCGAGGCACTTGTTATGTCTAACTTTGCGGTGACTATTAAGCATTATACGTGTATTTACTAGCCATTGTTCTGTTCACATAAGTTACGCAGAAAACATTATTGTTGCTGGCATTTTAACCGCAGACTTGCGGGTCAGTTGTGCAGGGAAACTTGAGATGTATGTGAATAAAAGTGATAGTTTTGAAATGGTTATAATATTATCTTGTGTCTTCGCAACACGCAAGTCGAAAAGCAGCGGAAGACCTGGATTCGAATCCTGAGTTCGACCGAAAACTTTCTAAATCAAAAACTTTATATATTTTTTTATGTATAAACAAAGAAGACACGTCTGATCCGAGGCGAATAATTGAGTTACAGACCTGGTTTTTGCAACTAGAGTTATTTGACATCAGGTGTCATATACAGGTTGAGTTTCCAAAAACATTTTGACAATAACAAAAAGCTGAGTTAGTAATTTACTCTGTCTTTAAAAAATCACGTCTTATCATATTATGCGCAATCACCTGGAACAAACATAATCAAAATCCCTGATCCCGTCCGTGAGTCTACCTATTTATAAGACATCTAGGCATTAACATTATTATCACTCATCTGTACATAACCACCCAATTACAACATCTAACTAGTAAAGTCCACAGAACTACACATACACAAGGGATGAGGCTTAAACGCGATTAGATGACGTCATACATCATTAATAACGACCAATCAATGCGTCAGCGAATCAATTACCCGATCCTCAGCAAACAATCGACACGTCGGCTTTTGATCAATCACAACCAGATTAATTGAGTAAATACACCAATTAATAGGAAGTATCAGTGTCCGCAAATAACTTGACGAATTTCAAATAGGTATATCAGTGGTGGGTAGGTAATAAGAGTAGGTATGATAGGTAGATCAAAGTGGACGTTTTGGTATTAATGAGCCGCTCGCTCGTCTGGGGAAGAACCTCAGTTTAATCGAAGACAACAGTGAGTCAGTGATGTACCTAGCACTTAATTACAATGATAAGTATGCTCTATCTTGTCTTGATGATCTAGTAGTTTAAGTACCCGGTCTGGCCGGGTGATCTCGAGGTCCTGGGGTCGATTTCCCAGTCGGCCAATTTTTTGTTGATTTTTCCGAATAGTGCCCGGAATTGTTTTTTTTTTTTTTTTTATTTAAGATAGGCTTGCATTTGACCTCGATCACACCTGATGGAAAGTGTAGATGATGCCTAAGATGGAGCACGCTTGCCTAGTAGATACCTGTTCACTCTAGTCTTGAAGACATCCAAATTATAACGTTCGGGAAACACAGAACACGGCAGAGAGTTCCACTCCTTAGCAGTTCGCATTATGAAAGATGAAGCAAAACGCTTCGTGCGAGAAGGAGGAATATTAACAATGTAAGGGTGAAAGCCCTCACCGCGTCTAGTTGTCCGAAGGCGGAAGGGAGCTGGAGGAATAAGGTCATGTAAGACCGACGCACACTCACCAAAATGCAGCCGATAAAACACTGATAAAGACGCCACACGTCTACGATGGACAAGGCTTTGCAAAGCAGTCTCGGTCAGTGAGTCATCACCAATGAGTCTCTTAGCACGGCGCTCCAACGAGTCAAGTGCATCTAACTGATAGCGGGCTGAGCCATCCCAGAGGTGACAACAATACTCCATACACGAGCGAATCTGGGCCCGATAAAGGCACAGAAGCTGCTCGGAAGTGAAGTAACGTCTCACCTTATTTAGGATACCCAGCTTTTTGGCAGCAGTCTTAGCAATCGACTCGATGTATTGGCCAAAATTTAATTTGGGTGAGATGCTCAAACCCAAGAGCTCAAGGCGGTTGGTTATCGGCACGGCTACATTCCGGAAAGTCGGAGTCAGATTTAAAACACTCCGTTTTGCCGAAAAGAGACACGCCTGTGTTTTGGAGGGATTAAATGCAACCAAGTTAGCAATGCCCCAGCGGGACACAGCCTCAAGGGTCCCATTCACTCTCTCAATCATCTCCTCTCTGAGAGATTGCACGAGAGATCCGGACCTTGCATCGGACAAGTACCTCTCCGTGACTGTGCTGTCATCAGCGTACCCAAAGATACCGGGCATATTTAATAAATCGTTGATGTGGAGCAGAAATAGAGTCGCGGAGAGAACGGAGCCCTGAGGGACACCGGCATTAACGCCCAGTAGATCAGATGAGGTGCCGTCAATGACAACTCGAATCGATCTACCCCTCAGGAAATCCGCAATCCAGTTGCAAAGAGTAGGTCCTATTCCGAACGATGGAAGCTTGCCTACCAGACAATCGTGCCAAACCCTTGAAAATTGTGATTAAACTAAGATCTCACAAGATGATTAACAAAGTCCATCCCTTTTTGTATTTTTTGAACTGAATGACTTTGAGTTTATAATTAATTGTTATCAGTAATTGAAAGAAATTGCGATTTTAAAAGAGCTGCTTTCGAGTTTCTTGTCACTTCTTTTTTTTATAGATGACTTTTTTTATTTTTTTACATGATTTTATAGATACCTGCTGATGAAGTAGGTGGTAGAATCTTAGTGTATTCTACTAATAATAATTGTTGATTTATAAGTGCATCTATGAACCCTACGTAAATAAAGAAGTTTTTGATTTTGGAAAAGCCTACAGGCATCATAATAACCTACAGGCCTCACGTGCGACCCCAGGCTAATCTCGCGACTCATTAAACGCTCAAGGCCCCGCTTGTGGGTTTTCTCTGAATTGACACATCAAATGAGCTGTAATATTGTCAACCGCGACAACTGCTGTTTGATTACCCGCTTACTCTGCCATTATTAATGGTTAGGAGTTTCCGATCTAGCGAGTCATCTTTCAACTCATCATCTCGAGAAATAGTTACAAAACTATGATAGAATATTCATCAGCAGCTTTTTGTTTCAAATCCTTAATACCACAGATAGCCTATTAAGAATTTAGCTGAGAGTAGTGGATCTAATAAGTATAGGTCGTGGGTTTGTATGCTGAAACTGCTTTGGAGCTAAAATGGATGTAATGTATTTAAGTTCAAATTGAGGCTTGGATGAAGTTTTCAAAAAAGTCAACGATCCTGTTGATTTTGTGACAAATTAAGAATACCTGCCATGAAATATCCGACGCTCTCTTAAATATCACTTCGGCGTATTATCTGATCAGAAGAAAAATAACTAACAAATATTTCTGCCAAAACAGTTCCACTTGCTTCTCGCTGATACGTATTCACTATCACACTAAAATCTTCCTTTCATTTTTCTTTAGCTACAACTTTCACAGCATTTCCATTACTTTCCAATCAGCTCTGAATCATCTTCATCCACAATCACGACCAGCGGATATGTGTTTCCTCGAAGGCGCGTAGTTTCTACTCGCTAATTCGATTACCCACCACGTAACATCGCGAAACATAACCACTATGATATGTATTCAGTAGTTCTATGGCGCATTTGGTAGCAGGACTGGTACTTCAAAGGTTCCTATTGGTAGACCCATCAGGATACGTAAGGGATCGCGTACTATTTACCTACTAACAAAGTATCTCTAATAGTTGACCAAAATTTTAAAAAAGTGTTACTTGACCGTTTTTTTTTGCTTTAATTTTGCTGGTTAATTTTGCTTTCCATAACCAGACCGGTTAGCTACCATAGTAAAAGTGGTTATATATGTATGTATTTCTGGATGGGTATAGGTTGTGTAAGTGCAGTATAAATGTAGGTACGGTGTTACAGGATCGGCGTGTCGAGACGCGACAGATACCTCTGATGCTTCAAGCATCTTAGTGGTTTCTTCGCACGCCCTTTGGTATCTTGAAATCACAATTAAGGAATGACTTTAGACATAAAAAGTCACAAGTACTTAGTAGTACAAACATCGACCGCCCTTGAGAGAACACATCCGCCAACGCAATATCGATTTTCCATGTACATAGATTCGTCTACAATAAGGCTTCGGTGTCCACAGCACCTTGCTGAACATGACATAACGCACAGCTGAAAGCAGGGGAAAGTCGGCCGTGTTCCTTGCAGATACGGTCGCTAATTGGATTATTACCACCGGCACTTGTGACGTTGCGAGTTGACGGAGCATCCGTGACCGAGTACCGGTAATTAAGTATATGGGCATTACTGCCCTGCGACCTTGCTAAAGATTCGTTTTCTATAATAAGGCGGTAAAAAGATGTATTATCGATCGAAGGAATTGTTTTCTTATAGCGGCCGCCCGGCACCGTCCGCTTTTCGATTACCGCACACATATTGTGATATTATAGCTTGAAGCCATCCTCGACAAATGGAGTATCCAACACAAAGTGTATAAATCTTTTGGTCCTGCGGGTACTCTTTTTTTGATTGAGTCCAACTGCGCTTTTCCTCACAGCTATCTGAAGAAATAGTTCCATTTACGCTGTCACTGACGATGTATAACAATGTAGCCCAATATGCTGCACATAATTATATTCCGCAAATAATGGAACTCACAAATTTATTTGAGTTATTCCAGAACTGAGTTATTAGCATTTCAAATAAAATCAGTTGACAGACAAGCCCACGTCACCATCTTTCTAATGAAACCATCTTCATAACGATAACATGATTTCATATGTTAGAGGCCCCTTTTACACATCACCGACGCCTAGATGCCTTTCAAGACGCTAGATATCCAGGAGTGTTTGATCTCAAAGCCTTTTATTCCAGGTGGGTTGTGTCTGAACACTAGCAGACACGGGATATGAACCAAGAGCCTTCAGCAAACACCTTCATAGTAGTTAGCGATCCTGGCCACAAAACCAAGGGCTGCGGGTTCAAATCCCGCTCGATGCAAACCTTGTGTGACGAACATCGGCATTTGTACTCGAGTCATGGATATTTAAATAAGTATTTAAGTACATACATATTTTTATCCCTGTCCTAGCAACTAGTACAAGATTTGAGCTTATTTTGGGGCTAGGCCATTAGCGTGTCTGTCTCAGGAATTTAGCATTTAACGAATCTAAACTGTAGATGCTTCACAAAACGCTAGATCTTCACAAGATGCTAGATAGAAGCGTCTCCATAGTCTTTGATATCAAAGCCTTTTATTCCCCTGTATTGTGTCCGAACACTAGACACGGGAAATGGTCGGAGAGGCTTCAACAAACACCGCTCTATTAGACCTTATCTCTATAAATAGACGGACTTTTGTTCCGAGAGTAAATATCTTTATTTACCTCGGATCGGTTTATTTATCTTGCGATCGTTCCGAAGGTCGTTACATTCGACTGTTGTAATGATAGTTACTATGGCTGAGGATTTATGAGATTCGATAACTGTTACTGGTGTCTATTAGTTTGTCAGTCATTAGGCTACACCTTACAGAGGTTTAATTAGGTACATCACAACCAAGTTAAAACCTCTTTTCAAAGAACCTTATTATTTTTCAATAAACTACACTACGAGTTACGATAACACTACCACCAACAAAAACCATAATTATTTCTAAAATTACTTTTATTTTAGTATTAGAGAAAAAGAATGTCATGATTTACGTTTGTGTAAAAGTATAGAAACACACGCGGAAAATACGTGACCGAAGTTCGCCGGCAATGCAATTCCTATACAAAATTACGCGACGTTATTTCGGCATGGTTAGTCGTCCTCCATTTCAAATACAGTGCAGGAGTAGTCCCGCTGAAATTCGACCGCGTTTTTTTGGTTAAGTGTGTTTTTACACTAGTGCTAATTGCTCACAAAAAGCTTAAACTCATGTTTAAAAAAGATGAACACAATCGACTAAATTATCAGAAACAGAATTACACATAGAAACACTAACTGCCATAATAATTGTCGTTCTTCTTCCTAGCGTTTATCCCGTTTCCATGCGGGGTCCGCTTTGACCATGATCCAGGATTTGGCGAGTCTGGTTATTACAGTGAAGCGACTGCCATCAGACCTTCGTAACCCATAGAGGGGAACCAGACAGAATTGTCGTTAACCGACAAAAAAGAAGTATACCAACTTTATGAGAATTAATACATTTATGAGAATTAACGTAATCCATTTAAAGTTATTCCAATAGAATAACTTTAAATGAATGGATTACGTAGCTACGTAGAAGCACATCAATCACAACATCAATAACACCAGATATATTAGAAATAGCATAGCTTTAACACCTCCGGGGGAAATTCCTAGCTAAGTAATATATCTCGATCTAGGGGAGATCCGACAGGTTACGAATTCCGTAAAAAATATTACTTTTCTCCCTTCTAGCAGATTGCAATATTACAGTACAACCGCCTTTTACATAGCATAAGTAAATAACGTCGTTGAAGCACATACTCTGGCAGTTTAATTGAGAATTCAATAAGCATTTTCTGAATACTTTTTAAATTGCATTTATCTCATACTAACAAGAAGAACTCGCGTAAATGTCATAAACAGTGAAATAAAAAAGAATGGAATATAAAATGCTGATTTCAAAAATCTTTTCCTAACTTGTCCTTTTTTATCGCTTAGGCGGCGTACTAGCAAGCGGTTCGCCTGATGGTAAGCTATCACCGCCGCCCATGACATTCGCGACACCAGAGCGAGGTATCACCGATGCCTAACCGACTTACGATTATTAATAATACCCATAGCTATGGTCGAGCGAATTCACTTAGCAAATGTATTTTTGCTTACTAGGTTGAGTCGGCTACCAAGTATAATATACATTTCTCTACATTTAAAGTAAACGAAAGATGATTAAAAAGTATTATTCCGACTTTCGCCTCCGATCCAAATGTCAATATGAATTCGCAAGAACATTTACAACAACTTCATAAGTCAAATGGACAAAACGTCCAATTAGGCATCAGACTATCTCGTCCAAACTCGTTAAAGGCAGACGCGAGAAACCGTAAAAACTAACTTATCACAGACCAGAGTTCAGCAGACATTAGACAGCGAGGCAATTACGCAATGGACTGGCTTTAGAGTACCGTTCTATATTTTGAGAATATGTATATGTCATTTATTTATTTTTTATATTATTTATTCGGTATATGCGCGTCACTGATGGTAAGCAAAAGAAAAGCCCAAATTGCCATGACAACGGAAACGATACTTCTATACTTATACTTACTTACTTACTAATATTTAAATGTGAAGAGTTCGTTTGTTTGTTTGAATCGCGCTAATCTTAAGAACTACTAGTCCGGTTTGAAAAAATATTTTGTGTCGGATAGTCCATTTGACGAGGAAGGCTTTAAGCTATTTGAAATCGAAATCCACGCGGACGGAGTCGCGGGCGACCGCTATTATTTAAAATATTTGGTATTCAAACTCACAATACTCATATGATAGAGTACAGAACCCTCCATTTACTTAAACAAACTATCGTGTAACCAGTTTTTTGTTGTAAAACAAAATGGCAGTGTGAAATGTCAAATTGCAAACCGGCATCATTATTACAAGCAATAGACAGGCCGTAACTGTATCTTGGCATTTCACTCAACCCTTGACATATCGAAACGTCCCAGGTTCATCAGAATGATTGGCACATTGCAATGGATGCAATATTTCAATTACGACAGCGAAAAGCTGTATAACAGTTACTGTTGCTTTATATTTTAACACTGTTGCGGTACCATCAATCACTTTCACAATATACAAGCGTTTCGGCTGAGGCGGCCATTTTTAGGGTTCCGTAGCCAAATGGCAAAAACGGAACCCTTATAGTTTCGTCATGTCTGTCTGTCTGTCTGTCTGTCTGTCTGTCTGTCCTGGCTCGTTCTCCGCCGTTTCTGAACCGATTGCCACGAAAATTGGTGGAGAGATGCATAGTGATAATTCAAGAATTGGTTTTTAAAATAATCGAAAAATAATTATTTTTTACCCCCCCTACCATACATCGAAAAGTGAATTCGAAAAAAAAATTCGACTTACCCCATCGTGTGGGGTATCGTTAAAAAGGTATTTTTAAATACAATAAAACTTGCCTTGAAACCATGTGGATCAAACAACCCAGTCTCGAGATATATTAATACAAAGTTAAAATTAGAGCGTCCCCCCCCCCTTAACTTTTGAAATACTGTTAAAATAATTCTGAAAAAAATGTCCTGTATACCTCCAAGTAAGTACTTTCAACGAAAACTATAGCGAACTCTGTATCATACATAGTTATTTTTATACAACTCGACCAACTTATGACGTGCAGTTGCCCGTACTAAATGGTGTCTTAAGCGGTCGGGCCATCTTTTAGCTACGGAACCCTTTCATGGGCGTGTCCGACACGCTCTTGGCCGGTTTTTTTATGATTAACTAACTAGTTGTTACACTAATACTATATTTATTCTCATACATCTATAATAAAAAAAAAATCGCAAAATGTGTTGGTAAGCGCATAACTCAACAACGCCTGGACCAATTTGGCCAATTCTTTTTTTTAAATGCTCGTTGAAGTCCAAGGATGGTTCTTACGGGGAGAAAAATTCGAATAATTGCCGGGAAAACCCTAAAAACAGCCCTGAAAGATTTCAATTTTTTTTGACAGGACGAATTCTGTCGGGTCATCTAGTCTAGTCCCAACTAATATTATAAATGCGAAAGTAACTCTGTCTGTCTGTCTGTCTGTCTGTCTGTCTGTCTGTCTGTCTGTCTGTCTGTTACGCTTTCACGCTTAAACCTCGCAACCGATTTTGATAAAATTTGGTACAGACAATCTTTAGACCCTGAGACAGAACATAGGCTACTTTTTATTTCGAAAAAAAAGAAATCCACGCGGACGGAGTCGCGGGCGGCCGCTAGTATAACATAAATGCTATGTAGTTTATAAATCACAGCGATCTCGCCGCAAAATAAACAGCGATAAAACACAACCAAAAATAATATTTTACAAAAAAAGATATTTGTAAATATTCAAAAGCATAAATATTCATTTGTTAAATTCAAAGTAATGTTCGTAGCCACGAAGAACTTAAGACAGGCTTGAATTTATTATATTCTTGCGTTTTATACAAATTAAGACAAGAAGGCTTTTTTCAACAGGACCTACGGTGACTTTGTACGGCTTTTTCCTCATTGTTTGTAATTTAACTGTGATTTGTTTCATTTAAATATAGCTTTTGTTGGCAAGGTACCTACTAAACGTTCGGACGCTGTTATGGATTTAATTATATTTCAAATTCGTCCTTGATAGATTAATGGCAAGCTGTTGATATCGGAAAATTGTATCAAAACCAATGCAAAGTGTATCTGACAACCCAACTCAAGAGTAATACGTAAATTGAAATTGAGAACATTCACAAAACAATACATAAATTGTATTCTCATTGTTGCACAACACATGGATTTTAAATCACGACGAAAGGCGCGACTTCATGAAGTTTCTTGAAGAGATATTAATAATGAAAATTCAACAAGTCCTCTCACACAGAAAATACGAATATTGATGAAAAGAAACGAAAGTGATATTTGAACGTAACCATTTTGAATATTTTGTTGTGTTAGTGATCACGGAATAACTGAGAACGAAGGAGACAAAGTTTTTTTTGTTTTTTTTTTATGTCAGAGGCGGCAAACGAGCTAGCGGGTCGCCTGATGGTAAGCAATCACCGCCGCCCATGGACATGGACATCCGCGACACTAGAGGTATCGTTGATGTGTTGCCGGCCTTAACCCCATACCCTCCCCAACTGAGCTCTGGCAACCTTACTCACCGGCAGAAACATAGCACAACAGTTACGAAATGCTATTTCACTGCGGTCTTCTGTAAAGTTAATTTATTGTTAAACTAGCGGCCGCCCGCGACTCCGTCCGCGTGGATTTCGATTTCCAATATCCTATGTGTTATTCTGATGTATAAGCTATATTGTGGTAAAGTTTCATTCAAATCCATTCAGTAGTTTTTACGTGAAAGAGTAACAAATATCCATACATCCATACATCCATACATCCACACATACAAACTTTCGCCTTTATAATAGTAGTAGGATATAAAAGATGCACAGACAGTCCGACTTCGTTATAAGGACGTACAACAATAGGAGTACTCATGCCATTGACATAAGATCGTTAAAAGTTCAAAGTGGGCAGCGTTGATTGCTTATCATCAGGCAAAACGTCTGCTCGTTTGTTGCCCTATAATAAAAAAAAAAAAAACATTAACCCAAACTTCACCCCCATATTGAATATTTCTAAATTATTTTTTATTAAATCGTTATGACGTTTGACAAGAAGTTGTCCGTCGGCAATTAAGTATTTGTTTTATGTATAATTAGAAGATATTGTGTAATATGTAGTAACAAAAGACAGGTAAGATTGATACAAAGGGTTCATACCCCAGTCATTTGCATAACGTGCCAATAAAATAAGCTAGTTCACGAAGGCTTGTCAGATTCAGGCTAGCCCTACAGCTCCTCTATTTATACTTAAACCTAGGTAATAATCAGGCGACTGCTTGTTTTGTCATATCTTTTAGACAGACTTGTAACATGGATTTATTAGACAGATTTTTAACATGTATTTACAGTAAGTCCCATATTTCTTTTTTTGCAAAACTGTAGCCCAAAACCATAGTTGACAATGGGTTGTTTGTTAGTTATGATTTAGACATAGCCAGCCATTACGATATATTTTTTTGTTATTATTAATATTTTCTGATATAAATAATTCTCAAATATGATCAGTGAGTTCGTGTTATGTAAGTCATGTACTACTATTAAAACTAACTTGGTAGGCTTTCACTATGGTTCTGAAGCTCTTTAAGAAATTAAATTGATTAGATTGAGTAATCTGTCTCAGAAATTGGATGCCTAATTGAGTTTCCCGTCTGACCTACAGGACGGCTGGGGCGAACTAGACGAAATGGAGTAAATATCAGGAATTGACGGCCCAAAACGAGAAAGTACTTTGCTTGTTATTAAAAAGGAGCTCTTTGGTATACATATGTGTTATAAATATGTCGGCACGTTAAGCCGTTGGTCCCGACTATGATCCAAATTGCCTGGTTTCCCTTGTGGTTACGGAGGTCAGACGACAGTCGCTCCATTGTAATAACCAGGCTTGTCAATTCAGGATCATAGTCGCAGCGTACCCTGGGCTCCAAGGCAATGGCCGAGGATGCAAAAGGGAGAGGCGCTAGGATGATGATGATGATGAATGTAGATGATGATGATGTTTTCCATGTATAGGTCGTCTGTGACAGGATACTTCTTAGACGAAATTAAAATATATTTCGAGGCTATAAAGTCCACGGGGTGTTTTTATGATTTTCCGTACCTTCGCATTACTTTAGAAAAATGACGGTTTTCATTTGCATCACACCCTACTGAAAAATATTACATTATTTTAATACGACTTAAATAAGAATCAGACGCGTTTGTTACTTTTTATTGGAAGTCACTCAAATCCAATCAAGTGAACCAAAAAGGTAAATAAACAATCTGCACACATCCTCTCCCCGGCAATATACCGCAGACGCATTGCAAGAGAAAGGTGCACGTACCTGCACCGTTTTGTAACAAAGATATCCGTTATGCAACCCGGTCTAATATCAACTTTCAACGGACATTCGCTCGATACTTTGATATAGTGGACCTTTTGTTATGTTTTCAACTCGGTGGGCTAGTGGTTAAAGTATCGGGTGGTGTTATCGCGGTCGTGGGTTCGATTCCCTTCGGGCAAATATTGTGATCACTATACCGCATTTGGCAAGCGTGGTGATTTATCAAAACTCATGTTTGAGACAATGTCATGATTTCAAATGATGGAGGACTTTCCCTGTAGTGTAAACAATAGGCTGAAACATAGTGGAACACACTATACATTTTTTATTTTTTATTTATTTACCTAATCTAACTTTATTGCACGACATAAAAAAGAATACAAAAAGCGGACTTAATGTCTCGTGGCATGGAGTTATTCGCCATAGTGCTAATAAAATAAATTACCCGACAGTAGTATTTTTACAAAATTAAAAAAAATCATTGTTCGCCGAACTTCGGGCGCGTTTTTGCCGCCTAGTGTGTTTTATACTTTCGGTTCGTTTCCGAATCGAATATTGCGGAAATCACTGTCTGTTGTCTGAAGTGACAGCTGACTGAGATAAGAGTCTTCAAAACAAGAGTTTATTTGATCGTTCCTTTTATGTATTTGGCAACGCAAATGATGCTAAGCTCAAGCTACTTCACTCTTTATCATAACATCGCAATAAAGGCTTAGTAGAGCAACTAGAGTTCAGAACATTTCACTGTCAACAAAGCACACGCAATGACACGCATATCCTCTGGGCCAATAATGACCACTTGGCTGGTTCGCAGTGTTACCGAAACTGTGATAAAAGGATATTATTATTACTGAATTATCTGGTTGTCCTCCTGTCATCATCAATGGGTTGATACCTTAGTTAATAATATGTTCCATCTATGTGTAATACCTCTGCCCTATTCTATCTTTTCAATCCCTACCAATATAATAAAGCTGAAGAGTTTGTTTGTTAATGCGCTTATCTCAGAAACTACTGGTTTGAATTAAAAAAATATGTTTGCGTTGGATAGCCTTTCCCATTTGTCGGAAAAGGCTTCAAGTTATAATATATCACAATGTGTGCGGAAACCGAAATCCACAAGGACGAAGTCGCGGGCTGCCGCTAGTTTTTCCATATTCCGTGTATTGTGACAACAGAACTAGTAGGTATTAAATTCCCGTTCGCTTAGCGGGCCATAAGTCATCCTGTTAGGTGAATATCACGATTCCTGCAGGTATTTTTCCGCGACACTGGGATAAAAGAGCACTTAGGCGGTTCAAGGCGGCCAGGGTAGGATTGAGAGATAGAAAACAGTGGAAGAAAATGTAGGTTCTGGAATAGCGTTTGTGGGAAGAGGTTTCATGTATTGTTTTTATTCTGGAACTTTGTTTGGTTTTATGTAGAAGTAATAGTTTATTTTACCTAAGCAAATACTCTGACAGGCTTCAAGGATTGATTGATGCATTTAGTAAGCCGTAATGATTGAGCTTCATACGTACAAGTACTAAGAACTGTAATTCAACAACTTAAATGGGTCGAATAGCAAATAAAAATACTTTGATATACATAGTTATAAGTTCTTTTTTGCCTAGAAGTACTAACTACTAAGAACATTCATTTATCACCTTCATAACAATTTCAAATTATGGTTAAAATTACTCTCTGTCTTGACATAGTATATGTACATCATTCCTCATACATTTCACCAGAACATAAACCATATATTATAACTAGCGGCCGCACGCGCCTCCGTCCGCGTTGTTTTTGGTTTCCGCGCACATACGAGTAGGTATATGTAGACTGGTAGGGCAAAAAAAGTTTTGACGTGCAAAATAATTTACTAAGTGAATCAAATTGCTGAATAAATTATTTAATTTCATTTCATATACTCGTACTAGCCCAAAGCTTTCCTCGTCAAAAGTACTGTCCATGACAAGAATATTTTTTTCAAATGGGACCAGTAGTTCCTGAGATTACCGTGTTTCATTTAGTAAATGGATAACACCACAAGTCCGTCCCTGGCATCATAGCGGCTTATATTTTTCCGGTTTCAATTCTAGCAGAGTTCACCCGCCACGAGTATCCGATATCAAACGAACTTGCTTTTATCACGACAAATCTGTTTGTTAAAACTACACTCGAAGACTCGCTAGATTTTATTTGAAAGTTTCTTTATGTGAGGTTTTTCCTTAACACCTACCTAACTTTAAATAAATAATCATTTCTTCTAGTGCGTTTAAAGATGTCCAAGGCTATTTATATTTAAGTTCTTATTTTAAGTCTAAATATGCAAATTCGACTTTAAAATTAACAATATAACTGATTAATGCCGGTCAAATTAAAATAATATTTACATAATTTAATAACTTAGGCCTGCTGCCATTTAAAACTCTTAAGGTGTGAAATACAATTTGTTATTATAATTTATTTTATACATAGACCAAAAACCTGTCCCATTTTTTCATTGCTCGCAGGGAGATACGCAGTATCCATCAAATAAGCCGCAAATACCATATTTCCTGTAGCCTTATTCAATTAGGGAAGATATGAGGGTTTCCAAATAATAAAAAGCTTCTGCTGAAATCCAAGTCGTATGGTACGTACCATACGATTTTACTGCTTCATCAATACAAAAAAGCAAGAGTGAGGCAAAAGAAAAATTACGACCTCGATCGTATAGAAGAGTCACTTTCAAATATGCTATTACGAGTCAACATACGTAATGCAATGTTGCAAAGAAAAAGGACGCAAAAATACATTATCTGCAGCCGAATCTTTACGAAATTCTAAAGTGGACCGGTACCTAATCAGTGGGGGGCAACACTGGACGCGTAATTACGTAATTATCTCAAATTAACAGTGAAAGGATCTGGCAATACTAGTTTCATACCTAGGTTGGTTTTAGTGTTCTGATCTGAGAGATAAAACGGTAATCATCGAATAACTCGGTAGCTGTGAGCAAATAGATTTTGTCTGTTTTAGGTGAGTAAGTTGCAGTTTATACGAATATGGTATTAAAAAGGGTTGAGTGTGTACGAACAAAGTTTTATGATGAGTAAAATTGTGATATTAAGAAAGAAAGTAAAGTGTCAAAGTCAGAGAAATATCAAGACACATGATCATAGCATCAAAAATATATCATGTTTTTGTACACATCGCCCTAATGTAACTAGTGAAATGTATTATTTTTATTCTCCTTTAATCTATATTTTGAATGCTTGCTCGTGGTATCGGTTCAGAACAGTTAATACAAAAATCAAATTGCGCGCATCAAAAAAAAACGCTAAAGGTCCGCTGTCGACTGTCATCTATCAATACTACATATATAGGTGTTGCCAAAAAAAGAGTTTTCTAGATGTCTAAAACTGACCTGAGCAACAGGCGTGACTACGCCTGCAATGTATTTATCACATCGAAAAAAGCGACGATAAGTCTGGTAATTCTCAGTATCCACGAAAACGGTAGCAAAACCTTAACACAATGACTTATGTGTACAACTGACCTGAGCAACAGCGGCATCAAGCGCCATCCTCTCGATGTCGACGCTGTAGAAGTTGAGCTGCGGCGCGTGCCGGCGCCGGGGCCGCACGTCGTCGTAGTACGCCACCACGTCGTTGATCGACACCACCGGGCACTCGTCCGCCGTGCTGCAGCCGCTGCTCACCCCGTCCACCCCGCTGTCAGAGTCCACCTCCCCCCCAAAACCTTCCTTCGAATCCCTTCTATCCCCATAACTTTTCTCCGAATCCCTTCGATCACCGAAACTCTTCTCCGAGTCCCGTCTATCGCCATAGCTCTTCTCTGAGCCTTCCTGGTAACCGGATTCGTTCATCTCATCGGGAGTGACGATCTCTGGTATCTTCGTGGCGTCGAACTCGAAGCCGACGTCCTCGTCGATCGTCTCGTTGTCAAGCATGTCGGCCATTGCGGGGCAAGTAACACTGGTTAAGAGTCGCACCTTCCACTACATACTGTTTCTACACTGTTAGCGCCCTGCGGACAAAGAGAAATACGTTAGTTACAAATAATTAACTTAATGGGTTTTATAAATACTAGGGAACGGATAGACGTATTCAAATACTTAATAAAGTATGTAACCATGCAAGACTCTACAAGAAAAGGCCATAATGACGATGATTTATTTAACCACTAGCGGCCGCCCGCGACTCCGTCCGCGTGGATTTCTTTTTTTCGAAATAAAAAGTAGCCTATGTTCTGTCTCAGGGTCTAAAGATTGTCTGTACCAAATTTCATCAAAATCGGTTGCGAGGTTTAAGCGGGAAAGCGTAACAGACAGACAGACAGACAGACAGACAGAGTTACTTTCGCATTTATAATATTAGTTGGGATAGTTACCAAAACGTTCTTTAAGAAATATTAATTACTAGCGGCCCGTCACGCGGTTTCACCCGCGTCCCGGGGGAACTACTTCCCGTACCGGAATAAAATACAGCCTATGTTACTCTGGGTGAATGTAGCTTTCCAACAGTGAAAGAATTTTTCAAATCTGCCAAGTAGTTTCGGAGCCTATTCAATTCATACAAACAAACAAAAAATCAAACCTTTCCTCTTTATAATATTAGTATAGATGAAAATATCGTGGAATGAAAATTCATAAGGTATATCTCTTGCGTTGCGTAAATATCTCGTGGAATAAGTGCAATAATTTTAAAACGAAATAGTTAGCAATACAATAATCTGATCTGATACGGTATCTAGACCAAATATTTTTACTCCATCCTACTACTATTATAAAGGCGAAAGTTTGTATGTGTGGATGTATGGATGTGTGAATGTATGGATGTATGGATGTATGGATGTTTGTTACTCTTTCACGTAAAAACTACTGAATGGATTTGAATGAAACTTTACCACAATATAGCTTATACATCAGAATAACACATAGGATATTGGAAATCGAAATCCACGCGGACGGAGTCGCGGGCGGCCGCTAGTATTTCATACAAGGATAGCTTCTGATGTACCAGCAGACTTCGCAGAAATTACGCCAAATCGATAATCATCTAGATTCATAATCGTTGGACCAGTTCCGCCTCCATTGTCCGAACTAACTTAATAACCATTAAAACTTTTATCAGTAATGGCGATACATCTCAATGAACTGTAAACTAACGTTTCTGTCGTCTATTACAATCCGTTACGATGCCCAGAGATAAGGTTTTGTTAGAAATTGTTATTTTAAGGGATTTACATTTTACATATCCTAATTATAATCTGAATATTAATCGTTTCCCCTTGAATATAGGAAAAACACAGGCATAAATACAATAACTGTTGTGATTTATTTCTGTTGTAGAGTATGGGCGGCAGAGCTTAGTTAGGGAGGGTATGGGATCTTAAAGGCAGGCAACGCATCTGTTGTTGTTGTCCATGGGCAGCGGTGATCACTTACGATCAGGTGACCCTGATTTTCGTTTGCCTCCTTATAACATAAAAAAAAGGTTTACAACATACTTATTAGTTGCCATAACGCGAAAGTTGTTTCAAACATTTTGTCAGTTGGCGACACAATTTTATTAACGAACTGGCGTAAAGTCAGCAATTGTACTAGTTTCCAATAATTTACACAGATGGTTAAATTAAGAATTTAGGCTTTCCACCCACACATTTACAAATACATTCTCCCAAAGCCGTCATACGCACTTAGGTATAAAACTTATTTAATTAAATTATTGAAACGTAAATCAACTCCGATATTTTATCGACTTACTGTGACAAATGAGATTAAAATGTCATTTCGTTACGCAGAGGTCTTGAAGGTAGGTAAAATACCGTAATGAATTCAATTTATGTAATGAATACTTTATTACATGAAAAACCTTGGCCATTGATCAAATAACACGAAACACAAGTTATAACTTAGCTGGTTTCAGGTTTTATATTTAACTTGTATTTGTATGATAAGCTTTTCTGGCTTGAAGTTGTAAAGATTGACATTGACATAACTGCTGATTAAAAACTGCTGATTAAAATAAGTACGTAAGTGCCTAAAATAATTCAGAATCGTTGAATGCCTTTCCCAGATAACTACTATTATAACTACCATCAGCATCCTCTAAGTTCTTGCGTAAAAATATTAAAACTCGACAGTCTAAGTCACACCAGGACATTAATAAATATTCTATTTTAGTGTTCTCTCCAGTATTTTAGTCTCAACCGCAGAAATCTGGTCTCGACAACGAGAGCGAACTTTAAACCTAAATAGACTTCTATTTTACGCCTAGTGTTGTCCTAGTGCATGCACGTTGCTCGATGAATATTTTTTATTAATAAATTATTCGATACCTTTTTCAGAAAGCCACGGAGCTGATTTGTACAAAACTTGTAGCGAAGCCTACAAGTTTTGTACAAATTAGCTCCGTGGCTTATTCATGCACATTTACTCTTTTTTCTACACATAACTTATTCATGCACATTAACTCTTTTTTCTACATAAATTATTTTATTTAGCGTTAAAGTTCTCTCACATCCTTAATGTTTCAAAATAAATTATAGCATAAAAAAATCCATAAATGTTAAAATACTAAAACTCGATAATCTAAGTCACACTAGACCAATAATAAATAACCTATTTTAGTTTACTCTCATGTGTTTTAGTCTAAATAGCAGGAATCATTTCTGTTTTTATAACAAAACATTTTTTTTTCTTTTTTGTGTTTTAACGTACGTACGAGTATGTTAAATTTTGCGAGTTTGTACCACTCTTAATTAATTTGATATACATCAATGACTCGTAAATGGATATCAATTCACCAAATTCTATCGATGTGCAGCCGTCGTCCCTAACAGTAACGCACCTGACCGAAATTAGCCTGCACGGAATATTAGCATATATTACAGATATCGACACACCTATATATTATGCAAAGTGCCGGCCCGAGCTACCCACGTGTTCTTTGACATAGGAATGCGAATGCAGTCTGAGTTTCGTAAGATCCGTGTTTTTTTTTTCTATCGATATCCTGTTCTTATTTTAGTGATGTTCTCCAAGTTCAAGTTTGCCGTCATCAATTTTGTGTGACTTTTGTTGAGTTGTAACATTTTTATATTCGAATAAATAAAAATGACGTAGAAACCTTTCTTATAATGACATTATCAGATTTTAATAAAAACCAATAGCGTCGTTAGCTCATCGAATGCGGTAGCTTTAAAGTACTAGGCTAAGTTTGAGAAGAACGTCTATTACAATTGTAGTTTTAGAAGAATTTGCGATTTTTTATATTGTTTTTCAAAATTACTTATCGAAAAAGGTAAGTATCGATAAAAATCGGAATTTCCACTGACGTATGATATCGTTACCGATAGAAATGGGTATTGGGTATTCGTTTTAATACATTGATTAATATCTGATATCGTGATAATCTGTGGAATTACGCGCATTACAGCCCTGATACAGCATCGAACCGGATAGACGGGATTATTCACGGGAAAACAGGCCATTGGGATTAAGTGCTATTAATTAAATGGTCATGATTTCAGTGTAACGGTTATTAAACGAACATTTGTGGTTAGATAAATATATGTTAGCTCGGTAGCCCAGTGGCATGAAGGCTATTTCTCATGGGTCTGGTATAATAAACATACCAAAACATCATTAATACCTCACCGGCTGTATTCGGCAGACGATCAGCCAGGTACGCAGGGTATACTCGGTTTATAGTGCACAAGTGAGTGCGTAAGCACAGGTGCACTCCCTATTCCCTCACTCTCATAATTCGTGGGACAGCAATCTGACACGACCGTAGAGAGATCAGGCGCAGGACCAACGGCTAAACGTGCCTTTCGAACCAAAACATCCTATATCTACGGTAAAAGAAAACATCGTGAGGATCCTGCAGACTATGAGTTAGTGTGTGAAATGGAGGAAGCAATGGCAAATCACTCCATTATAATTTCCAAGAGAGACATAGTGTGTCAATGAGGAATACAACTCAATGAATACCCTCAAAAATATCCCTCAGATACTTCTTAGAACACCCACGTAAAGTGGTGTTGTTTGCTTGATAACCCTAAATCCGGATTATACAATAATACATGTTGATAAAACTTCTGCCACACAGCTCGCGATAATAAGTTACATCGTGTTCGAATATTTTGTGTGAAATTGGAATAAAATCTACGCGTCGGCCCCTTTGAGGTCAGAGGGACCTGTTGAGAAATGGTTTCATAATACTCTAGCACTGAAGGGTTGAGATATTATTTCAAGTAACATGACGGACAAAAGAAAGAATACCATCACACAAACGGAATCTTAGAACATGGTGCTATAAATTATAAATGGAACAAAAATCGGGTAGATACCGGAAAATTATTTTATTTCTATTTTTATTTTTCATATAAAAGTATTCCTATTCGGAATTTTCTATAGAAAATAAGATTGCGGAAAAATCTCAGTCTTTTAAATTAAACTGTTAAAAAATCCCTATGCTTCCCGAGAATCGAACCTAGTACCTTCAACCTATACAAAAATTCGGAATAACATCGGTCCCAAACTCGCACCCTGCCGTACGCCAAACAAACTCAGTTTTCCTCATTTGAAAAGCCGTTACGCAACAAGTTTGCGGTCGCAGCTACTAATCGTTCTAAAAGTCAAGTAAGCGCCGATAATACGTTGCGTCACAACCAAGTATTCGGTGTGAGATTGTGAATGGGAACTTCGCTCCGTGAGGTCAGTCGATAGCGAAAGTAGCTTCGTTTCGCTCGATGAGGAAACGTTATGATTCTTTTTATTTGGATTTCGAACTGTCATTAACTAAAGCTAGACGTTTTTGAAAGATACTATCATGAAAATAAATAGGTTCTCTGAATGTTGAATAATGTTCTTATGTATCTGCAAAAGCAAAAAACAATGGTTGTACAGAAAACTAGAAATCTTTTGAAGTAATTATCATGACAAAGCACTTTTAGCATCTTTGAAAGTTGAAATGCACACTTTTGTTGCCCGTCTATGAGTTAAAAGAAATATGTACTTTTGTCTATTTCTTTATAAAGTGTTCTAATTTTTTACTCCTAAACATTTTTTACTACATAAATGGGCATTATAATCAACTGTATTTTATGACTTTCATCATTGAAAAATTCTTCATCAGAATTAATATTTTATCTTTATTTTATCACATTCTGAACCATATTCCAAAATAGCTTTTTGAAATTATTTTCACCATCTGTTATTTGTCACTCACACACACACACACACACACACACACAGACAAATAGTTGTCAAGGTCATCATAAATATAAATAAAGATACTAAAACTGCAATTATGGTTAATAGACGACAGAGATTAATTATCATTCACTCACAAGTCACAAAACGGAAGGCTTACACCCATATTAGGCATAACTGAAAACAGTTGTTTTCAAAATACAGCAAAACAAACAAACCATCAAAAGCACCCTGAACAACGCCACACGGCATTGTTTCCACCTCATTCCATGCGAGCCATGACTTGTTGCGTGCCCTTGGCGGGAACTGGGTCACTGGTACATGGCGCCACTTGTTGCATCCAGGGGTCGGTATGGGAATATATGGATCATAGTTTATTGTCGTGCCTATCTCTTTTATAATTGCTGAAAGGGATATATTTCCACGGTCATATTAGATGTTTGTGATCGCTACGATATAAACATTTTTGGCTTTTGGGAAGGACAACATGGGGATGAAAGAAACCGCAGGTTATGTGGAACTTATGAATTCAGCCCCTCAGAATTCAATGCTGCCGGTCTACATAGACGACTATGACTTCAATTTAATGTCAATTCGCTTCAATAAAAGTCTTTTGCGGAAATAATATGTCCTTTCTACAGAAGTCAGTCTTTTTCTTTTTCGCCCATTTTTGGTCCCTTGGCCCATCTGTCTAGTCCGTGTTAATCATTCAAATATCAGCTTCCACAGATTAAACCCATTGGTCTACTAAATAACAACGACAGTTACCTTTAAAATTATTGTAGCAATCATGTTACTATTAGATCAAGAAAAAATCAACAATGTTACTGTTTCAATAACAAGTAACATTCATAACCATCCATTTAAAGACCAAGAAAACGCCTAAAGAAAGAAAGAACCTCAAGAAAATCAAAAACAAGATAGCTCAATAGCGGAACATATAAAGCGGATCGTTGTTCCGCACCATTCGCCACCCCATAACATTAAGCATACCATAACGAGGACTCGACTTGTTGCGTGCCCTTGAGGGAACTGGGTCAATACGTGCCACTTGTTGCAGCCGGGGTGAGACGGGAAGACCAGGCCAACTCGTGCCACTGATATTAATTATGTACATGTTAACTTGTTTAATGGAGATGGGAATGATAAAGTACCGTCTGTCAAGCTGTTTTTGTTAAATCTGTTGTCGGACAAAATTGTTTCAGACTTTTAAACACCGAACGCAATAGAAATGACATTTATAGTTGAAAAAAATATCGCTTCTTGGATTTTAACTAGTTTTTGGCTAACTAACTCAAAAACCGATCAATGTACGTGATGAATATAAAATATAAATAATTTTCTGGTATAATCATAATAATTTTATATCTCATATCTATTCATTTATTTTTACTATTGTATATTATATGCATATGTTCAATATTATAAGAGTAAAAAATAAAAGTATATATTGTATCATACTAATTGTCTGTTAATAATTGTTCTGGAACATAATTATTTTGTTTAAATATTGTTTAAATATTTTTAAGAATGTTATACCGAGTCATATTTGTGATTATTCTTGTAAGAAGAGCGGTCTCATCCTAATACAGGCTTGATAAGCTTAACAGGATGTGATCCAAACCCTACCATTTAAAAGTGACTTGTGTTATAAATAAAGATTTTTGTATTTTTTTGTATTTGTATGATAGAGTAGAAATAGTAAGTTTCAGAATAAGGAACAAAAATTCTAACATCGTCAAACAATACTCCAATTCTCCTAGATCCCTATTCCCAATGCAATTTTCCATCTACAATAACAACATCTCGGGCAATGTGTAACTATTTCAATTTCCTCTGTAATGATTTCTCCGTGCAATTATTTCCCGAGGTCGTCTCGTGTAAACGAAGCTTTCCCACCGAAGAATCGAGGCTTCGCTTCGAAAGTTCACTCAAGGACTCTGAATTTATTGATTGAGCGCCTCGATATGTCCTCGGCAGAAACCCATTTGGCAATGCATAAAAGGCTCTTTTAACTTCGGCGCGCTGACAGATTTGTCAAAAACAAGCAATCGTTCGGTGTATATTTACTTGGTTTTTAACTCGTTTTAATAAGACATTTTTAATAAATATAAGGTACGATATTTACAGTGTAACAGTAAATATCGCCATATTTGCTATTTTTTTTAAATCAAAGTTCAACTCATTTTAATTAATAAATACGAATTATAAATATCTCACAACATCGCATACATTGATCTGACCCCGTGTAAAGTAGCTTAAGCACATGTGTTAGAGATATGAGAATCAACAGTGGTATTAAAAATGAACTTAAATAGATATGCACATGTAATATCCAGACCAGTACAAACAAATGATTATCCGCACAAATGTTTGTCCTGTGTCTTGAGATCGAACTCACGACCTCTTGGACTAATATTCAATTTCTTGACCATTCCACCAAGTGGGTAATTATTTCTTAAAAACCAGTTACTTTGAAAAAGTACCTAAACATACACACGCATGCGACATCAATTGTACTACTTGAACTACTACAAAAACCGCAATTATAACATTCATAGTTAATACCCCCCCGAAGGATTACCAAACCGAACGAAGTTTGAAATTAAGTTCAACAGGTCAAATCAGGGTCATTCGAACAGACCTATTAAACACACAATAATCAAACAATCGAAGCTTACCTGATTACCGCTGGCATCGGTCCAACCGAGTTCGTTGTCATTTGCACAACTAACGACTAATTCTAGAATATTGCTACCCTACCTAGTATTTTTTCTACCTTATCTCTAAGACTTAAGGTTTATTTTCGATGATTAGTGGTGGATTGAGGTTGGCAGCCAGCCACGAGTTGGTGCATTCGACAAGTCTGCTTCCGTGCCATGTGATTTTGCACCTGTATTTAAACGAGAGTCTGCTATTGAAAGATTTGTAACGCGGTATTTTGTTTTACAGCGCCTCGTTGGTCTAGTGGCTTAAGTACCGGGCCATGGCCTCGAGGTCCTCGGTTCGATTCCCTGGTCGGGCAAAGTTTGTGTCAATTTTTCTGAACCCAGCCCGGTGTTGAGAACAGCTGCCCACAAGCGTGGTGATTTAAGCCAAAACCCCATCTTTTTAACGAAGACATGATTTCAAATGATGGAGGCCTTTGCCCTTCAGTGGGACATTAATAGGCTGATACTTTACTTTTATTCTGTTTAGACTTCACTCTTATTGATCGAAAGGCTCAGCGAGTAAACCTTAGAACTAATGAAGAAGAAGACATTTGACAATACTCGCACAGATTCTACTCGATATTATGTAGGAACACACACAGAAACTTGCTACCTTTTTACATAATCGAGATTATTTTTTTAATGAGACAAAAGGCCTTTTACTCTGAAGAATTACCTTATTTGTGCAAAAACGTTTGTTTGTTTTCAAATATAAATATTTGACTCTGAAGTTATGTCTAGTCATGATTACAACAAGCAAAATTTATGCACTGTCTGTTTATATGACAAACACAATGTGCATATCAAGGAAGTTCCGCTCAGAAAGTGCAAACACTGGATATTGGATTTGCCAAAAACTAATTGAGCATATTATACGCAAAAATATAGACTTTGAAATCTGAAATCAAACAGAATATCAACAGGTCGTGATAGGCACTCATAGTTAAGTGGCAATCGCATGTCCGTATGTCCCCTATCATAAAAAAGTAAGTATCAACATTACTTATGTTGCGCTGAAGGGCAAAAGCCATAAAAACCGTGTTTATATGATGGCTCAATCGCAACATTTGCCAAATCTGCAAATAACTCTATATTTGCTAATCATAAAACAGTACATTTTATTAGGGTAGCTGCTGTTACGTATTCCGTTTGTGAGGATTATGATTATGAATAAACCGTCCTTTTAACAGAAACGTGTTTAATTTTTAAAGACAGATTAATTACAATTCAATTACGGAAAAATCCACAAAAATTTGCTATCTGATCCGATTTTACTCACAATTTTCTTTCCAAATATGCATTTTGCACCGTCTTTATCATCAGATTCAAGGCCAAACGAATGCTTAATAAATTTTGTTTTAAACTCAACTGTAACCTATATTCCTTTATTTTAACACTAGCTTTCCACCCGCGGATTCGCCCGCGTATAATTTGGCCATCAAGCAAACAATATATTTGTTTTCCCTCGGGAATATCAATTTTCTGGGATGAAAGTACCCTATTATTTAATCCGGACTTCTAACTTTACGTATGCAAAATTTCAATCGGTTCAGTGGTAACGGCGTGAAAGCGGAACAAAACAAACTCACTTTCCGATTTATATTATTAGTAAGGACTGAGGATGTTAGTAGCACTACTCCACCATACAACCACTACACGATAACAACTCACTAGTTCCCACACGCGAGCCCAGCTGAAACGGTAATCGCGTCGCCGTGAACTTGCGATAAAAACGCGAAGGTCGCCACTTGTTGCAGCTGGACCGGCGCCAGCACGCTTTGGTACGATTCATTCACCCCGCTCTATGCACTCCTCCGAGACAATCTGCCATGGTTTTATAAGGTTCTGGAGATTCTCCATGTTTGTTTTCATGTCTCCAATTGGCTATAGTTTTTCTTCAATAACAACTGATGTCACTTTTCGACTTATGCAAATTTTATAGCGAAGACGCAAGACGTTTTGGTTCGAATCTTGCTAGAAGCAAATATTTTTGTGATAAACATCGACAACGAACAACAACTTAGAAAAGTATCGACCTAAGAGTGCGACTAGACAATTGGTGTTAGACCAATGAAAAAAAGACTTCAATTGAGCACGTTCAAAATCAAAGTCAAAACCAGAAACAAGATTATCTACATACATGCTTTCATAATATGATGAAACCTAACAGAAAATAAAGCTTGCACAAACACAAACTCTACTAACTCTTCAGAGTTGAACTTTATCATCACCCTCAGACAAGCTCAACTGCTGCCAATCTTCCCGAAATATCCCTTAGCCACTTAATACAACACTAATAGAATTAAAAAAGGTTAAACTCTAAACAGTTAAAGTTACTTAAGAATGAAACTCCTCAATAGCGAAACAAACGATTGATCCACTACACTACTTGATCATCCTTACATAACCCGACTGAGAGCATAACAGGCAATTTGTTAAGAACAGTGGAAACAGTGGAAAAGGTCGGAACAATTGTTTGGTAATGACCACTCGGCAAATGAACGCTCGCGAGATCCCGTGGGGTTCGATCGCGTTTCAAATTAAGGTACGCAGTTACAGGTTACGAGTGTCTCTGGGTACAGAAGGGAGAGGAAGAATTAATCCCTCGCTCTCCAAAAGGGCATTGCCAATTGGCGTCTTCTTTTCACACTTACGAGTACATCTACCACATATGGTAATAGTTATATATTTTCGAGGTCATTACAAACGATATTTGCTATGGCACTATAGATGTAAACTCATTGCGAACTGAGTTAGACAACCAGCATACCTTAACTAATGGTTCTTGCAACTTGTTTCTTTAATTGTAATGAATTTAAAATATTGAGATAAAATAAATCTACGTAGCGCATTAAATTATAACCTGATTGATTTCATAAAAGTGGCCGACACAATTTTAGAATCAACATTATTTGTAAGTGTAAAAGTATAGTGCCCTCCCAGCCAAGTTTCACTTGCCAATTCATTATAAACTAATTACCTACGTAGTATATTTTAAAATGCACAAGCTTACATGCAGGAACGAGTACACTCAGTATTCACACTTTTATTTTTCCCCAAGAAAATGAGAAATGAACAAAAAATACTCCACATTATTTAATCTTGTTGATCACGGCAGTACCTTCTGCAAAATTTAATTCCAATCTATGATCACAGTTCATCTTTCACTGGTTTCTGTTAGAAAGGTACGTCAGCCATTTTAAGTGGATCCATTGCAAGGGTACTCGTTCATACGTGTGATAATGAAATTGTGTTAGTGAGATCGGTTTCTCGCCAGCGCTGTGACGACGTAACAGCGTTAGTACCGTTGAGGTGCAAAATACGATGCAGAGATGCACTTTATGTTTAAAATACTGAAGATACTTCGGGGAAGGTTCGTTTTATAGCTGTACGCTATACTGCTAAGATTATATTGAGGTGATCATGGAGTTTTAAAAACAGATAAAAATTTAATATATAAAATGTATCTAAATATAAGGGTTTCGGTGTATTTTACTAATTTCTTAGTCAATTTAACTTAAATTCCCTTCATATTGGACCGTAACTGTACTTTAAAACTTGGTGTATTAATTTTGCACGCAAAGACATAAAAAATAATGAACATCAATCCATGTTTGGTACCAACTACGTCATTCGAATGAAGCAATAGATAGAAGAGATCACTTTAAACAAAATAGACATCTCTAAGATTTTTTACGGCTGTTAATGGCAAAAGAAAGATAGGGCAGTTTATTGAAAACTGAGTAAATTAGCCAAGGATAAATTGCTATCGTATAGTCGTGAAAATTGCACTAGTTAATTTTGTATAGTTGTAGTAAAACTGAGCTAGGAATAAACATTAGCTATTAAGCACAATAACCGATGATTGATTGACGTAAACCAAAAATAGCAATAAAGAATTTTCCTTGCCACACCCCGTGGATAAAATTAAGTTACTTAAGGGCGAAGAATTGGCTTTGCGTTGACGGTCTAGGAAACAACCCAGTTAGAAATATACAAGGCAGTTTAAACCAAAATATAGTACAGTGTAGTGCATATTTCAAACCGTGAACACGTACACTACAGGCATTCATTAGGCCGCAAGATTGTTGCCAAGGAGTTACGCAGTGTAGCTTGGAAGAATTCCCTTTCATCACATCGGTCCATCCTTCTGTCACAACCGCTGTTTTCAGTTGGTAAGCAATTACTATTTTTTGTTGGGTGCAATTTCAATGTTTAGTTTAGAAAGAAGAGTTAATAGTTTGATAGTTTTTAAGTAATCAAGTCATTTTGTAAAGTTATTTGTCAATTTGATTTATTGGTTTGGCGAAAATTTCTTTGAATTGTAGATTTTCAATACGTTGTTTTTCCAAGTAAGAAGTCCTCAGGGACTTCTCAAGTTACGTTCGTGCAGAAGAATTCCTTGGTAGATCAAATTGCAAAAATAATTGATTGTTTAACTATTACACTTTTATTTTATAAGAATAAGGGAAATTAAACAAATACCGAATCATAATTCTTCTTCCTTGCGTTTATCCCGTTTCTAAGCGGGGTCCGCTTTGACCATGATCCAGGATTTGGCAAGTCTAGTTATTAAAATAAATAAATACCGAAACATAACGTTTTCCGATTTAAAGCTCAATTTAACTGTAAATACAGGGATATTCCAAATGAGAGTACATGAGGTTGAGGGCACGTGCTCATTCGGCACGCGTCACGCTCCGCGCCGCCATATTAAACCGCCGCCATTTTGTAAACACATGTAATCGTTGTCATGGAGGAAACCGCGTATCAATAATAACGATAACATTTCGATCGAACGATCAACTTTTAATTTAAAAGTGCTGATTGCGATTCTTTAGTGTTTTGAATTTGTTCATGCGTTAATTCTGCGTCAACGGCTTGGTGCACGTGACATAATATTCGGAATAGTATGACGCCATTTTGATTTAATTTAAGAGTCAAAGAAAATCAAACAGATAATCTTTAATGCACTTTTTCTCCAACAATTAGTACTTGAATACTTAAACCAATTACATTAAGATCAGTAGAAGAATTATTTCAGTAAATACTATTTTTATTTAAAACTAAAAAAAAAACCTTGAAATAGTATTTACAAATCAGTCAACAAAGAGTTACAGGAATTTATTTTTGTAATAAAAAGTTAAACAAAGTTGACTATAGTTTGTATTTACTAATTTGATTGTAAAAAAAACATGGTTGCTGTAAAAATAAGGGAATAGAATGCACCTGAATTTACGCAATAACTTGTGTTCTATAATAATATGATTCCTGCGAGGACAATTATTTTGATTATCTCTAATTTGCAACCGATTTTAACTTAGTGTATTAATGCCGTCAAAATCATTTTAGGGATTCAAAAATAAAAATCTTTTCAATCATTAAAAAAGCGATACAAAGCTCTACTTTGTAGTATTATGCAAAACAGAACACTTCGGGAATTTAATGCTTTTCTAAATTTAATATCCGATTATTTTATAATATCTTTGATTACATTAACAATATTCTTCACGGAACGAATACTTATAATTGCGTGCCGCTGTCACGTTTGTCAAAGTGTGAATGGAAAATGGAAGAATTATAGTAGATTCTTATAAATTATACCTATTCCATAGTCACTGTGTATGTAAAAATGCATGCATTTGCTTTTATGAAACCTTTCTGCATTCCTGGTTTGTTGCAGATATTTTGTCGATAACGCGGCATACACTGCTGCCTACGATAAGCAATACGGCATTTTGATACTAATTACAACATCGAAAAATTACAAATCACTGAACATAATTCTTATTATGACTTAGCTGGTAATTTAATTATTTTTTTAAATATGTGGATTATTGTTGATGTGGAGTAAATGGTGTTTAAATCTGCCTTTTCAATAAATTAATTGAAATTGTAAGAGATGGATATTTTCGCTTATGAAATAAAATATTGTTATCATCGCCCCCTTTGTCTAGTACTCGTACATTACTTAAAACATGTGGATGTGGAGTACTTAAATGTAGTTTAAATTGTCATCAATAATTCAATGAAATTGTAAGAAATGTTATCAACGCCTCTTTTGTCTACTACATTAGTCTCTCTCTGCCTATCATCATTTATTAGAAGTTTGGCTTTTGATATGTATACTTATAATATAACTATAACTTTTAAAATGAAACATTGGTTAGTACCAGATAGACAGACAAGAATAATATAATTATCCTCTCCACTCCAGTGGAGGTTCACAGTTGTTTACATAAATCCGCACGACGAAACTCCTTTAATCTCGACACACATTCCCCAATCAATTCGTGATAAGGCTTAGAGCGGTGCAATAAATCAAACAACAGACAAAGCATTGCAAGGAAAGCTACTTCCATAACGGGCAGTAGACCGCCGTACCTAACAAAAACCTAGCAAAGCTTCCACCTCAAAATTCAACTTAAACTCTACCAATGTAAGTCCGTTTTGGCTTAACGCGAAATTTGTAGGACCAGATAACGTTGCTAGTGGTTAGCCTTGCAACACTCACTTGTATATAACCATTTATTTATTATGAACTAGTTATGTCTGCGGCTCCGTCTGTCGGGTTAGAATTGAGCCTGTTACTGGGAGAAAAATGTCACAGATGTTGATTCAAGTCGTTAAATTATGATTCGTAATTATATTGTGTAATCATCACAGATATATTTAAGAGCCTTAATAAATCTAACAAGACAGTACTATAATAATTTATGTCAAACAAATTCATCTAGTAGATAAAAAATAATATAGAATTGATTGAAATACTACATTCAGAGTTTAGAGTGACATTGACAACGCAATGGCAACACTCCCAAAAGATAAGAATATGAGTGAGTTAGAGTCTAGGCTACGGTTCCATAAGCAGTTTATGGTGGGAGCGCAAACAAACAGGGTGGGATTGGGATGTCGAGGAAGAGAGGATGACCGGAACATCATTAAGTCTTTTCTGCGAATGGATGAAGATAACGAGTATAGAGTACATGCGCTTAATCTCGAAATGCAAAACGAGTGGGTGTCCCTTGGTGAGTTTTGTATCCCTTTAGCATTGAAGTGGCGGTCGATACTGTACGATTGGTCTCCAGCGCTGCTTAAATTCTATCTGAATGCCTTTCAGTTGACCCTACCCGATCAGAGCAACCTTGTAAGGTGGGGAATGGCGGTGGACAAAACCTGTTTGCTCTGTGGTGAGGCCGTTGGTACCGCAAGGCATTTGTTGGTGGGATGCAGAGTACTCCTAGACAGAGGTCACTACTCTCGCCGCCATGACGGAGTGTTGCAGATCATACGTGAAGCGGTGAGCCTTTCAATAGCAAGAGCAGCAAAAGGTTTGACGACGAATACAAGGAACATCAACTTCGTCAAGGAAGGATCTGCCAAGAAGTCCAAAGTCAAACCTTACTCCATCGTTAGTGTAGCTCCAGATTGGAAGATCATGATGGACACGTATGAAAAGCACTACAGTATTCCAGAGGACATTGCGTTATCGTCGTCTAGACCAGACCTTTTCATTTATTCTAGAAAACTTAAGCGCGTACTGTTGGTAGAACTTACTGTTCCATGGGAGACAAACATTCCCAAAGATCACGCGTTTAAAACAAATAAGTATTATGACCTAACCAACGAAATGACTAAAAATGGTTATATAGCACGGTTGTATGCTGTGGAAGTGGGTGCGAGAGGTATACCAGCGAAATCTCTCTACAACCTACTGAAGGACTTAGGATTACCAAGATCTAATATTAGCTCGTTACTGGAAAGAGCAACTAAAGCTGCTTTACTCGGCTCATACCAAATATGGTTGGGAAGGGAGAGGAATGTCATCGGTGGAGGTGATCGTTAGTATACTATAAAGGGGCCCCTTAAACCTACACGCTGGGTCGCAAGTCCCAGGCGCCGACTGACATTCCTCTCTGTTCCACGCGATGGACCCGGCACCCGCACGGAGAATCCATGGATAGCTAAGAAGTTCGTCTCTTTCCTGGGCTTACTTTAAGTCTGAGTTTTTACATGAAAAATTTGCAGCTCTACATGTCTCTTAATATAAGAATAACCATATGTTCTGACTAATCTTAATAATCGTCATTCACGTCGAAAATGTTGAACGGATTTTGATGTCCTAAATCCACGCGGACAAAGTCGCAGGTCAAAGCTAGTATTACTACAGTATTTAGTTTAACTTCGAATGTTTGGTGCAGCTGTGTGCTTAACCACATGACTGCCGCGGTTGAATATTTCACTTACATACAGACAAGATATTTTTATCGAGATATTAGTATGTATTAGGTGTAGATTGTTGGAATAACAAAATGGACACTGCTGAGCCGGTGGGTTTTAACAGTTTCAGCAAAAAGGCGCAAATGCACTGTATGCGCTTTTGTGCAGCGAAACTGGGCCAATGCTGATTGCCGGCCAATACTGATAAATTAATGGAAGTGTACAGTACCTACGTTATGTCAAAATTCAGACATGTAAGAAGTTAACTGTTGATAAAAAGTTATATGTACATATTTCGATCAGCTAAAACGTTATTCTTAGTAAGTAGAAAAACTTAAAAAAAATTCCGACCCATGAATCTAATCAGAATCTCATGACTGGTTCTCAAACTACTTGACCAACGAGGCCTCCTTAATACAATTGTAAAAAAAATCCAAAAAAAATAAATCCAAACTATGTTGTTAGATTCTTTTGTAATAATTTAGTCAGTCGAAAAGATAACATCTTAAACATTTTTATAACGTGTTGGAATTTTGTATAAGATTTTATTGCGGTCTTTAATGGCTAATTAAAATGCTATAAAATATTATATTACCAAATGTGCCTAAAAACATTTCTAATGATGTAGGTCATGCATTCAACTATTGAGTGGACAACACCTTCAATCTTGTAACTTACATCTCGAACACCAGCTCATCGATATCTGTACGGTCAGTTCAGTCAAATAACATTTTCCACTTCATGGTAAGTGCTTCCCCGAAACACACAAGTAATTAAACGTTAAAAAATTTTGATCCTGCAGATACGTAAACATTAGACGAAACAGTTCTCGTAACTATAGATTAGGCAGCATCTAGGTAATCAACAATTCAAACTTCCAATTGGTAAATCATCGTCAATTCGGAGGACTAGTACAGTCACGAGCAATAACATGTATACACTTCGACTCTTATGTCAAAGCAGTAAAGTTCATAGTTCAATGAGTTTGTATACATGCTAGTGCTCATGACTGTACACCCGCACCTAATTGGATAAAAACCGAATGACTCTCATTATTGCAGAACACAGTTCGTATTCGATCGTCATATGTCTAAGTATTGCAAATTCAAGATGACCAAACGCAAAAAGTCAAAAGCCAAATATGTAATTAGATGATATTGGAAAAAAAAACTTAAGAGATTGTTTGCCGATAATGTTGCATAATAATAGGGGTCGCCTTAGCTCTGTTCGAGAAACTATAATAAACAATAAGAACATAAAAATAAAATCCTAAGCTAATTTTATTAAGAACTAGCCTTCGCAAAGCACGGAGGGGTACGAGATGATTTTTTTGACTTCTGCGAGGGTTAAGTTGATAAGCTAAGCAAACTTAACAAACGCAGGCCGAGCGCACTAACCACTGCGCCAACGAGCACCAAAACAATTAACTAAGTTAATGAGTAAGTAACTCTTTCCACTAAAAAAGTCGATGTCACTAGTAAATCTACTAAATGATGATACTTCAGAATCGACATTTCTCACTTACCACTTAACACATCAGATAATTTCAAAAGATCATTATCGATTGACTCAATGTTACCGAAATCAGTAGCCGTAATGATATTGTGTCACAACATGCTTTTGAGAGGCATGACTTGCAATGTTAGATCTGATCTTCATGCAGTATGACAGTGCATTTGGTAATGACCGTTGAAGCTGCACTAGAAGACGTGGGTTCGAATCCCACTTATGACTTAGTTGATAAACATGCTCTGGTGACGAATTATAGTGGCCATGGGGCTATAGGCTGATGATGATGATGACTTGAAGAACGATTGTGTTTTTTGTGTATAGAATCCTAAATGATTATGTATAATTTTCCTATGTCCTTTGTTGATTTGAAATCTTTTACAAGTATAAGTAGAAACCTTTCACCTAAAAAACGCACTACAAAAGTACAAAGCACTACCTCTGCACATGACAGTTGCAATGTAAAAGAAATCATTGTTCAGCACCGCTCTATGCTCATATTGCCCATATCTTATGTATTAGGGACAGGATAATACAGTTATTTGTTTCAAGCACTATGTCATAGTTATTAAGTTACCATACTTGCTACTGTGATCTACCACACCATTTTTCTCGGAACTACTACATAAAAATCGAGAATCGCACGCTATTACCCAGCGCGTGCAGAGTGAAAGTGTGCCAGTGCTCCCGCCAGCCCTTCCCTGGACGTTTTGGGAGTGAGAGTAGACCCTACTGGTTAATTGAATACAAAACAGTGATATTCTAAATAGTTCGATCACTACTATATTAGTTTTCACTAAAGATGATCCCTATGACACGTACAGTAAATACACTAGCTACTGTGATGTGGTAGATCACATCATCATCACTCTCAAGCCCTACGGCATTAATGACAATTGAACGAGACCCCATAATCCGTCGAGCGAGATAGAATCGCTCGCCATTGCGCCAGCGCGTGCAGTGAAAGTGAACCAGCGCTCCTGCCAGCCCTTGCCTGGACGTAGACCCTACTGGTTAATTGGAATACGTAACAGTGATCAACAAAAGTCTGATATGCTAAATAGATTAGTAGTAACTACATAGTAAGCACTAGGACGCTTCCCACTGTCCTTATTTTGGATTGGATCTAGAAAATTAACTCAACGTAGCTTAATAGGGATTTTTTTCTCTAAGGAGTAATTCAAGAGGGGTTTAAAATGTATGTACTGCACAATATAGTAAAAACCCTTTATAAAGAAGACGTTTGATTCAAGAGGGGGGTTAAAACGTGTGTACTGTACAATATAGTAAAAGCCCTTTATACAGACGATAGGTCGCTAGAAACAAATAAATGTGCAAGAACATTATAACATTTGACCCAGAGGCGACTCTAGCACGCAAGTTACGGTCCAGTTGACACGGAACAAACACGATCATTGCTCATCTACAAATAATTACCCTACATGGGACTTGAAAATTTTTATCCCAATAAGTAAAACAATTACGGATTCAACGCGAAAGAAAATTGGGTAACATGATGCGTCCTCACTCACCAAATTACGAGTGCAATAAAACACCGAACATGATGACAGACATTACACAAAATAAAACGAATTCAACACCAAGTTAAACGCATAAGAACTTTAAGTACACGTTAATTAATTGCAACGATTGTAACGGTTAAGATAAAATCTCGCCCTATACGGTAGCATATTTACGCCCACCTCAGCACAATGGACAGGTGATAACAATCTTGCATAAACGCAATACCCTAAAAGGTACGCCATTACCCGGTTGGCGTGGTAATTTCCCCAAACGTCGGGAGCTGGGGAAAAAACGCGAGTCGTGTCTATCGGTTGCGTCAGATGTTAGATGTAACGGGCGATTATGCGCTGATGGCCGTGCTCTGTCGACATACTTTCATCCTCGCTTACCAAGCTGTGTATATATCTTTTAAATTGTACCGGCTATTGGAATGCGCTATGGACTATAGACGATACTAAATCAGGATTCATGAGATCGTAGTAGTCTACTGCTGGACCTCCTACAGATAAGAGTTCAGCTTATAGTATTTCTTTTTATGTGATAGAGAGGCAAACGAACAAATGGGCACCTGATGGTAAGTGATCACAGCTCCCCATGAACGTCAACAAGTCATTCGAGTGGTAATTCCACAAATCTCTACCTCACTTATAGAAAAATAATATGTACCTATATTCTGATAAATTTTGGCTACTCTGACTGGGCAGGAGGGTTAGTTTTCGCAGTATTGTGAACGGTAGTCACATACACAGGGGAACGCTGCTGCCCGCCCAACCCCCAGTGGCGTGTTCCTATGTCGCGTCTTACGACGCCTACGGGAACGTATGGGATAATAGTAGGTACTACATTACACGGCCAACGCAAGACACCCGCAGGCAAGCGTGGTCCATTTTAGGTCTTATCTCCACTCTCCAACAGGTCATCTTAAATTAAACAAACATAGTTCACCTTGAGAAATCTTCCAACGCATGCAGAAAAAGTCATTGACAGAACTCATAATTTAGTTCGTAAGATCTTATTTAGGACGAAGTCCCATGAGGTCCAAAAAACCAATCGTTACCCAAACAAATATTTGACCAAGAAACATGCAATAACTTCAAGATTATTATTTACGTAACGTCTCTTTATGAAACCGAAAAGCAAACAAAAACGATTTTAGTAAGTTACGAGTGGATTAATCCGCAATAAACTGCAAAACGCATCAAGATTAGAATAAGAAACGCGATGCGGTGAATTTACGGCTTTCGTCCGAGTCTCACCTCGTCCAATGACGCCATCTTGGATGACAGTACTGCTGGATTTAAATTCAAATTTCGAATCACGTTCCTTTTCCCTCCAAAACGTCGGTCCGGTTCTGTTACGTAACGGAGGTGTAGAGTTGTCAACACGGCAGTAAACAAACAGGGTGTACGTCTGTTATATCTTGTTTTGGCATGTACAACCGAAATAACACTACGGACGTACTCGAGACTACAATTTGACCAAATGACATACAATATTTTATCATCTTTGGTTACTAAATTGGAAAAAAGGGACTTAATTAATAAAATGAAACATATGTTTTAAAATAACCAATATGGTTTTCAGAAAATGACAATAAACACAAAGTTATTTAACAAGTAGGTACTTCCAGTTACTTACTAATATTAGTGAAATGGGCTGCAACGATCGCTTCCCAGATAAGTTATATGCTGGGCTGGTTTTAAAAAATTAGAACAACAAATTAAAAAAACAACCAGTGCGACACCAAAACACCTACATAACCTACACAAAGCTTAACGCCTACAGCTAATGTAATTAGCATTAATAACCTTCAGTGTATGTTTGCGACGAGCCGACACTTGACGTCCAGCTAAAATCAATGGGAGCGAAGGCTATCGGAAGATAGCGATAACGCCCACGCGAGCCCATGTACCATTAAGGCCTTTTCACGTGGACGATCAAATAAAAACTTCTTGGAACGGTGGACGAGTTTAGAAAAAAAAACATTTGAATTGAGAACCTCCTTTATTTTATAGCATTTAAAACTTTTTGTTTTGGAAACAGTTGAAGCGTTTATAAAAAACAATTGTGGGCTACCTCTTTTTTTCGAAGTCGGTAAATACTTTTTTTGCAATTGATGCGTTTAGTTATAAAAATGTTGAGAACCATTTCCATTTTTGAAAAAGTAGCTTTTATTCAACAGTGACAGTGGAGGTTTTTGATGCTGGTTTCAATCACTTTCCAACAAAACTGGTCACGATTTCTTCTTTCATTAAATCCTATCACAGCTAATACAAACTCTAAAAATTAGGAAAGAAATCAGACTTAATATATAGAAAAAAGATTTCTATGTAGATTCGGAGGATTTACCCTAATGAAAACAAAACCGTTGCGTTATTCTCATTATTCGGTATTGTTTGATAAAAACCGTATAAACCGACCCTTATTTGCCTGTTATCTGTACGTTTCCATCCGTGAATTAGAATTTGAGAACGAAGCCTTCGCGCGGTATCAGATTGCTGAATTCAATATGAATTAGTAAACAGTACTGAAGTTGCTGACATGACTGTACAAAGTTTAATAAAGTACGTTTATCATGTATCCGCCGCAGTAGGAAATAATAAATATGATCAAAATATTAAGTTACTGATTTGACGTGTTATACAAGGTATTGTGTAAAAAAGCAAAGTACGAAAGTAGGAACGCCTCGATGGTCTAGTAGATTAAGTACCGGGCCGTGGTCACGAGTTCCTGGGTTCGAATCCTGGTTCGGAAAAAATTGTGTACCAAGAGGTACTTTATTATTTTACCGGGAAACCAGAAGCCAGATCCATAGTATTATAATAGTAGCGGCCGCTCGCGATTCCGTCCGCGTGGATTTCGAATTCCAATAGCCTAAAACCTTCCTCGTTAAATGGACTATCCAACACATAAATATTTTTTCAAATCGGACCAGTAGTTCCAGAGATTAGCGCGTTCAAACAAACAAACAAACTCTTCAGCTTTATATATAAGTAAGTATAGATTTGTATTATTTTATTATTATATATTATTTTTCCGTAAAACCAGAAGCCTATCGTTAGTCACCTGTACGTACAGGATCGGCGTTGATGGGCTATCGCCGCCCACGCAGGTATCGCGCATATCTAGACCACGACTGAGCTAGGTACAGGGCTGAACGCAGATAAACCAGTACTTACCAACCGATCGATAACACGACGCAATATGTACAAATACTGGTGCTAAATTCCATAGTTGTGCGACGTGCAAACGCCGGGGTATGCTACTTTTGTCTCTATATGCACTATGTATAGAAATAGGGAGTGCACTTGTGCTTGCGCACTCACTTGTGCACTATATCCTGCGTACCTGGCTGATCGTAAGATCGGCCGCCATGGTCGAAAAGCCGCCAGAAGGGCACTACTCATATGTTTGCTTAGGCCTTTAAAAAAAAGTAAGTAATAGCCTATTAATGTCCCACTGCAGGGCAAAAGCCTCTATCATGTGAAATCATGTTATTGTAATAAAGATGGGTTTTGGGTTAATCACCACGCTAGCCAAATACGGGTAGGTGATCTGATCACAAACCCGGGCGCTTTTCGGAAAAATCGACACAAATTTAGCCCGACCCAAGAATCGAACCCAGGACCTCGAGACTACGGACCGGTACTATCGATGTCTTAAAAAGTACTCAACGAGTTTTAATGCTAACTGCATTAAAAAGTAGCCTACAGTTATGGCGTGTTAATTCCATTCCCCTCGCGTCCAAGATATCATCACATGTCCGATTTTTGTTCTTGTCCAGTAGTTGTCTATGTCCAGACATGGGATCTGAATGAAAAGGCTATTTAACTGGAAGGTTTATGCACTGACACTTTAGAGATATTCATCATCCTCATCATAGATGATAACTAGGTAAATCTGAGGGTATGCACATGCGTTTGCGCGTACACTTGTGCACTTAAGTATCTCCTGGGCAACTGACACATCATCATCAAATCTTAAAATATGTATTAGCCTACAAACGTCCTAAAGTTTAGGACGTTTATAGGCTATTTTACTATCTGTCTGTTACTCCCAGATATCCGGAATTGCTTTAAGACATTTACAGGCCGATATTGTATAATCTGATATAAACAATATACATATCTAGACCACCTCTCGTCGAGAAAACAACCTGCCAAGTAGATCTTATAGCAGTCAACCCTGAGTCTTGTAGGTAATACAGGTAATACCTAGAGGTCGTTCACCCCGACTTTCGTAAATGCCGGCTGCGTTACAAAATGCAACTTGTAAACACTACATTATGTAATATTGTTTACGTGTATACGAATTATCACTAATAGATCTTTTTATTAACTTTGTAGTAATTTTGAAAACATTGGTATGTGTTTTAATTTAAGTATCAGCCTATTAATGCCCCAACGTAAAGGCCACCATCATTGGAAATCAGGTTGTTATAAAGATGGGTTTTGGCTTAATCACCACGCTTGCCAAATGCGGATCGCAAAGCCGCAGTGTTCAGAAAAACCAACAGAACCCTGGACCTCGCGATAACGATCCGGTACTTAAACCATTAGGTCATGGAAAGGTTGTATTTAGGATCTCGTTAATTTTCTATGGTACATCATCTGTCCAACCGTGGAAAAGGCACTCTACATAGTTAGACTAATATTCATTATTTAGCATAACAGAAATTCATCAACAAGAAAATAAACATGAAGATACTCTAAGCATTAAATTTTCGCTAAAAATCCTCTTGTTAATGTTATGCCAAAAGCATGACTTTATCTAAGAACAAGTAAAAAAAAAACAAGTACAACTTGCAAGTGTAGAAACTCACCTAGCCGCCAAAGTATTTTTAATGGAGTATGACACACCATGCCGCAATTACGTCGCGTAATTTTGTGTAGAAAATGCATTGCCGCCGAACTTCGGTCGCGTTTTTTCAGCTCAGTGTTCTTATACCAAAAAATATCGAATGGCGCCAGAAGCAAGACTTTTCCCTAAGTAAGAATCGTCTCATAATAAAGGGATGGTGCTAAGCCCATAACGGTAACATACAGCACTTTTTATTTACACCTAAGGAAAATCTCTCCACCAGGTGGAGTAAGGTCATCCTGATCGTCTTTCGATAAAAAAAAAAAAAAAAAAAAAAATCTGTTCCTCGATCTAAACAAGAACTCGTTTATTATTCCCAGGACGAACTCCAAGAGTTCCCTGTTCAAATTTAATTCGGCGACAGTAATAAAAACCGGGTAAACAGTACAAACGACCGGGACGGGAGCGGAAGGCATTAAGTCGTCATATTCATGAAATACAAAGCAGTACCGTATATTGCATGAATGTTGACGCTCATTTTGTACCCTAATGTTATATCCCGGCCATGATGCCTCAAACTTATCTTTTATTTAAAAATTCTTGCAAATTGTTCTCTCTCAATTTTTTGTTTTTTCATGTTGTGGGTAGGCAAACAAAAAAGAGGGTCATTTGATGGTAAGTGATCAATGCTGCCCATATACACCAACAACCGCTCAAGGGTCGCATATGCCTTGCCTGCCTTTAAGACCCCATGGCCTCCCCAACCGAGCTCTTACGACCATTCTCACCAGCAGAAACATAGCACAACAGTTACGAAGTACTACTTCACTGTGGTCTCCTGTTAGGTACCTACTTCCCCAGAAGACCGAATTAATCATTGAAGTCGATGAAAACATTTTGAGAACTTATGATCCAGGCGCTCTCAAATTTCTCTTCATTCAGTCCAATCCTTTCGGGTATATTTTCACTTTAATATAAATTAAGAAGCATAGGCTCTCCATTGGTATGCTTTATGGTTCGAATCCCATTCATGCCATTCGTACTTTCTTAGACGTCGTTTTAACTGTTTTTGTGCTGGGCACAAGAGTTTGGTGCGCAATATTTGTGTCAAATTTTCCGAACGGAATTCAAGTTTGTTTACACTTATCCGAATTTGTTAAGCGTGGTGATTAAGACCCCATTTTTGTGTTGATCAAAAATTTGATACGGAAAGTTTTGCGCTACATTAGGTAATTAATAGACTTATACTCACATTTCTTGATTTAATAATTATTAAATCAAGAAATAAGATTTGCCTGGATATAAATGTCACGTAAATGCTTTATTTGATTTTATCATAATCTTTTTTCTCAGTGATTGTTTCTCCGTAGTGTGTAGTAATTATGTTGTTGGTAATTAATGTTGAATGCTAACTTAATTAAACAATTACGTGCGTTATGTCAGCATTATATCATAACATTTACAAAAGTATTAAAATGGCGCTTTGTTAATAATGGCAATAATGGTTATTCTTCTTCCTAGCGTTTATACCGTTTCTATGCGGGGTCTGCTTTGACCATGATCCAGGATTTGGCAAGTCTGGTTATTACAGTGAAGCGACTGCTATCAGAGCTTCGTAACCCATAAAGGGGAACCAGACAGATTGGATCATGGTTACACATTCTGATCTAACTGAACTAAAGTCAGAAATCACTGATTGTGCAGGTTTCCTCACGGTGTTTTCCCTCACCACCGAACTAATGGCACAAATCCACACATAGATTTAAAAAAATCCACAGGTGTGGGCCCGGATTCGAACCGCGGACCTCACGTAGGATGTGAGGCGCCGTCCGTACCACTATGCCACCATCGCTCGAGCAAGAATAGTTATTATTGATTAAATTGTAATTAAAAGAGTTACTCAATTCTGTTTTAAATATCTTCGACGCTACGCAACCACGAATAAAAAAGGATAATATTACCTTGTCGGCCACAAAACAAATAGTTGGAGGTGACAGCAGTCACTTTAATAAACAAGAAACAAACGTGACATTTACGTGACAACGTTATAATAAAAACATAAAAGCACTTAATGCAGCGATGTTAGAAACACTTTCATTAATAGGTATACTGAGACAGGTTAATAATCGTAGCGCTTGGATAGTAACAAACAAATAATAACGTTACGTTACCTAGTATCGGCCTATTCATGTCCAACTGCAGGGCAAAGGCCTGCATCATTCAAAGTCATGCATGCAAACCCGAACTGTGTTTGGAAAAACCGATACAATTTTTTCCCAATCCGGGGATCGAACCCAGGCGGCACGGAGTAATAGCAAGGATATTTGTTTTTGTATTGAAACCAGGACCTCGAGACCACGGCCGTGTACTTAAACCATTACAGTGTAAATGTTCAAGGGTGGAAATACAACCTGTAGCTCCTAACTACTTAACTCGACAATAAACCACTACGTCCCAGGTCTTTGATCACTAAGAGAAGTTGCTCACTACTTATTAGTTAATATTTAAATAACTATTATAATAAATACTAGCGGCCGCCCGCGACTTCGTCCGCGTGGATGTCGGTTTTCATTATACGAATGTTTTTTCCCGCTAACTCCCGTTCCCGTGGGAATTTTGCAATATCCTTTTGCAACTAAGCATCAAGTTTACTAAGGGACCTGCATGCCAAATTTCAAGCGTCTAACTCAAGTAGTTTAGATTTTCCATACAAACTTCCACCCCCTCATTTCGGGGAAGTGGGGGGTCGGAATGGGTCAAAAAGTAGCCTATGTTCTGTCTCAGGGTCTAAAGATTGTCTGTACCAAATTTCATCAAAATCGGTTGCGAGGTTTAAGCGGGAAAGCGTAACAGACAGACAGACAGACAGACAGACAGACAGACAGACAGACAGACAGACAGACAGAGTTACTTTCACATTTATAATATTAGTTGGGATTTGACTGCCAATTAAGAATTTTGGAGGCTATTGACACAATCCCGGATTGCGTAAACTATAGATTGCACAACATCAAAAAATGAAATGCAAGTTATCTTCAGTAAAATGTGTATGAAATGTGCCTGTTATTTCCTATTATCAATTATGCCAACTTGCATAAAATGCAAATTATGCATCGTCAAAGCTATAAATGCAACCTTGCTGCAATATTTGCATGTTTATGAATGTATTTTATATTTTTTTTATGTAAGACGGCGCTTGGTGATAGCATTAGTGCATTATGCGATGGTATCGATTTAATTTGTAGATAAAATTTTAGTAGTATTTTAAATTCATTATGTTATCATTTACATATTAATATTATAATTATTATAATACATTATGAGCCAATTTATTAATAATAAATTGTTAATGGACTCTCTACGGTATGAATGACATTAAAAGTATAAGAGCTACCAGTAACCAATGAATTTATTTAATTCCCGAGTCGGGATTAAACTCCTTGGTGCTTGCGTTATATTCTGATCATTTAAATTTAAAGTAGTCTTGGACCAATTGTGGGAAATAATAACATGAAAATGCAGGAAATGAACAATGACTAATACTTCAAACCGGGCTATATTATCACAGTTCAATCACTTAACTCTATGTATTTGAACACCTGCGACTTACTTACGTGCGACAAATATGTATTTAAAAGTATTTAACTAGAAATTGTCCTCTGCAGGCCAAAGCAAAATTTCTTTTTATATAAACGTGGTAGTAAATATTATTACAATTATATCTTAATACATACTTGTATAATTTTAGTTTATTTTGTTTTTGGTGACTTAATACGCCTGTTTTTATTTTGCAAGAGTCAGCTTTATCACGCGTTAACTGCATGCAGCCGTGTGTGGGCAATACGTTCCACAACTTTCTCACTCACTAGTCTCACTACCCACTTAAGCCCTTCGGCACTTTACGCCTGAACAGGAGACTTATTACCATGCAAACTTATTGCACCCTAGCAACGCTACTGGAGTCCCCATACTTTAAACACGAAACGTCAAGCAGTAAGTAGTCCACTAATTCTACTCTACATAGGTCATAAATATCGCGATTAGTCAAGGTTATTACGCTTACTTATTGACTTGTCTAGTAAAAAACAACGACCTAATAGGTACAAATGATACGTGTCTACCAATCACATCAATGGTTTCCCTAATACGTGTACGACGCAACAAAAAACCATTCAAATGTAAATATCGGTAGAAGAAATCACAATTCGCGGAAAAAATACAGCGCACCGTATTAAAGTAATGAATGTGAAGCGAATTCTCTATTGTTTGAATCAATATTAAAATTCAAAGGCAATAAACACTTGTGGCTTAATAGCCGTAAAGGCTGTAATTATAAACGGTTATTGCCATGGAAACGGCTATAAGGCCAACGAAAAAGCAATTGATAACAACACTTGTATAGAAAATCACTGGAAAAAGTGTTAATTATGGTAATTAATTGATTTATAACGCTTATGTAATAAAATTATAATTTCTGTAGAATGCTTGGTTATTTTCCGCGTAAACGGCAGAACTAGCTAATATGCCTACTTAAAAGTAATTACAGGCGAAGGCAACAAATCATTAATGGTAAAAACAAAAATGCCAATTCGCTAGGTAGGTACCCGACCTAATTTTGAGCCACTGCAATACAGTCTACTCGTAGTAATTTGGTATTTCTTAAGAGTATTGATTAATAATAGTATATTTCCTACAGTTTAGACTAATAGCACACTTATAGGTAGCAAGCCAAAGGTCTTAAGGCGGTGGCGGTAATCGATTATAAGGCAGGCCGTTGGCTTGAACGCCTCCTAAGAGGTTTTAAAAAGAAAAGGAGCTCCATTTCATCTTATTTCTAATATTAAAAGTAAGGAATCCTACATTTTACGTTTCGATAAAAGTAGATTCAAACTTTTTGGCGGACGCTGAAGGATCATTACTTTTTCTCGGTGAATTACGACGTAAAACCGAGAACCGTGAATGTTAAAATAACTAAATTTCCCTAATGTAGGTTCGACGCAACTTGAACAGGCTCACTTAACACGAAATACAAGAATAAGAAAAGTCACAACTACTTTCCGTCCGCGTCTCATCACATTTGCGTAAAAATATTTTCCCGGGTTCCTCGAAATGTTCGAATATTATAATACGCCTCGCATTTTCGGGTCCATATTTCACTATAACTGACATCAAATCTATCTCTCCGGCGTACGATAAAGGGCCTATTGTAAACGTTGAAATAAGTACTTCTATTTCAAACAAAACCTTCGTAGGGTAAGTTCGCCGGTTCGCGTCCATCGCCCGGTTCGCGTCCACTTTTTTTTTAAATCCTCGAAAATAAGCAAACTGCTACATCAATCAAACGAAAAATCATTACCACTCATACCTGTATGTTTAATAGGCTAGCACATATAAACAAAAGGTCCGTACGTCAAACCAAAATAAAATGAAAAAATAATTTGTCCTTGCTGTTCAACAAAATGAGCGCGAACGCGGGATTTGAAGAAAAAAAAATAGTGTGCAGCGGCGCGTTCGATGGTAAGTATTTTATTGTTTCATACGTATTTTGGGAAACTTAAATATTTTAAAACTTTTATAATGAAAAGAGGAATAATATTAATTAAGAATTTGTTTATGTTTTTTATATTTAAGTAATAAAATAAGGTGGACGCGAATTACTACATCAAATTTCCAAAATTTCCACTTTGCGTCCGGGTGGACGCATACTATAAACATAATAGACCAAATTGCGTCCACTATGTATTTTTGTTTAAAACAATTGACTTTCTTGCAAAAAAAATGTAGTTTAAGTGCTTACATTGAAAATTACTAAATGAAAAGTGAATATAATTTCTTTACCACTTATTTTGTCTTCTTTTTGATTTTCTGGCAGTTACCGCGACGTTGGTTCTTTGGTGTTCTTAGACGACGAAAGAATTCTCCCATTAGAAGATATTGCATCCAACCAATATTAAGTGATGAAAAGGAAACTCTCGCCAAAGAACTTACTCCAGAAATTCCTTTGACTTCATCATCAGCACCAACTGTATCGCTACCATCTTTTATACCCTCAGAGTCTTTATTACAATCATTTTCAGCCACTATACAAAAAGGAACCACTGACTAATTTAAACACCACCTGATGCTGACCAGCTGTCCTGTATTTTTAACAATGCCGGAAAAGATAATCCCAGTACTCCAGCAACCATACCTTCTGCTGCATGAAGAAAGTAGGCATTAGGAAAGAAAAGCAGGAAGCGCATTTTTATTAACCAATACTGATCTTAGATTGTGGAAGGGTGGTGTGAAAGAACCATGAAATTTCACAAGGGGCAAGCGAGCGTACTTATACATTATGTTTATTTTGTTTCCGGCTAATATGATGTGAAGACTTTATTAATAAAATTATGTTCATCTAGTGTTGTAGCGTGGGGAGTGGGGGGGGGTTCGTAAAGCTCATGTATCACCAAGGGGGAGGGGTGTCAAAAATGGCCAAAAAATACATGACATAATAAATGGACGGCCGCTTAACATACATAGTTATCTAATTTTAAGTGCAATCATTGCTGAGAATTAATTATTTAAAGTGATTACAATGTTCATTTTTAATTAAGATTTATGTTCTTAAATAAAGACACTGATAGAATACAATCTTTCTTTGAATTTTTCTTCATATCACCTCTATAATCCTTTACTAAACTGGTGGACGCAAACTGGTCCATGGGTGGACGCAATCTGGATTTTCGTGGACGCAAACTGGGAAAACGCCAAATTCCGATATTTTAATTTTTTTTAAATAAATACAATGTGTTTTAAGGAAATTTGAAAGTTATTCTTAAAATAGACTATATAATGAACTCATTAAATAATTTTGAGATAGATACTAGTGCTGGGTTATTTTTATTTTCGCCGTCAAACTTGGGAACTGCACTAAATGGACGCAAACAGGCGAAATGACCCTATCAAAAGTACATAAATCGTAATGCGAAACGTCTCAGGCCTTTTCTGCAAAGGATTCTATTGATTTTGTTCACCTTTTAATATTACGCCTTTACTTGTTACTGTAGGTATTTGACGTTCCTTTACGAAAATCAATCATGGTTGATGATAGGGAAAAGTGCAGACAACTAGGTAATAAACTAGGTAATTTAGAGAGAACTCGAATTCAGAAAGGTAGGTCATAACCAAAATTATAAAGCCACAAAATACCTATAACTGATTGATTAAATTTTTAATGTTAAATTTGATATAGGATAGACTAAATTATAAAGTTGTAATATCTACGATTTAATACCTAGGTAGTTTGTTTTTAACCAAGATTGGTAAGCCTACTTGCTATGTGTCGTACCAATTTTGGTACCGACTTCAACGTTTTCTTTTAAATGAACATAAGCTGGTAGGCCAAATCCTTGGAGTTCTAATTTTCTTCGTGCCTTAACCGAAATTCATATTCCTCCAAGCTTTACTGGGTTTAATTTTACAGGTCATATGATTTAGGGTCCAGCTGCCTGTCTATTCTATTAGTACCCGACTAGGGACCCCAATATTAACCAAGTTTGGTTTTTGCATATATTAATTTACTCCTGAGACCTTGCCCGAAAGGCTTTTAAGATTAACTTCCCCATTCAGTCAACATTTAGCGTGGTGTAATAACTCTCGGCCTTTTTAGTAATGTTGTTAATTACTTGCCTACCGCTGTCAAATCCCAATGGACCGCTGACAATGATTTGACAGCCCGTACATTAAACTAACCATCTCTGAAATTATCTCTAATAAGCAATACGTAACATAATCGCCGCAATTATAGCATCCGCATCTTCATTTCTAGTTAATACGCAATTATTAGAAACTAGTTTCAAATACCTACGTTTGAATTTTACAAATCCTTTCCGTCTACAACACTAACATCGAGACGCTCACGACTCGGGCCGAATAATTACACGTTGAGGAATGTTTTATGGGATAATAAAATCAAGGTTCTAAAAGGATACAGGATTAGAGGCCCAGCGCGGGCTCCGACCGTTACTCCTTAATAATTCGTGTAACTTGTAACCAAATTACTGAGGGCCAACAGAAAGCAAAGTTACCGAGTTCCAGCAAAACATGTCACAGGGAACTAAAGTAAAACTTTAACTTCGGGACAATTAAAGTAGTTAAGAGTCGTAACGAGGGTCGAGGAGATGCCGTGAAAAATCACCGCGATGACAGAACTTAATGACATAGGTGCCCGTAATAACACGCCGCGTCGAAGAGGAAGTGTCCCTCGCTGTAGGTACAATTATTCAGTAATGTATTGAAAACAACGTCGGGGAAAAGAATAACACGGCTACATTGTGGCGAATTTATACAATAAGCGACGGCGTAATAGACTTTCCCACGGAGAAAGGATAGTCAAGAGATAATGTAAAGTCAGTTTACACTCTGATGTCCAGTCATTCGTAGCGACGGACCTTTAAAAAAGGCGATTAAACACTTTTTGTTATTAAGAAAAGGAAGAAAAACCTTAGTAGCACTGCGTAATAATGTTAAAAGGTTTGTAAGTAAACCAAACACCGCGATTAAGTATTACATCACCCGGACGTTCTTAAAGTGCACTGCATTTATTTAAAACAAACACGATTAATTTAAATAATATAATAGTACAATCTGCTTTTTTTTATTGAGTGATGATGACATTACGAATGCGTCGCCGGCGGCGGCGAATTAAAAAGACTTCATTAAAACCTTACGCAAAAACTCCCTGATAACTATTGATTTAACGTTAATGTAAACAAATTCTGACAGAAACGCATTAAGAGTGATTTACATTGCACATTGCATTGATTCAACTTATGTTGAACATAATGGAACATGATGAAATTAGCGTTGCAGAACTATCGATAGTTTGACTATCGATAGTTAACCTCGAAAAATAGTCACAATATCGATAGGACTATCGATAGTATCGATAGTATCGATACTATCGATAGTATCGATAGCCAATAGTATGCAATACTATTGATGGGCAGCAATATTTTCGATACTATCGATACTATCGAATTTAGATACTATCGATAGTATCGATAGTATCGATAGTTTTTAATCAATACTATCGATAGTATCGATAGTATCGATACTATTAGTACTATTTTTATGAAGAACTATCGATAGCTAAAAACTATCGATAGTATTGTTACATCGATATTAGGCGAATAAGCAATAGTATTAATTTTTGAATGAATTTGATAAGTTAAATACTTGTGTACTAAAACGTCAGATGTCAACGTAACCTTGTTCTTTCATGATCCCTAAGAGCCTTGCACTTGCAACTGAACACAAAAAACGCTATTATCCGTATTTTTAAATGGCGCTTATGCATGACCAACCTAAAGTGGCGGCTCACGGTCGTGGCCTACTTGAATTCGTTCCCATACCATTTTTTTTTATTCGTTCTATGTCATACGCAGACCTACTGCAAAAATCAAATAGACGTTGTTGTCAAATATTTTAAATAAATATCTTCATTGAACAAGACAATTAAAAACTATCAATACTATCGATACTATCGATAGTATCTAAATTCGATAGTATCGATAGTATCGAAAATATTGCTGCCCATCAATAGTATTGCATACTATTGGCTATCGATACTATCGATAGTATCGATACTATCGATACTATCGATAGTCCTATCGATAGTATTACTTTTTATCAAGGTCACAATAGTATCGATAGACTATCGATATTTTATACTATTGGTTGCAACGCTAGATGAAATTCTTCACTCATTGTGAAAGGCGATTCCATTATTAGTTCATGCGTGATATCTCACATTGTAGTTTTCTTCTGTACTTCATTCGAAATCGCCCTTACGAGTTCCACGCGAAGTTAAATAGAAAACGTAATAAGCATCTCAAATAAGATTCCAAATAGAAATCACGTTATTCCCAAGCGATATTCATCAAGTTTACTTTCAATCATTCCACGAGATGAGGCGTGAGTTACGAACGTTTCATCATTGTACCGTATTTTATAAAGGCTTCCATAAAACAAACCAATCGTAATTAATATAGAAGTAGAAACGTAGAAGTTATTTGAACAGCGATTGGTATTGTCTATTGTGCATTATTAGGTAGGGGAAGGTAACAAAAAAATATCAGTCGGACGACTAAACGTCATTTTCGAATGCAATTGGAATGCTTTTAAATTTTAAACATTCTTCCGTTGTTGAATACATATTTGAAATTAGAATTGGCCAGTTTTATGCTGATTCTAGAAAACAATTTGCGTGAGAGTTGTGCAGCCTCCGGTCCGCGGTTAGAGGTCGTGCAGCGTTTTGAGAATCAACAAGTGCATCCTTCGGGACCGTGCGCCGTAAACAAAGAAACAACCATTGGAATTCTCTCAAGACGGAGGCAACGATCGTGAAAACTGGGCCGGACATATGTGCCGCGGCCGTGACCGCGTTACAATCACTTTTCAATTAATAAAGAACCAGCAAACACCTGCGAGTGTAACATTACAACTATCACTGTACGGAGTAAGGTATACGCACGCAGTTCGGGTCGGCTCTCCACTCGCGGCTGCACTTGACACCACTGGGTAGTTAATGTGATTTGTTTACGTACTTTTGAGGTATAACACAGGGCACAGGTACACAGGTAGCACGAGAGTCGCGGGCGGCGGTGAGCGTGCGTGCGCTCCGGCTGGCGTCCGACGCGGCACTGGCGAGCAACACGGGCTGCTGGTTGGCTGGCGGCGCTCGCTCCGCGCGACGGGCGAGCGGACAATTCGCAACTCAAATACCTAACGTAACTTAACTCCATAATATTTTATACATAGTTTCGTAAGCGTGTTACCGGATTACCGTGCGCCGTTCGACTCTAATCGATGTCACGATTTCGGGAGCGGTCCTTGGGACTTGAAAGCTCACAGCACGGGGCTCGTGCGTGCGGAGACGAGGCGCTTCTTCTCATCAACAGACTATTTGGATGATAATTTTCTAACAGATTTACCTTCACTTTTCCTTTCCTTTGAAATGCTAAGAAGTATCTCGGTTACCTATGTAGTTTTCAAGTCAATTCTATACGGGTAAGACATTATGTAAAAGAATTGACGTAAAGCCGAACCTGGTTAGTTAGTTACCTAATTTCCATGACTATAACACTTCGAAAGGACGCTCTATGAATTAGCTTCTAAAAAAACCTTCAAAAGGTCGGGAACGGGTCGCGCGAATTCTTCTGGTGCTTACACCCATAGGAGAGCAAAAGGTGACTATTTACCACAACGCAGAGTTACATCTCACACAAATCAAAAATACAGGTATGAACTTGATTACATAGCGTAGGCCCCAGTTAGGCTCTTATAAATCGACAATAATATATCAATATATACTTCGGTACGCAGTAATCTATCGAGAAGAATGGGCAAGAAAATTGACACCTATTGCTCTTTTAAATCGCTAAAATTACAATAATTTTCAATACATAAATTTCATAACGTACTCTAAGACATACAGTTCATTTGCTTAAAATAAAAATCAAATATTTATAGATAGACGAGTCCTCGCCGATCAGTTCCCAAAGGTGGCATCTGATCGCCGTATGTGTCAGCCATCATCTCACTCAACTATTTCAGAAGAGACCTAGGCCGAAGCTTCTGTCCCACTCTGTTAGGTACTATCGCTGAAAATGTTAATGGTGATAACCCACTGCTCGCACCCAGTAAAACTGATAAAGCCTTACTTCCATAAGTGACGTCAATCCATCAATAAAAAAATATAACACTCACGATAATAAAAAACAATTTCCAATCGAACCTACGCATGATTGCGCAATTACCGCCACAGAACAATATGTCTCGTCCTATAAATAAAGCTTAGATATAATTTGCCTTACGAATTGACAGGGGGACCTAGAAAGTGCGTCATGAATTCAAGATGGGAATGGATTGTGAACCGGCGCGTAAACGCGTGGGCAACGGTCTCGGGTTTGGAACTTAACTTGAATCAATTATGAGGGATTTGGGATGAAAGGAGGACGTGTTATTATAATTAAACGTTCATTATCTTTGATTTAATATGTTAAAGAGAAAAATGGGCTCTTTGTGGAATCAAAGTGAACGGAGTTTGTACCAATGTGGGGTAAAACTGTGGTGAAAAATAATTACATACTTATCCATAACATCATTTTTATTCGCATATCTGTACTATCTATACTCATAATAAAGCTGGAGCTTTAAGCTATAAATAGTACATCACTATGTGTGCGGAAACCAAATTCCACGCGGACGGAGTCGCTGACGGCCGCTAGAATCCCATACGAGACGATCACGTTGAAGTGAAAGTTTTCTTCCCATTCACACAAAAACAAATGTACACCTAAGTTAATACCATAGCCTCGTTACACTGATGATTCGTATGAGGAGTTATATGATGGCATAATGTTAGTAATAGCGAGTAATATCATTACCCGTACGTAATCAGGGAACGAATGAGTTATTTGCATTTCATCGCTCAGTTGATATGTTGAAACAGTTTTGCTTTGACAGGGATTATTCAATAATGCTTAAAAGCCATTAAAAGTCCGAGTAACGTTATGCTATTAATAATGAATTAATATTTTAATGCATAAAATGGTACTAGTACCTGATAGAGTTATGTCCAATCTAAGTAGTCTAACTTTAATTGGCAGATTTGGCTAATGGTTGAGAATGCCTACGCCTATTATATTTTTGTGTTTATGAAAAAAGGTATCGATATATCTTCGGGGGTCACGAAATAAATTTGGTTCTGGGTTTGATCCACAGTTCGATCGCTTTAGGGCATTGCTGAAATAATATTACCTTCTGAAGAAACCACTTTCAATAGGTAAACGTAAATACTGTAAAATAATGTGATTTCAGTAAACACCAGTCTCCCTGACCACCAGTTGATCAACTGCGCAGTACGACATCAAAAATGGCGCCCGAACCATGAATATTCAATTTGCCATGATGAAAAGTCGCTTCGGATTTTACACGACCCGCCGCCCCCGTGCCTTTTCTATGAAGCCTTCAGAACGCTATGGGTCTTTCCTTAAGACGTGTTTTTATGTAACTTTTCCTTTAATTAATTCATTGAGTTTGCATAAGAAATGTTAAATTACTTTTTGCAAATGAAAATGTTTTGTACAGACGACAGCTGCATCAGAAGAAATCCTTTGGACTTTGTATCGCACTTATGACAGGGGCATAAGCCCTACTATAACCGCATTATAACTGTTGAGCTATGTTTCCTTGCGTGAGTAAGGTCTCTCAGTGGGGTAGGGCATGGTGTTACAAGGACGGTGGCGCGACGAAGATAATGATGCTTTTACAGAAGACGGACGATGATGCTCAAAACTATAGTCAATTACACCTAAGATGATTCTGGTGATGATAGTTGACGGTTCAAAGGAAAATCGACACTATTGAAAAGAGCCCTTTGGAAAGTCATACAAACAGCTCGTGGAGCTTATTGCCTTGAAATAAAGTTTAATTTCAAATAAGAAGTATACGTGTCACAGATATCATCTTAGCTGAAATGGACTATAGCGGGCTATAAGAAAGACTGACCAACACGTAAGTGGAAAAAAATATTAAGATATTCATTTATTGTTTGACTTTGCATCTCACAGTACTTTTATAGCCTACGGACATGGTAAAATAGTCTGGATTTATACTTAGTCTTCAATTTTGCATTGATTGCCTTGCACATTCAGTCGAAGGCAAAATGCCTTCTAACAGTTACTTGCAATAGACTAATTTTGCTTGTATGTAGCGAATCTACGCCTATTATTGTTATCAAAATAGTTATATTTGATATTGGATGGATATTTAGCATTTATGAAGTTACTTGACGGTATCTGTTACACAAAATACCACTTCATGTGTGGTAGTCAACATTATTGTAGATAGAGAAAATGCTCCTTTATCAATTACCAGTGTGAAAATTAAGTAAATGAAGTTAGTAAAAGAAATCAGTTCATCGGTATTTTTATAATAACGAGGTGCCCTTGTAAAAGGTTTTAAAAGCAGGGCGATCTATCACTTAGTCATTTTTATTTTAATGACAATAGAGTTGTGAATTGTGATTCTCACGATCGTTTCGACATAACATGATACCTATGATGTTTTATGTCGTGGGACACCTTTTGCATGAATGAGCCGGTTTGACCATAGGTAACATGACCTCACAAAAAACTGAGTGGCGTAGTACTACTAGTGAAGTCGTGCAAATGGGGTTAGTTACCACAGATCAGTAATATGTAGTTAGTTACCGAAAATATAACACACCATTGATGTTGCAAATGTGTATCTTTGGGTGACGACAATAGATAAAACGGTTGCAGATATAGTCCAAGCGGCAAAGAAAATAAAATAATATCAACAATAATTTCTTTATGTGGTTATCATTATAAGTACATATTTGATTTTTATCATTACATAACGCCTGATGAAGTCCTCAGAGCTCTTCGCCACATGAAGAATCGGAAAGCAGTCGGTGCCGATGGAGTCCCCATTGAAGCCTGGAAGGCGATGGGTTCTCGTGGTGTGGGCATCTTAACCGACCTTTATAACCGCATACTCTACACCGGGCGGATCCCTTGCCAGTGGAGACGGAGTATCATAACTCCAGTCTTCAAAGGGAAGGGATCGGTGCAGGAGTGCGGAAGCTATCGCGGTATAAAGGTAATGTCCCACACTATGAAGCTATTTGAGCGGATAGTTGACTCTCGGCTACGACAGGAGTGTACTGTCTCGGACTGTCAGTACGGGTTTCGACCTGGTCTTGGTACCATGGACCCTGTTTTTGCCCTAAGGATGATCATGGAGAAATACAGAACGAAGAACACGCCTCTGCATTTCCTGTTCCTGGACATGCAGAAGGCCTTCGACTGTGTTCCTCGCATGATGATCTGGTGGGCACTGAGGTCCAAGAGGGTGCCTGAAACTTATATTGACGTCATCCGAGACATGTACCACGATTCCGATTCAATAGTTAGGACTGCTGTTGGTGACACCAACCCTTTCCCCGTTACCGTCGGAGTCCACCAAGGATCCGTCCTTAGTCCCTTCCTGTTTAGCGTGATATTAGACGAACTGTCAACCAGCATCATAGACGCACATGAGCAACCCCCGTGGCTGCTCATGTATGCTGATGATATCGCGCTGACGGATTCGGACAGGGGACGACTGGTGCGACGAGCGGGTAAGTGGAAGGTGGCACTTGAGAACGGCGGTCTAAAACTAAACGTGGCGAAGACTGAATACATGGCCTGCAACACAGATCCCCCACCCGTACGCATAGACGGTGACTTGGTCGAGCGTACGGACCAGTTTAAATACCTGGGATCTGTACTTCATGCGTCCAGCGACATCGATTGCGACGTCAAAGCCCGCATTTCAGCAGCCTGGGCCAAGTGGCGTGAGGTGACTGGTGTCATTTGTGACCCCAAAATGCCGGTTAAGTTGAAGGGACAGGTCTATAAGACCATCATTAGGCCCGTCCTTTTGTACGGCAGCGAAACGTGGCCTGTACTTGAGCGACACAAGCAGATGCTGCGTGTCACGGAGATGAAGATGCTGCGCTGGATGTGTGGAGTGACGCGGAAAGACCGCATTAAGAACTCACGCATCCGGGGTAGCCTTCGTGTCCGTGATATTGCAGATAAACTGCAGGAGTGTCGCCTACGTTGGTACGGCCATGTTTTACGAAAACCGGCCAGCTACGTGGGAAACAAATGTCTCACCATGCCACCACCGCCGGGTCCCGGAAGAAGGGGCAGGCCCAAGAAGTGCTGGCTTGGCGTCGTTGAAGATGACATGCGTGCCAATGGTCTTTCCACCCAGGATGCCCAAGACCGTGCGAAGTGGAGTAGGTGCAGCAGGAAAGCGGACCCTGGACTCCGAGGCAACAGCCGAGGATGCGACCGGGACAAGCGCTAGGATGATGATGATGATGATGATGATTTGATTTTTATCATTCAACTGAAATAAATATCATTGTCCATACCTATTTAAGTTCAAAAACGCCAAACTGCTAAATTCTTCCACTTTATCCCAGCAGGCCATAAACGTTGAAGTGCTGGTACCCACCAGGTGGTGGAATTTCTTTGTAAATCGACTTGCAAAAATAAATTAATATCAATTGAATTTGAATTTAATGGGGTTGAACATCAACGCGCCTTACCTCAGGCTACCTGCCATATGACGGCTTCGGGAGAATCCCACAACCCACTAAACTCCTACAGTTTTCTACACACCAGAGCCCTAGTAGAAACAGAACAGCCTAAGGGTCACCGCTCATCACTTCAATATACGGCTGACATTAGTAGTCCCCCGGGAGCTTATCACAGGGCCAATTTCGGGCCTAATTCTTGACCGCAAGCAAATGCTCGGGTCTCCTATGTAAACAAACCGCGTCGGCTCAGTTAAGTGCAAAGACAATTAGATAAGCACTTTACAAGTAGAACTACTACTCCAACTGAAAGTGTCAATGTCTATACACTTTAGTGGAAAACTTTGTTTGCTTTTGATTAATACTTTAGGCCTGTTCTAAGAACGGGAATTATGTTTAATTTTAATCTTAAATCAATAATTAAATAACGTTCTTCGAGTCAATGACGACTAAAGGCACAGTTAAACATTTGAACAAAGGAGGTCTAGTAAAAAGAAATTGGAACGATGAAATCTATGATTGCCACTCATAATACTCTATCAATAGTTATAGGAAGATTGCACAATCTGATCAATTCTTTGTGGTTTCTAAAATGTCTGTTTTTTATAAGTTCAATATATTGGATCCACTCTGCCTGATGGTAAGCAAAAAAGAAGCCTTAATTGCCATCACAGCAAATGCGTTACAAAAGTAGTATGCTATCCGTTGGCATCGCCACGCCATACCGGTTCACTAAATACTTCTTCTCTTGGAGGAACCAAGATTGTAGGATGGTTATGTCTCTGACAAGGTCACTTTAATTTCAGCAGAGCATCGGTAAATGTAAAACAGCGAGCGAGCATAAAACGCGCGCCATTACAAAGGTTATGTTTCCCTGCCGCCGTAACTGTGACTTACAACAACCTACCGTATGACGTCATTTAAGCCGTGAAGATATTGATTAAGCTGGGAGGTAGGTTATCAGGTGCATTCCTTATTTCTTGACCTAATCTTATAGAACCTGTAAGGTGTGTTAAGAGGACACCATAAACCTCTGTTGTCGCCGCATTGAAAAGCGAAGAATATCACATGGAAACAAAGGTTATACTTATATATCAACTAGGTACTAACTGGGGACCATGCCTGTAATAAATAAATAAATGTTAAATAACAGATATATAAGTTTATTCTCCATCAATTTCTTAGCGAAGATAATAATATCAAGTCTTGACAGTAACAGATTTCTAGTAATAAAAAAATAAATACCTAAATGAATTCCGTGGACTTACACACCAATTGCCTAGCCCCAAACTAAGCTGGACTATGTACTATGGAAGCTAGGGAACGCATAGAAAAACTTAAAAAAATACATACTTATATAAACATAAATGACTCGAGTGCAAATGCCGATGTTCATTGATCAATTATTTGCCCTTAGCAGGATTAGAACCCCGCGACCCTTAATTTTGTAGCCACGGTCGCTGACAATTAGACAAACGGGCCCTCTTAAAAAATAAGATAATAAAGAAAGAATTAGAATTGAAGTTGGGACTAAATGCCAAAACCCTTTTTGCGTCACTAAAGTGTGGCAAATCTGCCACTGCGGATTACTAAGGCAAACAAACAAAACCGCGATCTCTCTGCTAGTTAGATAGTAATAGGGCTGCCATCTGTAATATTTGGAAAACAGGACAACAGGCGAGATAACCCCGGATTTTAGAGTCCGAAAGCCGGACATGATAGCTTCACATTCATAACATTGTCGGTTGATCATGGCGTGCAAGCGTCGTTTTTTTTTTTGTTTTTTTTTTTTTTGGTGAAACCTTCTGAAACCTGCCCCGTACTTCTGTATCTACTGTACCCGGACGTACCCCGGACGCCCTCTAAACTAGGACAAATCCGGGGAAACCCGGACGGATGGCAGCCCTAGATAGTAAGTATATCCGAACTTATGACTATGACGTATCCAGTATGGCGCCCTCTCCCTATTAGCATATGGGTTTATCGTGTCGAGCTCAAAGACACGGTTTTGCAATAAAAATCTGGGAGAATATAGTCGGTATCATGTTTCTGGGCAGGGCGTTACAACCTACACAAATCTACAAAGATTGGATTCCTTTCTTATTTTAGGCACAAGGCTTTGAAGTATTCAGAATCGAGATCATAAAAGATGTTGTTATGTTTGTTTATAATACTCGTAGCACTGAAACTTATAAGGGTGATTTGATTTTTATTTTATTTGGAATTGGAATTTGGGTCTTATAAATAGGAAAATTCCCTACAACTTGCTATAAAAATAAAAACAAAGTAATTAATGTTGCTAGCTGCAATAAATTACATGTGACAAGCAAGTCATCGATACAAATAAACGTTATTTCTGTAAAGCGCATAATACGATAATGTACTCGAATATACCGACTTAATTACACTTACACTTTAATAAAATCCTTTTTTTTTAATGTTTAATAATTCAGGATCAAAATGTTTGCTTAAAAATGAAAGTTGGGAACCTACTTATTGCTAGTATTAATCATAATATCCATCTTTCTACGTTCGTTTCAGGTTCCTGTCCCACCGAACTATGAGAGTGAGGGAAAAGTGCGTGATTCTGTGCTTGCGCAATCACTTGTGCACTATCCTGCGATTCCTGCGTACCTGGCTGATCGTAAAATCGGTCGACATGGTCGAAAAACGGCTGGATGGGTAATATATGTTATTTATTATAACTGTAAAAGATTTTTCCTTTCCTCTCCTGAATTGATTTGTCTCATATGCTGATTGAAATATCGACAGAAGAAGTTTAGGACGTGTTTTTGATTGATCACTATCACTAGGATTTATTAGCGTACTTACCTACGTGTTAATTCAAAATTTCGCCAGGCAGGTACGCAACGCCGTTTAAGAGTGTATTTATTGGGTATTTTACCCGTAAATCCTTAGAGAATGTGCTGTATTAATTAGTATTTCGTAATTTAATTAAATCGCAGGTGTTTCTGTTGGTTGAGCAACGCAGGGTAACGCGTGAGTGTTGGGAAAGATTCACTTCTGTCTGTCACATAATCAATCAGACGGATACTTGGAGTTGAACAACTAAATGAATTTTAGTGGATTTTAGAGTTCCTTGGGTCTCTTTTAGTTGCAAAATTACACCAAATAACCACACCACGATAATAATATATTACATTGATCATACCTTCTATGAAATACCTATATAATATTTTTCACCGGATTGTTTTTTATGCCTACCTTTATGGGTACCTGCGCTCCTTCGGTATTCCCTATATGCCCAATAAAAAAAATATAGTTATCCTTTTAACATTAAAAATAAATAATAATAAATATCTGACAGTGTTATATATCATGTTACATTACTTTGCTACCGTAGTCAGTAATTAAGTTATGAACATGTGTTTCGCAAAAAAAAACTACTGCAATTATCAGAAAAAAAGAGAGATCAGGCACAGAAAAATCCTAATAATGCCTTTAGGCTAATGGTATCACGGGCGATCTCAACTACAGAATCCAGGCAGTGACCTTTTGTATATGCATCTATTTTTAACAATTAAAAATAAAGATAATCCATAAAAATAGATCCCCGAATTTTATAATCTCAGCGCTCTTGCCATTTTGAAAGTAATCGTAACGCGAACGCCACGAGGTCATCTAAGGTCACACGATGACCCGCGGGTCGCGCAGACGACTTTGCACTTTTCAAGGAACAAGTTTTGCATCTTGCATACACATATATATATATGTATATGTACCTACTTATATACATGTATGTTTGATGGTATATGAGTGCAAACAGGTCACAGATTTGATTACCAATAAAAAATTAATACGTTGCGTGGGCGATATGCAGATCGTTTTGAACTTTTGAGCATTACAAAACTACAGGCATGTTCGTTCGTGTGATGATCTCTGAATTGATCAGCAAACTTTGTTAAACCACTACGTACTGGTAGCTTACGTCCAAACTGACGATAGGCAGAGCCATATCTATTTAACATCATAACACAACAAAAATTTTGCCTCAATATTATTCAGTAGGTAATAATGTAAATTGTTGTAATTATATTAAGTACTTAATGACTTGACAATTCAATTCAGGAATGATTTATTGGCGCGTTGAAATCTTTCCTTATACGAGTGCGTATGGAGGGATTCTACCTTTTAACCGACTTCAAAAAAAGGAGGAGGTTCTCAATTCGTCCGTTTTTTTTTATGTTTGTTACCTCATTACTTTTGCCTGGGTGAACCGATTTGGATGTTTTTGGTTTCATTTGAAAGCTGGTGCTTCCAATTTGGTCCCATAGAAATTTGGTCCAATTCTGACAGTGGGATCCATGAAACACTGAATAAGTCTGAAATTTACATTAAGTTTTTACTCAACAAATACTTACTCTCATTCACTCTTAACAACAAATAAGTTCCTATTAATAATTAAGTTCACAACTAGCTTTTACACAACTAAAAATCATGAAATAAACTGACTTTTTAAAAAAAAAAATAAACCGACTTCAAAAAAACCGTGAACACAAAAATATAGGAATTATTTTTTAATTTTTAGTTTATTTTTGTGTTCACGGTTTTTTTGAAGTCTGTTTAATTTTTTAGAATCCAGAACTCCATATTTTAACGCGAAGCTAGAAAACAGTACAGTGTTGTCTTCTATTAAAACGAAAACTTTTTAAATAAAAAGACCAATTAAAGCACAGTTCAGGAGAGCTGACCATACTCTAGTATGGTCCCCAAAGACCATAATATGCGATGTATAAGTAGTTATACTTGGTATTTAATGGATAGTTGTACCCAGAGGAGTCCCCTGTTCCCTGACCATCAAGAGCACGGGGGATGCGATCTCATATTTAAAAAGTAGTGAGACATAAATGTACCACAGCATTGTGTCTTTACTCTGTCAAGTCTTATATACTCTGTGGTTTTGTCTTTGGCAGAGGCCATAAACGAGCTTGTGGGTCGCCTGATGGAAAGCATTACGCCGCTAACGGACATCTGCGGCACCAAAATTGCCGATGCGTTGCCGGCCTTAAGACCCCATGCCCTGCCCAACTGAGCTCTAGGGCTCTAGCGACCCTACTTATCAACAGTTACGATGTGCTATTTCACTGTGATCTTCTGTAAGGTACTTCCCCAGACGAGCGGCTCATTCGAGTGGAAGTTTCACTAAGCTCTATCACAGTTAAAACAACATTTAGTAACAACTTACTCACCTTAGCACTCCGTCTTGTTCCCTCAAGAGTACAGTGCAGCTATGGAGCTGTCGACTGCAGCAGATCAGTGCAGTGCAGTGCAGTCGGTCACCGCGGCGCACGCGCACCCACACTTTTACTTTTGATCACGACGCGCGGCCGACGACTCGCGGGCGCTCCACCTTGCTCCGCCATCTTGGGATATTAGAAAATAATAAAACGTAAACATAAAAAAATGTGTGAATAATCAAGCGCTGGTGGCTTAGTGGTACGGAATGTGCCTCACATACGTGAGCTCCGTGGTTCGCATCCGTGCACACCTCTAGGTTTATAGAAAATCTATGTATGGATTTGTGCCATTAGCTCGGCGGTGAGGGAAAACTCCATGAGGAAACCTGCATAATCAAATTGTTTCTGATTTAGTTCAGTTAGATCTGAATGTGTAACCATGATCCAATCTGTTTAGTTAATTATTCCAAGATATTTTCCACGAACAATTTACTTTACTGACTGTTACAGTAGTATACAGCTAAGGAAGCTAAGGTTGTAGCGTTCATACCACTAGTCTAATAGAAAAAACAAAATTATGGATTTCCCTTATTTAACAACACTCTCATAATATGTATAATTTTATGAAAAGCCGTTATGGCCATTTACCTATCACGCCATAAAAAAAAATATTACCTACCTACCTACAAACGAAAATCTAGTTAACCCCATACAAATAACTCGCTTTCTGAAACAGGTTAGCGATTATCGCATTTTAGTACAGTATAAATCTCTTAAGTCTAGATCGATACTGACCGATGGCCACCTTAGTTGCTCCGGCGCACGATTAACGGCGCAACCAGCAGATTTATGGGCGTTACGTGAGATCGGAATGTGGAGTCTAGACTAGGTGAGTGCGATTACCGACAACGTAAATAGAAATGCACTGAAAACACACTGATAATGCACCTCGAAGACGCGAGCTTTACTTAATTATAAACTGCAAATATATTTAGACCGTCTCTTTCAGATGCGTTTCTCAATTTTTGGATGTCAGTGTATTGTAGATTACCCACATTATGTATTAATTTTTACTTGATTTTTACCTTATTTTATCTATGGCCATAATAATTCTACTTATTATCTTGCGATATTATGAGGAAATTAAAACGTATTAAAATCGTCTGAGTATTAATTAGCAAAAAAGCGTAATTATAAAAGTTATCGTGAATATCGATCGAACTATAATAATATAGAACTTTGATTGTTTTACATGATTTGCTTATAAACGCTATTATTGTGTAAATATTAATATTATGTCGGGCTGTATAAAATTGTTATCTGTATATTAAAAATAATTGACAATGACAACTAGCTGCCAAGTTGACTTTGACATAAAGTACACAAACTTTGAGAAACTAACCTTAAAAATTTTGATAACACCGCCGACCGACTTACTTAAAATTCCGTTTTGTTGGTCGTACCGTACGTCACCAATGTTATCGCTGAGCGTAATCACTGCGTTGCTAATTACAATTGCAGATAAGATGAATTATTTAATTTCTACGAGTCACAGAACTACACATTCGACGCGATCACGCCACAAAAATGTCGAATTTAGTCACAAAAAATGCATTAATGCTCACAAAACTAGTAAAACATGTAAACAGATGCTCAAAAAGACTTTCGTCGCACTTCAATTATTTTCCTGATAATGAAAAACCGGTAGATGGTAAGTAAATAGCATAATGGTAGTGTTTCTTGAGAATGTATTCACATTTTTAAAAGTTGCATGTGATTTGTTTGTCTGTACAACAGTGCAAAACGCTTTACAAAATATTTCTGGGCTTGGTTCTCTCAAAATACAGAACATAATACACTTATTTAACATGTTTTTATTTTTAAACACATGAAACCACTAGTTTTTCCCCTGGTTTTTCTGGTGCTAACAAGATTCCTGTTTTATCCCATGGGAGTATTTAATGGGACAAAAAGTATCCTATCACAAATTTCATCAAACTCCATTCAGTAGTTTCAACGTGAATGAATGACAAACATTCAAACAAACAAACTTTCACATTTATTATATTAGTATGATTCTTCTTCTGTACTCAAGCGCTGACATAGTGTACTGAAATTTTTTTTTTTTTTTTCCTACAATTGCAGGAGAATCTACAAAGATGAACATGATGCAGGCCATAAACAATGCGATGGACCTCACACTAAAAAACGACCCCACTGCTGTGTTGTTTGGTGAAGATGTTGGTTTTGGTGGGGTATTCAGATGTGCTCTTGGCTTACAGGTAAATTATTTAACCTTGTAATATTAAAACTTTAGAAATTATAAGCTATATGAAATTAATTGCTTATTCCATGTGTGAATGCAATTATTTACCGTTTACATAGGTTAAATCCTTTTGTTCTTATAAGTTAGTGGTAATTTTACAAAAGTTAACATTCTAGTGAACAGAGAACAGAATGGTTTATTCATACCCCCAGAGCTTATTAAACTCTTTTTAAATATTTATAGGTATTATGATGTATCTATTACAAGGTCCATAACAGCATGTTTATCAAACCAAATATTATTTCAGGAGAAGTATGGAAAGGACCGTGTTTTCAACACTCCTCTGTGCGAACAAGGCATTGCTGGTTTTGGGATTGGACTGGCCACAGCCGGAGCTACCGCTATTGCAGAAATACAGTTTGCAGATTACATCTTCCCAGCATTTGATCAGGTTTGTGTGACAGAGTAAGGCATGAAAGATTTTTTATAAAAAATAGAGAAGATATATTTATTTATCATTAGCATCTGCATCCTGTAGTCCAGGTTATGCTTTGAGTATGATCCTGAATTGACATGCCTGGTTTGCCAATTACATTTGAGCGACTGTCATCACAGTGAAGTTTGTACTTCATACTTTTCTTTCACTGGCGACTCCCCCATCTATACTTTTTTATCATCTCTACGGCTCCAAGTAAAATCTTAAAGCAATTTTAAAACGAGTTAGTAAGTGAGATGCTTGAAGATGCAGATGTCATGTCAGGCGGCATCTCACTTACCCACTGGTTTTAAGATGGCTTTAAGACTTAATGGTTAGGCCTCCTGTCACTTGTGTATCCCCAATTATCTGCACTTGCAGATAGTGAACGAGGCAGCGAAGGCGCGCTACCGGTCGGGCGGGCAGTTCGACTGCGGCGCGCTGACCATCCGCGCGCCCTGCAGCGCGGTGGGGCACGGCGGCCTCTACCACTCGCAGAGCCCCGAGGCTTTCTTCGCACACGCTCCTGGGATTAAGGTGAGTGATAAAACTTAATTACGAGCAACAAACCTATAATAGACACAATAAAAGACATAACAAATAAGAAGAGTTTCTTGATAATGTGGTGTCCACAAACTTATCCTGTAACGAATACAATTTTAGATGCAAATGTGCAAATAGCACTTTAGTTAGATTTAAGCATAATGTACTAGTAGAGTAGTTAGTTGCTGTATGAGATCATGTAAATAGACAAGTTTTGTTGTAAAAAATATATATATGAAGCGCTTTAAATTAAGAACACTACCTATTTTAGTTGGTTAAAAAGCTTAATGATATTATCAAAACAGATAAAAGACATGTTTGTTATGTTAACTGTATCACCAATAAGATATAGGCAATTAACATTAATGTGGAACTATTATGCCCCAGGTGGTGGTACCGCGTGGCCCCATCACCGCCAAGGGTCTGCTGCTGGCGTGCATCCGCGAGCGCGACCCGTGCGTGTTTCTGGAGCCCAAGATCTTGTACCGCTCCGCTGCAGAGGAAGTGCCTGTGGACGACTACACGCTGCCGCTGGGCAAGGCGCAGGTCTTGAGAGAAGGTGAACAGAACTGATCCTTAAAATTTCTGGGTTGTTGAATAAAACCTTGTTACTTACCTTAAAACTTACTTAGCACATATCTGGGAGCAAAAATAAAAAAAACGGCCAAGAGCGTGTCGGACACGCCCATGAAAGGGTTCCGTAGCTAAAAGATGGCTTAAGACACCATTTAGTAAGGGCAACTGCACGTCATAAGTTGGTCGAGTTGAATAAAAATAACTATGTATGATACAGAGTTCGCTATAGTTTTCGTTGAAAGTACTTACTTGGAGGTATACAGGACATTTTTTTCAGAATTATTGTAATAGTATTTCAAAAGTTAAGGGGGGGGGGACGCTCTAATTTTTTAACAGACGTTGATGACCATCATCCCTCTTTGCTGGATCTCCTCCTGACCACGCATCCCGACGCCTACAAGATTTCTGTTGATGCACCACTTGGCACTTCAGACCATTGTCTAATACGTAGTACTGTGCCTCTCAATGGAATCTTGCGGCCTGAACCAACGGGTACTCGCCATATCTGGCATTATCGGTCAGCGGACTGGGATGGAATGCGAAGTTTTTTCGCATCCTACCCATGGCGGCAGGTTTGCTTCATGTTGGGGGATCTGGATGCCACTGCTGAATCTGTAGCTGATGTGATACTGCAGGGAATGGAACTTTATATTCCAAACTCTGTGGTGCCCATTGGCGGCAGATCCCAACCTTGGTTTGGTCGTTCTAGCAGATTGGCGTCACGCCATAAGCGAGAATGTCACCAAGCCTGGGCAACCGCGGTGGCATCTAATGATCCGAATACCAGCACTTTACGTAAAAAGTATAACCGTGCCACCAGAGAATGCAAAAGAGATATTGCCAAAGCAAAGTCAGCGTTCATTGGTAGAATTGGCGAGAGACTGATGAGTCTCCCTTCAGGGACTCGCCGATTCTGGTCTCTCGCCAAGGCTACCCTTGGGAACTTTTGTCAGTCGTCTTTTCCCCCTTTGCGCAGGACGGATAATACCCTGGCCCATACTGCGAAAGAGAAAGCCGATCTTTTGGGTACTCTTTTCGCTTCTAACTCGAGCTTGGATGACGATGGACACACACCACCAACCATACCGCAATGTGCGAGTTCTATGCCAAACGTCCTTTTCACCCAACGTTCAATTCGTAAGGCGCTTTTTTCCCTCGAAGTTCATAAATCGAGCGGGCCGGATGGTATTCCCCCTATTGTGCTGAAGACATGTGCTCCAGAGTTGGCACCGGTTTTAACGCGTCTATTTCGGCTCTCCTACACCACTGGCGTAGTTCCAAGTAAATGGAAGTTAGCCCTTGTCCATCCCATTCCCAAGAAAGGTAATCGCTCAGAACCGTCCAATTATAGACCTATAGCCATTACGTCGATACTCTCCAAAGTAATGGAGTCCATTATAAATCGCCAGCTCTTAAAATACCTGGAGGAAAACCACCTTTTAAGCGACCATCAGTACGGATTTCGTAGCGGTCGCTCTGCTGGCGACCTCCTGGTATTTTTGACTCACCGATGGGCACAAGCGGTGGAGAGTAAAGGCGAGGCTCTAGCTGTCAGTCTGGACATAGCGAAAGCCTTTGACAGGGTATGGCACAAGGCTCTTAACTCAAAACTTCCATCATATGGTCTTCCGGAGGAATTATGCACGTGGGTCGCTAGCTTCCTTTCAGGGCGTAGCATCAAGGTCGTAGTCGACGGTTCTTGCTCCGATCTGAAACCTGTTAATGCTGGCGTCCCACAGGGTTGTGTGCTCTCCCCTACTCTGTTCCTCCTTCATATTAATGATATGCTATGTCAAAATAGTATTCATTGTTATGCGGATGACAGTACTGGAGATGCACTGTATACCGGTCGTGTAAATATTTCTCTGGAAAGCGTCATCGAGAACCGGAACACTCTTGTGTCTGAAATCGAGACCATGTTGAATCATGTCTCGAATTGGGGCCGACTTAATTTAGTCCAATTCAACCCCACCAAGACACAAGTGTGCGCGTTTACCGCTAAAAAGAGTCCTTTTGTCGTGCCAATCAGTTTTGAGGGCACTCCTCTCGTTTCCAAGTCCTCCATTGGGGTCCTTGGTGTTGACATATCGAGCGATGTCCAGTTTCGCGGTCATTTGGAGGGTAAAGCCAAATTGGCTTCGAAAAAACTGGGTGTGCTTAATAGAGCGAGACAGTATTTCACGCCGGCACATTGCCTGCAGTTATACAAGGCGCAAGTCAGGCCTCATATGGAATACTGCTCTCACCTTTGGGCAGGTGCACCGCAGTACCAACTTCTTCCATTTGACCGTATCCAACGTAGGGCAGCTCGTATTGTTGGCGATTCAGCTCTCGCAAGTCAACTGGACCCTTTGGCCTTGCGGCGGGACGTTGCGTCCCTCTGTATTTTGTACCGCATTTATAACGGGGAGTGTTCCGCTGAGCTGTTTGAGTTACTGCCAGCAGCTGAGTTCTTACATCGAACTACACGCAATCGACTCAAATTCCATCCTCACCATCTTGATGGATGGCAGTCCTCCACTGTGCGTTTTTCCCGAAACTTTTTGCCTCGAACGACAGTTTTGTGGAACAATCTCACTGCTGCAGTATTTCCTGACTGCTACGACATGAGGACCTTCAAGAAACGAGCGTACTCTCTTTTGAAAGGCCGGCAACGCATCAACGATACCTCTGGTGTCGCGGATGTCCATGGGCGGCGGTGATTGCTTACCATCAGGCGACCCGCTAGCTCGTTTGCCGCCTCTGCCATAAAAAAAAAAAAAAAAAAAAAAAAAAAAAAAAACTTTGTATTAATATATCTCGAGACTGGGGTGTTTTATCCACATGGTTTCAAGGCAAGTTTTATTGTATTTAAAAATACCTTTTTAACGATACCCCACACGACGGGGTAAGTCGTATATTTTTTTTTTTTTTCGAATTTACTTTTCGCTGTATGGGAGGGGGAGTAAAAATAATTATTTTTCGATTATTTCAAAAACCGATTTTTGAATTATCACTATACATCTCTCCACAAATTTTCGTGGCAATCGGTTCAGAAACGGCGGAGAACGAGCCAGGACAGACAGACAGACAGACAGACAGACATGACGAAACTATAAGGGTTCCGTTTTTTGCCATTTGGCTACGGAACCCTAAAAAAAACGCACTGATGCACTAATTAATCTGACAATCTGCGAGTTTTCGTCGTCTACATTATACAATTTAACATCATGATACATCTACAAAATAACAAAGTATTATTTAAACTGGATTATTTAATTTATTCTATTTTTCTTTATATATATTCATTGACTTTTGAAATAAGTTTAAATATAGTAAGTAATTTTATTTTTTGTACCTATCTTTAACTGGAATATGATATGTATCACCACTCCTGGGGCCTCCAGACATGGCTGAATGCGTTCTCATCAATCTTCCCTACTCAGGAGACGCAGCAACCCTGATCAGCTGGGGCACGCAGGTCCACGTGCTGCTGGAAGTGGCGCAGATGGCCAAGGACCAGCTCGGCGTCAACTGCGAAGTCATCGACCTCATGTCCATCCTGCCCTGGGACGAGGAGACTGTTTGTAATGTAAGTCTGTTTACTGTATTGACTTAAAAGTAAAAATGCCATCAATGACATCGGCTTTTTACAGTTTTTAGTTAAAACTAGCGGCCGCCCGCGACTCCTTTTGGATATGGGATTCCGCACACATGGACTATCCAACACAAAAATATTTTTTCGATTCGATCCTGAGATTAGCGCATACAAACAAACAAACACTGTCTTCAGCTTTATTATATTAGTATAGATCTTAGTCGTCATTATTGTATTTATTTGACGGGCCCGTTGGTTAAGTGGTCACAAACAGGGGCTACAAAACCAAGGGTCGTGGGTTCGAATCACTAGGGGCAAATGTTTGTGTGATGAACATCGGCATTTGTGCTCGAGTCATGGATGTTTACAAAAGCATTTTAGTATTTCTATCCGATCCCTAGCTTAGAAGATAGCCTAGATCAGAAGCTCGAAGCTTGTACTATGGATAGTACAAGCTTCGAGCTCACTTTGGGGCTAGGCTATTGGTGTGTTATTCCAAGACATTTATTTATTTGTCTATTTCCCAGTCAGTGAAGAAGACGGGCCGCTGCCTGGTGTCGCACGAAGCGCCGCTCACCTCCGGTTTCGGCGCCGAGATCGCTGCTACCGTTCAGGTATTCTCAACAATTTGTTTAAAACATTAGTAAATTTCAGTTACAAATATGTAGAAGTAATTACATCAAACTTACCTTATACTCTTACTGCTAACTGCACTCTGCTTCAACTAATATCAGTGTCTTTGTTCTATAATGCATGCATTATACATATAAACATTGCTGAAGAAACACTATCTATTAAAAAGACCGCATCGAAATCAATTGCGCAGTTTTAAAGATCGAAGACTATGTTTTATACTTACTTACTTACTCCCATGGCTCAGCGACTCGAAGTGTGTCTTGGCCTCATGTTTTATACTATGTAGTAATAATCCGTAGTCAATGTGTAAGTAACCATGTTTGCCATCAATTATTTCTTGATTGATTTCCCAGCAGAACATACAGGTAGGTAGGCAGACTGAATAATGTGGCCAGTGATTTCGAAGAGTAAAGCAGCGTGCTTACTGCACAGAAATTAGAGAGGATAGAAGAATCTATCTCTGATGAATATTTTTGTTTGTCAGGACGAGTGTTTCCTGCACCTGGAGGCTCCAGTGAGCCGCGTGGCGGGCTGGGACGCGCCCTTCCCCCACGTCTTCGAGCCCTTCTACCTGCCCACCAGGCACCGCGTCTACCACGCACTCACCGACCTGCTCAACTACTAGAAACCACTAGCTATCTGACATCTGCCACCATCATCATCCACCCTCCTCGATCCCTCGTGCCATGGTCCACCTGCAGTGTCTGAAGACAGAGATCGTATCCTTGCCACACTTACCTGATAATCCTCCGTAGTTAGTATCTAAGTTTGTGTTTGGAATAAATTATTTAAGAAAATATTTTGTTGTTTTATTTATCTTTATGGCTGTATGGGGGGGTTAGGCTTCAAGTGAAAAAAATTGTGCTATAATTAATTTTGTGAAGATTATTTTCACACGCAATTTGTGTAACATTTTAAAAAAGGGAAAAAAATTGCTTTTTGTAAATTCAGTACCTTGCAGGTACTGAAGAAAACTTAAAATTGATGTTAAAAATTAAAACACCATTTACTTACATCAATCAATTTATTTAAAAAAAGTGAAAATCAAACCTTAAAAAACGAAGCTAGTAATTAAAAACAGCAGTTAGCAGAAATGCTTAAAATAAATGTCAATCTTATGAAATTAAAACACACTTAGGTACCGTTAAGTTGTGCCAACGTAAACTAAAAATTAGAAACAAGTTAATGCAAATAAATGTACATGTATCGGAAATATAAACTTACCCTATATACTTATCTACTTCTCAACAATTTGTTCAAAACATTAGTAAAATTCAGTAACAAATAGAAGCAATTACAACTAACTTACCTCAAGCAAAGTATACATACCGAAAGTACTCGTAATAATTAGTCCTAGAGGGAACGCAAATTAAATATAAGAATCAGCATGGATAATTAAAATAAAACATTCTTTTCCAGCCTTAAATCAACGACAGCATGCTATAAAACATTCTTCCTATAACATGTTTTCTGTATGTTTACTTTGCTGAAGCCTTATTAAATTTATTTATTACATTACGGATAGACCCTTGTGATGTCAGATATTTACAATGTCAACTGAGCAGAATTTTATTCATACATATTCTAAAATTTAAAGCGTTTTACAAAAATGATAAGGCAATTACAATTTGACCAGCACCTCATACTAACAATAGACAAATCAGATCAGTGACTAAAAACATCTAACCTATACAAAATGCCCACAATAAATTCCAAAGAGCATACACTAATTGACATAGTCCAGGCAGTGGTGGCATGTGAAATAAAAGTCAATAAATTATGAGAATTTGGAATATCATACAAAAACAATTAATCAGGATATGTCATTTATGGTCCAGTGTCCAACATGCACAATTTCTTTATATTAATGCCTAAACATTTTCCTATTTATCATGTGGCATGCAACCAAATGAGAATGCAGATACTAAACATTACTGATAAAGATTGGTTCCATTATACGCTCCCAATAAAAATTGTGTATGTTGGAGCATTTAAAACAATGTGCAAAGGCACTTTCATGTATTGAAAAATACATTTAAATAGATCTTTAAGTAAATTAAAGCAATACTGTCAGATTTGACTTTGTTTTATCCCTTAAACTATGAACAAATATTTTTCAAGTCCATTTAATTAATGTGGATTACATTATGCTATTTATTATGAACAAAATACAGTTGAATTACTAAGTTTCATTTATATCTATAGACATTTTATAGTTAATCTTAACACACCAATTATATTATTAGCCCAGCATATCTGACAGAAATTGAAGGAATTCATTTTATTAAAATTTTCATGCAAAATTAGTTGCAATAAATAATCCACAAGCATCTATGTACGGAAATACACCAAATTATCTGTAATGACTGTAATAATCAGGGTAATTACAAAATCACTATTATATAAATTGTGCCTGGAGTTTGGACAGTGAGCTCACTCCTCCCAGTTGTTTCGCCGCTGGCGAGAAGGTTTCAGGTAGGGTCCGAACGAGGGGGAGTTGGGAAACCTTTGCATGTAGCGCTCCAGGTGCAAGTACTTGACCGTAATAAGGCGGCCCTCGTACCACCAGCCGTGCAGGCTCCGATACACGACGCCCGCGTCCGCCGGGGTCGCACACTTCACGTATACGCAGCAAGACATCCGCTCGATATCCACATGAAGAATGTTACAGTGGTCGCCACATTTCTCAACGATCGCCTCCTGGATGACCGACCTCAAATTCGGGTTTGCATCATTCTTGTCGAACATATTACGGATCTTCAGGCATGGAGTCGGAGAGACAGTCAAGTTGTTGACGGAGCCTTCCTGTGTCTCGAAAGCTTGGCCTTGCCATGCGGCGTTGCGCTTCGGGCTGTTGTGAGATATCCACCTCCAGACCCTGCAGTCTTCACCGTCTACGGACTGCACCTCCATCCTCACTCTGCTCTCGTTTCTTTGGATAAACTTGACGGCGGCATCCCAAACAGAGCTCATTTTCTCTCTGTTTTGGGGCGATATTAACGTGTCGCGAACGTGGTCTACTGATATGTACGGTTCACCACTATCCTCAGTCTCCTGGGAGATGACCTGGATAATTTGCTCCACCATGGAATAAACTTCCTCACTCTTCCTTTTTTGGTACCTAACATAATATTTGTAGGCCCGTTGGAGGCCAAGGGATAGCACACCGAGCACACCAACTACAATCAGTGTGGAGCCTGCCGAGTATAGAGTGTTAACTATCAAACATGTTAATGGAGTTGATGGGTCAGTGAGGACTAATGCAACACTTCCCTTGTTACGTTGCTGTACAACTACATCAGTTGAAGTAATCGGAGAATATTCTACATCCTTTGTATAAAGATTCTTCAACTGGACAACACTGAGTCCCCACCGAGGATTGTTTACAATCAACACCTGCAAGTTATTCAGGTCAGTGCGACACTGACTGACGTCTACAGACCCAGCTCTTGCACTGGCTATATCTATGATTTCCCTCTCCGTCAGATAAGGCACTGCTGAAGGTTTCCCACATTTGTATGTAGCTGCCCTAGACGTTAGTTCTGGATGGATAACTTTCAAAAGATCTTTTGCATAACTTACTTGTTCCTTAGGTACACAGTTTATTCCAGGTCTATTCCCTGGTATGTTTAGTTGGCATATAGGTATTACACTGTTCTGATCATCAACCACTGAAGTGATGTCATTTTTTTTAACTATATACATGAAAAATAAGCAAAAAAAAAAAAGTGCCACTAACACAACCAGAGCAAGAGAAACAAGGTTATTCTTCAAGAATTTCCTGTCATTTGCAGTTTTATAATCAACAACTTCAGATCTGGACACCCCCGTGATATAGGATCTACGGGGCATAACAGTGCTACCATTGTTGGCATCACGGTCAACATAGGAAGTCGGTTTAGGTGGCTCAGACTTAAGTGCAGACAAGCGCCGAGTGAAATTGCTCAGGTATGGTGATTCAACTTCATCAACTGTAGATGTTGAGGGTTGATAAGTATTGGTTGTGAAGCTCGGAGTGTAAGTACTAGCAGCAGGTCTATCACCCAAGGTTGAAGTCAACCCTAGTCTTGATCGAATTGAATTTAAGTGATCAGAAGAGGACAAAGATGATGAGAAACCTGGTGAGATAGAAGGTCTGGAGAAGATTGATGACTTCGGAGGGCTTGTGGCGGCGTCAGTTGAGGGCAGAGTGCTGGAGATGTAGTCACTGGAACGAGAGTTACTCCGGAAGGGCGTAGAAGTCTTTTTCTCAGTCTTACCAGAGTCCACATCACTGTCGGATCCTGTCTCATAGTCGTCATGTTCGTTTGCCGCGTAAGTACGCGTGACGCGGCGCGTTGTCACGGTTTCTACTTCTTCGTGAGTACGTACCGGCGACTTCTCCTCTTCAGACTCCGATCCCTTATCAGAATCGCGTTTGGCAGGCGATCCCTTCTTCACGGACGGCTGGCGCTTTGTTTTACTGGTCACGGGCGGCAGCATAGCCCCGCCAGTAGTGGCGCGGCGACCTCGCTTCTCCCTAGCATTAGCAGTAGAGTCCAAATCAGAGTCCTCACCGCTGGAGTACTGAGCGAGTGTACGCCGGCTTTCCGCTTTGCTGTCGACGCTGTTTCGCGGCTTGCTCTTGTTGTCGAGCACTAGTTTGAGCTTCTTCACCAATAGGTTCCTCGTGGAGGCTGTTATAGGCATGATGGGGAACCCATGCTCCGCCAATTTTGTCCGAAGCTCGGCATCTGACATTGAGTCAACTTGGTCCGCCATGGCGAAATCTGGAAGTACAACCGCGCAAATTAAACAAACATTTACACACTCAAACAACTGTGTAGTAATTTAGCAAAAATATTGCACCTTATTTCCAATTGATGTAGAAAATATTACGTCAAATTTATAAAAATTCACCGGCGCGTCATGTCGCACGCATTTGCAAGGAACGTCGTTATACAATGTTGCCACATTAAATATTTTCAATTTCTGTGCTTAAGTGAATTCTTTTACCAATGCACGCATATAAAATACTTTATAATATTTAAAGATATTATTAATTAAGAGATTTAATGTAATCTTTGTTAAAAAAAAACATTAAAATAACATTATAGTTGTGCAACTCCTTGTTACGAATAATTTACAATGCGCCAAACGGAACGTTTAAACGAACGTTTCGTTTTGCGCAATAGAACAATCCATGAATAATCTCAAGAACAAAAATTAAATCTCATGAATGTGAATAATAATTGAAATCTCTTTGTTTGAAAAAAAAAAAAGCCTACTAGGTACTTATTGCACTTTCCTCGCCAGAATTTAAAACGATTCCTATTCTTTTTTTAAAATCGGATGTCTGGAGCTGAATAAATTGTAAGTACCTTATTAGTGATCTGTGGTACCTACTTAAAGTTCTTGGATGAGATCCTTACTAATATAATATAAACGTAAAAGATAAACCTTTACTAGGTACCGTACATTTAATAAACAAAATATACCAATGTACATATAAATACCTTCCGTTATTTATTAAGTTGGGTGGGGAGTAGAAATAAATATAAGTTTTTTTACTGTTTTGATTTTATTTTACGACGATCGTTTATTTGTGTCATTAAACAAAATTATTACATTCTTATCGCACATATAGGTAAAAATAATCTACAAAATCCTGTAGATGTAGTTTATCAGAATTAAACAAGTAATTACCTAGTACTTTTGTGGCTACACTACCTACACTCGATGCGAACAGTAAAATAAAATATTACCTATACATTCTTGTCAACCCATTCGAATCGAATTAGAATGAATCTGTTACATACATAATAGCCCAATGTATGTAACAGATTCATTCTAATTCTACTACTAATAGCTCAATGGTTACATACCATCAAAGTGATACTGTATTGTAATGATTTGAAACTGTCCTGAATCTTACAACAATACAGATAGGTACAGCAGACTCTTTGATACACATTAAGGGACTATACAAAAATGTCCTTTTAGAACACTGATATACATATTTAGGTGTGAATGGAAACTTATGTATATAGAGTAATCACAGTAATAAAAATCAATAAAATTTTACAAAACATAATCACAATCACAGAAACGTTTCGCTTATCAATAATCAATTATATAATTTAATTTTAATTACAAAAAGATACATAAATTACGATTACAATACATCATTATTCTGGTATTTTATTTACATAAGAAAAATAAATGAAAAACATATTTTTTATTTTTATACATTAGCATCAATAAACAAAATATATTGATAGAAAACATACAATTGACCATATACCAAGAAATATATCCCTAAAAATATTCACATGTAATTGAATAAAAACATTTGGTATGTAATTTTATATATTAATTTTTAATATATCAAGACAATTATTTTACACCAATTTTATTGGCCTAACTATTGACATTGTACGTATAAAACATTTATCACTAAGTGTGTCTTCCGGTAAAAAATCAACCACGCCATACTTGTGGTTTGTTGATATTATACTTTATTTTCATTTTATTTCTAATACAGCCCAGTGGTTCTCAAACTGCGCATACAAGAATAAATACAAATATCAAAAGTTATACATGGGGCACAAAAATAGGTCATTCTTTTATTTATACCGAATTTATTATTAGCGTTTTCAAGGAATTTAATTTATTCAAATAAATTCAGACAGTACGGTATTCGCCATGAAAAAGTGTATGGAGTTTTGATAACAGGAATGGTAAATGATTGAATTGTTCATGAGTTTAGATGAATTGTCTGAACATTCTTACAAAAACGTGGTATGAGATTCATATTTGAAATTTCTAAAATAAACCATCACAAAAACTTGGCGAATACTGCAAGGAGGTATTAAAAATATAATTCTTTAAGTTTTATTTGTCATAGTTCCATTTGAAAGATATAATTATAGTCTGAGAGCCACTGAGCCTGGCCTAAAGTTAGCGAGCTATAGTACTGGGCAGCCAGACCCGTCTTTAACACTGGGCACAGTGGGCAAATGGCCAGGGCCCCACGATCGATTGGGACCCCCAAAATAGGTTCTGGGGCCCCACGTTTACCAAACAACAGGTTTAAAGGCCCATGTGCCAGGGGCCCCTAATAGGTGAAAGACGGCCTTGCTGGCAGCGGCTACTGCGGCGGCCTCCAACCTCCGAACCCGATCTCAAGTTGTTTCGCCACCGCCAGGCACAGCCTGTCTTGATTGGGGGCTGCTATCACCTGTGAAGAGTAATCATCGTCATCGTCAGCCCGTTGTTATATACTGTTAACAATTTTGCGAGGCTTCGTGTTACGATGCATTCTTTGAATTTGTTAATCAAATAAATAATAAACAAGACTGCTCAACGTAGTCCTACGCTGAGATGTCTGGAGGACCAGATGGGGTTCATGTTTATAGTCTTAAGGCTGGGTAAGTGACTTGGTATTTATCGTTATGCATTAGTTGACAATAAAATAAAAATGCGATACCCGTGGAGGCTACCAGTTTCCAAAATGACATTCAGACCACGACCACCCATCGTTGCGTCGACAGAGATACGTCATAGCTTTAGCCTATTGATCCGGCGACACTAATAATATTGGTGCCCGTCCGTCAAGAATGTACCTTTATCGTTTTTTATGATACCTACGGATTAATAGGCATCTTCTAAAATTGGCGTCTTTTTTTCTCGCGCCCATCAAGCATACATGGTAATATATATTCTTGAGGGTAGTACAAACGATAGTTGCTACGCCAGTGAAGCAGCTGTATACTCAGTACGAACTGGCTAAAAAAGATGCAAGCCCATCAATTAAATCAATTGTCATTTGCTCTTTACCAACTTTCAAAAATATCAAACAATGAAACTCTGCTTACTGCTTATCATGGTTTGGTATCGTCTGTATTACGATATGGTTTAATATTTTGGGGTAATTCCTCTGAGATAATGAATGTTTTTCGTGCTGAAAAAAGGTGCATTAGAGCCATCTGTAGACTTAGGAAGACAGATAGTTGTAAACCGTACTTTCGTTCCCTCAAACTACTTACGTTATCATGCATTTATGTGTATGAAGTAGCAGTTTTTAGGGTTCCGTAGCCAAAATGGCAAAAAAACGGAACCCTTATAGATTCGTCATGTCTGTCTGTCTGTCTGTCTGTCTGTCTGTCTGTCTGTCTGTCCGCCAGTCTGTCACAGCCACTTTTTTCCGAAACTATAAGTACTATACTATTGAAACTTGGTGAGTAGATGTATTCTGTGAACCGCAACAAGGTTTTCACACGAACATAGAAAAAAAAATAAAAAAATGGGGGGTCCCCATAGTTAGAACTGAAACTGAAAATATTTTTTTTCATTGAACATATACGTGTGGGGTATCTATGGATAGGTCTTTAAAAATGATATTGAGGTTTCTAAGCTCATTTTTTTCTTAAGTGAATACTTTGCGTGACAGACTCTTCCAAAGTGGAAAAAAGTGTGTCCCCCCCCCTCTAACTTCTAAAGTAAGTGGCTGATAAATCTGAAATAAATATATAATGTACATTACCATAAAAACTACCAACGAAAATTGGTTCGAACGAAATCTATTCAGTAGTTTTTTTAATACGTCAAAAATTGAATTTGTACGGAACCCTCAGTGCGGGAGTCCGACTCGCACTTGGCCAATTTTTATTGTAAAACGTTATCCTCATTTGTTCCCTGTTTCCGTTTACAGTTCAAAACGCTTAGCTCAAATCAATATAAATAAACTGAGCACACCAAAATGCAATACTGCTCTAAAACAAAAAAATTGGCCAAGTGCGAGTCGGACTCCGCACTGAGGGTTCCGCACAAATTCTATTTTTGACGTATTAAAAAAACTACTGAATAGATTTCGTTCGAACCAATTTTCGTTGGTAGTTTTTATGGTAATGTACATAATATTTTAATTTCAGTTTTGTCATCCTCTTATTTTAGAAGTTAGAGGGGGGGGGGGGGGGGGGACACACTTTTTTCCACTTTGGAAGGGTCTGTCACGCAAAGTATTCACTTTAGAAAAAAGTGACATTAGAAACCTTAATATAATTTTTAAAGACCTATCCATAGATACCCCACACGTATATGTTCAATGAAAAAAAATATTTCGAGTTTCAGTTCTGACTATGGGGACCACCCGCTTTTTTTATTTTTTTTCTATTTTCGTGTGCAAACCTTGTTGCGGTTCACAGAATACATCCACTCACTAAGTTTCAACAGTATAGTACTTATAGTTTCGGAATAAAGTGGCTGTGACAGACTGGCGGACAGACAGACAGACAGACAGACAGACAGACATGACGAATCTATAAGGGTTCCGTTTTTTTGCCATTTTGGCTACGGAACCCTAAAAAGCATCATGTATATGGCACCAAAAATATTCAATATATTACCAAATGACCTACAAATTTTGCCAATACAGACCGTAAAAAAGTTTACGCCCTGCCTCACTCAGATCGGACTGAGTTTACAGATAGATATACAGCCAAAGCAAATATCGTTTTTGATGCCCTAAAAAAGACACCACCTCCCCTACAAAAATAAGCACTATCTTTTAGGCATTTCCTATCCTACTACTATTATAAAGGCGAAAGTTTGTAAGTATGGATGTGTGGATGTTTGTTACTCTTTCACGTAAAAACTACTGAATGGATTTGAATAAAACTTTACCACAATATAGCTTATACATCAGAATAACACATAGGCTACAATATTTGAGGTTTACCCGAATCCACGCGGACGGAGTCGCGGGCGGCTGCTATTAATCGATAAATGTAATCGATGCAGTAACAATACCTGTATCGCAACGGGCAAGCCGCGATGCAGTCCTACAGGCACGGTGGTGGCGGGCATGCCGAGCACGTTGAACAGCATGGTGTACATGACGCCCGACGCGCGCACGAATACCTGGCTGTGGTAGTGCGCCACGCCGTTGAACACCGGGTACAGCAGCACGCCACGCGTGCCAAGGGTTTTCTGCGGGCGATTCGTTCATTATTTTGAACGTCGTTTCATGAAAAACATGGCAATACGTAGGCGTGAGGTCAACTGCTATGTCATTGGTGAATTTTGAAATTTTCATGCAGGTAGTATATATTAATGTGTATTTGTAATACCATTTTTGATTCTGATATCTGATACACAAGTGCTTAAGCTACTAAAAAGCGAGCAGATCAATGTGTGTGATGTTGTGATATATTTATTTACACAAGTTTCGTATTGTTAGGGCGAGCCTCGCTGATTGGGTTTAAATAAAACCGGCCAAGAGCATGTCGGACACGCACATGAAAGGGTTCCGTAGCCATAAGATGGGCCAACCGCTTTACATAACAATTTAGTTAGGGCAACTATACTTCATTAGTTGGACGAGTAGTATTAAAAAAAACTATATTTGATACAGAGTCCGCTATAGTTAACTTTTTTGTAGGTATACAGCACATATTTTTTTAGGGATGTAACAGTATGTTACCTGGAACCGTTCCCTCAGTCTAACTGCCATCCTCGCGTAGTGTTCTCTCCTGGCGGGCGGGATGAACAGATGGCTGCGGCTGATGAGCGAGAAGCCCAGCCCCTGCAGCGAGCGCGACGCGCCGCCCACCAGGCACTTCACCAGCTCCGATACGAGGCTCTTTTCGCGCTGCGGAGGTAAACAATTATACAAACGATTAGTGATGATATATTCCGCCGATTAAGATGTGACGGAAAATCTTCACGATCAATCAGGTACGTAGGATATACAATACCTATCTATGAGAAAAAACCGGCCAAGAGCGTGTCGGACACGCCCATGAAAGGGTTCCGTAGCTAAAAGATGGCCCGACCGCTTAAGACACCATTTAGTAAGGGCAACTGCACGTCATAAGTTGGTCGAGTTGTATAAAAATAACTATGTATGATACAGAGTTCGCTATAGTTTTCGTTGAAAGTACTTACTTGGAGGTATACAGGACATTTTTTTCAGAATTATTGTAATAGTATTTCAAAAGTTAAGGGGGGGGGGGGACGCTCTAATTTTAACTTTGTATTAATATATCTCGAGACTGGGGTGTTTGATCTACATGGTTTCAAAGCAAGTTTTATTGTATTTTAAAATACCTTTTTAACGATACCCCACACGATGGGGTAAGTCGATTTTTTTTTCGAATTTACTTTCCGCTGTATGGGAAGGGGGGGGTAAAAATAATTATTTTTCGATTATTTTAAAAACCAATTCTTGAATTATCACTATACATCTCTCCACCAATTTTCGTGGCAATCGGTTCAGAAACGGCGGAGAACGAGCCAGGACAGACAGACAGACATGACGAAACTATAAGGGTTCCGTTTTTTGCCATTTGGCTACGGAACCCTAAAAATTTAGGCATATCCTTTCTTTCTTAAAATGCATCACATTTTTATGGGCTTTTGAACTAATTTATGGACGAACACTTATTCTCAAACTTTAAATAAATCACCCACTCCTTCGTAAATTTTAATTCTTATCTTATTAAATGTTACTTAATATATTAAAGCTGGGATGCATTTTAAGAAAGATAGGATATGCCTATTTATTTACATAGGTAGGTAGTTGTTTTTGTAGTTCTTAGTAAAAGACAGTAGTATATTATGTGCAATTCAATACCTTTAAGTCTGTGGGATCCTGCAACATGTTGGGAATATCTTTCATTGAGAAGAAGACGGATACTGATATTTCCACCGAATCTTCTAATTCCTTAAATTTTTCCTGAAAACATAAAACGTCTCATATTTAAAACAGAATTACAGAAAGTTTTGGTCACCGTTGTGCGTTAAGCTGGCGACTTAAACATCATTTAAATTAATACTATCTATGATCATCATTGTTCAACTCACCTCGGATATTTTAGATCCGCATTCAGTCTCGAGATATTTGACAGCACTCCTAATTTTGTCTCTGATGCATTTGTCTACACTAAGGAGAGCTATCGAAGTCGTTGCCTCAGTCATGTAGTATACCTGGAAATCACACAAAAGCATGTTTTAGTGTCTACAATTCAGACGATCGTATTATATACGTCATATTTAAAGGAAGTGAAAGAAGTGTCGTGAGAAATTAAATTGCGTGATTAGTGGACAAAATGGTATGAAATCATGTTATTATCTATAAATTAAAATAGCTTTTACTGATGTATAAAATTTAACTGAATAGCGTATCAACAGGAACTGAATATAAATACTATTTTATCAAGCATATCTTCTTTCATAAAAATTATTAATTTCAATGGCTTAAAATGTAAAGCCAAAAAATGCAAACAGATTTAAGTAGCTAGCTAGCTTTAGCTGACTAGCTTCAGTTATAGTGTTATTTTTAGTTTAAGATTGTACAAATAAAAAATACCATTCCACAATGTCAGTGTACATACCTCTAAATTAGCCAAGTCCACTTTCTCGTCAAGTCTTAGCTGCGCGCGTTTCTCTCCCGCCATCACATTCATAAGCAGTGGCAAGTCGTCCGCCTTCCGCGCCATCGGACCGACTGTGAGGAACCGCGGGAACTGCGGGTCGCTGAGGGTCGGGATGTGCCCCTCTATTGATATTATGCCTGGAAAGAATATGGAGACTTGTTTATGAAGCGTGTTCGGTTAAGAAATAGCCACTTACAAACTATCTTTGACGGGTCCATTGGTCTAGAGGTCAGGGGCACTGGCTAAAAAATTAAAACTTGCGGCCGCCCGCGACTCCGTCCGCTTGGATTACACTTTCCACGCTATTATTTTTCCCCACATTTCTCACGATGCTATACTATAGCTCAAAAAGCCTTCCTCAATATTTGGACTATTCAACCCAAAAATATTTTTTCAATTCGAACCATTAGTTCCTGAGATTAGCGCGTTAAAACAAACAAACAAACAAACTCTTCAGATTTATTATATTATCTTAAAAATCTTTAAATATAAAAATAAGAGGCATTTTTCGTTGTCACTTTATTACTCAAGATCAGGCTCACCTATCAAAACCAAATCAGGGTCTGTTCGGACTACCTAGCAGATAATTTATGTGAAGTTTGCACAAAATTAGTCGAGTATTCATTGAATACACGTAGCGGAGCACGAACCAGGCCGCTAGTATTAGTATAGATATTGAAACTCACCAGGAGTAGGCTTGTGTCCAAACACACCACAGAAGGCGGCGGGGACACGGATGGAGCCGGCGATGTCTGACGACACGGACAGAGCTGATGCGCCGCATGCTAACAGTGCACCCTGTAATCAAAACACAAATACTAATTATAATAAAAGACTATTATTATAAGGATTTGGAACGCATGATATTTTCTAACAAATTTAATGATACCCAGTGCGGCTACACTATTTCCATCACCTATTTGTTTTATTTCGAAGTTTGCACATTTTGAGCATTCGTCGTGAAACTATTTATTAAATCTTGGTCTTCATAAAATAAATAAATAAAATAAAATGAAAATAAATATCAAACAGGTACCACATTAACTTAAATAGTTACTTTAAAATACATAAGTAGGTATAGTTTTACTGATATGTAAATCGTCAACAAAATAAATACCTCAAGCACCTTTTATGGGGTTAATTCTAGAAAGTTTGAGAAACATAGACCCGCACGCAAATACTTAGTTACATGTCAAGTAAGTAAGCACACAATATTAACATTATGAACATGTGCATACGCACATACTCGTAATATGGTAAATATCGCAAAAACAGTTTGCTAAATGGCATAGCAAACATACGATCACTTAACATAGCGAGGCAAAGAGCTCGATACAGTCGGCGGTAACTTATTGATTGCCATTTGTTTACATTTCGCCGTGCACCATGTAAGTCGAGGACATTACTAAAAATAGATGTTCGATTTGTGCTTTATTGTAAGAACTTAGATATGGAGAAAAACATAAAACACATTAAAACTCAAATCCGAAACGACTATACATAGAGCATACGGGAGAATGGTGAGTAAGTTACACTGTGTTTTAGCATGCCGAGGTTTTTGTCAGTTAAAGTTATAACCCCCTAAATCACCTTCGTCCAGAAGTGGACGAACGCAACTAGAATTTGCTAATTCTAGTTAGATACTTCTTTAACATAGAAAAAGTCTTCGTTACCTCCGTCCTCCCCTAAATATGAATTGCGCATCTTTACCTATTTCGTCAAGTTACTTGTCGGCATCTATCAGAAGGCCGGCAACACTTGAGCGACTTCTCTGGCGTCGCCAGTGTCTTTGGGCGATGGTGATAACTCACCATCAGGTGACTCGCTTGCACATTTGCCACATCTTGCATACAACAAATATACTTATACGTATAGATGTAAGTGTTATCGTCTCACCTCCCCCCCAGAAGACCCCCCGGGCGTCCGGCACAGGCTGTACGGGTTGTTGGTGGTGCCGCGCAGCAGGTTGGTGGTCTCCCAGCCCAGGCACAGCTCCGGCGTGTTGGACACCAGCAGGGGGATGGCTCCGGCCTCCTTCACCAGGCGAACCGCTTCGTCCCAATACTATGTATGTATAGATCTCGGCGAACTTCTTGCGCCTCGGAAGACGTTTGCACACGTACTCTTACACTATGGCACGCAATAGGAGCTATCGGGACGCCGACCTATACCGATCGCTGCGAGAGTCGATTGGCGAACGAATCTTACGATCGGAACTTCGTCCTCGCCCTGCTTGCTATTCGATGACATCTAAAAAACTACTTGGGCGCATCTTACCTACTTGTTCAAGTTACTTGCCGGCATCTATCAAAAGGCTGACAGCGCATGAGCAACTTCTCTGAAGTTGCTAGTGTCTAAGGGAGCGCCTGGCCGTCTTAACGTTACCTCGTCCCCCGCGCCCTCCTATACCCGATGACAGAAAGCTGGCAACGCGATTCCAGGAAAGTCACTTTACCTTTCTGGAGTCGCCGGTGTCTTTGGACGGTGATGATAACTTACCATCAGGTGACTTGCTTGCACATTTGCCGCATCTTACATACAACAAATATATAAGTATAGATATAGATGAAAGTGTTATCGTCTCACCTCCCCCCCAGAAGACCCCCCGGGCGTCCGGCACAGGCTGTACGGGTTGTTGGTGGTGCCCCGCAGCAGGTTGGTGGTCTCCCAGCCCAGGCACAGCTCCGGCGTGTTGGACACCAGCAGGGGGATGGCTCCGGCCTCCTTCACCAAGCGGACCGCTTCGCCGTCTTTGGTTGCACGCCGGCCAGCATTCTCTAGGCAACCGACTGCGTTGGATAGCCCTGGAATATATACGTATAAAGTATCAGCCTCTTTATGTCCCCCCACTGCAGGGCAAGAGCCTCCATCATTTGAAATCATGTTTTGTTGCAAAGATGGGTTTTGGCTTAATCATCGCGCTTGCCTAGTGCGGATGATGATTACGGGAAAAATCAATACAAACTTGCCCGACCCGGGAATCGAACCTAGGTCCTAGAGACCACGGCCCGGTACTTAAACCACTAGGCCACCTAGGCCATCGAGACGTTTACACCCTGGATATGTGTCGACCTAGAACACTGTAAAATTTTTCCATTGTATGTAAGAAACTTCTAAGGGACATTCAGGAGAAATGGGTAGTAGCGCTCCTATGAGTTTCATCGTTCAACAAAATACTTAAACACTTTGTTGCAACAAACAAGTAAGTAGCACATACTTATATAACAAACATATATAATATAGGATTAAACTAAGAACAACTCTCAAGCGTTTCTATACACCGGCAAAAGTTTTTCATTTCACAAGAATTATTCTTGTGAAATGAAAACCTTTCGCCTCTCGACCCTATTCGACCTACCTATTTAACAAGTCAGCTCTATCCTGTTTTGGATGCAACAGAGATGTGAGATTGTGCAATCACGTTAACATTTGATTTGATAAACAGGACAAATTATGCAAACAAAATACATAGTCGATGGTGCCAAGACGAGACATTTGACCTGTGTGCAAAGGGCGGAAGAAATTGCAACATGATAAAGTTGCAGGCTCTAATAATAATAAATCAAGAATACATTTTCCCGTTAATAGATGATTACAGATAGTTTCTTCACTCTATCTCACAATTTAAGGGTTCTGCGTGCCTTATTGAATAAAAGTGCTCTCAAACATTTATGTAAAGTGCAGTATTTAGGGTAGAGAAGACCCCATATCCTATCCAATTGAGCTCTGGCAACCTTACTCAGCAGTTGAAACTTCTTAACCATTCTATCGTCTGGTATACTCATACTTCTTAACCATTCTTTCGTCATCAAGACATAAGATTCTTCCCAAATAATCCCATCAAGTCTTTAGTTACATAAACTCACTCAAACGTATCTTGTCTCGTCAAGTTGAATTAGTGTGAGCTATCAAGACAGTTTATCTGCAACCTTCCCAGTTCGCGTAATGGACCCGGCGTAATTACAGAAACGTAGAGAGGTGTCACGCATAGCCGACTACGGACACTATCTCGACTTGAGAGGAAATATATTTGTAGAGACTTACATAACCAACGTTATACATATGTATGAGGGACTAAAAGACTATTTCCCCGGAAAAGGCGGAAAAGTCAGAGGACTTTTCCGCGAACGAATGATATGGCAAAATGGCAACCCAAACGAAACGTACTAAACAGTAATCAAATCTGATGTCCTAATTATAGAAATTATAAGAAAACACGTTTTGGTAAATAGATTATTTTTTATGTATGTATTAAAGGAATTAACAAACGGGCGAATTGCTCGTATAAATAGCCAACCATATAAGTTGTGTTTTGCACTAAGGAACTAAGTGAGATGCTACAATTTGATCCAAAGCATAACCGGCACCATTTCCTAGAGCCCTGACCTATTTCAATCAGCGTAGCCGTTCAAACGTAAGAACAGCTAGCCAAACCACAGTCGCTTCGCACTTAATAGATTCCAAAAGCCTAAACTCGGCATCATTGTCGTTTCGGCTGAAATTCTGTACGACACAATGGGCGGCATTTAGACCCCTGTATCGCATTGTGCTGATAACATTCCCCGGCATTCGCTCGGCTGCTTCAATAGAGCTTTAAGTCAACGTTTAAATAGCTGCCTGACGTTTACAGCGCTCTTAGATATGAATATGTGAAATGACATCGGCTTTTTCATTCCAACTTTTCACGTCACGAGGTTTTTTTTCAAATGAAAGAAAATGGACATAAGATAAAAAAACATACAATTTTGACAATGAGCATCGATTAACTTTATACGACTGACTAAATCTTGAGCGTTTTTTTTGTTATAGGGTGGCAAACGGACGTGAGGGTCGCCTGATGGTAAGTGATTACAGCTGCCCATGGACATCAACAACCGCACAAGGGTCGCAGATGCGTTGCCTGCCCCCAAGGCTGCTCTGTACCGTTCCTCCACCATTAGTGCATTTAGGAGTGGGTTCACTTCTTTAACTCTATCGATGTACGCTGCAACGAGCTTTTCTTTTGTTATCAGAACTGGAAGAGATAGCAGAAACACTTACCGGCAAGTGAGCAGCTCTCCTTCACAGTGAACGGGACTCCCAACAGCGGTTTGTTCTCGACCAGTTTCTCCAGCGTTCCATTGCTCCTCGCTTCTGCTATCAGCCTGTCTACTTCTTTAGCGTCTTCCAAGGCTGCCCGATACCGCTCCTCTACCAACGCGTTGAGGAGAGGGTTCACTTCTTTCACTCGGTCGATGTAGGCTGTGACGAGATCTTCACTTGTTATCTGGAATGGAAGAATGATTTGAGACACGTCGGAATAAAATAAAACTGTGGCAACGTGGCCATTTCCGGACAAGAAAGTGCAAAGTAACAGGTGTCCCAAAAAGCGCAGTGTAGGACGCCCTCAGGCCAGGTGGGGTGACGATATGCGCAAGTTTGGCAGGAGCAGGATGCGATTCAGCGAGGATCGGGGAGACCCCTAGGACCCCTGGCCTATGTTCAGCATTGGACTGCGATAGACTAGATGATGATGATTTACTGACATGACAAGTGTCGGTCTCAGAAGATCTATTCGCTAATGATACAAATTTTATGGGTACACTGATAAAAGCAGGACGTTAATGTCCAAGACTGGAACATAATTGAGGTTTTTTTTTGGATCATACACTGAGGACGTAGTGTCTGCTTTGGGTTTTCAATTGAGCGAAACAAAGTCCCGAAGCGGTTGCAATATTTTTAACAATTTCTGATGCTTAAGATTTTAAAACATTTTTTTTATTGTTCTAGGAGCAAGTTCTGCACACCATTAAAATAAATACGAAAAGGGACTTGACAATGTGAGAGAACAGGACTATTATCATTTACAACTGCTATCTAGAGTTTCCCAAAGGCCCCATAACATCCTAGCAGATGCCATTCTCAAGAAGGATCATAAAAGGCGTACTATGTATACGAAGAATAGTACTATGAGGTCAACCATATCAAGAATGTAAATTATGTGTTGCGATTACACTTCATTATGGCCCGTGGCAAACTGCCAAGCAATAGTAGAGTGTCATCGAGCTTAAGTCATAAACAACGAAAAATATACAGGGTACACTTTTGATTGAAAGTCTCTCTCCGTACACTATGCTCCCATGTCTTTGCTCCCATGGGATCCAGAGACATTTGTTCGCCTTTTGGCTCCAATATTATAGGATTAAAATCTAAGCTTCCATGTCACCGCTCCTTTGGAAAACCAATGTAGTGTTGTACATATATAAAAAGCCTAGGTGTGGGTTTTTGATTGCCTCAAACATAATTTGTAATTGTTTCATTAGTCTTGAACTATTAGCCTTAGTGCGTAGGTAGGTATATTATGAAAATTCACACATTTAATTTAAACATGCGCAAGAAAATACACATTTACTATCATAAACAAGAGTTAAAGTAAGATGATACTATGTACTCGCAACATAGGGTAGGACACCATAATTTGTACTATTGAGGCAGACACAACTTAATTTATAGCCCGACAAATATAAACATATTTAATGGTAATTTAGTTACGACTGAACCAAGGCGTTAAAATGAGCAGTAAATCAAAAACCTTCTACGAGTAACTATAAGTAATAACTTGGAAATCTCTCGCAAGCTAATTATCATAACAAGCTATTTGAAAGCACAGACTCTGGGATGAATACTTAGTATCTGTTTGCTAAAGTTGCAGGACGCTAAATAGGCTAGTTGCCACTATTTTTATTATTTGATAGAACGGTTCATTACGATTTTATTACAACATAAAAAAAATATGAATTTTTTTTGAAGCACCTATCCAATTGTATTTTGAATTTTAAATTATTAATTTCACTATACTACCGTAAACGCCGTCCGCCATGATGGTCTGTGCCGTGGCGTCACTGTTCTTGTCAACAATACGCGTGACATAACCAAAAAGTGTTTATCGGAATTAAAACCATGTCTTCTTAGAGATTACATGATACATTTATGAATTACCACTATTGTATCGTGCGTGAATGTAAGAATACATCAATAAGAAGTTGTGAATTAAAGTACCCAGTGATGAGAATTTGCGAATCAGAATTTGAAGCAAAATATTTTGCAACCATCAAAGTATCTATTTTGGGCAGGTTTGTTTTCAATAAATGTGAAGTGTATAATATTTCAATAGTGAAATAAACAAGAATCAACGCGTTTAAATAAAAGACAACGAATAACCTGTCGAAACTGTCGTTTGAATTTGTGTTGTTTACAATATTGGTGACGTAGAATCATGGCGGACGGTGTTTTCAATCAAGAGAAAAAAAAGTAAAAATATATCGGGTTTAAATTGAATTTTTGCAGCAATCCCTTATTTATATTTAATGAAGTTTACATATTTTGGACCCTTGTACGGAATTTTATTCGAATTAAAAGTGATTTTATAAATGGTGATATGAGGCAACTAGCCTATTGGCTAAACGTTGTCCTAATTAATAACTTTTTCTTAATACAAAGCAATATTTACAACAAATTCCGCCTTTCCAATCGCTCATAGATCCTAAAGCCCTGTGATCGCGTTTGTGGATCAGAAGGGTCTAAAAACCGCTTGGATTCAATTTCCGATTTGCATCTATTGGCATTTTACGAAGTGGCCGGATACCAAAAGGTGCTGGTAATGCTTATCGGCTATCTCAGTAATGCCAAAAATAACCAAATCTTCTAAATTTCGGAAAATTTTCCCTTCTCAGGAACGCTTCCATAGTCTAGTGGTTTAAGTAACGGGCCTTAGTCTCGAGGTCCTGGGGTCAATTCCTAGGTCAGGCAAAAATATTGGCGGTTTTTCTGACGCCTATGTTTAGGATCACCAAACCGTATGGCAAGCATGATTAAGACAAAACGCATCTTCAAATGGTGGAGGCCTTTCTTTGCCCTGCAGTGGGACATTATTATAAGGCATAGAGAGATAGATACTTAACAATTTTATTAAGGGAACGTCTAACTATTATTTAACTGCAGCTATAAAGAATCATTCAAATTGAAATATCGCAGAAATAAAATTGAATACGTTTTTGAAATACCCAATACAGATGATGCCAATATGTTTGCCACTTTAAAACCGAGCAAACTACCTAACCCACTATTGACTAATACGAGACCGGGTAATGGGTTGAAACATTGCACCGGCTTCATCTCAATCTCTGTTATTTGCCGCCAACCCATACTGTTGGCTGTGAGGAAATCCGAGGCTCACGTTTGTCATACTAGTTTCCTAACAGCTGTGTTTCTAACGGTTAGGTTTAGGTCTTAATCACTAGCGCCAATTCACAAGATTTCACAGAAGTTTCAAAAAGGAGCAAATTATTTTGGATAATTATAAGTTTTTCATTTTTATATAGGTATTGCAAATTACCTACAAAACAGGTTTTTGAAACATATATTATTATAGTTAATTTATGAACGCAGCCCTATAAGTTCGTCTTTGTAATAATTTGTCTATGCTATAGTGGCACCCTTCCAGATCCTTCTCGTCATCGAGTCCACAAAATTGTTAAAGAATGTAATAATATGTCTTTTCCTCAATTTACTTCGTTTATAACTGATACCGTGTTTCCATGCATGATTCTACGAAATTCTTCAATTATCACTAACATATTGTGTGTAATTAAATATTTAAAATTAGTAATTTTATTTCGTTGCTTTCCAGCAATCGAGAAAATACAAGGGGCAGATATTTTACATGTGCTATAAAAAGTGAGTGTACTCTATTAAGACCCGAATACCTACTTCAGAGCAAAGTAAATCTATTTCACCATTAGCCGGGCTAGTATCCCCAAGCCAGCCGTCAAGCCAGGTTCGATGGTTATTTGGCACATCGACGACAATTAGCTGGTCGTATGCACCTCCACTTGCACTAGCAAACTGCAATCTTGTAATTGACAGCCACCGCTCATTGACTCGTTATGGGCTTTACTGTTGCTGTTAACTTTACTGCCTAGTTTATGAGATGAGGCTAATGTGTCTAACAGGCATCTTTTTGACCATTACACCAAGCGGATTGTAAAAAGATATTAGTAGTTGTGCGAAAAAAGTCAGTGTCCGGTGCTCTTTTTTGATACGTGTAACTACTTTAGTACCTTAATTTATTTCAACATAAACCGGGCTAGTATCCCCAAGGCAGCCGTCAAGCCAGGTTCGATGGTTATTTGGCACATCGACGACAATTAGCCGGTCGTATGCACCTCCACTTGCACTTAAGCTGCAATCTTGTAATTGACAGCCACAGCTCATTGACTCGTTACGGACTTTTACTGTTGCCGTTAACTTTACTGCCTAGTTTATTGTTTAGTTAAGCTAATGGTTTATGAGATGAGACTAACGTGTAAGGTGTATTAGTGTTTACTAACTGTCTGTAGAATATCATTACTTAATCAGTACAAAGTCGCTTCTCACTGTTTCTTTGTCTGTTTATAGATCTTTAAAACTACGCAACGGATTTTGATGCGGGTCTTTCAATAACTTATTTATTTTCTGCTCGGAAAACGTAGTTACGTTTCAGAAACTGGAAGTTAGAGATGTAACTCCCGTACCTTGAAAACTAAATGTCACAATGCCCTATTGCAATATAAATGGAATGCTACTTCAGTCCATTTCACCTAATATGATCCCGGTGACCGTTGACGGTTAAAAGGAAAACCGACACTATTACATATAAGCATTAAGAACCCTTTGGGAAATCATTTGTCGTGGTTGTGGTCGTGGTTCGTGGAGCTTATTGCCTTGAAATAAAGTTTAATATCGTGTAAAAAGTACAAAGATACAAAGTTCTTAGGTGAATTGGACTATCTATAGTATGCCACTAAAAGTGTGTACCCACATAACCATCATAGGTTTATCATTTTCAGGATGAGATCGTTTGAGGGCAAAGTACCTACATTATACGAATGACTGATATACCTCTAGCATAGATATGATTGAATGGAGACATTTGTCAGAGGAGGCCGCGAACTCAACCGCAAGATAGATCTAATAAATTATCGAAGGACGTAGTGTCATGCAATAAAACGTGAGAGCACACCTGGAAATTTTATTGCTATCGCATTCAAATAACACTTCTAGCGAATACATCAAGTGACTCGCGACTCTATATTTTGTTAGTTACTTGAAGTTAAGTTACGAAAAATCTCAAAGAAATAATTTTTATTTGATATGCAATTCATAATTTTACTAGGATACTTTTAAACTTGTGTTTAGAACGAGGCAAACGAGGAGGGTCACCGCTGCCGTGTTTATCCATAAATATCTTACCTGTGAAACCCAATAGAGTTCAGGGGACCTTACATCTGAATAAAGCCGTAGGTACAACAGTTATAAAGCTCGAGCTAACTGATGTTTTCTGTAATCTCCTGTAAATAAGTCCCGAGCGGCTCATTCGAGTGGAAGTACAATGCTCTATCTGTCGTACAGAGCAGTTCTACCTACTCGTAGTAGCGTCGGCTGCGAGCGCGCTCATCAGAATAAGCCTTGCAGCAATTTTGTCCATCTATTGGCTTACCTCTCCTTGCCTGATGGCAGCGGCATGATCAGACGCGCTGCGCAGTAGCAGCGGCTGCGGCGGCGGCAACACGCCGCGCCGGCTGCGCGCGCGCATCCAGAACAATGGCGCTAAGATCAAGTTCAGCAGCCGCAGCACGATGCCCAGCAGCCGGACGCCGACCTCCATCCTGGGGGAGATCAAATAAATACATATTATATATTTGCCATATTATGTAATGGAAAAAAAATAGTTCGAAACTACTAGTCCGGAAGACTGGCCTGGCCTATTCTTAGTTCTGTAGTTGGTAACCATGTAGGTAGGTACTGGTGGATTATTGGAGAAAACTGAAAAATTTCGTATTTTATTTTATACCTACTCTTTGATCTCAACCGAAAACAAAAAGAAAAGAAAAGAATGAAAAGGTTGTGTTTGAATTGAATCATATTGAATAAAATATCCACAGAAATCAAAGGTTATCCCGCTGTGGTCGAGTTTTGACGTTCCCAATAAAAGCTTGGTTTGTATCCTACAAGTTTTTAAAAATAAAACTTCAATCGGAAACAAAGGGAATTCTGAACAAAAATGGTCCAGTTTCATCTCAAAATCACATGATCCACGGCTGTAAAATATTGTAAGTTTGAAAAATCTATAACTTCGCACAAAAGAATAAAGACGAATTTATCTTTGACAAATAGCGCATCAGATGGCTGGCAATTGTTCCTCAGCTCATTTTCCGCGGAAGAATAGTAATGGCAGTGGCAATTGCACTGAATTATGAAGCACCCTTAAATTATTCAACAGCAGACGTCACCTAGATAACGGCATAGTCTCATTTAATGGCAGTAACAAATCTTTTCTGGGCCATATTACTCGAATATGAAGTGGAAAGCATAGATTTAAAGTTTGGATTTTGATGTTCTCATTTTCGACCATTTCGATGGAAAACTAAAAGAGAACTTCAAATGGAACGTGAGGATATACACGTGCAGTAACATAACGTTCCTAGCTTGATCTGATTTCAAAGTAGGTGGTTGTCCTGATTGTTATCAGAAACGACGAAAAAGAACGAGACTCCACACCATTTTGCTATAAACTTTACTGGCATTATAAAGTGTTATAAAGCACGAGAAAAGCTTGGGAGATTACTTGTCAGATCGCTGTCCAACCGGGCCGTAAGACCCTGGCGTAGTTTGTTGCTACTTAAGAATTAAGAGTGTCAAGCGTCGACTTGGAGGAAATTAACTGAGATATAAATTGCAAAAATTGCGTCGAATTTCTTGCCGCTTCATTTCGATATATTAATGCTTTCCGTGTTAAACTGTGGCCAGTTTGTGCTCCCTACGGTCCATTGTAGTCCACGAGGACAGTTCACCTCAGCACGCTACGAATTATGGTTGCATGTTGCGAGGTTACTGTCCGCTTGCGCTCAGTCTTTGACAGTCACGAATTTTCTAAATAAATCAACAATCAAAATAGTTTTGTAATGACATGACAATATTAACGCTTATTTAAATACTGTTTTTAAAAAACAACTTACTATTTTTTGAATTGCATTAAGGAAGTAGGATATTCATTCTTTTATTTATTGGATTCACTCTACAGTGAAAATGTTTTGTATTGAAAGCCTTTTAAAATGTTGGTGATTCTGGTGCCACTATAACTCAGACTCTAATTTCTAATCACAGGATCCAAAATGATTTGTCATTGACAGCGTACGGGTATTGTTTAGCAAATCTGTCATCTTGCTGCCAGAATGTCTGCACTGTGTCCTATGTTACTTTATACTTATAAGCTCCCTCTGGGCCGAGTCCCCAAGGAGGCCGGTCACTATTTGCACGCCTCGAGGTTACTTCTGTTTGCGCTCATTACTTACTGCGACATCGCCTCACGACATGACCATGAATAATGTTCTAATGTGCCGATAGTATATAAAAGTTGACAAGATTGTTGAGCCTTAACAACACCCTATTTTCTTTGGATAACGAGCATTACAACAATTTTCCGCATGCAAGTGATTTCTAGCAATACATATTAAGGGACATTATAAATTATGTTAGCCTACTCAGTTAATCCTAAAACAATCATAAGCCTTTTTGATTTTGTACTTTAAAGACAAGATGTTGAGTATTCTGAAAATGAATATCGCACAATAAAAGTTACAAATAGATTTGACCGGAGACGCGATAGCATTAATGTAACAAAAGATGGTGAATATTAATCTACAAGTCGTAATCATCGGTTTGATTACAGCCATTACCCATGAAAGGACCGGGTCAATTCGTCACCTATTGTGGGGGACGGGCTTGTTTCAGCCTAGTTGCGTAGTTCACCCCACGGACCATTAATTCCGAGACATCAACACGGTTCTAAGTGGGCCTATTCATTGAGATGACTGTGCGTATCATAATATTAGTAGTGTCGATGTTAACATGTGTTGTTGAAGCGAGAGTCGTCACCCTTTTTTATATGGTCATAACATCTAATTTGATAAGCAAACATTGGCGGAAAATCGCTATTTATTATAGCTTGACTGCTGCTCAGCCTGATTCTGGTTTTGCCGTCAACTGGGTGCCGACTTATTTTATGTGGACGGCAAAAGACATCTTCCTGGTAAATCGTGTCAACGTCTTCCAGTTGGGGACATTATGTGGTGAACGTTGGGAATAATTCCCTTCTGGTGAGTGTCTACTCATTCAGACTTCTTTCGACGGTTACTTAGTCTAACTACTACTTGTCTGGTCTTATTAAAGACTACTTGCCAGCCTACTTGTCCAAGTAGAGTAGTGATGACAATCACTATTCTACCTGCTGACCCTTCCCGGCCTAGACGCGTCACCTATCTTCTTTTAAGTAAACTCTCCATTACGTTAGTTAATTTATCCATCCATAAACAATTACCTGAATCTGTGTTAATACCGCCATTGCGGTCGTCACTCACGTACGGCCAGCGGCCTCGCCTCACCGGCACTTCATCTCTGTCCGCGGCACCACCCGCGAATAGAAATCGATACATTGCCGACGCATACGTAGTTCGTCAACACTGGCTGCACATGGAATCGGTAATGTAAAGGCGCCTGTTTGATTTATGCGTAGGGATTCATCAGTCATCATCATCATCCTAGCGCCTCTCCCGGTTGCATCCTAGGCCATTGCCTTGGAGCCCAGGGTACGCTGCGACTATGATCCTGAAATGACTTGCCTGGTTATTACAATGGAGCGACTGTCGTCTGACCTCCGTAACCACAAGGGAAACCAGACTATTTGGATCATAGTCGGGACCAACGGCTTAACGTGCCTTCCGAAGCACGGAATCATCATTCTTATCGGACAATCAGGTGATTCAAGCCTGCAATGTCCTAACCAAACTGGGAAAACCAACACAAAGTGAAAGTGTTCCCCGCGGGATTCGAACCCACGACCTCCGAGTACGTAGCCTTTGAGCACAGTGCTCTAACCACTACACCACGGAGGCAGTTTACACCACGGAGGCAGTTTCGTAGGGATTCATTAGTAAGATAGCATTTTTCAAACAACTCCTCGAATGAGGTAAACCTAAACCCCTAGTGGCTTTGGGGGTACACTCTGCTTTCCATTTGTGTGTCAAACAAAGTTAGTGTAAAAGTTTTTTAGCATTTGTTAATTTTCGTGTAATACTCGTAGTGATCGCAAAGCCATTTCTACCATTACAAAAATGCTTGTAGACAAAAATGCTTGTTTTTTCAGAAAGGTCATTCGTACGGATCTCTCTTAGTGATAAGTAATTATAAGTTTTATCAAGTTCATTGACCGAGAGAACAGATAAATAAAATATGTCATACTATTTCATATTTAAATAACAAACGCCTCGTGGTTTATTCTGGCCTTGATCTTGGTCACCAGCGTTAAAAAGCAGATAAAAACAAATCAGTTCTACAACTTTTTAGTCAGCCGTACGTTTAAAGTTAATTCTTTAGCACTAAGAAGCGCATAATAAATCATTTAATTGTAATTTTAACTTAGTATTCTTGCTGAATAGACAACCAAAGCTAATTATGTACGACTACACAACATTAGTATTTGCATCGCATGGTCGTGCAAAGTGCTTATTTGTTCAAAGATGTCACCTGGTTACATAACAGGAAAATATACAAGAAATTAACGACTCTTATGCACACTTTAACTTAGCGTTTATTGAGATAATGCGACACCTTCCGTTAAAATTAAAATATTTATGTCGTAGAAAGAATGTATGTGTGTGTATTATTTAATTCTACATAGAATAAAATTAGAGGAATCTATATATACTAATATATAAAGCTGAAGAGTTTGTTTGTTTGTTTGTTTGAACGCGCTAATCTCAGGAACTACTGGTCCGATTTGAAAAATTCTTTTTGTGTTGGATAGTGTATTTGGCGAGGAAGGTTATAGGCTATAGTATATATCTATTATTTTATCCCAAGGGGATGAAAAAGGGGATTAATGTTTGTATGAAACTTTGTCAATTTTAAACCGATTGGGCTGGGACTTTGCATGCATAAAGCTACTATGTCATAAAGATCCCCTTAGACAGGATTTTTATATGTTCCACCCCAAGGGGATGAAAAAGGGGATTAATGTTTGTATGAAACTTTGTCAATTTTAAACCGATCGTGCTGGGACTTGGCATGCATAAAGCTACTATGACATAAAGATCCCCTTAGAAAGGATTTTTATGTGTTCCACCCCAAGGGGATGAAAAAGGGGATTAATGTTTGTATGAAACTTTGTCAATTTTAAACCGATCGTGCTGGGACTTGGCATGCATAAAGCTACTATGACATAAAGATCCCCTTAGAAAGGATTTTTATGTGTTCCACCCCAAGGGGATGAAAAAGGGGATTAATGTTTGTATGAAACTTTGTCAATTTTAAACCGATCGGGCTGGGACTTGACATGTATGAAGCTACTAACATAAAGATACCCTTAGAAAGGATTTTTATGTGTTCCACCCCAAGGGGATGAAAAAGGGGATTAATATTTGTATAAAACTTTGTCAATTTTAAACCGATCGGGCTGGGACTTGGCATGCATGAAGCTACTATGACGTAAAGATCCCTTTAGAAAGGATTTTTATATGTTCCACCCCAAGGGGATGAAAAAGGGGATTAATGTTTGTATGAAACTTTGTCAATTTTAAACCGATAGGGCTGGGACTTGGCATGCATGAAGCTACTATGACATAAATATCCCCTTAGAAAGGATTTTTATATGTTCCACCCCAAGGGGATGAAAAAGGGGATTAATGTTTGTATGAAACTTTGTCAATTTTAAACCGATTGGGCTGCGACTTGGCATGCATAAAGCTACTATGACATAAAGATCCCCTTAGAAAGGATTTTTATATGTTCCACCCCAAGGGGATGAAAAAGGGGATTAATGTTTGTATGGAACTTTATATAGGTATAGTATATACCTACGTTTGCGGAAACCGGAAACCACGCGGACGGAGTCGCGGGCGGCCGCTAGTTATTTAAATAAAAACCTATCCACATGATCATTTAACAACATAAGTAAAGTATGTAGTATAGTAGTTGATAAAAACTGGATTATAATAATTTTCTATGCGAAGCCGGGTCGGGGCGCTCGCTTATATATTGTAGGTACATAGTATAGAATAATATTTTAGGTCAGGATAGTAACAATGCCTCCGTGAATTGCATTAATTTTATATTTCAATCTCATTTCTATCCGGAGAGCTATCATAAACTTTTACTACAGCCTTTATAGCACTACAAGTCAGCCTAAGACGTCGTTTTTCAGTTGAGATAAAGTCTCTTTAAAGTTTTACTGTATACGATCCGTTTTCTTTACTACGAGTATATGGATCAAACACTTGTTTTTTCCAAGTTTAATCATACTTTTTTTAATGTATGTATTAAATTAAACATATTGCACTGCGTTGAATTAAATAAAAAAAAAGTTTTTTTCCTTTGTTGGTTTTGCTAATATCACTGTAGATCACAACTTGATCGTTTCACTGATCTTAAGATAACACGATTTATAATAATACGATACGATTATGAAGTTAATAATTATAACGCGGCATCCTCAAACACATTTCGGTTTACCCATATGACACTTGTCCGTACAAAACAGATGAATGAACAATAAAGAGTACTGACTCTATGTTTTCTATCAAATACATTTAGTAAGATAAACAACTTCTAAACACAACACCACCAACGTGCCTGGCTTAGAATCTGTACTTTGCTGAAGTCTATAAATTTTTCTAGCGGGATAAAAGGCTGTGCGAGGTGCCAAGATGACTTACGGAAGGAGGGAAACTGTTATCTTGGAGGATAGTAACGGTATTGTGCTTTCAATACGTAGAGGTACAATAATAGTGAGGGCAATATGTTATGAGTAGCTGCAGAAGGCGTTATTTTCTATATAAACAAATAAACTGCCTTATAAATAATATGAAATATTATCTTGAAATAGCAACGACAAAATAAAATATTTGATGTGTTTACATGATAATGTTTCAATGCCTTTACTGACACATATCTACATACATTATGATTTCACGTCTTCTACCAGGCAATGACTAAATCGGCTGTAATAGACGTAAAGGCTAGAGGTCAATGATGATGATAAGTCATCCCAATCCCTTTCCATAGTTATTATTTCGCCAAACGTGAGCCTAGCCAATTAGGTTAGGTATAATAATTTCCGCAAAATTATAATAAATTCCGCTAAATTAATCACTGTGTTTTTATTACAGGCACAATTTTCAACGCTCTCTCGTTGAAAATAGCACCTGATTGCTTGGGGTCCGTGATTTAAGAAGCTTAAGAAAGTCAGTTTTCCTTGAGTATAAGAAAAGGGCTTGTAATATTGGGCCTACGGGAAATGAAACTTTTTGATGTTATAAGCAGCAAATTAAGGGATTTACCTGCTGGTAAGTACTGTAAAACATTTAAAACAAATGGTAAAATATCTAGAGTATCAGAAGTATTACAACATCCTTTTTAAGAACCCTGGTCAGGACAATGACTAAGCATATCGGCAACTTTGGACGGTTATGGGGTAAAAGATACTAAGTTGGACCGTAAGTTACAGCGAGACTTCACATTTTCCTTGAGAGGTCTAAAACTAAATATGTCATCAGTATAGGTCTTTAGAGAGTCAGTCTGGTAGTTTGGCTTATGAAAGCTCAAAGTAGAAACCATTTCAGGTGCTCATGTTGGTGTCGAAAACTTTTTCCAGGAAAGAAAACGGCAACCAATAGTGAAGTTTTACAAGTTCTTTTTACCGTTAAAAGTCCGCGCGATTTTCAAGGAACCTGGAAATAGTTCGCTTCTAGTATTACAAAAAAGGCCAATAGGATGCCTCAATATTTCAGAAGAAGAGAAAATATGATGGTATAACTTTCTATTTGGAAGCCCGTGCAAAAATTGAAGAATATTGTTTATTTTGAACTTGTGTATATTGATGACCGACCACAGAAAAATAACAATCATGCAAGTGCGAGTCCTGTATCAAAAAGTAAGTATTTATATACTGCGGCCTATACCAGAGTGTCCCTCAAGTATCCCCAAAAAACAATGAAGACTTCTTGGTAGGCGACGCAACTCGTAGTAAAATAAAATAACATTGTAAACTTGGAAGAAACTATTATACTTGTATTTAACAACAACTGAAAAATATACAACAAACAACCCTTATATTCGACCTTTTGATGAGTGAAAGCTCTCTAAATCCAGCCAGCTCTACCACTATCCCTTCATACTAAAAATAAATTAAATCTCCATACCCTCCTAACGAAATTTTAGATTACCTTCAACTCAAATCCGTCTTTAATGTGTATTAGGTGGAGGAGACATTTTCGATCAGTTAGCGCTCTCGGAAGATTTTGCTACATCCAACCTTTCCTACACCTAACCAAATTCATATCTACTCAAATTAAAAGATTACCATCAACTCCAATCCGTCTTTAATGTAACTGTATTATTCATCATCACGATTCGCGATGCAAAAGTGTCCCCTACCCGCCGAACGATGAACCCGAGCAATCAGACGGGACGACCGCAAACAAAATGACGTCCATTTTGTTTCTGCTGCGAAAGTATTTTCATAAAACCCGCCGTACATTGACACAGGCATTTATGATGCCGCCTTTATAGATTTTTGTGGGACTATCTATACTGTTATCATATGCGGCATCTTTACACTCTGTACTATAGACTGCACCTGTATTCTGAATTATTGAGACCCAGGCTTAGAAACAAACTATATCTAGGGAAAAAAGGCGTGAGTAACTCTAACTGTAAAATAGCGTTTTGTGGTGGTCGCAAAACAGGTGAATCCTGCAAAAATCGCGTTATAAATTTTTGCAGAGCACAAATATTACAGAATCTTATGAGAATATGCTAATACAAACATTTGAGAATCCCATAAGAATATTATGTCAATATTATAAATATTATAGTCTGCTTCTCATAGTTTAACTATTGTTTCGTTCGGATCAAGGCGAGAAATCCAATAGACAAACAAGACGTGTTATATTACACAACATGCAGTCTTACATAAACTAGATTATAACATATATAACATTGCATAAATCAGTTGAACAAAACTTGTTCAAAATTATATTAAAAATAGTTATTATAATTTATGAGCATAAATTCCGTGTTAGATGACTTTTGACGAGCTTCCTTATATAATTCTGCTGTTTAATCCAATTAAGGTCAGACAAGGATCAGAGAAGCATTAAAATTGATGTCATTTGCATATTACACTTAGAATAACTAATTCTGACTTGGTGTTTCATGCTCTATTTCGCATTTCTAGAGCAAGAATATTAATGTTGAAGGAGCACAAAGATTAGAGATCACGTGGGCGATGTATTTTATTAAGTGTTCCTCATTTTAAAAGGACCTTGTAACAGTTTACGAATGTCTTCTTTTTTTATGCAAGAGATAGGCAAACTAGCTAGGTCAGATGGCAAGTGAACATTGCTGTCGTTGGACATCAACAAACCAACAAGGGTAGCTAATGCGATTCCTGCATTTAAAACCCCGATACGCTGTCCAACTGAGATTTTGGGACCTTCTGGACTCCGCGTACTACTGAATTTGAATTTAAAAATAAAAAGGTTTTGGTCTTCCTCTCACACGATATACTCTTCCATGATACGAGTATCTAAATCACCCCTTTTCAATCTAGGCACGTATTTTTAACATTGTCCTCAAATGAACGTAAAAAAGCTTCCGACTTCGTAATGAGGGATTGGCAATGAAAGGACCTCAGGCCCATGTTTCAAATTTCCCGTGCACTGACGATTTCCGGGCCCACTCAATGAGGCTTAGGGATGTCGCCATTAACATTGATCGTTAAAGCAACAAATAGCCTACAAGACTTCGTACGTGTCAATTAGAGCATAGTTGGCAAAGACGTGGTTTGATAAAGAGGTCTTTTTAGTTAAAATAACGCGGGATAATCCCCGATTGGGTAAAATTATGTTCAACTATTTAATCCACTCGATTAGGTTATTTATGGGCACCAGCTTCGCCTGATGATTATTTTGGTACCTGGTAAAATAATAGTAGGTAAACTGAGTCTAGTGCTTTGTAACGAAGGTAGCGCTTAGTGGAACTTCCACTCAAATGAGCCGCTCGTCTGGGGAAGTACCTCCACGTTTGTAACTGTTGTACTATGTTTCTGCTGGAGAGTAAGGTCGACTGAGCTCAGTTAGGGAGGGTATGGGGTAATAATAATAATAGGTTGCTAAAATTGTAAGCATAAATGAGATAACGCCTTATTATTTTAAATAAAATCTAATCTCAGATGACCCACAAAAGACATTTGTATCATATAAATACCACTATATAACTAACTAACTCCGTGGTGTAGTGGTTAGAGCGCTGCGCTCAAAAACCACGGAGGTCGTGGGTTCGAATCCCGCGCAGAACCCTTCAGAAGGCAATTCAGGCTCATAGTCGCAGCGTACCCTGGGCTCCGATGCCATTGCCGAGGATGCAACCGGGAGAGGCGCTACGATGATGATGTGTCATCATTAATGAGGAAACAAGGTCGGACACCCCTGTCCCGATTGAAAGGTGACTCGGGGCGAATGAACCCAGGCATAAACACAAATCAGTCTGGCCGGGCGCGGCTATCGATCCATGTAATAATCCCACAGACATAATAAACCTACGCAAATGCAAAATTCCCTTTGTCTCCTGTTACCTGCGTATTTATTCCCAGCTGTGAATTCGCACAAATGAAATAAAAGGATGCTTTTGAGGGGAGTACCTACTCGATTAATTAAATTGAATTTGTTTGGGCTGATTGTTACAAATAAAATTAGAAATTTGAGGTTTTTAGGAGCGAATAAATGAAGCCTTTGACTCGAATACAAAAGTAGAGGATTAAGTGTTTCATGTTGATAGAGCTGTGGACCAAATCATGAAAATTCGTATGTTATATGTTCAGACTTCCACGTTTCAGTATGAAAACGCACACTAAAAGAAGAACTAGAACGAAACGCGACATTAAGTTTTTAGTGTTTATAAAAAATCTAGAACCATAACATTTGAAAATGTGTACCTATACATGTTACTGTGTTTACATACCTATGGCGTTTCGGATTACAATCCAAGAATATTCCCCCATTTATGTCGGGCCAATCAGGAAACCAAATTGTGATTGGAATCTTTTTTAGATCCATTCCAGATTGTCCACGAATGACATTCGGAAACTTCCACGATCATTTATCAACGTACGGAAGACAAGCGGATAGATGGAAGCCAGAGGTGTCATTTCGGTTATGTCATGAACTGAGTAAGTGAGCAATTTATCATATTGTAGCTAATTACTAAGTTAAATATCGGGCATAAATAAGCAATTACATGACTTGGAACAAAAACACTCGCTTGAAATTATGTTTAATTGTCTGAAATAATCACGCTGGAAAAGAGCGGCAATTCAAGTGAGGTAGGTCTGTATCAACAAAGGCTCTACAAATACACAGTACACCTAATCTAGTACAAGTCTTGAATATTCTTCACGTTAATGTTTTTCCTTTGTGGAGGTTCGGTCACACGACCTGCAGTAGTTAATGTAGTCAATGTAGGTAAGTACCGAAACCGTTATCGATCAGTCGTTAAATTATGTATAATTTGAACCGTTTCATTAATACCTCTAACTTAAATATAGAAACACACTACGCAGAAAAAATGCGACCGAAGTGCGGTGTGACTACGCCTGCAATGTATTTTAAATGGAAGATGACACGTATGGCATAATTTTGTATAGAAAATACATACATTACCGCAGATCTTCGTTAGCGTTATTTAAACCTAGTATGTTCCTACTTTAAGAGTACCGGGAAAGTAACAATTCAAAGCAACAACAACTATGAATGTTGAAGGATCGTTATTCTTTCTTGAAACTAATTGTAACTTATCTTCGGCAGTTGAAACATTTTCATGTAAGATAGGGAATATATTGTATCAAACCTAATCTCTTTCATCAAGTATAGAACAAACTGTCATGCTTTTGACACGGATATTTAACAGGCCGGCTCAAACAGGGTCAAAGGACCATATTGGACTAGCGGCGATCCAAGGCAGGATAACGGTCCATTGAATTGATTAGCAAAATACTCGTACAAGCCGAAACCCTTCTTAAGATTGTGCAGTATTGTTACTTAATAAAACGTAGAGCCACAGTATCAGAATATGTAGGTATAGTTCATAGTTAGATTTTTTTTTAATTTATAATACAGACGCAAGTCCGCCCGCGACTTTGTCCCCGTTGATTTTGGTGTTCGCACATATAATATGGTTAAAGACTATCCAACTAAGCCTCGAGACTATCCAACACAAACATAATTCAATTAAAACAAGTATGTAGTTCCCAATATAAGCGAGTTCAAACAAACTAACTAACAATTTTACTACTTACGCTTTATTATATTAATATGGATTAGTAGGTATAGATAGATATGCTATTAATATAAAACGACCAAGTTAATCAAATGACAAATTAAACAGTTTGCATAAATGCATTAACACCACAAACCGGCCTGCACACATTACATCATGAATCATTCTTTTAATTTTTAAAGCTTCATTATATTTTCACAACCATTGGCAGGCCATTTATTCATTACATTTGTTACAGCAATATGATTCGACAGAAATAAAATGATAGATTGTCGAAAGCTTTCATAGCGCTACACCGCCATTGGAAAATGCATTTTCTGTTTACGTTGAAACAAAAGACAAATTAAAACTAGGTATTGGAATACTAAATGCGGTATTTTAAACTACCAACTTGAAAGTGCCTTGAGGAAACTTAAAGAATGAAACGTACACTTTAATAAAAATATGATATCACGCTATTTAATAAGAAAAGTACCCAAACAATCGTTTATAGGTATACTGAGAATTAAAACTTAGTCAAAACTTGGAAGTATTGTATAGCAGCTTTTAGGACTTATTTTATTTTGAACGATTCCTAGAAATTCTTTCTTAGAGTCGAACGAGAAATTTAATTTCAGTTGTAAGAATAAATTTTAGAATAAACCGACTGTTATAAATAATTTATCTGACAGGTTTATTTATCAGTTAATTAAAATGTTATTTTAAATTAAATAAATGTTTACATTTCAGTTATTCTACAGGTTGGAATCGAACCTACAAACATCAGTTACAGCCACAAGACAAACTACAATGTTTAAACACTGATCAATGGGACTACATAGCATTAAACCTAGTGGGAGCTGACAAGCCCGCGTTTTGTGTTTGTGTACAAATGTTACCCTCCCTTTGGCCGTATTCGGCCATGGCGGCCGACCTTACGATCAGCCAGGTACGCAGGCTATATTTTAGTGCACAAGTGAGTGCGCAAGCACTCCCTATTCCCTCACTCTCATTATTCGGTGGGACAGCAATCTGACACAACCGTAGAGAGATCAGGCGCAGGACCAACGGCTTAACGTGCCTTCCGAAGCATGCAAGCTCGAGATGAAATTTTTCGGTCACCCATCCTATGACTCGCATCTGCGAACGTTGCTTAACTTAAGCAGCCGCATGCCGAGTGCGCTAACCACTGCGCCATCGATCTCCTCACATCGAGTACAAATTTATATCAAATAATGGTCAAATCCGTATGACAAAAAGTGAGACTGCGATGCGATGCGAGCACATTACTTTCCCATTCGCAAACTCGTCAATCAATTTGAGGCGTTACGTCATGGTTCTCGTATCATTCTCGTCCTTCTGTCATTTGCTTGTGGTATTTTTTGTATCCTCGGCAAATGCTATAAAAATCCCGTCATGAGGTACAGCTATGTAGAACCTTATGTGGAATGTTAACGCTACGACATTCAAAACTCAAATATAACAATATTTGAGTTTTGAATTCTATATATAAATTTATATATAAATTAATAATATATAATATTTTTTTGTTTATTCATGTAAGATTTAGATATGCACATTAATAGTGCATGTATCTACCTGCCTTTTAAGTCTTTTTCATTTATATGGATATTTAAATACGAGCCATTCACTTAAAAAAAAGGAGTAAAATTTTATACTTTTATAACAAATACGACAGTATAAACATTTTGTACAGTTATACATGTACAATGTAGGTGAACACTTTTACCCAGGACAATAACAAAACATCAAGTCATTATTTCGCGCGAACCGAAACTTCAAACACCGGTGCGTAAGATGGTCGCGAAACTCAATTAAAATCAAAAGAAAGTAAACCTTAATTGAATCAAAGAAATTCAGCGGAATAACAAATTGGTGGAAGAATGTCCTTAAAGGATTTCCTTGTGTATTCAAGGGAATGGAAACTGTTCAATGAAATGTTTAGAACTCTCTTAAAAAGAAGATGAAAGCCTCTGAATCGTTCGGAAGGGGCAAACGAAGCCAGACTAATTAATGGAAATTCCTTTCGATGTCATTAGGGAGGAAAAATGTCAGCCAATCGTAGTACGTTCAGTGGATTCATCGATAAAGTTCAATGAGCTGAGGTCATTCGGCTCGATAATTGATCTGACGGGAAATAAGGTATTATGTGTCTGGAACGTTAACACTATTGGACACTTTCTTTTACAACCTCCATTAGCTATATTGTTTTCCAATCATATAGTTGAGTAAGGCACTATCCATAGTGTCCATAGTCAAAATTTCGTGTGTATTTATGGAATTTTCTACCTTCAGGCATCGACCAAAAGGCCATAATTCGGAATGACAATAAACATTCTCATAGTTATATAATTGTCCAACACCCGATAGAGTCAATCAGTGCTACATGTTTTACAAGAACAAGGCAAAACATTTTAAAAATTTTGCTAACAAATTGCTACCAAATTACTGACCATGTCAACTCCAGGCGCTGGCTGGTACGATACAAAAACTTTTAACGTGCAAAGAGAATTTACTATTTAGATAATTTGCTGAATAAATTATTTCATATCATTTCAACATTTACGTGGATCTACAATGGACCTAGAATCAGCGATAGATTATGTTACATTAATTAATGCCAAAAAACAGACTAGTCGTGGCAAGGTTTACTATGCAGTTATTTGATTATTCCAAGGTGACAAACATGTTTTGCTTGGAGTAAATGTCCGTTAGATTTGTAGTAAAGACATGTTTAAAAATAGAATCGGGTCTATAAGTGTATCGAGATAACCTACTTCATTCATAAGGTAAACAATTACTTTTTTTTTGTTAACATTATTACTCAAAGAAAATATAAACTTAACCAATATTAGACTCGATTTAATAGTTACGTTATTATTTCCATAACATAACATAATTAAATCTATGACAAAAGGAAAATGATAAACAAACTGAAACAATGCTTTGGAATTGAATAAGAAAAAAAAAGGTGAAGTACCAAGAGTGACTGCATAAAAATAAACAACTTTAGATTATACAATACGCTCGAAGTTATTAAGAGTTAGTTGAAAATTATTTAATTACAGAATAATTGACCAATTTTCAAGTCAATACTTACTCGTGAATTTATAACGCGAGGAGAACACAGGCCACGAATACAAAAAAATAAGAAAAAATTACACAAACTCAAAATTAATTCCTATGTCTAACACTTTATAATATAAAAAAATGATTTAGGTTCGATATTCAAAAAAGTTCGCGCGCGATCTCTCAATCCAACCGCGTGGCTCTACCGTCAAACGGAACAGCTGTGACGGGCAGCCGGCGCCATAACTCGGCATCGACTGAATACAAACAACGTCGTATCGTATCACCGAGCTTACACAAAGCGAGGGAACCGAGTGCGAGCGATAGGAAAACTGCCAGGTGAATTTTCCCGTGGAAATGTCAACTATGTTGTTGTTATATAGCGCGGTGGAGCTACGGAGGGGCAGGTGGAATTACAGGTTATTGTTGGCTGACAGAGTAATATTTTGTGAAGATTGGACGGGTAATGCAAACGATCGAATAGGTCTGCTCGCGATTATGTGCCGACATATTTCAAAGGGATGATCGAGTTGGGACTTTTCATGTCCTCAGGGTGTTCAGTTATAATAAACTGTATTTCCCACATTGCAATTTTCGAAATTTTATGTTGAATAGACTACTCAGTTATAGTCAACTTTGAGTCCTTTCGTAGCTGGTTACGAAACTTGGCTACGAAAACGACATTTTATTTTCGTTTTCGTAGCTGGTTATTAAAGTAAGAAAAAAATTCCGTTTTCGTAGCTGGTTACGAAAGAAAAGTTACCAAAGTGGACCGAACCGACGGGATAAGTAACCAGCGTTTTTAGGTACGACTAGAGGTTTCAATCCCGGTCAATTTTTCTGATCCCGGGATTTCGGGATTTTCGAAAGTCAATCCCGGGATCCCGGGATAATCCCGGGATTGTATTGGCCAATAAAGTTCTTAGAACACATCAATATCAAGTTTTAATATTTATTATTTAGCATGTATTTTTGAAAAAAAAATAGTTTATTCTGGTAATATAGACCAAAAAATAGGCACTTCTGAAAATAAATAATGAAGAAGTTACAAAAAACAATAACAAAAAATCCTTTGTCTCAAGCAGGTATCCGCTGAAACCTGCTTCGGACAAAGGATTTTTTTCAATTCCAAAGGGACATATGTTAATGGGTAGTCTTATTTTAAATAATAAATACCAGATGCTTCATAAAATACTTGTTTTGGCCAGGAAAACCTAAGGAATAACAAAGCATCCAACGCCTCTTCTGAAATCATACTTCTCAATTAGATGTACAAATAGGAAGAACTCTTAGAACGTATGTACGACCAGTGGATGTTCATTTGCGAACACGGTTGTTTAAACACCAACACACCAACATATACTACATAAGTATGTAATTAATATCGCGTTTAGCCCGTTAAAAATACAAGTGTTATAATGCAACGCGGAAGTCTAAAATCCTAAACTCTGAAAATATGTCGATACGTCAATAAATTTCAACTAGTGAATTTGATGGGCAAGTTAATTTAATTTTCTTCTGCACAGACTGACGGCATTCGTTTTAGTGTATGGGCTTGTCTAGGCCTGATAGTGTAAGTGTACTCTGTCCAAATTTTCAGAATGACGAGAATGGAAAAAGAGAGTTAATTGAAATTGTATCAATCCCGAAAATCCCGGGATTCATTAATTTGAATACCCAACTTTTCGGGATTGAAATATGGCCGGGATCCCGGGATCCCGAAATTCGGGATCCCGGGATTGAAACCTCTAGGTACGCCCACACCTACTACATTCGATTATATTGGCCAGCATATGAAATAAAGTTACCTGAGATTGGAAAAAGGACAAATATTAATGAAAGAATAGCAAATCAGCGTGTTCTGCAAATATAATATGCTGAGGATTTAATTTTCATCCCCAACGGTAAATCTGGACCACGAATTTAAGGAAGTCTTAGGGTAGAGTCCAGCTTAAGAGGAACAATAAAAAAGTAAATTATACGTTAACCACTGCTGCTGTTTTGGTTTGCAAATGTAATATTCTGAAGTACAAAAGACCGCGAAGTAATTATGTGCAATAATGTCTTACTTCAAGTCATCGAGAAACATTTTTTTTCACTTATCTGCAACCCCACATTTTCATTGAGAAACTACAAAGCAAATTCTCAGGTCCAAACCAGAATTGCGAGTATCCAATACTGGGAATGAAGTGATCCACACTAGGTATAATAAATTCACAAGAATTAAGACGAATTGGTATTATGATTGCTATCTAAAACTAGTGTGTAGGCATTTGAATGACCCATTCTAATAACCACTAGACCTGCAAACTTTTATGACCCATCTTCATCAATGTAGGTTGTTTGTTGTGTGCACTCTAGTATACGGCTGTAATTTGAAGAGTGCATAGTGCATTCCAAGGCGACCGGGTAATATCTCACATTACCTGAACATTATGCTAATGTTGCAGCGATGCCGTGATACGAGATCATATTCAGTATTTAGGTACGTCTTTGATATTGTAAGGATGATGTGTTAATAAAACAGAATATATTCTATATGGTGCGAGTACTTTAAGAAATGAATAGCCCATAGGTAATATTGTTTTAGTTTATGTATTACTTGCTTTATTCAGAAGCTAGGCCATCAGTGAAAAGGCACTGTTTGTTAAGAAGAGTCGTCTAATGGCCCTTTTAATTCTTACAGAACGCTTGGCACGAAACTCAGCAAGAAAATGTAATTTTTAAATATCAGATTACTCTATCAATACTTGAAATGTAGTCTTTAAATATTTATGTCGAAAAGCAATATGTAAAGACATTCCGTTTTAGTACAACCCAGTAGAACTCCCATATGAATAAAGAAATAAAACTAGCACAGCGTAAGTTGCAAAGTCGCGAGGAGTTTCAACAAGTTTCCAGGCGTTGCATGTGTTTATGAAAATTCTACTCAAAGGCGTGGATAGAGAACCTTCTATTACAGGTGTAATCTTCTTATATATGAAAATCGATCGCTAAATGTGTTGGTAAGCGCATAACTCAATGGCGCCTGGACCAATTTGGTCAATTCTTTTTTTTAATTGTTTTTTTATGTCCAGGGATGGTTTTTAGGAAAGAAAAAAATCTAAACTAAGGGACGGGACGGGTCTGGAGGACGCGGACGAAGTCGCGGGCGGAAGGGTAGTTTTAGCAAATAAAATCTAGTCTGCTCAAAAAGAACGAGATCAGGATCGATTTAATGGGATTCTTAAGCGCTACAACCTGGAATAATCATGGGAGCCGTCAGAAACGCCGCTTAAAACCCCTTAAAATCGTGACGACTGACAAGGGGACCATGGAATATCATTTGGACGATGGACGAGTAACCTCACCCTCAATAAACAGGACAACCCTGTTGCCCTCTTTGAATCACTCCACGAACCGTTTTTCCACCTGTCACTAGGCACTCCCATCAAGGAGATCGAAGTTTTACCCACCACATTAACCCACTTAGTGCCAGCTACGCAATATAGAGGTACTAGTAGTATGGCAAAGTCCATGCCCTCTCGGATTTTAAAGGCTTGATAGACTGTGTATCAAAAATTTACGAAAACTCCGTATGAGAACTCACTAAAAAAATTATAATACTTTTGTACAGCTACTGGTCAAAAAATCTTGTTTACAACTTACATGAAGATGTAATCAGAGGTGCGATTCACTAAGCGCAAATGCCACAATCTCACGGCTGTATCAACGGCGACAGTAGTTTTTTTACTAGTAATTTGACACTGTCAACGATTACACAGCCGCGAGATCACGACATTTGCGCTTAGTGAATCGACCAGCAGGTATTAGAACTAATGAACATGTGAAAAATTGCTGTTTACACTTTATATTAATGTGTAAACAGGATTTTTGCACTTGTGCGTGCCAGCAGCACTCCAACCTACTTGTAAAATCCTACTTATAAACTTTACGCCATAGCCGGCCGACTGTTAAACACGGTTATGCCAGCTTAGCTTAGCAAGCATGAGCAAAGTATTTATTTGACGATTTCACTACTGTAATTGGCCCTTCCATCTGTTTACCAGTATAGTGTTGTTTGTGAACTAGGAAGTTTGAAAAATAAGAACTGTAAACCTGATAAATTATACTGTAAAAATTACAATATTTATTATAATTATAATATTGACACAATATTTTTAATTGCTGTTAACATAAAATAAGTTATCCATAAGTTATGGGATTGATGGCATGGATAACCATAAGTGAAAATACATAATTATTGAATGTAGACATAAAACAAGTGGGTACTACATATACGGGTATACTAAATTTTATCAAAAGCTGTTCTGTAGTTTTCATTGTGATTGAAGGACAAAGATCCAAACAAAACACATTTGCACTGAGAAAAAATAAGTCTCTGTCCGGAGTATAATTTTGACAAAATAATTAAAACCCTGTGGCTTGGAAGGCACAGAAGGTATTAAAATATTGTAAACTGAAGTAAAATAATTATGAAATAACTTGTCTTGTACTAATATTGTATGATTTGTCATTTTGGGCTCATCCCATGGAGTTGTTTACAAAAATGGACTAGATATTATTTGTTGTAAATATTAGCTGCTGCTGCAGCAGCTTAGGCAATATTCATTACAATCCTTGCATAGCCAATATAAAATAGATCCACAAGTAGCATTGGATTTAAAGCCTATTTACGGTCTCATACTTCGGTTGGTTAAGACAGTATAAGACAATAATTTTGTACTTTGCCTTCTCATTGGTAGTTGCCCTCAAGGGTTAACAGAGGTCTACTAAAAAAATATTCATTTAAAACTTGTCAAAATAAGTTACCACACAAATTACAAAATATAATTATTAAAAACACAAAAATAGATTTTAAATATAAAATAAAAAAACTAAGTTTCAAAAATAAAACATAAGAATAAAGTAAAAACTTACAAAACGTTTACGAATTAACGATGCCATCATGGAAAGCAATGCTGAAAATTAAAATAAAAAAACAAATGAAAATCTATTTTGTTCCAAAACAAACAAAGCAAATACAAACAAAAAAATACTATGTTTACTCAATATTTACTACGCCCTATTACAAACCACAACAACTTACCCGAATGGTGTTCAGACGAGTGCGAGCGAGAAACTAGACCTGTAGCAAACTGTATGTATTCGGTACTGAGTAACGGGTGCGTCCTCTGGTACCGAGTAACGAAACGTTACTCTCGAATGTATTTGGTTAATCGCACGATTTCGTTCCTCGCATTTATTGTATAATGGATGGGTTCATTGATGGTTCATTGCAAGCATTGCTTGTATTGGAACGTTTGCCGTTCGTGTACGTTTGTTACTTAATCTGTGGTTTTACGCATGCGCACCTTGCGCGCTCTTATTCGGTGAATTCAAAACCGTTCGTTACAAGCAAGTTACAATTACAAAATAACGATGTTTGTTTATTATTAGTGAAAGTTAATTGTTTATTCAAGTTATTTCCTTTACTGCTTTTGATAGTTTATTATTTGTGTTTGAAATTTGAATAAGGTAAGAAAATATTGTTTACGAATTATAAGTAACTATATAAAGTTTTGTTTGGTACCTATATAAAGTTTTGTTTAGTTAATATTAGTTTGTTACGATTTCTACATAAGTATTTTCGAATTTTAATGTTTTGTTTTGTTATATAGCGATAATATCTTTGTTCGAATTACCAAATGTACAAAAATGTATTGACTTAGTTCAAAATATAAATAAATTTTCTAAATAACTCGTAAAAACTTTGAATTATAGAGAGGTTCGAAGTTTGAATGAACATGAGTCGACTGTATATTTTATATTATTGAACTCATTAATTGAATATCATCTAAAGTTTGCTAAAAAAATTTAGTTTAAATAAATATAAAACTTAAGCGAAAATTCTACGGCCTCGTTTAAAATTGTTTTTTTGTTACAGAAATATTGATTTATTATTCAAAAGGGCTTACAAATATGATTTATTTGGTGTTTTTATATTATATTATATAATGATACTCTTTGCATGTGCCTACACTTACATTATTATTATTATTTTACAGTATAACTTCACCGGTACATACAATGGATAAGAAAAGAAGTAAACTATGGAGTTTTTTCACGGAGGATAAAGACGATAAGGTAAAATGTGATCTTTGCAAGTCATTGTATTCCGTGAAAGGTGGCTCTACTACAAACTTGAAAAAGCATCTCATAAAAAAACATAGACCAACTTATGAATCTATTTTTTTGTGTTCCGCGTCAAATGCAACAGTTCTGGAAGCTCCAATACCATCAACTTCAACAAGCACAGTGTCTAATCCTGTGATTAACACTAATGAAAATAATTCAAAGCAGACTGATTTAAATGACTTTATCAAACGTCCAGTGAGTGTAGTAAGAGAAAAGAAAATTAATGAGTTAATTTTTAAAATGATAGTCAAAGACATTCAACCTTTTTCTATGGTTGAGGATGCGGGTTTTAAAGACCTTATGAATTTTTTAGAACCAGGATATAAAATACCTACACGATATATATTAAGTAATACTTTGTTGGATGCTCACTATACTGATGTTCAAAAAAAATTAAAAGCAGAATTGGAGAGCGCTAAACATATATCAATCACTACCGATGGCTGGACTTCTAGGGCAACAACGTCCTATCAAGCCGTAACAGCCCATTATCTAATAAATTGGGAGATGAAGTCTGCGTTACTTGGCTGTTTTGAATGCCATGAGCGACACACGGCCGAATACATAAAAAAAGAGCTGCACAATTTGTTCTGCCATTGGGACATACAGAATAAAATATTTGTCTGCGTTACAGATAACGCAGCAAATATGAAGGCTGCTATACGATTGACAAATTATGAGCATTTGCCGTGTATCGCTCACACTCTCAATTTAGTGGTGCGTGCAGGACTCCAAGAAAGTGACCTCGAGGCCCTGATAAAAAAAATAAAAGCTATTGTGGAATATTTCCACAGAAGTCCAATAGCTAACAATAAATTAATAGCCATGCAAGACCAGCTGAGGCCTGGTCAAAAACCATTAAAGTTAAAAATGGATGTAGTGACAAGATGGAATAGCACTTTGGATATGATTGAAAGGATTTATTTCCTTCAAGAAACTTTAGAAGCATCTCTTGGGATCCTACATAATCCAGTAGAAAATCTATCAGAAGGCGAATGGCAGACACTGCCAGAAATAATAAAAATCCTAAAACCATTAAAACTACTCACTGAAGAAATGTCTTCTGAAAAAAAGGTGACTGTTTCAATGATCTTGGCTTCGACGGAAAGTTTGACGGAAATTTTTTGCAATTTGACTTCGAATATTTTAACAGAGACGGGAAAAAAACTGGTTAATAAAATATTAACAGAATTTAAAAGTAGGTTCAGGAATTGTTACAGGCATCCCGTATTATCGAAAGCAGCTCTACTAGACCCGCGTTTCAAAAAGTTGGCATTTCGATTTGATGTGCCAAGTTATGAGTCTGCCAAAGATGCATTGAAAATTGAGCTGCAAAACGAGTTTAACTGCCAACAGCAACTTACAGAACCTACTCAGTCAATGTTAGCTATATCAACTTGCAACACTGACGATGATAACGAAGATTCAATTTGGAAAGGTTTTGACAATCTGGTAACGTCAGCGTCAGCTTCAAACTCCTTAGTTAGCAGCAGTATTATTACTATGAGGCAATATTTAGAGGAAAGAATTATACCTCGAAATGAGTGTCCTTTGAGATGGTGGCAGGCGCGGACATTACTTTACCCGGAGCTCTCAAGCTTGGCTGATAAATATTTATCAGTTATGGCTTCTTCTGTACCATCTGAAAGGACTTTTTCGAAATCGGGCCAAATATTAAGCGAGAGGCGCTGCTCTATTAAGCCAAAGAGAATGGAAAAGCTTTTATTTTTAAATATGAACCAGAGATTTTTCCAATAAACTAGCTATTTGCTTCGCCTCCACAATTACGAACTTTAAAATCATGGCTTCCCTTTTTGTCTATGTCAGATAAAAAAAAGAAAGAATTTTTACTTACGGGCTAGTCTTATTAATTTAATTTTATAATTAGGGAACGATAATAATATCATAATTAGGGATAAGGCTTAAAAAAAATAGTTTTTGATTTGTTTAACGTTATGTTTTTTATTTAATACGTCTAATTTTAGTTTAAGAACACAAGATTTATTTCAAATATGTTTTATTTAATATGTACCAATTCAGTTTAAGACCAAAAGAGGCTGTTGTTTAATGTTGTTTTTATTTAATATGTCTAATTTTAGTTTCAGAACAAAAGATTCTGTTGTTTAACGTTATGATTTTATTTAATATGTCTATTTTTAGTTTAAGAACAAAAATTTATGTTGTTTAAATGTTTTTATCTAAATTCAGTTTAAAAACAAAATATTCTGTTTTTTAAAATATGTTTTTATTTAATATGTCTCAACTCAGTTTAAGAACAGGAGACTCTGTTGTTTAACGTTGTTTTTATTGAATATGTCTTATTTTAGTTTAAGAACAAAAGATTCTGTTATTTCAAATGTTTTTATTTGTCTGAATTCAGTTTAAGAAGAAAATACTCTATTTTTATTTAAAATGTTTTCATTTAATATGTCTAATTTCAGTTTAAAAATAAAACATTTTTGCTGTCGAAATGTTTTTGTCAATAAATTTCACAGTGTTGCTTTTTCAATGTAATTTAGAGATACTGTCAATACTATTAACTCAATAGTCCATTTGCATTTCTACACTCGTATCAAACGATACAACATACGAATCGATTCGTTTGGTTGGGTTATACTGAGGTATCAAAAGTAACGATCAACGTAACGATACGATAGTAACGAGTACTCATTTTCATAGTAACGAATACATACGGGTTCGCTTTTTCTCGTTACTTTTACACCTCTACGAGAAACTGATCACCTGAAAAATTAAAACGCAATGAAAGAACACTAAAAGAAAATCGGGATTTTCATAGTAAGTAAACTGTATGTTACCTTCGGTCACGTCAATAATTTAGCACACAGTTCATGGCACTCCAGCCTAACAAACAATTAAAACAGTTTCCTAGAGATCTTCATGCTTGCAAACACTGATTTTAATGGCCAAATCATTATTATTTTGGTTTCGCAATCGTAATTTCGCACTTCGTTCAAAAAATTTGCCCACTCCACCAATCAATCACAATTTTAAATATTCGTTTCGTTTCACGTTAAGCCGTGAACGGTGAACGAAATGTCAACTTAAGTGTAGCTTGATTCTGAGAAACGGAACGCATTTAATTCTTTCGTTCAGAAATATTTTTGGAATTTAGGACACTTTAATAATATTTCATAATATCCTCTAAACGTTGTGAATAAGCAAAAACCCATCTTCGAAAACATGCAGCATTAATAGCCTCACGGAATATAATATTGGTAGAAACTAGAAAAAATACCAATAAAAACAGCCACATAAAAATTATGTAGGTAAATGCTGGGGCGCAAGCAAGCAAGGGCGTCGCCAAGGGGGGCATGGAGGGGCAGCTGCCCCCCTCTAGAAATTCTAAAAAAGTTGCCATATATAATGCAACCAAAGTCCTAAGTTTTTCAGTTGATCTGCGTGAAGTTCATGCCTTGAACACTAATCCTTATTCTATTTTTTTAATAAATGTTATTTTAACTTATTTACAAGTTTTTTATTGCATAGTCAAGAGCTCGTGCTTGTGTAGCTTTACACATTGGACTCTGTACTGTCACAGAATATAATATATGTATATAGCACTAAGCTAAGATTCTGTTGTTATTACAATCGCTGTAGATGTAAGGCTCGTAGTACAAGTGAAAAGCTTCATGTGTTGTCGACTTTACCTACAAATCATACCTATTTTTCTCACTCATAGAGAATGAGAAAAGTATGATTTGTAGTAGGTAAAGTCAACTTGCCCCCCCCTGCGCCATTGGCTGGCGACGCCCTTGGGCGCAAGTATTCCATGTGGATGGATAGGGTGATCGGGCCTTAATGTTGTAAGGCTAAGACAGGCTGGTCTATCAAGTACGAGGTGCTTGGTGGTTGCAAACGACTGTTATCGCTTCTAATGGAACTGGACTAACCGCGGCTTAACACTCCCGTCGAAGCACGGAATGAATCATTTAATTTTGCGAGTATTTTTTTATACTCATAGTATCAAGGAATAAGGAAATCAGAATTGGTAAATAAAAGGACAAAACATGTGAGAAACATTTTATTTGCAGTTGTAAAAACTGTACAAGTCCTAACAAACTTATAAATTATCATTATATTATGGACCTTCGCATGGCACTGCTGACATAAGCCACAACTCTCGACACATTGGACAGTATCCTATGTTATGTTGCAACTTACTTTTCCAACATTTTCTACAAAACATCAGTCAATATTTTTGATATTAACAATTGATATCAGATATTAAAATCAGCGGTTAAACCTTGGGAATACACTGCTGGCCCTGTTGCTTTTAGCATTAAGCTTGTAAAATTTCGATCAGAGCTTTTTACGCAAGGAAAAACGCCATTGCAAGAAAAACGCTTAGCGCGCCATCTATAAGCGTTGAATTTACTTCCGCTATGTCAATGTCAATCAATATTGTTTTACAAATTGGTTTCAAGATTAATGGAACACATGATTCAATCGCGCCCTTATTCTAACACGGAGTAAAAATGTAAAATACATAAATATAAATTATGTACATTTTTAAAAGCACCGTTTTTGACACAGGCATTTGTAATATCAATTGTTTTCTGGGCACAATCATATTAATCACTCAGATTAGGGTTTTCCAAATAAATAATACGAGATGGATATGAAAGAATTAAGAAATCCTCTTTCAATAATGAATTGTACTTTCAATGCAAACAGTTTATTTTTTGTTGGATTGGCAGATTTAAAAATTAGTTTTAGTTTATTTAATAATTATTTATTTGGAAAACCGTTATTTGTTTTTGACGTTAATCAAAAGCATACTTAGAGTACAAAGTTAGTAGGTACATGGTTCACTAATACGGTTAAAAATTGATTGAATTTATATAATTCTTACATAAACAAAACTTGTTCTATGGAGTATAATATACCGTATTTTAATATATTCGAATTCTTTTACTTACTAATGTTAAAATGTATTAACAATAAAAATAAGGGTCAACAAAAATCTCTAAAATCATATTTATATACATTGAAACTTAGCTGATAATGATGATGAATTGGTACAGACATACATGGGGCTGATGCGGTGTGTCTACGCTAAGATGTTGTGTAAAGATACTTTTGAAATGCAAGTAGAGGCTATTTAGTAATGAAATGCATTGCGTCGATGGAAATGTAGATAAAGGTCGCCACATACGGTCAATACCCATTTTAGCAGGCAAAGGTAAAGCTTAGTCTTTTTGGGCGATTAAATTATTTTCCAAGTAAAATTTAATTGGGGCGCTTTATACAATTGAAACTATGGATATAAATCTGACTGCGTCAACTCCTAACTGACCGTGTATGGACACCTTAGGTTTACAAATTTTGAAAGAAGTTGTTGATAACTGTTAACTGTTCATTCAGTACGCAAACGAATTATGCGTTTTGTTACACTAACAAAAGTCGTTGCCTACATGATAAAATTTCAAACTATCCAACTTTACCAAAATCCTATCTAACCGACAACATATTGAAAAATGGATATGTCTAGAAATTTAACACCAAACCAATCTGATATCTTTTATCAAACATAGATAATCCCAACTCTTCTCACAATATATTTTACCAATGTAAATTGGAGTCCAAACGTTTGTTATAATTGTCAAACATGTTATAATACTGTAAAAAATTATAATTTAAATTTAATAAATATTCATTTTAACTTTAAGGTCACTTCCCATTTACTTTATTATGAGCAAAATTATTTGAAATAGTCTGCTTCATTAGATGAACATAATTAGTCATTATTGTCATCACCTCTGACTACTCTTATAAGCCATTGAGCGAATGAAATGCATCAAACTTACAAACATTTTTTTACTTTATTATTAGTAACAAATAGAAACGACTTTATAAGTAAATTTAAAATTTTATTGCTCATCTAACAGCTCCAATAGAAATTTCGAAAAAGGTTTAAAAAGTGATTATTTAAACAGTAGAATTAAGAATAAATTAAACGGAGAAAAGTTTAACCCTACACCTGCCATAGTGACTAAACTGGTGAGCTAACATTCTGTATTATACATAAACAAAAATCATAATAATGTTTCAATATAATTAAATAAACGGGTAAGACGTTATCCATAATTCGTTGCGATACAACACGAAAAAAATAATAATAAATAATAGATTTCTATTAACATTCAACAACTAAAGACTAAAACGTTGAAGTGTTAGGTCATTCGAGTCGTCAGATAATGAGTGGAATCATTATGTGACGACAATAATGGCGGCATTATTGCAGAATGTACGAAACACTTCTAAAGATGTTCGTTAACAGTACTTCCATAAATAGATCTGTAAGTCAGTACAGCACGTGCGAAACAAGTTGGTTACACTGAAGGAAGATGATTTGATGCCATTGTTAAAATTTTCAATTGGTAATAAATAACTTAGATTAAAAGAAAAAGCATTTTGGTTTCTGTTTGTGGCTCTAGTTTGTTAGAGCTCAATAGGGAAGGGATATCTATGATCACCGTGGAGCTGTTGTTATCCCATCAAAGCTGAAAAATCCCTTTCCTTTTTTGCGCCCGTTTCCTCCCTCATACAAAGAAAAGTCCTTAGCTATTTGCTGAACTGTACCTTCAAGATTGTATTGTTAACTTCAGACCAGTTATTTTCGCACGTGCCGTATGTACATCTATTGATGGCAGTAGTTGGGATGGTTGTTTGCAGCAAGGCGACAGCGACGGGCGTCCTCATATCGGCCGCGTGAAGTTCGCAGGGAACATACCTTTCTCGTTAGTCGTCTCTTTGATGCCCATTAGCCAACCTTCCTCCTGAAATACATAATGGGAAATCATTATTTTGTGAGATTTATACCAACTGCGTTATTTTACCAAAGCATTTTATCAAACCTCAATGTCTCTGGAAAGTGACAAGCAGTGCATTTCGGTCCCTACTGGGACATCTGACTTCTGCATTCGAAACTGTCTAAGGTAGTATAAAAATATCCCAGGGCCTGTGGCATGGCTTTAGTACGCAAATAACGGAAACTGTTATTGCATCATTGAATATCTCACTTTAAGGAAAATAACTAACTAACTAACTTTTATGGCTCAACGACCCAAAGTGTGTCTTGGCCTCCGAAACGAGAGACTTCCACCGGTCTCTCTCTTAATGAAAATAACCCATATAAATTAAAGGATCGAACCCAGGACCTCGAGATCTCGGCCCGGTACTAAGACCAACAGCCCAACAAAGTAGAAGTTAGCCTGTAAAATTATCCATACCTGTTCATCCGGATCGTCGTACTCGACGACGCGGATGACGTCACCCACGTCAAAGGACAGCTCGTCGGAATCCTCGCGCGTGTAGCGGTACGTCGCACGCACGCGGTACAGCGTGCCCGCCGGCAGCCCCGCCAGGGTCGCCCCTGAGCATACATCGACAAGTTAGATTGCGATACGTTAGATACGAGTGAAATACGGGACCAGTCAAGCTCACCGCCGAGTTGACTTGGAATATTACAACCCGATTTTTCCGAATGATATCATTTTGCCCCACCAAGGTGCCCCATTGGTAGGCCAGATTCTTTAAAATGTGCAGCGTATTCCACTGCTTTATAAATAGGTGTATTTTACCCCACTAGGGTCAGTAAGTGGGTTTATAGCATAGACCAGGCTGGTATCTATGGGCGTGAAGTTTAATACGGGACAGACTGATGATGATAATGATGATAAGAAGCTTATAAAAGGAACTTCTTTAAAGTATTGGTGGGCTATAGGCGAATTTTTATAGTATGTATGAGACTGATAACACAAAATTTGTAAGAATATGTTGGATTCTTTCTTCATTCATCCTATTACTTATTGTAAATTGTAAAGGAATAATCAAGTTATAGTACACCTATGTACCTAAGAGATACAAAAATAACTATCTAATTAAATAAATTAATATGTTATTAACACATAAAAGCAAAGCAAAAACCTTGATTACATATTAATAAAGCTTATAATACAATACATACATAAAATACAAGTTTACCTGCATGAAAAGAAAAGTAAGTACCTTTTAAACATAATAAATTAAAACATAACTGAGATAAATAAATAATTTTATTACAATGAAGAATGTGATACTAATAATAATTGATAAATACAGAAACACTATAATATAACTTACCATTAATATTAGTAGGACCTCCACCGACTCAAGATATTCGTCTTACATTATAAGTATCTGTTATTTTTATCGTATCAATATGTATCTAATAAATAAATGTGTTTTGGGTTATAAATAAATAAATCATCTTTTATACATATAACAGATACTAAAAAGCCCATTCATACTAAAACATTGATCATTAATATTTTTTATCAGATTTTAGCACAGATAAAATCGCTTTATTTATTAACTCATTATAATTAAACTTTCATTTGAATTGATTTATCGGTATATTGGACACTAATTTTAGAGCAACGACAATTTTAAAAAATCTGTCGAAATATGTTCCTTAGGTCTTTATGAATAAGGTCAAAATTTAATACAACTGTTCGGTAGAAAGTGATCAAATGTGTTTGCAAAAGGAACTTTAGTTAGAACAATATGAACAAGGCTAAAATTCGTTTAGCATGAACGGGCTCTCGTCTCCACTCACCAACAGGTATATCGTAGACCTCGTCCGTCTTGACCGGACTGTCGTCCTTGCCGTCTCTGTCTTTATCGTCCTTCTCTTTCTGTTCTAGAGGTGCATCTACCGGCTTTTCCTCGCCGTTATTATTCGACTTCTCCGGCGCTACCGGCGACCCTGAGATAATGTATGTATTTTTCGTATTTTCTAATGCATTGAGCGAATATCTATTAGAGTTTAATAAGTCGGCTGTTATCGCAGGCGGACTTTGTGTTCAAATTGGCAGATTAAAGCAACTAAACTGAAGAAGAATAATAAACTTAATTGGCTGCATTTTTACTGGGTGTATTTAAATTTCCAGCCATCTTGTTGAGAGTTACGTGACGTATAAGTCCGATAGTGATCAGTGACTGGTTCAGATTGTGTGCAATCATTCGTTTGCACGCTAAGGTACTCTAGTAGATATTTCCTCTATGTTTTAATAAGATCTGGCATAGTGTTGCTGATATTGTGTATTGTAAAGGGATATTGGATTATCTAGCCAAAAAGTATTTTAGCCTAACGTTTACAATATAGAAGATTTACATAACTAAAACAATTACTTAAGCGAGTACAGAAGAGTTCAACATTTAACAGAGATACATAGGTATTCCATGCCGCTAACTACTTAACAAAAAGAAAAAAAATGGAAAAATTTGGAATTTGTACATTACCTGTTCAAAACAGTTCCAATTCAAGTCGAAGTACAGATAAATAAATTAATAATTTTATTTATTTTTGTTTCATTGCCGAATGCACTGATTTGGATATCAACTGTGATGTCTTTAGCAACAATTTGTAAATTGTAGTTTCTCAACAATTGGGTATTTGACTGCATAAGAAATAAATTATGTTATTTAACATTTAAGATGAAATCCAAAATAAAGCACATTTTTTTATCCCACAGTTACTATTGTGATTTAAACAAATTATACAATACAGAAATGTGACGTCGTAATTTTGTATTCCATACAGTTTTCCCTACAAGGTTACGTTTTGACATTTAATAAAAGTAGTGATTTGACTTGTCAGTCAAATACCCAATTACTACTGTGTGGTACTGTGAATCCAATGATGTAGGTCATACACTAGCGTTCGTCTATACCAGATTACTCTACACCCCCTTTGGGTGCCTCGAGCCTTTCCACACTTTCCATACAGATCGATCTAACCTCACAACCGCAGCTTTCGCCATTAATAACTACCCTATACTACTACTACTACTCACCGACGGGTATATCATAGAGCTCCTCAACCTTCTTATCCGTCACATGATCAGCGTCAACATCGTTCGCCTTCTCGACGGAGTCGCGCCGCTGCGGGGCGGCGGGGGCGGGGGCGGGGTCTGTCGCTGCAGGGGGCGCAGCGGACGCGGCGGGGGGCGCGGGGACGGCGGGGGGCGGGTGCCGGGCTGGCGGAGGCGAGTCGGGCGCCGGCGAGTCGCGCGCGGAGCCGTTGAGCGCGGGCGAGGGGGGCGCTACACACAACACGCATGCATCACGCACACTGAACACGCTCCATGCGCGGGGCCGATTCGCAATGTTTACACTCCACTAGAAGTTTAGTACGATAATAACGATACCTCCTACGATTCTATATTTTTAATACGAAGCAAGTAGGCTCGCAGTAGTGAATAGCTCTCAACTCTGAGGTCGATCTCGAGAGCGAACTTGAGATGCTGTTCTATATTAGAATAGGTCTCAAGTTCGTTTGATAAGTCTGAATCGTATGGATGATTTTACATTTGATCTATTGTTGTCCATAAGCGAGCCATCTTAGAGAGCATCAGCGCAGGTCGGCTAGCCAAGATGTCATTTCGCGAGAGTGAAATATCGCTATCGTCGCAAATTCTATCTCCATCCCGTACACGAAGTATTTGTGTGAGCGGAATGATGGTATAAGACGCAACGAAAGCGATAGCTCGCGCTCGCGTAAGTGGCATCTTGTTTAGCCCACCAAATCCGACTAGGAGTCGAAGTGGTCGCCATTTATCGGTCAGAAGATGAGCTACGTACTGAGATCGCCCGACCTTTCTCGTTTATTATCTTAATGAATTACCAAAACGTACCCGTAAATTATAAGTTTTGATTGCGAATAGGCCACCTGGTCGTTCAATTCCCTAATTACCTTTTAATGTAACTAGTTAACATTTTGAATGTGTATGTATGTAATATATGATAAGAAATACGTATCATTAACAAAGCTGGAGATAGTGAAATATCGCCTAGTTATTAATACGAAATAAAACCACAATTAATAATTCAACGACCAGGTATTAGTATACACACACATTGAGGATAAATTAAATGTCATTGAACTCTTAGACGGAAAACACACAAAATAATGCACACAGTATTAAAGATAAGGGGACCATTGAAAATTCACATAATTTACGCTTATTCCACTTATAACAAGATTCGTTATTTAGCCCGTTTAGTTAAGTTAAACACAAATTCTGCAAGACTCAACACATCATAAGCTTAATAACACACGCCAATTATGTGTTAAAACTGTACAAAACAAATCTGATTACTAACCCCGGCTGTTAGATTTTATCCCCAATATAATAGCGGTGCCATCATTGCACCTTGCATAACTCCTTACTTTATAAAAGCTTGTTTGTATTTGTCAAAAACTACATATACTGAAAATTGCGTTGATTCTTCGCGGACATCGATAACGAAGCGTTAGTAGCCACTGAAGGCGTTCTAGCGAGTGTAGAGGCACACCAAGTCACTTAGATATCTCCTGCGGGGTACAAAGGAGTAGAGTCACCAAGGGGGCTGAGAGAGGTGCGGTTTGAGATTTCTCAAAATTACACACAGAGATTTTATTAGCGTTAAGATCAATAACCCAAGTCTATATAGATCAAATGAGTCTTACTGTTGCTGTAATAGGGATGTTGACACATATCTGTATAACTATTAATTTTACAACACTTTTCTGCAATAAGAAGACGCTTTTTCCTTGACAGGCCTGTTGGTCGAGTGGTCATAGATCCTGGCTAGAAAACCGAGTGTCGCTTGTTCTAATCGATTTACGCTAGGGCCAAATGTTTGTGTGATTAACATCGACATTTGTACTCGAGTCATGGATGTTCATAAAAGTATTAAAGTATGTATGTTTAACCATTCCCCAGCATTCAAAGTACTATCTTAGGACTTAGTTTGGGGCTAGGCTATTGGTGTGTTAGTCCAAGGCATTCATGTTTATTTTATTTATTTATAATGATAGCCTCAGTCTATATAAATCAAATGCGTCTTTCGGTTACTGTTATAGTATAACCCTATAAAATCCCCGTCTATCATTTGGAGAACCTCACATTCCGCGCGTCAACCGCAGGCTCTATGACACGTACCCCTGTACCCCGCAGACGATACCCAAGTTCCACGGTTCATCTCCAGCCAGTATCTTCAGTACTTACTCTGCACAGTATTAGTGGGCGACGGCGCATTCCCGTTGTGCGAGTTGACGTTTGCATTCGAGTTGACGCTCGTGATCGGGGAGATGTTGTTTGCCTTCTTCGTGTAAGAGCCGCGCTGGCACTCGTTGGCCAGCTTGTCTGTGATGGCTTCAAGTTCCGCGAATACCTTAACAATTAAATTAAGGCTCGTATTAATAAATCTCAACTATGAGTTCGATCTTGCGAGCGAACTTGAGATGCTATTCTATTCATATAGAACAGCACAGCGAAATTGATATGCAATTTCGCTCGCAAGATCGATCTCAGTTGAGAGCGATTTATTAATACGATCCTAAGTATACTTTTTACTTCGGACAATGTATTGTGTATATGAGCATACCTAATTACCAAGGGTAAAAAAAACATAGGTTAAACTTGCCAGAACCGCTATTGGATCAATGAACCAGTAAGCGAGAATATAAGATCCTTGCTTTGAATTTGAATTGTGGAATACTTATTTAGCATCCAGATAACAAAACCGATTTTGATCGACGCCTTTTGGTAAGAACGAATTCAATTCAAATTCAAATTCTTCATTTCGGACAACATGATCCATGGGTTAGTACAAATTACTAAGAATTCGAAAGACTGTGGAAACTTATTTCTATGGTTACGAGTACTGCCCTAAATTCGGTAGAATTTCTCTTCGCACGTACGGTGACAGACAAAAAGTTGTTACAAAAGCAATCACATAATGCAACTAGTTCTAACTTTATTTTTGATTTCACTATTGTGCGTTTTAGTTTTAGGCCCACAATGTATATTAATATTTTGATTCAAGGATTATTACTACAAATTGACAGCCCGGTTTCGAAATATGAAACGTTTAATCTTTCACGGGCGGTTGCCAAAGTAAATAAGTCGTTAACTTCCATCGTAATCTGTGTTGATTTACCAGATCTATCTGATACAAACGTATCACTAAGAGATCAAGTTTATATATACCGACATATTTCTTCCATCACTTATAGCACTATCATCCGATTGATATTATTCCCGGTTGCTTTGGGCATGGCCTTTGAGCCCAGAGCCTACTTTCCTGCTTTAAGGACTCCAGAAATTCTAGCACTGGAACATTATTTGCAATGTGAAGGGTGAATATTTTGCGGGCAGGTGAAGCGATGCCAACGGATAGGTTACCACTTTGGAACCGCATCTGTTGTCATGGCAATCAGGGCTCCTCTGTTGCGTACCATCAGGCAGAATGGAGCCAATCTACTGTGCTATTCATAAAAAACTAAGAGCGTTGCACTTGTTGGTGAAGCAATCTCTACTCTTCTCGGGATTCTGTGAGGACCTTAACCTCCCTTGCCATACGCCTTGACATTAACCCTTGTGATATAATAAAAAGAAAATCGGTCTTACCTTAGAGCTTTCCGAGTGGAAGAGTTGTTCGGCCGTGAAGAGTGTCTGCAAGTTGTTGACGTAGAAGAGTACTCGTGAGTCGTATAGGGCGGGCAGTTCGTCGTGTAGTTCAGAGTTCAGGACTTCGTACGTCCTCTTGGCTTCCTCCAGCTGTTCTCTACCTTTGGTCACCTGAAACATGGGATATTAGAAGATTAAACGTTATCTTTTTCATACTTCTGCATTATTTCTTCCATAGGCTTCTTCTGAACCAGCAAAATTTTTAGCTAGTGAAGTAAATAGTAGTGTTTCTTGGGTCTGAACCATATGTATCTTTAGAAAGGCATCTGGGCTGAAAGCGGATGTTTAACTAAAATAGCGTGGATCTTACGAGGATATTATGTTGATTAAGTGAAATTAAACGTCATACAATTTTATGAACATGCCAAAAACATCATCCGTCTTATAAAACACGTAAAAACTCCGCAAATAACCTACAGAATGCAGAAAAAAATATAAAACTAACCTTGACATCGTCCCTTCTCTTAGCTGCGTTCGCCTGGAGATTTTGGAAGCTATGCCTTTGGCTGTCGTAGTCCACCAGTTTCCGTCCACGTTTCTCGACCTTTTTCTGTAATGTAAATATTCATAGTACATATTAATAACTGGTAAAATCAAGCACACGAAACCACAACACAGAAGTTTACGCCAATGCATTTAGGGAGAACCTTTGCCGTGGGGCGACCAAGGAATATGTTGAACTACCAGAAAGTCAGGCTAGTCTGATTTGCCGGAAGTTCTGGGAGTGGGTAATATAACGAATACTGCGTTCGATGAGAAGAGACTTGAACCTGTTATTAACACAGGGCGGCTCGATGGCTCGATGAGCGTACTGCCCGACTAGCAGTTGACGGTGCTGTAGCGGCTGTCCTTGGATCTCTAAGCCTCACGGCACCTATACCGGAGTAAGGGCCGTATCGTACAGAAGCAATCCCAGACATACCTCAACTACAGTATCGTGATCTGTATAAACAATGGTTCTGTGATTGAACTCACCCTGACTTCAGGGAACTGGTTGGTGTACGTATTGAGCGGGATCAGCACTTGGTCGCCGAGCTTGTGCGAGAAGTCCTGCCAGAGCATCTCCATGTTCTGCGCCTGCACGTAGAGCAGGTCGTGGCCGGACCAGCCGCTCTCGTACACCTCCGTGATGGCCTCCATCAGAGACTTTGACGCTGTTTGCACCGCTGGAATGAGAGATTGGAAGCCGAATTAGTCTGAGTAATATTTTAAATGAGAAAGTTTGTTTGTGTTTGGATGTTTGTTCGTCAATCACGCTTAAACTGCTTAACGGATTTTGATGGAATTTGGTATACAGGAATAGCATGACAGGGTATGGACTGACTAAGGTGATTGGATTACTTTAGCTGCTCCTATTAGCTAATGGTACCATGGGATAAAACAGGAATCGAGAAAACGCGGGCAAAGCAGCGGGTTAAATCTAGTAGTAAATATGGGAGGAATAAGAATGAAATTTCTGACAAAATAAAAGAGGTACAGCATAGTGGAAGTTTCCATACATTTCTACGACGGTCCTGTGATTATTTCCCTGTGTCAAGAAATTTTATTAATCGCGTCAAATCCTATGTCTACACGCCGCTCAATCACGGTCGAACGAACCTTTTACTCAGTGACATTCTGCGGAAAACTGCTGCTTTTTTTGGTGAACAAGGACTCTGAGAATTCAATCAGCTATATTTTTCAGGATATCAGTGATCGCGAATGATACTTCTAGTGTTGAAAGCGACACGAACTTATAACGATCAGACAAGCCGTAGGCTAGAGAGTCCCCTTAGCTGTAGTTGTACGTAAAAATAACACTTACCCCGTATACATCTTATGTAATTGTTGAACTCTTTCTGCAGCCGCGTCGCCTGCTGGTGTTGCCGGTTGAAGTTCTGAAGGTGCTCCTCGAAGATGTCGTCGAGAGTTCGGTCGACCTTGCCCAAGTTCTGGAGGAGCTGGGGACAAGAGAAGGTTAACTTTAAGTAATGCGGTTTAAGACTTTATTTTAGAAGCGAGAAAAGTGGCTCGACACAATTGGTTCGGCCTGGTGGCAAAAAGCACATTTATATTGTTTACAAAATACTTTATTTAATAAACATAACAGTCTGTTTGTATGATACATAAAATATGAAATAATTAATAATTTAAATTCACATTAAAATAAAGTTTAATTTTTCTTGGCTACGGTTGAGAGGAAGCATAAAATGTCGGAGCCAATTTCACTAATGCTTTAAATAATGCAAGCTCAGGGATACTGTTGGTGGCCAAATTTTACTGAGCAGAATTTTGATGACCCCTTATAGCGATCACATAATACAATTTTCTATTAAATACAGGATTTATGTGATTATTTTCAATAGAACGATTAATAGATCTAAATGTAGTAGACGCATCATACTCGCATGACTACATCTAAAGTTTATTCACATGCCGACATGTTACATCATAGAAGCCACTGAAATGCATGAACCTCGATGCCGATGCACGGGAACGCATTTGTATGCAACCCGCACCACTAGGCGACTTTGATCTATAACAATTGCAACTTTATTGGCAGGTTCCGTCCGGGATGATAAATATAGTATTGCGGGAACAAGGAACTAGTAAACAACTATATCACGTTACATACAAATTACCATTACTTTGTTCTCATTTCGTTACAATTAGTTTTAAAGGTTAGGTTATTTATGTAAACTGTGGCCCTGCTTCAATCATTTTCTTCTGAATAATTACTTCCGAAACTAACACAGCTCACACAACTTTTCATTAATTGTCTGGAAAATTTGTCTTCCAAATTAAGCTAAGAATGGTGAGACTCCACCAAAGCTAGGTGTGTGCTGTGGAGCGGAGATGTGTCGTAATCGTAAGCAGCCAATTGGTCTGAACACGTGATCAATCACAGCTTGAAATCCTATTGGCTACTTACGACACAGCACACATCTTAATTTTGGTGGAGTCTCCCACCCTCAGGTTGGAGAAGTAACCCTGTATGTTTAGTCCACTTCTGGGGGCTTGTCAGACAAGCCATTCCATTGAAGGAGAAAAATAAGCTCTGATTTGCTATACTTTATCATAATCTAGTAACCAGTCATTTTACGTATGTATACCGGCCCCCACTTGATTTATTTGCGGGCGTGATAGTCCCTCTGAAAATATATTACCAGCTACGTTTATCAAGCTAACTACTTGGGGGTCTAACCAGCGCTATAATTACATATTAATACTAAATGCTCAGTAGTATTGCCCTGAAATTGGCAAACCGTTCAATATGGGAACCAGATAACGAATAAACCTACATACATAAACACTATTTTAATCAAAACAAACAGGCGTGTTTTTGTTTATGCTCACACGGATTTGTAACGTAAGGCTATCGAACGTCTGGTATAGTGACCGAGTTTCCAAACAATTTTATTACAAAAATAGTTGCGAAGAGTCAATATAATCAATTATACGACAATTCACGTTTCATTATTATAGGTATTTCACTTTAAAAATTACTGTCCCTTTAATTTAATGTGAGATTTGCCTCCGAATCTCCCTAAACAAGCAAGAAACTTTTTGCTACAATTTCACCAAGGCCTAAGAGCTAATTAAAGTCTAAATACACCTACATACGTCCTTACGTAATTCAGGCGATATCTCTGTGACATTAGCACTCTTTGATTAGACCGCATGTGGGAAGCAGCGAAAGTTACCGACAAAGCCGAAACATGTTACATCTTAGCAGGGTCACCGTCAGCGCTTAAGCAACTTAAGCAAAAGTAACTTGAAGTATTTAAATTATACATACATAATTATGCAGTTGGAAGGAGAAAGGAGTTGAAGATTTAAAAAAAATGAAATTGTGTAATTCAGGACAATGATAAAGAAGTGAACGTGATTAAGGGTCAACTACCTCTATTTCTCACATAGAAATCAATATAGTTAATGTCCAACCTAGTATTTCCAGATAATAAAATCCAAACAGACATACAACTGACATAGGTATCATGTTATGCATAATATCTAAAAAAGTGTAGGTAAATCAAGAAAAAAAGGATTTTCCAGAAATGTTAACCTCCTAATTAGCAAAAGTAACGTTAGTAAATAATTGAATGTTCTGTAGAGTATGGCGAAGGTAAAAACACTTGATTAGTAGGTACGCTCGAAATACTAAATATTACTTTTACAATTGACATCCCTAACTTGCGCTACCTACGTGTTAAAGCGCAAATACGGGCGTTGACGCGTTTTGACAGACCGTTATGTAACCAACAAGACAAGTCAATAGAAATGATAGGCGTACAACTTTTTCATTGCTAATTTTAATTTTACAAGCCTTTTTAAATCACGTTTGTAACTTTTTACACAAGTTAACGTTAGAAAGGTCTTCCTAATAAAAGACAATTTTACTCGAAAAATCATCAATTGTTTGTAACATATGTTAAACAAATACACTACTCGTCTGCCCGTACTTAATACATGAAAATGTTTGGTTTTCCAATTTCTTGTTAAGCCATCTGGCATAGCTAGGAGTAAAAGACAATGCGTAAAATTGGCGTCTTTTTTTTTCGAGCGTCCACCAACCAAACTTGGTAATCTATATTCTTGAGGGCATTACAAACGATATTTGCTATGGCAGTAAAGCTGTAAACTCAGTCCGAACTGAGTAAATCAGGTTTTAATTTTTTTCCCCTTCATACATTTTTCTATGGGAAAATGATTTTTTTTGTTTCTTGCGTCCATCGACTAAACGTGAAAATATATATTCTTGAGGTCATCACAAACAATATTTGCTATGGCAGTATAGCTGTAAACTCAGTCCGAACTGAGTAAATCAGGTTTGAACTTTTTTCGCTTCATACATTTTTCTTTGGGAAATTGAATTTTTTTGTTTCTTGCGTCCATCGGCGAAGCGTAAAAAATATATATTCTTGAGGTCATCACAAACAATATTTGCTATGGCAGTAAAGCTGTAAACTCAGTCCGAACTGAGTGAGACAGCCAAAAAAAATCAATTTCATACATTTTTCTATGGAAAATAGATTTCATCGACGAAACGTGAAAATATATATTCTTGAGGTCATCACAAACAATATTTGCTATGCCAGTATAGCTGTAAACTCAGTCCGAAGTGAGTAAATCAGGTTTGAATTTTTTTTCGCTTCTTACATTTTTCTATAGGAAATTGAATTTTTTTGTTTCTTGCGTCCATCGACGAAACGTAAAAATATTTTGCTCAGTTCGGACTGAGTTTACAGCTAAACTGGCATAGCAAATATTGTTTATGATGACCTCAAGAATGTATATTTTCATGTTTCGTCGATAGACGCGAGAAAAAAAAGTTGCAATTTTCCATACAAAAATGCAGGAGCGAACGCCTAGAGTGAAAACGTTCTAGGCTGTCTCACTCAGTTCGGACTGAGTTTACAGCTATACTGGCATAGCAAATATTGTTTGTGATGACCTCAAGAATATATATTTTCACGTTTCGTCGATGGACGCAAGAAACAAAAAAAATCAATTTCCCATAGAAAAGTGTATGAAGCGAAAAAAAGTTCAAACCTGATTTACTCAGTTCGGACTGAGTTTACAGCTATACTGGCATGGCAAATATTGTTTGTGATGACCTCAAAAATATATATTTTCACGTTTCGTCGATGAAATCTATTTTCCATAGAAAAATGTATGAAATTGAATTTTTTTGGCTGTCTCACTCAGTTCGGACTGAGTTTACAGCTTTACTGCCATAGCAAATATTGTCTGTGATGACCTCAAGAATATATATTTTTTACGCTTCGTCGATGGACGCAAGAAACAAAAAAATTCAATTTCCCATAGAAAAATGTATGAAGCGAAAAAAGTTCAAACCTGATTTACTCAGTTCGGACTGAGTTTACAGCTTTACTGCCATAGCAAATATCGTTTGTAATGCCCTCAAGAATATAGATTACCAAAATTGGTTGGTGGACGCTCGAAAAAAAAAAGACGCCACCTGCCCTAACAAAATCGGCATTGTCTTTTAATTGATAATCTGTGACATAGACCATCAGGAACAAAGAAGATGGTGAACTAAGTCTTAAGTTTAATTAGAGGCTCATTTCTGATGATGGTGCAGACAGTCAAACAGTCTTTACAGTTGTTACGGCGCCCCGTGGTTTGCACACAATAGGCGACGTCGCAGGTGCAAGGTCGTGAGATGACGAATTGCTTATGAAACTGCCTTAGGCACCGAGTTGCATTGGCATTCCGCAGATGTCACGAAGAATGTCATAGGAGAAGGGTAAAGATAAAGGTGTGTCGTATTAATCAAAGGTTTTGAACGGAGACATAAGACATATAGACATAGATAATATAATAAGTACAATAAAGTTAATTGTTTAATGTTTCAAATAACACAGGATGTGAATTCTAAGTGAAGTCTGTTCTAGGCAGGACTTGATAGAAGATCGAATATATTAACTGCAGCTTTGATAAGAAATCGCGAATAGAGGTATATCACCACAAACCATAATCATAACTTGGAAATGGTCGCTAAGCAGCTGCTTTCAAAATTACAATTTTGATGTGACCTGTCGTCAGTGAATAACATAAAATCAATACGCAGCAAGTAGAACGTTCTTATTTATAAAGATATTCCCAGAAAGTCCGCTTGCAGTTAAATCTATTTTGAAATAGAGGCTAGTCGGCCAGACAGTCAAATAAATTGTGATATACTATAAAATACATATAACGTCGTCAAATGAACAAAGATTAGCTTCGGTAGAAAGTATGAAACTTTCACACATACATCACAATTTCTACAAACAAAAACATGTTTCATCCTAAGCATCTGCACTTCACTGCAATGGTCGATCGCCCATTTGCTATCTGCAATACACAACAAGAAAGCAATATACGCTCGTATTCCAAATGATTTGGCGACTATTTTATTTATAGAACATTTTCTTGCGCTGAATCCGTGCAAACCATCTGTCACGGCGACTGAGATTCACCAGCAGACATCTGGCATAGTGATAGAATATTAAAGTCGCAACCCGTTCATTTGGAACTCCGTAATCATAGAGGCTCGGTCTGCTGGAGACTTCACACGGAACGAGTTAATGACAAGTAATGCTGGGGAGACATCATAATCCAACTGATGTCGTCTTCGAATGACAGGTCGAAGAAAATCACATCATAATACATAGGAATGTTAACTTTAATGTTATCAATCATAATCATGTGTTACGTAGTTTAAACATTATGACTGTTTGAATAGAAATTGCGTCAGAAGCTGTAAAGATAGTAATCATAAGAATGAACGTTTTGTTAAATATATAAAGAATCTAATGATTAAAGCAAAGGCGTTATGTGTGTTATATAAATGACATGAAGACTGCATATGGATTAAGGAGAGTACTTAAAATATAATCGAATACAAATTTTTAGATGAGATTGCTAGCACGAAATAATAACAAATAGTTTGCTTAAATTAGTTTGTTTGTTGTTGCTGTTATTAAAGGGTTCAATCCCAATATAGACTAACGATATTATACAGCATACTCTAGCAAATGCTTATTTGCTGATGAACAGGCAGGGGTCCTTAAGCATTTTCAAAATAAAGAATCACTGCAACCCGATTAGGAAAAAAAAATGAATTTACTAAATCAGAAGCTAATCCCAACCGAGATTGAAGTTACGCACGTCTGTGTCATCGGCCCCGTCTATTGTTCCACACACGCGCACATGTGTCATATTATAATAGACGGGTACTACGAAACGAGCATATTGGACCGATTTACTAGGAAATTATACAATTATGCAGTACACATAATTATTATAAGTTATGTAATGAACTCGCAATACCAACTATGTATAATTTTAATCATCTATTTTATCGTTTCCATCGAATATTATAATTGGTGGAAAAAGCTTAAATCGAAGACTGCAGCTTTAGTCCTCTTCGTCTTTATTAAGAGAAAACCAAAGCTGCATTACTACTACTATTTTCGATATTCTTCATCTTAACGGATGTGAAAAAAAATGAATAAGTAAATTAGTATAACAAGCAGATTGTGTTAAACATACAAAATATGCTGCAACAGTCAGTTAGGTTTAGGTTTTAGGTTTTAAGAATTTATTCTCAAAAAAGATTACAAAAATCCACTTATAAGAGAACAATTTTTTTTTTAAACTTAATCTATGCGGTGGTCACCGCTCCAAAACTAAATCTACGCAGTTACATTGGGCTGCAACCCTCGCGAAACCAACAAATTAACAATCCTCAAGTATATGACTGTACAGTTTTGATTTGAAGCTGTTCAAAGAATCTATAGATTTAATATGAGATGGCAGTCTGTTAAAAAATTGTGCTCCCTCAAAGGTTATGCTTTTTTTTGCTAAGTTAGAACGTATTTTAGGCAGTACTAGCAAGCTCGGTCGACGAAGACTGCGTTTGGATATTTGTGATTTTTTTGTGAACGATAAATCAGATTGGATGGTTTTATTGATAATCTTCCAAATTAAAATGCAGGTGCTATACATATATAATTGCCTTATGTTCATTATTTTAGTATCACTGTAAATTTTTTGAGTTGATGTTAGGTATGGATAGCAGAAAAGTGTTTTTATTACCTTGTTTTGAGCTCGTTGCAGCTCCTGTAATCTATTCTTGGCGGCACTGCCCCATATTTCTATTAAATATATTAGGTGTGATCTAACAAGAGAATTATAAATATTGAAACGCAGTTTCCTAGGAAGGCATTGGTTTATATTGCGAAGTGAACCTGATAGGGAAGACAATTTGGATTTAATATATTCTATTTGTTTGTTCCATGTTAAATAGTTATCCATTCTTAGACCTAAATATTTTTCGCAAGTTTTTTGTTCCAGTGGAATGTTGCTAATTGTTAAAGGACGGTGCGAAGGGATTACTTTGTTTTTCGATTTGAAGATAATGTAGCATGTTTTAGATATGTTGATAGTTAACAGGTTGTACTGAAACCATTCAAACAGTATATTTAAGTCTTCTTGAGCCTTTGAGATAACTTCATCTATACTAGTACCGTAATAGAAAAGGCATGTATCGTCTGCATATAAAGTTATATGGCCATTTAGCCCTAGGTCTGCTATATTATTTACATAGATAAGGAACAGTAGCGGCCCCAGTATCGACCCTTGTGGGACACCGTACAATACTGGTTGGGGTTTACTTTGGTTCTTACCTATTTTAACTATCTGTACTCTATTTTCAAGGTATGACTCAAACATTTTAAGTGCACTACCTGTGATACCGATGGATTGTAACTTATTTAATAGTAAATTGTGACTTACTGTGTCGAAGGCTTTTTTAAGGTCGATATAAATGCCTAACACTATCCTTTTTCTATCCAAGTTTTCTTTTATTTTTGTTGTTAAGTCAACTATTGCAGCAGTCGTATTGCTTTTTGACCGAAATCCGTATTGTCGTGGTGACATGAAATCAAAGGATTGAAGGTAACTTAATAAGCGGGTATATATAATTTTTTCTAGAATTTTTGACAATATTGGCAATATCGATATTGGGCGGTAGTTTCCTGGGTCAGTTGTGGGCCCAGATTTGTAGATAGGTGTTACTTTTGCAACTTTCAGTGTGTCTGGAAATTCGCCATTAGTCATAAGTTTGTTTATTGATTGTGCCAGAGGCTCCAAAATTAAATCCTGTATACATTTAATAACTTTTGTGCTGATTTTGTCTATTCCACTACTGGTATTTGGATTTAGATTTTGAATGATTTCTTTAATTTCTTTGGCGTTACATGCAGTTAAAGTCGACAGTTTGTGATTGTGTGTAATTTTTTGTTGGAGATCAGGGTTTAATGTAACATCATGATATGTTTTAGGTATATTTTCTGCTAGTAAGCTTCCTATGGTTGAAAAGTATTTGTTAAAAATTTCACAAATATCGTCTAAGTCAGTAAATTGTTTGGAACCTATTATTAACTTTGAAGGAGCACTAGTTGGTTTTACTTTATTGCTAGCAAGATTATTAATAAGAGCCCACATTTTTTTAGGATTATTGGTACATTTTTTGAATAAATTTAAGTAGTAAGAATTTTTAGTTGTCTGTATCAATTTACTTATTGCGTCTCGCTTTTGCTTATATTCTTTTTCTAGCCTCTTGTCATCCTGATTTTTCTTGTGTAGTAACCACAGATGGTTTCTTTGACTAATCCCAGTGATTATATCACCGTTAATCCAGTCCTTTTTAGGGGGATTCAGCGTTTTAGTTCATCTTCATAAAACTCACGAAGACATGTTAACCTTCTCTAACCTGAGACAATGCCATCATTTTCGGAAGTGGCTATCAGGTGCACATCGTTACCTCCATTACACAGCGTGACGTCACATCCGCGCACGATTCCTTTCATTTTCGATTGTCTTTGACCGAGGCCTCTAATTACGTCTATTGTCTTTGCTCACACGTTGAATTTTTCAAACTCACTATCATCGATTCCGTTCTTGTTATCATGTGGATTAAGTCCATTATCGACATCAATGGCTAATTGATTGTTGTTAAATATTTTATCAGATTAAACGAAACACTAGTTCAACGACTTCTTTAGATTTTAATCGTGTTTGATTATTGAAATCATGTGAATTTTAAATATTGGATCAAAAATTATGAACTTAAATAAAATTGTAAAGTTTCTTTAATTAATTCACTGATGAATCGTATTTATGAGTCAAACTAAAAAAAATAGATTTATAAAATACACACTGTGAGTTCAAATAATAATTTGTATGCATTCTAAATTAAGAACGTTCTTACGATGATTGTAGCATATTGACCTCATGATCTTTGAACTGAGCTGTTAGGGCCACTTAGATTTTAAGGTATACTTATATTTTTTTTAAAGTAACGAAGTAAACATTAGAAATATGTTTGAAACTGCTGTATTAACAATGTGTTAGTTAATTTCTCCCACCACGCTTCTCAAAAAAGAAATTAACTAGAAAGCTAATTATGGCGTTTGGGAAATGTTACTTCACAATGAGTGCTATTGAATTTTGACTTTGATGAGAATATACATCGCTTAATGTCCACAGTGATGATACTATTTGTCCCATCATATTATTGGAAGATTGCAACAGCCGACCTAAACAAAGCAACGGATACTACATTTAATAGGCTAAATGAAGAAGTTTCCATTTTACATAGGTACCTATTTAGTAATAACTAGTAACCGGGAAAAGGCATAACAAGTAATCACTGATGCAAATGAGAACTACAATTAAAACGATTTCACTGTGGCATTTATTAGAGGATTGAAATATTTATTACAGTTTGAGTACGGATATGGAAATGAAACTATGACTATAAAAGATTAAGGCGTTCAGTTAATCAGGTAATGAAGAGAAATGATGCAACGATAAATAAACCTTGATCGGTGTTACAAATTAGAATTTGTGTAGGTACATACAAACTTTGCTACAGAATAACATTTAGGAAAACAATTCATACGAGAAGTTCCAATTTATTGGTACCACAAAAATTGTTTAAATACATGATGAAAAATTATAACAATTTCAATTCTAAATAGGAAGATCTTTTCCCATTATCCTAGAGGTGAATGGACAAAACATGGATGCAACCAAAATACTAATCCCAACTAATATTATAAATGCGAAAGTAACTCTGTCTGTCTGTCTGTCTGTCTGTTACGCTTTCCCGCTTAAACCTCGCAACCGATTTTGATGAAATTTGGTACAGACAATCTTTAAACCCTGAGACAGAACATAGGCTACTTTTTATTTCGAAAAAAAGAAATCCACGCGGACGGAGTCGCGGGCGGCCGCTAGTAAAGTATAAATAACAGAATTTACGACAAAACTCCTACGGTGTTGGCCAGACGGACGTATCACACTATGAATATGTAAAAGATGCACTCACACACGTCATGCGCCGGCGCACCTAGTCACAGCTATAGATAAACCAGAGATAAGTCCTTCACCTACTTCACAGATGATGAACTTAGCCGAGCGACTGTTCCGTGTGCCAAATTTATTCCAAGGAATTTTTTAGCGTTAGGTGAATGCGTTATATGACAAAAGGGAATGTTTTTTGGCAGCTGCTGCAATATGCCTATTACATTGTACTACCGTTTTTTATAGCAACGGTTTTTTATGCCGTTTGACTTTTGTATTTTTTTTGTCTGAATATGATTCTCTCAATTTTGTATTCCGAACAGTTCCCCATGCACATTTTTTTAAGAAAATTATCGTATTAAAAGATGCTTTCAGTTTTCTATTCACAACTCTCATAGTCAAGCTACTGCATAATTAATTGTCCTACTATAACCGTAACCTATGCGGGTTTTGCAATCTATAAATAGCAATCGATAACCATGTTGTTTTCTAGTAATTTCACATCTTCACAAGTTTTGCATATTTATGATATACTCGAATTTATCTTTCAACGATTGCTGGACACCGACAGATGGATTTTCTGAACGAAAAGTAGAAACGTATCTTTTGCTGTGATAGCTACAATACTTAAATCTATTAAAACTACGTCAAAAATTAGCGAGGCCTGAACGAACCGAGGAGAAACTCATAATTTCGGATAGAAGCAATTTGTAAAAAGAGTAGTTATAACTACAATGATTCAAATCAAAAGGAAAATACAAACCAGGCGCTAATTAAGTAACTATTAACAATCACTGAAAATGTCAAGTTTTGATTATTAAATTTTTAGCTCATTAGTAATAATACCTAACAAGTGTTGTGTTTTGTTTGACATGGATGCATACATTTAAATAAATAATTACCCCACTTGATAACTTTTAATCAGATTCATCCTTTTTCCTCATCATCAGCATATTCATTGTAAAAGACTTTTAGACTTAAGGCGTTTATGCGCGTTCCAATTCTCCAATCTTAAACCGACAGTGGTTTTATGCAAATAGTAAAATTTTATTGCGCTCTGAGCACGACTTATGATTTAAATATTTTGCGATAACGGTGCGTCTGGATGTCTATTCCACCACAGGCATCCGTCTGTGACCTTTACAGCATAATATAATCGTAGAAAATTTATGTGCTAACTAATTAATAGGGTTTAAACATATATATTTTTTACCAACACCAATATAACCATGATTTGTAAGATAGGGCGCCAGTGATTACGTAAGTATAGGTCCTATTTACTTAATTCTCGCAGCCAGGTAGAGCAGTAATCTGACACAACCGAATATGATTTCTGTAGCACGAGAGAGTTTGGTAAGGTCCTTCCAGACTATGTATTCTAAAAGTAAATACTGACTTCAAATTTTAATACCTAGCGGTACGACAAGAGTCTTTGATCAAATTAGTAGAGTTAGGTACTAAAAATATAGATAGAAATTTAATCGCTAACATGACACCCGAATTATTCAAAGTCCTTATTGACCTGGGTAATTACAGTGTGAAATATTCCAAGAAACATGTTATTGCATAAGAGTGTTAATATCCAACAAGGAAGGAGAAATAGAGCGATTAACGCCTCCGTTACAATATTAACGCAGCGCCTTCGCAACTTAGTAACTGCATACAGGATTACCAAATAACCTTTCCACTTTAACCAATATTCAAAGAACATTAGTAAAGATAGCATGAACATCGTTGATAATAACAGTTCCATATTGACAAATGTTGCGTTTTATATTTGTGCAAGTTTTTAAAACCCGTCGGAGATAAGGCGCATTGCTTGAAACAATATTTGCACATACGTTTCATTTAAACCTTGATTGTGACAACGATTGCGAACAGTGATTTTCGCAAGATGATTGTTACAATAAGAATAAACTTTGAACATTTGATAATTCAATATGAATGTTAAAAATAACAAAATAATCATTTTTAACAATAATATACTAAATGTTTGTAAATGAGGAAGTAGCTTACTTTATTCCGATGTTATTAAAAATTCAAATGATCCGCACTTGATCATATCTATAAATAATGCAACTGCAATCGAATTATCACGAGAGTTGTTGTAGAACATGCATGTTTTAATAATATGTAGTCCGAGGCTTGCGGTATCATAAGTATTTTTTTTTCTTAAAATCGTTGTTAATGCGTGAATAACGTTTAGAAATACTCTAAAGAAAACACTTGTAATGGACGATTATGTTGTTTCCGAAAATTCAGTATTTACTAGTAAAACAGATTGTCTTAGGAAGGAACACGTTAAAGACCATGGAGCAATTATAATAACGGCATTGGGTGTGAAGTCGACGTTTAAGTATGAAATCGTATTTAATTACACTTCCTTACGAGACAGGGTCAAATATACTTTCCCATCTGTAAAACACGAAAGTTAACATTTCGGATTCTCACGATTTCATTAAAGATAGACAGTTTAAAGCTTACTTCTATTATTTAAGTTATTATCAGTCTGCTATACATATACTCGTGTCTGGAAACCATCATACATATACTCGTGTCAGTAGTGAAACCTTTATAAATATTGTAATGTTCCAATGGTTTTTAATCTGCAATTGTAAGATTTCAGTATATTTTTCAGGTATAATAAGAAGAATACAGAATACATCGATGATGCATCACACTAACAATGACAATGAAATGATGGTATCTACAGCTAGATACTTCACAAACTGTAAAGTGTAAATAATGAATCACGTGTTCATAAACTACTCACATATTTCGCATAATGTACCTTTGAGATGCGACATAGCTCAGAAGGCTGAGCCGTCCACGCCGATAGCAACTATGTAATTGGTGCGTTCAAGTTGACAACTGACGACAATCATGCAATAAAAACTTGAGACGTGAATAAACATCCAAGAGACCTCTGTAACGATGAGTTGGCAACAGCAAGACGTAATATAGACTACAATATGTGATGCAAGGAAACGCGTGGCAACTGAAAGAATTACAGGGGGCGCGGCAGCGCTGAGTGAGTGCTTTATTTAGATGATGCAAGTAATAGATGAAGATTTATTGAAATAAGCACTATTAGAGTAAGATCCCAGAGCCCCCAGTCCTACGTCATTTTAGCAAGCTGAAATTTTGAGGATTGTTAGTATAATGTGTTATTAAGAAGGTATGCGCACCCACTACCACTTGAAGCGGGGCCCTTTCTTAGGTAGAACGAAGTAAAGGTACAAAAAAAAATAGCTAACCTGCGTTAAAGTAGCAAAGATCGTTTTCAATATGTTTTTGAGTATATTATGTAGAATTAAATTTGACTATTGCCAGACACTTCCGTGGGCCATTACTTCTACCAGACGTCTTGAATATTATTGATGAAGGAATGAATGCAAACCGTAAATAACGCCTGCCTCAGTGTTCACTGTAATGAGTACTGAAATCGTCGTGTCGTGAGCTTCGGAGCAGGCTACCTTCATTATTAATATTCAAGACGTCTGGTAGAAGTAATGGCCCCCGTGCTACCTGAGAACGCCTCCGCTTTCACGGTAGTGGGTGCCATACCTTCTAATAACACATTATACTAACAATCTCAAAATTT